>CM074190.1:43617656-44820027 GCA_037179385.1 Holothuria scabra
GAGATTTCTCAGTGAAGTGTGTAGTTTGAAATAAAAAAAACTCAACTTTGTATTTCTTGTCCCGATTGATTACAAAGTAGTGGAAAATCGACCATTCTCCATTCTACCGCTGGATTTTTATCTACAGAATCCATTCGTACTCAACCATTAGATCTCAGTTAACCAATTTTATAAAACTAATTATTTGTAAAACTTAACTGATTGTTGGGTACTTTAAAACTTACCCATCAACTTTTACCAACACTTGATTTTTACCCAACCTTAATTTACCGAACAAATATGGTTAGATTGTTTACCCACTTTTGGGGCAATAAATTGTCCATGTTGAGAACTTTGGATTTTGCCAACGCTTTTTACCCAAACTGAGTGTACTAAGACACGATACGGAGATGTTAGCACCACGAGCACTAGCCCTACAAGGCCTACAAATCAGGCGGAACACAATAAAACGTAAACCCAAATAGAACATTTTTCGGTGGGAGAAAATGAGAAAACAATATTTATGAGATTATTTTTGGTGAATAAACCGTCTCGACTACAAATATAAGAGAAATAACGGGCTTGGCTTCGCCTCGTTTGTTATTTTCCCCAGTTTGGAGTCTCGATGGTTGATTCATCAACAATAGTCCGACAAAAGGAGTTTATTCCTTACATAAAAATCAACCTTTTTTTATATCGTTCCTTAATTCCACTTTCAATTTTCAAGAATACTTCTATGTAAGTGCAACAGTTCTCAGTGTTTTGTTAAGACCGAAAATATTTACGTTTCCAATATGTTGAAAAAAATGGCACCGTACATAACTAGTTTTTAAATAAAGGTACTCATAAAAATTGTTGTTTTTGTCGAGACATCGGGTTAATGCCCCCTTCCGTTTTATCCTCTTGTGTAGCAAATCTTGGTGCCCTGTTGTAGTCAAGAATTCAAAGAGGACTAAAACATTTAAAGATAAGTACGGAGTTTATTCCTTACATAAAAATCAACCTTTTTTATATCGTTCCTTAATTCCACTTTCAATTTTCAAGAATACTTCTATGTAAGTGCAACAGTTCTCAGTGTTTTGTTAAGACCGAAAATATTTACATTTCCAATATGTTGAAAAAATGGCATCGTACATAACTAATTTTTAAATAAACGTACTCATAAAAATTGTTGTCTTTGTCGAGAAATCGGGTAAATGCCCCCTTCCGTTTTATCCTCTTGTGTAGCAAATCTTGGTGCCCTGTTGTAGTCAAGAATTCAAAAAGGACTAAAACATTTAAAGATAAGTACGGATGGGGTTACGATCAGTCTGTTACTGCAAATTTAGTCGCTAAAAAGTTGTAACGTCAGGAATAAGTTGATAAGACAATTGCCCCAAACCTATTTTGACACAACAGTTAAATTTCCCAGTTTTCCTCTTAATGGTTTTATCTTTAATTAGTTGTATCTCAACCGCCATTTTTGCGTCTACAATCAAGGTATACCGAGCAGTCGATGTTATTGAGGAGGAAAGCTATTGTTATATGATTCTAAAGAGTCATTCATATAGAACCACGGACTTCCTATACATGGACAGAGCGCACTGCATGTTAGATTGTCACTACCGTAGGCGTTAGTATAGTAATAACCAGATGGCTGTCAGCTATGGTTTTTTGTAAAAGTTTGGACTTGCTCAAGTAAGTCAACCGATTTTGCAAGAAATAATACAAGTAAAGATCAAAATCACTACAATATTGCAGGAATATAATATTGTTTCCCATTCAAGTTTAACATATGTTCAAAATATGAGACGGTTGTCATTAAATCATACAAATTATAGCTCCACGGCGGTCATCTTGGTGAGCCTTTTTTCCTAGTCGGTGGTGACAATCTACGGGTAGGACGTACGCGTTGCATCTTCTGTCCATGTATATAGGAAGGCCGTGCATAGAACGTCATATAGCATAGCCTTTATTAATTAAGTCGGCGTGACTGCACTTTCCCTCATACTCTAGCTATATTAAAAAAACACAACTAAATCTTAATTATAGGTTAAACCGTTGTTTTTGAATATGTCTGTTTATGGATGCGTCGAACGTGCGGGACTTTCATTTCGTGTACATTCTATTAAGATAAGTATTATACGTCAAAAGACTTCTTAGGTGTCTTAAGGTAATTGCATGCTGGAATCCAACCCCATTTTGTTCTTTTTCTATCTTAACGATCATGTAAGAAACCTATATGAAGGATTACCCTAAACCATTCCCTTTTGCACTTTTCGAATAAATTTGGATACAAGCTCACTTGTCACTTATTCCGTGAGTCCACACCGAAAGATCTATGGTTTTCTTTGGTATAAAAATACTTCCCGACACCCCTGTTTTTGCCAATAACAGGGTAGATTAAATATCTACCCGAGTTCGTAACATAAAGGCAATGAACGCTCACTGCACAAATGGATTCTTAAATAACTGTACATAGATTTTAAGGGGTAACTAGTGACTAATGCAACAACAATGAAAACGCACTTTAAATAGGAAAAATTGGCTGATCAGTATTACAGCCGGTGAGTAAAATCATTGTCAAGTAGCTGGGTCAGTGAATGTTGTGCACTCAAATCTAAATCTTACTATTTGCAGGCCTTTTGGTAGTCAGTTTGCTAGCAAGTGTCAAATTATTACACCTACGGTAAATTTTAAGACAAAACTTGAATGGGCTAGACTGTTCAACATTTTTAACAATGTCAACCTTGATATGGGATGATAAGCGAGGAATACTTGATAGACAAATTTGCAAGAACATTTTTGGGGTCTGCTTCTCACCAACTTTTTCACCAACATTAAATTTTCTTCACATGCTTATAACAAATGATCGAAATTGGATAATCATAATATCCGACTTATAAATATTTACTGTGTGAGTAAGCAGTTAATATAATTCATTTTGGGTTTAAAAATTCGTGACCATAAAGACATTTTTTAAAGTTCTGCTCAAAGTCGTTGCAAGCCAAAAATAAAATAAAAATAAAATGGATCCAAAGATTATCTTTTACCTGTAGTATTGGTAGTCTCTATAAATATTCCATTAGATATCGATATCAAGTCGATTTAGCCCTTCATCGTTACCCTTTTAAAACCTTAAACCACAATATCATCGTTATTTTTGTAACAAGTCTGCCCAAATCTTATGGGCAAAATGACTTAAAAAACTCAAATTCATGCAACATTCCCTGAGCATAAATTTTGGTAGCCTTTCCCGGGTTGATAGTAGTTGATTTATTAACCATCTCTTCCCATTCACCGTATCCGAAGTCAGCGAAATTTTGCTTTGCCCAAGAATTGTAGATTCCTAGCGTCTAAAAGAAGAAATACGATATAATATCAATAATGGGAAAGGTAACTCATGTTATCGAAACAACCAACTGAATTTGAGAATGGTCCTCAGCTACAGTGTAAAGAACTCGAATGGTTTTCCGAATGGTTTCAGAAGGTACACTTGAGAATAATATTAATAGTAACCACAGACGTTGTCATAATTGTTGCTTGACAAATTTCATGTTTGTCTCCTGATAGAAACTAAGAATGGAAGAAATCAAGACGTTCGAAGCAAATGAGGACGACATTTTTTAAGCTGTATTTAATTTTGAGAATGTGGCAAACCTACATATTAAATTTCTTTACCTTTACGTTTATCATGAACGTTTTGTAAGGTCAAAACTATTTCGAATGAAAGCTAGAAGAAAAATGACTTTTGAGTTACTCACAGATAGGAGAAAATTGAAAGAAAGGTAATACCTCGGAATAATTAAAAAACAACGTGTATCTTCAAAATTTATAATACCGAAGTTTGGTGGTTGATTACTAAGTGTTTGAATACGTTTATCTTGAAAACTAATTACCACATAAAAAGGTTTCACGACATTGACAGCATTGATTGATGGAAACACCATTGAAAACCTAGAGAAAAGCCACATTTGTCATAAGAATGCATCAAAACTTGATAATTGTACATTGTAGTATACGATTTGAAATTTGTAATAAAAAATCTGTCAATTATGCACGTCTTGTGATTTGTACAGCAGGGACACCGATTTGATTTTGGAGGTAGTAAGCGGGTGGGGGGGGGGGGCATGGCTTAAACGTGATCGTTTCAATATTTGAGGGTTCGATGAACATTCGAAGTAATGTATTTGGGGGTGCTTTAAAAGAAATGTCGTTTCGAAAATTTTGGTCCAAACATACTCCCTACGTATTACTGGTTGTAGATCCAAATTTAAGTGTAACGTACAGATTTTAAATAAATTTTAGGATATGGTGTTAGTAGAGCTTCATCCTTAACAATACATGTGATTCACTCCGGGTGGGGGGGGGGGGGGCCGAGTGACGATAATCGATGGGTTACACGCTCTATATTTTCATTGGTACATTTTACTTTGAACCTGAGTATGTTATGTAAATCGTGGCCAACATGCAGAGTAGGCTTGGCTTTGACCTTGAGCTGAGTTCAAACCAGTGCGGTTGAACAATCCGAAAACTTTTAAGAAGATATTAAAAATGATTACAAAAATTGAACAGTGAAGTGTTCGGAACTCGCAAAATTTCAATACTAACCGTGAGATATTTACACAAAACCATTAAAGTATACATTATTCCGTTACTTCTTAAAACTTGGAAGGGACAAATATGTTAGAGGTCAACCCAGAGAGGTAAACTGGACCCGTTTTGCAGTCCCCATAATGACATAATCAACAGAAGGACACGCCATATGTGGGTAATAACATTATAAGTTTTTTCAGCAGTTATATCCGGGACAGCTGTAACGTTAAAAGTCCTGTGGTTTTGTTTTGAAGGTTAGAGTTAGAATTGTTTTTAGGCAACTAACAGTACCGCTCACCATTTTGTCACCGTAAATGGTAAAAGATATTGATCAGCCTCATAGAGAGTTTTTCTTTGAACATTGTTCTCTATCATCGTCAATTACAATTGGGGTTTCGTTGGCATGGCACCATATGTTTATGTGCATTCCTTTATTTAAGATCATTTGAAAGATAACATAACTCAGACAAAATAATCGTAGACTTGTACATATTTGAAATCAAGTAATTACCGCTGAACTGGCTTCAAACTGCTCACCAATCCATGACCAAAGTCTAGAGCACGGCAGAGAAGCCACAAAATAATAGATGGGGTCTTCAGTTTGAGCAACCTCATCTAAGAAATTGACATACTCTTGAGATGCCTTGTTTAGGACAATCTGTTGCACCGCACCTGGTACTCTAAGACTCCAATCTTCAAACATGTCTTTGCAATATCTATTGTTAGGAAAGAGATTCGTAGTGAGTTCAAAATTGAATCAGTATAGTTCTTATGAAAATAAACCATACCCGTGGTCACTCTACCCTTATAGAATACCTAACCTTATTTAATTTTATTAAATACTCAAAACTATTTAAATTTTAGTTACAAACTTTCATATCAAGAACCTGTTTGTTATATTTGACTACTGCATAAGGATTTATTTTCAATAACCTATTCAAGGAAAGAAGAAAATTTCTACAAAACCTACTGTTCGTGTATCTTCAACTTCTCTGATAGAAACTTCTTTATATCACCTTTTGTTTTTTTAACGAGAAGTTGTAAGTAGTTCTTGACGAAATAACAATAGGCCATGTCTTGGATTATGAATTTCCCTAAGATAAAGAAAACAAAAGAAAGAAGCCTCGCGAAATATCACTGCGTCGATTTTTCTCAAACTTAATTTGATTCTTATTTTTAAATCTCACACAGGGAGATCATGCGTAAATAAAAATAATTGTTTGTATGAAGAATTCTTTATTCATTCATTTTTTATGCGACCTTTTTTAGAGAATTGACAATACAGCTCATTGTGCGCGCAACGAAGACTTGCATGCAAGCAGGGAGCTGTGATTTGGAACGTGACGAACTAGGAATAAATAGATACGGTAGTCGATGGTACTCTGCGACGTCATATTTAGGATAAGCAACCGCCAACCGTCTTGTCCAGGATTAAGGGCAAAACTGTTTATAAATGCAGGTGCTGTCTTAAGGGATAGCTAACACATTCTTAGTGAAAAGCTTCCTTGTAATCATATGAGATTATGCAAAAGCCAGCAGGTGTTGGCACATGTTTAGTATTGCGGTTGTATGCTTTGTTTCATGCAGATGGAATTTCTCATGTGGTTTTGTATTGCCAGACAGAGTTGGTTCACCCCTTCAATATTTCTAAAATAATGTGTACGTCAAATGTATGAAACAGATAAAAGGACTGCGATAATACCTTCCATTCATTTTGTATTCTGTCTAATATGTTTCAAATGTTTTTTCATTTACGCATTTGAGAGCTATGCGGTAGTCACCTCGCTATGCCTTAATTTGTTCAAATGGTGGTGAGCGAGTTGTTCGCATGACCAATGCATGCATACATTCGACAAAACGCGGTTGAGAAATGCACAATTAGTTCCCATCTCTATGATATAGACCAGGGTTGTCCAACCTACGGCCCGCGGGCCACGGTCCGGCCCGCGAAAAGGTTGCGCCCGGCCCGTCAGAAATAATCTATATTGCAAAATTATTCAATAAGCAGATTAATTGATGACAACTTTAGGCTTCGCCGTCCGCTATGGCATGCTTACTTTTGAATGAAATAATTCATTACAAATGTCTGCTACATGTAGCTACATTGGAGCGTTGTCCATAGGACGGGTTGAGAATGATTCAGGAGGAATATGAAAAATACTTTCTCCGAATATTCTGCCCAACACCATCACTTTTCGCTAAAATTAATTTATTTGTTCAATCAAAAACGAAAATGAATCAGTGTTCCCTACGCGCAATGATTGCATTTTGTTGCCTTGGGCGTCGGGAAAAATTGAAAAAAAAAAACGAGTACAGAATGCGGCCCCTAGTCCATCATAACCATTAAATGTGGCCCGCCGCTGCGAAAGGTTGGACAACACTGATATAGACGAATGCGGAGAGTCAAGTAATGGTCAGAGTTTAGTCCGACATAGCTAGGGTCCACTCCCTTAAGTCTTTCAATTTCCTTGCTTACCTGTATTTTGGATGGTTCCCGTTGTACACTGAATTGCATATTGATTCTCTCAATTTCCTTGAAGTGGAGGGTTTGAAATTTAGGCAGACGGTAAATGAAGATGATGTTAGGCTGATGGATCCCACTAATGGCTGCTTGTAGCCACTAAACACAAGCGCTGATCGGATTCGTCTACAGCCTCACATGCACAGATCTTTTATCTAGATTGGCACCAAACGATTCCACTCAAACAGCTCATTGCCAAAAACGTCGAAAGGATCAATCTTATCTAAGTAGATCAATCCCAGTTTGAAAAGGTGCACTTCATTATATCAATGTTACACTGATGACTTAACTTATCGCACTAAATTGTCTGATAATGACGTTTTACAGTCCCATGACGTTGAAATGTGAAAGTATGTAGAAATATTGTAAAAGGTGAACAACCTACGCCTTTTGGAAATACAAGAGAAGAACAAAGAAGTTCTCTAGTATTGTCTCTTCACCACCATGGGCATATGCAAAATGTAGTAATGAGATCAGCTGTAAGAAAATGTAATTCACATACCAAACTTTTGGGGATCTAAAGTTCCTTCCTTCATCTCCTGAAGAAAATTTGTCTTCATGATTTTTCGTCGAGTTTCTTCTGTTGACTTCCATAACTTTTCGGAAAGATTACCTTAAACGGCGGATAAAAGATAAATAAAAGCAAACTACTTTGAAATCAACCTTAATCATACATAATGTGACAAATCCTAGGACTATTAAGACGACTTATTAAAGTTGTAGTGAATTATCTAATGAAAAGGAACACTTTTTTCTCTCTTCCGTAAAGACTTTGGAGTTTGTCTTTGATCTGACACATTTTTGCACATTTGGTCCAGCTGAAATTGCCCCTGGAAGGCTATGGCTCCCCTTCAGTGCCTTGTCCTGGCTTAAAATCACCTCTTTTTGTAGCATTAGTGAGGTCAAAGTTTTTTCGTCATAGCCAATAACTCCCTTATTTTTGTTTATTTTTGTGAGTTGCATTTGTAAGTGATACAATTCAAAGATCCCCGTCGAAATGTCTCATTCAGCAGGTATGTCGTTAGCAAAGGTGATGGTGATCGATATTTTGCAATTAAAATACAGTTTAATCGACAGTATCGTTATTATATACAAAAAGACTCAAAACGAAATGTTATGTCACCAAAAAGAAGTAAAGTAAATATAGGAAAACATCTAGCCAAAATATATTAATTTGATATATTTGTTTAGAAACTTAACCTTTAACAAATAATACTTACTGCCGTCTTGCATCTTAATTTGTATCAAAGACCTGTAATGATATCAATTTGATATAATTGTAGTGGATAAAGAATTTTATCTAAAACATTCAACTGCAATTTAATTGTTGTTTATTACTTGGCCAACGTCACCTGGCAAAGCGAACCTTTGAAACCAATTGTCTTACACGGAAACACTCCCATTTCCCATTACCGACTTCAAATTGTTAAACGAGCTTAATATTTTGCGAGAGTTGAAGTTAAATCTTCGCCCGTATTTCTTGCAGACTTCGTGGTTTATATCATACTGAAGACATGTTGATATCTGGGTTCATGTTCATAGACAAAATTCAATTATAGAATGCTTCAGTTATCGAAATAAAAATAGTAAAATCTTTCTTTTGAAAGTTTAATTTGCTAAAAGTAATTTACTTGGTAATTTTGCTAAAAATGTTATACCAACAAGAAGGCGAAGATAGTTATACTCTAACAATTAGAGATTGGAAAAGTTTTAAATTCAGCATTTAAAACAAGGAATTGCAGCTTTGCGCTATTTAGAACACATTTTGTTCACAAGATGAATTTATCTTCAAGATCGCTGCATCATAGCTTGGGGTAAGAAAACAGCAATTAAAACAATTCACTAAGTTCACAGAGATTTTTCTCGGAAACAAAATTTCATAATGTAGTTTGTGAATACAACTAAGATTTAAAAGCCGGAATGGATTTACCGTCAATCAATTTTTAGTATAACATCAATAATTTAGTTACCATTGCACTTTAATTCCATAGCTCTAACTTATGACTGACCCTCTCCGACGTAGGGGACGTTTGCAACTGATATGACAGCGTGTTTGAGGAGTGCATCCTGTGAAAATGTTTGAACAATTGAATGCAATCTAGTTCAATGCTTTTCCAGTTTCTCATAATCAAATCCCATGTTAGCAGATTTTCTTTTTGAATGTAAAACTGAAGACTGAAATAGGGAAGCAGTGGCCCTTTCTGTTCCCTCTGGCTATGTCCGTGGTCACCATGAACCTGGCCCACTTTTTGATAATTACATTACACATTTGGTTACTATGATATGTGGTATTAGTAATTAATGAGTTAAGACAATATTTAAAGGGGATATCATGATTTGCCATGTAAATTTTACTTTTCCAGCAAGTTTCTTTTGTAATGTTACTGTTCGCCAAAACATAGAGACATCAAAGAGATCTGGAAAGATGCAGCAACTTTAATTATTGTATGGAAAAAATGTTGAATGACAATTTCTTTAAATTTGTTAACACGAAAAACAAAACCACCCTGTATACGTGGCGATAAACCACAACCGCGATAGCTCATCCTTTTTGTTACTGCAGTGTAAATTAAAATGTTGCTCAAAATTATGCAAAAATGTCAAATCAAATTTTAAATGACCCTTTAAGTTCACTTTGATAATCTGACCCAGCCAGAAATATTTCTGATATGCGTAGCTGTTCAAACATAATCACTTACACCTTAGCTGTACCTTCATTTATGATAGTAAAAGCAATCTTTACACAAAGATTATATGTGCACTGAACGGATTATTTGTAATTTTTCTTTTCGTATTATCTGCTACTAGAGGAGACCAATATTTTTACCCACGAAATATATAGCGTTCGAAACGTTTGGGTTTCTTGTGCTTTTTGTTATAACAGACTGTACTTCCATTTAACGTTGTACGTCCTGTGCTTGATCTACTCACACTCATAGCCAACAAAATGTTTTTAAAAGTGTATAAAATGAATTCATTTTTGTATTTGTTATATTATATGGTCATATGGTCAATGGTCATAGAAAAAATAATGCATAATGTCACTATTCTTTAAAGATGAGCGAATTTCAGAAAGTCGTTCTTAGCCCCTTAAGGTGCTTCATAACACGGGAATGGCGATGCAAAGAGATGGCAGCCTAAAGATAAACCAATGGTGGTCAAATCAATGAGCTGCTTTTAGATACAAGCGGCACATTATTTAGTGGTCCCGACGGTTCGAAACTTACTTCTAAGAGATAGATCTTCTCCCAAAAGGAAGAAAAAGATCAACAACAACTGCAAACTCCTAAGTCAAACGTTAGTTGGTCCTGATGTCGAACTACATATTAGACATTCTCTGACTCACAAATAGAGCCGTTTGCAATGATACTTCGAGACTCTTAAGTTCCTTGTCAGCTTAGGCCCTGATCAACCGGAGTGCGTTTTGATAGTTCAATTATATCTTAAATCTAGGAATAATTTCTTAATTTCATCTGCAGTAATTCGTTCCGAGCCCACAATGTTTACTTTCCAATCAAACATGATTAAACTTTCCTTCTCACTTTTTCTCACATTTTCTTTCTCTGTCTTATTACCCCTAATCCCTTCAGAGAGGAAATGAAGCTCACCACGCGCACACTTGATATAGTCAGGTTTCACATATGTTTCATAGATTCACAGTAACAGATATATCTTTAGTAACATTTGGGGTTAGCTTACAGGATAAGTCATGCATGTGTTAATTGTTTTTCACGTTATCAGTGAACACAATGAAAGAAAAGCTCATTTAAGGGCACAGATCATGTTACAATCTCACGGCAGGAACCCGACTCGGCCTGGGACACCCGACCTTGAAATGTCTTGAGGTCTCTGATAAATGGTGTTACAATCTTCTTATCCGAGACCTACAGCGCTCTACCAATCCTCTACTAGAACACTACTGGCGAGGTACAGAATAAAACCACATAGAAAAAATTCACAAATTTATACACATGTATAATAGAAGAGAAACAGCTTAATTTTATTCACTATGGGTGGAACAATAACTGTACGCCTACTGACGATCAAGGCACTCAATCTTTAAAAAACCAATGTTATACTCCCTGGCACCTTAATATAATGTACATTCTAGTAATTCTAATATTTCACATTAATTGCTAGATATTTAAGTATTTTGGTTAAATAAACAAGGTTGAATGCATATTGACCTTGTTGGATTTGAGTGCTTTTCTAGAGTGCGAACACTCAAAAACAAAATAAGCAGTGCTAAAGATGATGCATTAATGATGATAACGATGTGACGTTAGTTCTTAACTGTTGCGACTCTCATGTGCTGAGTATAAGTATTGTAACGGGAGATGAGTTTAAATGTTTTTCGGCATTTTTTAATGTTATATCCCTTCAAATATTAGGTCATAATAATCAGGATTGAAGGGCAGTCGTTTTACGACGCTAAGCCACCACGAATGTGGGAGAAGGCATTGGCTTATGAATTACAACTTCAGGTCAACCAACCAATTCAAAGGCCACTTGAGATGGGATGAAAAACCCACCTTGCTTTGACCCGGCCAGGAATCGAACTCCAGACCCGGTTGCTAAGCTTTATCGCTTCAAATGCCACCGCCTTTATCCACTCGGCCATAGCACCGGTAATGTGAAAGAACTGTTGGACTGTTTTTATAGAATAATAGTCTAAGCTTATTTCGTTATTTGAAATTTGAGTAGTTATAACAGACTTTACTTCAGCGGATTTTTGTCGATTACTTATTAAGTTTGTTCTTTGCATTCCACTTAAATTTTATAAGAGTTTTGTAGTCAAAATTATCCTGCAAAGTCCTATTTTCCGGGTTGAACTATATCACTGCAATTGCAACAGTTCTTTCTTTGTTATCAAGCCGGCTTGTTATTCAGACTCTTCCTAAATTATGCAAGCTATAATATTTTTAGAATTTTTTCCCAGTGATGATATTCAATACTAGAATCTATGACTTAGTGTAGAAACAAACCTGTTTATATTTTTTGATGAGAAAGCCAAAGAGGAAGGGTATTTTCGGTGTAGTATTGATGCACAAGAAGCGATTAGCAAGAGGTTGCTTAAATGTGATATACATTTGTAGCGGCAGGGTTGGTAATTGCATGTGAGGATTTTAATAGGGCACACAAAGTGCATTTGTAAGTTGTAATTCTTGACCAAAGTCCTATTATGGCAATAAAACACCTGTTTACAAAGCATATATTAGACGACCTACAAACGCAGTAAAACACTTCATTGAGATTCAGGGTACTTTCGTGCAAGTGAAGGGGCTGTGTCAATGTCAATAATAACACTCAGCACAGAAGATGCATACTTGTATTATGGCACTACTACTGATGCAAACAATACTGTGATAACCTCTCTAGAATCAGAGTTTCGTGGATGCTATAATTTGTAGATACTGGTTTTCATTTAGAGAAAGAGTGGTGCAACATGTAAAATTTAAGCATTTTCCCTTTTAGCCGTTCGCAGGGATTGTAGTCTTTTATAATCCTTTATCTTAAACCCGAGAGTAGGATTCCTTAGCAGCAGGTGTTGCATTCCATTGATTAATGTGATCTAACTAGGCTATTGTAATGGCACGGGGAGCTTTGCTTTCGAGCCGTTTGCAAAGGGTAGTATAAAAAGAAAGCGTGGATTACCTTGCAGCGCGTTTTCTTGTATCACATCCCAAGAGGCAGCCGCAGTACGGGCAGACTAGCTTTAGCTTTTTAGCTAGGAGGCGAAGAGGGGTTGGATTGTTAATGCGCCGCCTTAGAGATTCGGTAGAGTTTGCGAACAATGGGGCTTCGTGCAACATACTATTAATTTTGTGTCGGAGGAGGGGCATTTTCAGTACCTGCAGCCTGACCTGTTTTCGGTCCGTATAAGGACCAATGAGAGGCTCAGTCGCGGTCTCCTTCCTAAGGTCACCTGCCAGAGGTCAATAAAATTGGTAAGTGTTAAGTTTACTTTTGTGAGGAGTGTTAAATGTGTTTTGGTGATGGAGGAGGGGCATTTTCAGTACCTGCAGCCTGACCTGTTTTGCCGGCCCGTATGAGGACCAATGAGAGGCTCAGTCGCGGTCTCCTTCCTAAGGTCACCTGCCAGAGTTCAATAAAATTGGTAAGTGTTAAGTTTACTTTTGTGAGGAGTGTTAAATGTGTTTTGGTGATGGTAAAATAGTTATATAGTAAATGAAGTTACGAAGCTGTGAAAATTTTTTTGAATGCTTGTATATCGTAATGAGAAACTGAAGGTACAAGTGTTAAGAAAGGATATTAATTGTGATATTTTTATAACCAGTAATGAAGCCATGGTATGCCTTTAAGAGCAGGAAGTTTTGGAAGACGGGGAAGGTTGCTATCCTAGTTAATTATGAGGAACCCGAGGTTTACCAAATTCCTTGCTTTGGGGGACTTCAGCAATGTGAACATTGTTTTATGCAAGCGATATTAGAAGCTTCTTGGTTTTTTTCCTACGCTTGTAGGTCTTATTCTTGGTTCTGGATTTGAGCTCACGCTGGGTAACCATTTCGTTTTCGAGAGAGGACATGATGTTCCAGTCCTGACACCACACGACTGAGGTGTCCGTTGAGGAAATTCATAGTAACTCCACCACTAATAATGTTTTTGTCGGAAAGCTGTCCCGACGTGGGCGTTAATCCTACGTATACTCTGTAGTATTTAAAGTTGCACAACATTTTGATGAAGCTGTCACACTGTTATCTTTTCACGAACGCTACATGTGAGTACTGTTGCTAAATACATGCACCAGCTTTTAGCCAAACTCCGTTATCACCAGAGCATACCTTTGTGTGAAGATGAACGTTAAGATTTCTTTAACTTTATTCAAAAGTGCCTACAATGGGAAAGGTTCGTTGTTTTTATTTTCATTTACTTAGTGAAGTAATGCTAATAAATATACTGTAGCAAGTTGCTTTGAGTAATACATTGATTTAATGATCATCTTACCTATGAATACCACGTGTCATACAAAGGCAAACCTAGCAAACGTTTGTAACCACAACAAGATTAACGTGGCCACTGAGGTTTCAGCACAGTCATTTCCGAAATGCAATAATGTCGTATAAATCTTGTTTGGTCTTCGGATTTTTTATGAATAGATTATACAAACTGTATTATAGTCTTTCGAAACAAAGCGGATGTTTGTATTTCTGTCTCCAGTTTAAGCCTTTACCGTTGTTTGGGTCCTTTTGGACCCATGCGGAGAGCTCGGCTGTCACACATCTTTGCTGTTTCACGCGGAGCTCGAAACTGCGAGTAGCTACCCGAAAATTCGGCCACAACAGCGAGAGAGACAATATTTTAAGGTCACGGGGTCAATGGCCTACGGGAGCCGATGCGGGGCGGGCTACGTCCGCTTTTCCGCCCACTCCCGAGGCGCGCAAATATGCCCCGATCGGAGCACAACGGTAAAGGGTCAATCTAAAATATCTGCACGACTCGGCTAAACGTTGACGTGCACACAGGCAGGGACAGTGGCGTCACCTTTGCAGTCAACACACTCCACAGGCTTGTTTTAACCCTTTACCGTTGTCTGGGTCCTTTTGGACCCACGATGGAAGGCGCGGCTGTCACACATCTTTACTGTTTCACGCGGAGCTCGAAACTGCGAGTAGCTACCCGAAAATTCGGCCACAACAGCGAGAGAGACAATATTTTAAGGTCACGGGGTCAATGGCCTACGGGAGCCGATGCGGGGCGGGCTACGTCCGCTTTTCCGCCCACTCCCGAGGCGCGCAAATATGCCCCGATCGGAGCACAACGGTAAAGGGTCAATCTAAAATATCTGCACGACTCGGCTAAACGTTGACGTGCACACAGGCAGGGACAGTGGCGTCACCTTTGCAGTCAACACACTCCACAGGCTTGTTTTAACCCTTTACCGTTGTCTGGGTCCTTTTGGACCCACGATGGAAGGCGCGGCTGTCACACATCTTTACTGTTTCACGCGGAGCTCGAAACTGCGAGTAGCTACCCGAAAATTCGGCCACAACAGCGAGAGAGACAATAGTTTAAGGTCACGGGGTCAATGGCCTACGGGAGCCGATGCGGGGCGGGCTACGTCCGCTTTTCCGCCCACTCCCGAGGCGCGCAAATATGCCCCGATCGGAGCACAACGGTAAAGGGTCAATCTAAAATATCTGCACGACTCGGCTAAACGTTGACGTGCACACAGGCAGGGACAGTGGCGTCACCTTTGCAGTCAACACACTCCACAGCCTTGTTTTAACCCTTTACCGTTGTTTGGGTCCTTTTGGACCCACGCGGAGGGCGCGGCTGTCACACATCTTTACTGTTTCACGCGGAGCTCGAAACTGCGAGTAGCTACCCGAAAATTCGGCCACAACAGCGAGAGAGACAATAGTTTAAGGTCACGGGGTCAATGGCCTACGGGAGCCGATGCGGGGCGGGCTACGTCCGCTTTTCCGCCCACTCCCGAGGCGCGCAAATATGCCCCGATCGGAGCACAATGGTAAAGGGTCAATCTAAAATATCTGCACGACTCGGCAAAACGTTCACGTGCACACAGGCAGGGACAGTGGCGTCACCTTTGCAGTCAACACACTCCACAGGCTTGTTTTAACCCTTTACCGTTGTCTGGGTCCTTTTGGACCCACGATGGAGGGCGCGGCTGTCACACATCTTTACTGTTTCACGCGGAGCTCGAAACTGCGAGTAGCTACCCGAAAATTCGGCCACAACAGCGAGAGAGACAATAGTTTAAGGTCACGGGGTCAATGGCCTACGGGAGCCGATGCGGGGCGGGCTACGTCCGCTTTTCCGCCCACTCGAGGCGCGCAAATATGCCCCGATCGGAGCACAATGGTAAAGGGTCAATCTAAAATATCTGCACGACTCGGCAAAACGTTCACGTGCACACAGGCAGGGACAGTGGCGTCACCTTTGCAGTCAACACACTCCACAGGCTTGTTTTAACCCTTTACCGTTGTCTGGGTCCTTTTGGACCCACGATGGAGGGCGCGGCTGTCACACATCTTTACTGTTTCACGCGGAGCTCGAAACTGCGAGTAGCTACCCGAAAATTCGGCCACAACAGCGAGAGAGACAATAGTTTAAGGTCACGGGGTCAATGGCCTACGGGAGCCGATGCGGGGCGGGCTACGTCCGCTTTTCCGCCCACTCCCGAGGCGCGCAAATATGCCCCGATCGGAGCACAATGGTAAAGGGTCAATCTAAAATATCTGCACGACTCGGCAAAACGTTCACGTGCACACAGGCAGGGACAGTGGCGTCACCTTTGCAGTCAACACACTCCACAGCCTTGTTTTAACCCTTTACCGTTGTTTGGGTCCTTTTGGACCCACGCGGAGGGCGCGGCTGTCACACATCTTTACTGTTTCACGCGGAGCTCGAAACTGCGAGTAGCTACCCGAAAATTCGGCCACAACAGCGAGAGAGACAATAGTTTAAGGTCACGGGGTCAATGGCCTACGGGAGCCGATGCGGGGCGGGCTACGTCCGCGTTTCCGCCCACTCCCGAGGCGCGCAAATATGCCCCGATCGGAGCACAACGGTAAAGGGTCAATCTAAAATATCTGCACGACTCGGCTAAACGTTGACGTGCACACAGGCAGGGACAGTGGCGTCACCTTTGCAGTCAACACACTCCACAGCCTTGTTTTAACCCTTTACCGTTGTTTGGGTCCTTTTGGACCCACGCGGAGGGCGCGGCTGTCACACATCTTTACTGTTTCACGCGGAGCTCGAAACTGCGAGTAGCTACCCGAAAATTCGGCCACAACAGCGAGAGAGACAATAGTTTAAGGTCACGGGGTCAATGGCCTACGGGAGCCGATGCGGGGCGGGCTACGTCCGCTTTTCCGCCCACTCCCGAGGCGCGCAAATATGCCCCGATCGGAGCACAACGGTAAAGGGTCAATCTAAAATATCTGCACGACTCGGCTAAACGTTGACGTGCACACAGGCAGGGACAGTGGCGTCACCTTTGCAGTCAACACACTCCACAGCCTTGTTTTAACCCTTTACCGTTGTTTGGGTCCTTTTGGACCCACGCGGAGAAACGCAGCTGTCACACATCTTTACTGTTTCACGCGGAGCTCGAAACTGCGAGTAGCTACCCGAAAATTCGGCCACAACAGCGAGAGAGACAATAGTTTAAGAACACGGGGTCAATGGCCTACGGGAGCCGATGCGGGGCGGGCTACGTCCGCTTTTCCGCCCACTCCCGAGGCGCGCAAATATGCCCCGATCGGAGCACAACGGTAAAGGGTCAATCTAAAATATCTGCACGACTCGGCTAAACGTTGACGTGCACACAGGCAGGGACAGTGGCGTCACCTTTGCAGTCAACACACTCCACAGCCTTGTTTTAACCCTTTACCGTTGTTTGGGTCCTTTTGGACCCACGCGGAGGGCGCGGCTGTCACACATCTTTACTGTTTCACGCGGAGCTCGAAACTGCGAGTAGCTACCCGAAAATTCGGCCACAACAGCGAGAGAGACAATAGTTTAAGGTCACGGGGTCAATGGCCTACGGGAGCCGATGCGGGGCGGGCTACGTCCGCTCCGCCCACTCCCGAGGCGCGCAAATATGCCCCGATCGGAGCACAACGGTAAAGGGTCAATCTAAAATATCTGCACGACTCGGCTAAACGTTGACGTGCACACAGGCAGGGACAGTGGCGTCACCTTTGCAGTCAACACACTCCACAGCCTTGTTTTAATCCTTTACCGTTGTTTGGGTCCTTTTGGACCCACGCGGAGGGCGCGGCTGTCACACATCTTTACTGTTTCACGCGGAGCTCGAAACTGCGAGTAGCTACCCGAAAATTCGGCCACAACAGCGAGAGAGACAATAGTTTAAGGTCACGGGGTCAATGGCCTACGGGAGCCGATGCGGGGCGGGCTACGTCCGCTTTTCCGCCCACTCCCGAGGCGCGCAAATATGCCCCGATCGGAGCACAACGGTAAAGGGTCAATCTAAAATATCTGCACGACTCGGCTAAACGTTGACGTGCACACAGGCAGGGACAGTGGCGTCACCTTTGCAGTCAACACACTCCACAGCCTTGTTTTAATCCTTTACCGTTGTTTGGGTCCTTTTGGACCCACGCGGAGGGCGCGGCTGTCACACATCTTTACTGTTTCACGCGGAACTCGAAACTGCGAGTAGCTACCCGAAAATTCGGCCACAACAGCGAGAGAGACACTAGTTTAAGGTCACGGGGTCAATGGCCTACGGGAGCCGATGCGGGGCGGGCTACGTCCGCTTTTCCGCCCACTCCCGAGGCGCGCAAATATGCCCCGATCGGAGCACAACGGTAAAGGGTTAAATATGGTCGTATAGGCTTTTAATGCTGTACACTTAATTACCCCCTCACCTGCCTTTAATATCTCGGAATTCTTAGTGAAACATCGTATCATCTTTCGGGGTTTTTTTGCTCCCGGATAATGTGTCTATCGCAGCTTTGAAGCTTGCAAAATGTACTTTGCCACTCATGTACGATCCAAATTTCAATCAGAACACAATTACAAGTTAAACTCTATATAAAAAAAAGATCAATACGCATCAATATGGATTCATACTGTCCTTGCTGGAAGGATGCACCCATAAAATCATTTTCACATGTGGATATCTCGCCAAATATGGTCTCTACAATCTCGCTACAATCGATAGTGTCGATTTTTGTAAAATAACTTTGTACAGCAGTAGTTTACTCAATTACACATAGTGTAACAACATACACACGTTAATAAACTGATATTGGATACAGAAGGCGGAGGTAGGCGCATAATTGACACTTTAATTCGCAAAGAATTACGAATGTTTACACGGTAAATTTATTTGTATGCACGGGACCTCCTTTTGTGCGAAGTTCCTCACAGATTGAAATTTGTTTCGATATTAACTGGAAAAGAATCGTGAGAGCTTGATTAAACAGATCTCACAGTCACAGAGCCCAAGTACCTAGTCATGAATTTAATTCAACAGGTGCACAATGAGTAGGATTTTGGCTGCTTTTCCCTTTCTACTTCAAATATTCATTCAACTTGAGTTTGGCAAAATATAGGCCTACATCAAGAGAGGGGTGATTTTTCCATGAATCTGAATTAATTGATAAAGATATTACTAAATGTATTGTTTTGAAGACAATCGTTCATGAAAATATATCCAGTACAACCCTTAGAAGTACATAAAAAATGAAAGTTCGTTGCTAGTCTTTCCCAAATCATTGCCAACTCTGACGACCGCCAGTTCTGAGAAATCAACTCGGAATGATTTAAATATGGGCATTTGAATATGGGTGAAGCTTCCCTTGCCATAATATTTGCTGCACAGAGAGCAGTTGTATGAAAGGAGGAGAAGGTTAGGTTTAGCTAGGTTTGATCGGGTCTTACGCCTCAGCATATACTAAATTTGGTTTGATCTAGCGACCAAGGCCTCTTTGAAGCTATGGAGCGCTGGGTTGTAGGGGTTTCCGTATTTTGAGAGTACACTACAATCGGACAGATCATTTATTGTTCTGCATGTTGTTCTACAAGCAGGAAGAGGCTGTTCTATGCATGCATAATGTTTACTGTAGCAAAAGTACCCTTAATTAAGATGCACGAAGCATGTCAGTAAGTTCAAACGACAGTAATTGTAGAACAATTTATCACAAGAATGAAAGGGATCAAACTTCTCAGTGACGTATTATGTATAAACCAAGCTTCTAATTAGACCGGTGGATATTTTGGTGCTGAAGTTTTGTGCAAAAATTCGATTTCTAATGAGTAGATCATTGGTAGAAAAATAATACCTCTGTGCTAGTACTGCTAGATTGTGTGCTCTATAACCTCCCTACATTGCATCGTTATATTGTAACGTCAATATCAGTTTTGACACATCTAACCGCACTCTGCAACATGCTGGCCCAACGCTACTTTCTGTCAGCTAAACTGAAATGTATAAAAGCCTTACATAGTTTTAATGTTAGGGAAATTACGTAAGATTCTGGAAGAAACCATTTGAAATAGCAGTGATATTTCGTCCTGAGATGCAGGTTATCAATTTGTTTAAGTCAGCACTTTGCTGATTAGTGAGACTTGCCCTTTTGCTGGGGGTTGATGAAACAATTAATTGTCGTAAACTCTGCACCCACATCGGTTTTTGCCTACATATGCATTTTTCGCCCTCGTAATAGTACTCAGAGAATTTAGTGTCACATGAGTTTAATGTGACCAATAAATCAAGTATAATTACAAAGGTTTGTACGGTACTAAAGTTTGTACGAAATTTGACTTTGCTTAAAGGAATAGTAACTATTGATGGGTACTTACCTTATTTAGTTTAAAATGTTAGGATAAGGTGTTAACTATATTCGCCTGTATTGAATACAGTTTGAGAGGGATAGATAATGAGAAAGATCTCGCTGAAACAATTAGTGTAGCAAGCAGCCTCTGTTTCTACAAAGAAGCAACCGTTGATGACAAATTAGGCTAATCAGAAATTCGTCAAATGCTTATTGTAAACTGGAACTACTTCCAATAAACTTTGTTTAACTCTGTAGAGCTGATCTAGCACCCTTCTTTGCCAAACTGGTTAATTTGTCATTGAATCGTTCCATCTTTCCATCAATTATGAAGGAGGCAATTGTGAAACCCTCACTAAAGATATTGGGTTTAGATATTAATGATTATAAAAATTACCGTCCCGTATCCAACTTAAGTTATGTTTCTAAACCTTGTGAGAAGTTTGTAGCCGATCAAATTAATGAATGTCTTTCAGTAAATGGTCTGGTTGAAAAGTTCCAGTCAACGGAAACTGCTTTACTACGTGTACAGAATGTTATTTTGAGGACGCCGATACCGATCTTGTGTATTGCTTTAAGATTTATCGTCCTTTTTTGGTTTTCAAGTTTTCGTTGTAAAGCACTTAGAGCTTACTTTTAGAATGCTTTAGAGTGTTATATGATGATGATGATGATAATGATGATGATGATGATCATAATGATGGTGATGATGGTGATGACGGTGATAACGGTGATGACGGTGATGACGGTGATAACGGTGATGACGGTGATTACGGTGATGACGGTGATGACGGTGATGACGATGATGACGATGATGACGACGAAGACGACGACGACGAAGGTGACGATGATGATTTCTTCTCTTCCGAGTCGGATACAAAAATTTCAAATCCGTATCAAGATATACCCAGTTCATGCAGCCTTGAGAAGTTTATAAAACTAGATGATCTAGAAAGACAAACCCCCCACTTCCTTGTTAGACTTTCGTGTTCAATTCCAACTCTGAAGACACCCAGTTCTAGAGAATCATGTTTGCATTTGGATAGATGCGGCCATAACTTATATGTTTTTTTCTTTTGTGGGAGGGGGGGGGGTAGAAATCATTGATATGCCACTACGGTTTTCCGTCCCTGCAATATATCGTTGTCAAGAGTTAAACATTGTCAGGTTCAAATTAGCATGTAAGTAAAAAATGCTCCGAGAGGAAGGCACTCGTTCCAGTTGCTTACTTTCATAGATAAAGGAGCATTTTCCTAAAAAAAATACTTTAGAAGAATGTATATCAAATCGGATCATCAGTATATGGGCTCATAAGTAGACTTGGGAGGGGGAGTGATGTAGTTTAAGATCAGAGCACAAACTTAAGCTTTTTTGAAAAGAAGTAAAGAACTCAAAATGACGTGTCCCTATAGTCTATTTAAGAGCAGAGTAGATGCAAATTTCTGATTGGTAGAGACCTTTCAAAATTTCAACTGATAACCGCCACGTTCCGCTTAGATAGTTTGTCTTGCAAACTAACATTTTCTGCATAGGATCCTCTCCTTTCAGCTCAAAGAGTACCACTACGGTAGCTGCCTATGACGAGAAACGTAACATTTAACCAGCCTGAGGTTAACTGGAATTTGAAAAAAGCTGTAGGCCTAAGGCGTTGGGAGCAGACCCGTTACACAGATTCTACAAAGAAGGATTTAAAGGTCATTTGAAAGCAAAATGAGCAAGGCGTATGAATATGGTTGCGACTGCCAATAATTTGTCTCTTATAATAAGTATAAGAAAAAGAATTGTGATTAAAAGTCGATCTTAACAAATAATCATCAATATCAACGCAAAATGAATGCAACCGAATACACAAATTAATTGATATCAATTCATAGTGATGTTTACTGGTGTAAGAAAACTCCTTACCTTCGGATCAACATAGTGATCTTGATTACTCGTTTGATGTAAGGAATAGTACAGCACAAACCGCGGGATTGCCTCGTAAACTAAAGAGGTGTGGGTCCCTGGATTTATTAGGCTGTAGCTTCAATAAGTCAATACAGGCATAATTCCACGTGTACTTGAATTTCCTCTTAAATTGTATTTAAACTGTTGACGTGTTAGTCCAATAACATTATTTTTCTTTGTTTCACTTTTGCGTGGTTGTATGTCATCATTGTATTTTTGTTTTGCAGAGGAAAAATACCTAATGTCACATAAGTTGACACAATAATTATATTAAAGTAAACCTGGAATCTAAAATTTCAAAAAATATATATTAAAGAGCATACGAGATGAATTCAAACAGTCCAATTACCATCTGTTTAGGGCATTCCTGAGCTGAGAAACAAAATGTTGGGATCTAAATCGTTACAAAGAGACAACAGTGGGGGGGGGGGGGTGGTAAAGGTTATCGTAACCTAACTGAGAGAGGCATTTGAATTTGTTTAGACTGTCATTATTTTCAAATAATAACTATAAAATAAGACTTTGATATAAATTAAAAAGTAACGAATACCCAGCAACATTTTGGTAAAATTAATTTAGCAAATGACACAAATTAACTAGAAAATGTGGTTACAAAAATCGTAACCACTTACTGTCCATGATTGTTTCTGTGCCAACGTACTTTGGAACGTACTAAAGCTTAGAATATCGTCCTTTCACGTTTGTTGGCCGACGTGATATACCTGAGTTTAATCAATGCAAAACTGTGTTGGTTGCTTGTTGTAGATATCAATCCTTCGTTGCTTTCGACTCGCAATCTCGTGGTACATATGAATGATGCAGTACTGCACTATATTTCATAATGCCTATCAGGCTAATTGAAGAAACAACACCTATAGGCTATTTATACAATGCCGATGTAACGGCAGTGATCAACCGGAAGTCGCAAAGTATGCCTACAGTGCTCTTAGTGGCGCCTTAGGTAGGGTTACTAGCCGTTCGGTTTTACCAGGACACGTCCTCTTTCTATTGTTTCGTGCTGGTGTCCGGCCGGTTTTGTTAAATTGCCGTCACTATGTCCGGATTTCATGTATTTCTCACAATGATCTGACAGGTTTTCCCTAATTTTGCTTCAATCAAGTTAGAAGAAACTAGTAAAAGCAACAAATATTGCACCATTTTGGATCTAGACATCATTGAAAACAACCAACAAAACCAACAAAATTTCCAAACTACCCCCCTCCCCTCCTCTTAGACCCTTCACCAGGGTGGCGATGCTTGTCTTCCTCGCAAGAAAATAAATAGGCCTACACTCTTAAAAAGTTGGTTAAAAACATTCACCAACACTGGTCACGTATGTCAAATACCTGAAATTGGTTACGTTTTCCCCAATATTTGTTGTTTACTTGGTTACCACACAGGCTGATTACCCAATAAAGTGGTAAAAAACCTCTTGGATAACCCATTAATCAACAATTATTGGGTAAACTTTAACCAATTTCAGGTATTTGACATACGTGACCAGTGTTGGTGAATGTTTTTAACCAACTTTTTAAGAGTGTATGGTAACCCTTAGTGCAGACAAAAAGAACAGTATAGATCCCTATGCTAATTTTGAGAATGACCAACATTCTGAAAATGATTATATACACGAGCAGCGGCGGGCCTTTGGGGGTATGTTATGCCCACGGACTTCCTATATAAACAGGGACCGAGGATCGTGGGAAAATTAGTCGCCACCGTTCCGGCGAACCAAAAAGACGTGGCAAGATGTCACCGACTGCTTGACTAGGGAGCTGTAGGCTAGACCCAATAAAAGCTATGCATAACTCAGACTTCCTATATACATTGACAACGCAGACTGCACGAACGTCCTATGCGTAGATTGTCGCTACCGTACGTGTAATTATCGCAAGATGTCTGCCTGCTATGGTTTTGTGCGTAGACAAGGATAAGTTCTCATTACTTCTCAAGATACACCTAGCGTTTGGCAAGCCTAAGTTAAGCCTTACGGAACTGCTTCCAAGAGAGAAATATACCAAGAGAACTAACGTCAAATGCTAAGATTAAATCTACGCCTAGATGCGTACATACATGTCATGGCTGTTCTCCGGCGGCGAACTACAAGCACTTGTGAGATACGACAGTACAGTGGGTGTGCCACAAAAAGTATGCTGTTTAGCTTGTTAGCGTAAGGCGACACTGTACGTGTACTCGATATACCACAGGTACAATGCGGCCGTTGTATGATGAGCAAGTTTACTGTATACAAATTTGACTTACTCAAGTATTCTTTTACAAAACAATAAAATACATAAATGCCAAAATAAAACCCGCTCATTTTAGGCCATATCATAACCAAAAGTGACCATGAAGTCTTGTTCCCGTCTACATGACTCACTCTACATAATGAGCTCGATTGTAGAGCAAACCACTCACTGAGAATCAAGAAACATTGAACGAAAGAACTGTTCCTCGAAAATGAGAAGCACGCCTAAGGCACTGTCCATGACGTCATGGACAGTACAGTTCATATCAGTTTATCATGACGACTGGTGTTTTCAGAGAAATCCTTACCTTACGATCTCAGAATAAGGACCTTGTGTACTGGTTTCACTTAATGAACATACCGGGCCATAACGGGCCATAACCCCACCCAAAGGTACTCCTAAAATTCTGAGAACAAATGGTCAGAAAAATAAGAAATGAACAAATCGAAAAAAGTTGCTAAAATAACAGAGTGAAAATAGGAATCAATTTTACAGCTTTGTTTATCAATATTTTGTAGGGTGTTGTTATTAAAATATTATGTAGGGTGTTGTTATGAAAATATCTTTGATTAAAATATTTTTATAGGCCTTGCTATTACATATTTTAGAGATATTCAACTTCTAAATTGTACAATTATACAGCGCCAAATCGGATCTAAGGCCATTGCTCTCCAATCACATTGGCCGCACCAAAACAGCGACTCTGGATACACCAGTGGGTAACACAAGGCGTGGGACAGCCCAATAAACTAAGTAGTTGTGACCTTGCTAGCTTTACAAACCTACAATCTTGGACGAAAGTGTTTGAACACCTTCCGCCGTAATGTAATGTGTAATAACGCGAGCAGTTTAGGAACCCCTTTCCATTCCTTGACCTTATAATACCCAACATTTTGCCAAGGGACCCACGGGAATGAAGGTTGTTTTCCAACGTATTTTGTCCAAGATTGTAGTTTCAATGAGTCAATACAGGCAAAAATCACACGTGGCCATGTATTTCCTCTGCAATTATATTCAAATTGTTCACCTGTAAGTCGAAGGAGGTGACATCTTCCTTTGTTTCATTTTTGTGTTGGCGCATGCACTTTCGTTCTGTAGAAAACTTAACACAATATCACATGAGTTTAAAGCGACCACTATATTAAAGTTTACATCAGGTTTGTTCCTTCAATATACATTACAGAGTATGAGAGTATAAAAAACGAGTTCAAACAGTCCAACTCCTATTTTTATAGGCCAGTCCTGAACTGAGACAAAAATGCTGAATGTGCAATAACTTGTGATGTCATTGTTTTACTACTCAAATTACTTTTTTAAACTTATTTTCATTGTTTTTTCTGAAGCTACAGTACTTTTTGCCTGTATGTGATGGCACTATAACTCTTATGGGGATGTAATTAAGCCCTACAACTTGCTATGCAGGCAAACAGGAGGCATTTAAGGTCATAAACATTTTTACTCTCAAAGGGGAAAAAAGGTGTGATATGAATTGTACAACACGAAAATCATAAATTATTGCCCAATGGACTATTTTGTTGTAAGGTGAATGAATTTCAACATTTGACTTTTCAAGTATGGAACAAGCTGTGACAATGGAAGTTGGATAAACAAGATTCAGTTTGCAACCTCTAAAGTGCATACTTTTCCAACTTCAGACTTGAAATACAATTTAAAGAATATGTGGAATGTCACATTAAAAGTTTGTTCAAAATTTTTTTTTTTTTTTTGAAAAAGTAATAATATCGAATACATACTGCCCATATTAAGCTTGAAGAGCATATCTTCTCTTTCCAGACAGATACCATTCTTTCAACAAAATAACTGCTAACCACTCTGATCAGATTTTTTTAAATTTCTCTTTTCTACACTGCATAGTTTTTGAAAATTATATATTCACATATTTTTTCCTGTAAGTATTCAAAGAGCCCCAAGGGGAAATTCCTTTTTATTTTACACATCCCGGTGACTAACTTATTTTCTACTAGTTCCTTGCTTGATTATTTTATAGCGTTGTTTTCGTAAGCACTTATATTTACGAAAGATATTCAGAAGAGTTGTAAATCTCAGTTATTAAATGCTGATTTGACAATTTTATTTAAGAACGAAATAAACTTTCTTTGTGCTTTGAAAGACAGAGTTACATTTTTATTTCGTTACTTATTAGCCACCTCACTACTTTTATTTGCAATAACTTTCCATTCCAAAGTGAGACAGTCGCTGTTACCGCTAACAGTACTATCTCCTAAACCTATTGCCATTGTGCTTGTTGCTTAACATAAGCAATGAAGTAGGGAAAAAAGACAATGAAGCAATAAAGCTGGAAAAGAAGGCCGTGGCCGGCTCAACATGAACCAATTGGTTGGAAACTGGGCCTTAAGACTTCATCTAACCTAACATAACCTAATCCCCCAACGTTGATGAAATTCCTCAACAGGCAAGTCTTAGTCAAAGACGCAGTGACTTTTGAACAAAGGGAATTCAGGGAATTCAGTCCCTCAATGGCACTAAAGATTCTTCTTTTAATTTTTTTTACTAAGATCGTAATTGTAATCCAATAATTTTTTTGCATGTTATCGAATACTTACCCTTTGATTTAATGGTATAAAAACCCATAGTGGCATGAACTGTGTATACTTGTCAAAGATGAATTCTTGGAGGGGAATACGACTATGACCAATTTATACAAAATATAGGTACGAAGACATTACACCCATATTCGGTGAGAATCTTTATTGAGATTAGAGGAGTATCTTAAACTCATGAGTCAGGACTCATGATTAAACGTTCCCTTTTACTTTTCGTTACATCCTTCTCTGTTTTCTGCCTGATTACCTCTTAACGATGCAGGAAGGATATGAAGCTCACTACATGCACCATTGATATAGTTAACAGGCCAGTCAAACATGTGTTAATCGCTTTTCACGCAATGTGAACACAATGAACTGGAATAGTTTATTTTAGGTCACAGATTATGTTAAAACTAAGATACCAGTAACACCCCACACCGCCTTTGATCTACTGGGGTGTCAATGTTGCATTTTCAAGATGCGACGTAACTGCATGCTCTTGCAATAATAATAAAAAACATTTTATTGTGTGAGGGAAAGTTGACTATCCTTAAAACATATGATTTGCTTTCCATGAAGAGCCAAACCTACAGATTCGACAGGTGCAAGGTTATCGTGATGTTTTGCCTTCTTTTCCCTTCTATGTAAAATGTCCAAAATTTGAATTTTTGGATGTGGTACAAATATGCCAAATGCGTGTCATGATGTACCCAGTTCATGCAATGTCGAGAAGTCTACAAACTTTGAAAGACAAACCTGACACTCCCTGCCAGACTTCCCTAGGCTTTTGCGTTTCCAACTGTGAATACTCATTCTATTGAAACATCTTGGCTTAAGTATATACACCATAATCTTCATGTTTTCTCTTTTGTTGGAAAGGCTACAGAAGGGGTGATCCAGTTAAAGGGCCAAATCTCTCACCCCAAACTACAGTTCTGGAATCGTACCCAAATTCTCAATTGGCTCAGCTCTTTGATTGACAGCTAATTCAAACAATGCAGACGTGCCAAACCTTAAATTACTGAGCATGAACGGTACTGAGAGTGTTTTGATTAGTATATAGAGTTTGTCTATACTCACCCTGAAGCAATAATCTGAGACTGTGTCTGGATGAGGATGAATTTCAGACAATTGTGGGAGGGGCTTCGTTAGGAGAATTGCTTCTTTTTGGAGTGAGAGAACAGGGCCTTTAAGGACACAGCAGAACCTGCACTATTTTGGAAAGGAGCACTAAAAAACTCCAAATAACTCTCTTTCTATTTAAGACCCTTCCGAATATCTGATGGCTGGTGATCTTTCAAAATTTGCAACTTGCTTAGTTCCAACTGATGGTGGCCACACTCCACGTAGAGAAGTTCAGTCAGAAATACACATTTTGTGTAGAGAAATCCTCTTTCCACAGCTTACGATGAAAATTATGAAATATATTGTTGAATTAAACCCATCCCATTTTGTATTTTTTATCGGATAAACAACAATAAGGAGTGAACAGGTCTTGTATAAGACGGATTACCCACCTTTGATGATACTTCACACACTGAAACATGAATATGAAAATTTTTGTGCCTACGCATATAAATTTATACAGACCGTCAAACATTTGAATGACTATGCATGAAGAAAATTTCCCTTGAAACAATCTCAACATCAAAATTCCTTTTAGCGTTTTAGAATTTTGGCTAATAGATAACACGGACAATATGTTCATATGCTAATGAGTCATTTTTTTCCCTCTACGAGTATAGTCTTTTACTGCTGGTCTCATAACACTTGAACATCGACCCCATTTATTTCTCCTTTAAATTGCCCTCTTTGTCGTAGGACACTTTAGCTTTCATTACGTTGTGAACGTTATTTCATAGGACACACGGCTAATGTCATTGTAACCATATAACGTGTCCAAATAGCATATGAAGAAACACGTTTTCACTTCAATCTTTATAGTTTGACGGATTTTCCCTTAGTCAAAAACATCCCTTCCTTTTAGCACGGTATGGTCACTTTCATACCAAATTTAGGAATAAAAATTGTCTTTTCCAATATCAAGCTCACTTTCAATTGAAGGATTGAAGGATTTAAGATACCAAGTTGTCTCGAAACATCTAATTGTTAATCGCCCAAGGCACCGCACCCAGTAAACACGTATATAAACTGCAAGATCTAACGTCCTGCGAACAATTATTCGGGAAGCTTCAGACTGGGTTAGTATATTTTATTTTACAACAAACCTGCCGCCTATGTTGCAGCATATTCTCATTTGTAGGCTCCCACTTAGTTTTTCCTCAATACCAAATTATTTTCCATCAATGGGCATCCTAAAATATTTTCTTCATGTTCACAAAGTAAATTTTTACCTGGAAGCAATTGTGAAAATAAAAGCTTACATCCCCTTGTTCCCTAATACTATTTTTGAAGACATCCCTTTCCACCCCTGACCTATTTCCAGCTGTAAAAAGCCACTATGATTTCAAAGACCTTCAAATTTGGACGGCAGAGAATATGTTGTTAAGTGGTTGTCAATCTTTGGGCTTGTTCACAATTTGTACATCTTATACACATGCGCACATTCCTGGGGAAAAGTGTTTGCCCGAACTTTGAGTTTCGACAAGGTTGTCGAAATTTCGCAAATCGAAACATCTTTGCTTTCGCAAAGGGATGTTTATCATTACATGCACGGCAATTAGTATTTTAAAGTGTAGGGATCTGATCCTTAAGTAACGAACTTGACCCTAGTCATTGTAATCGATGCTTGGAACTGGATTGAGGGTCCATCTTAAAAATTCGTATGTGTAAGGTGTCTCAAAAACAAAATTAGGCAATGCTTGGCAGATATTTGTATTGCTTATAAGGTTAATAATTCTCTTTTAGAGGACAGGCTTATTTATTAGGTTTCAAAAAAGCCCTTTTAAATATTTTCACTTTTAAATACTTTCACACTACACCACCGCAGTCAAGATGCTATATTAATCAGGCTTATCGATAGCTGTAAAAAGTTATCGATAAAGAGAGTGCATGAATATATTTGGGGAAATAATGCATATTCTGCAATAAATTTTGAGATGGAAGGTGATTAAAGGTTCTCTTATGTAAAACCAAAATTATCAGAAGTACTTGCTATGGTAGGACTGAACTGACTTCACTGTAAAAGCTAAAAGTTCACTAAAGAGTCACAATTAAATTTGTTGGAGCCTGGAAATATTTAACACGTACTGTTGAAATCGCGCTACCACTCGCAACACACTACTTATTTGATTTGTGAAAAGGTAACTAATGCAAAACCAAACCCATTGTAGCACTAAAGAGTTAACTTCGAATAATAAAACATGTGTTTACATAGAAAATCACTTTACGTCCTCCCCATTAACATTTCTTCATGTGATAGCGTCATCACTAAAGATCAGAGGAACACATGTGGCTGATAGGCCAATGGTGGTCACCTATTGACATTGGGCTGTGGACAATTTCAGGAAAATACATGTACATTGTACATTGCAAAATCCACACTTGTCCTACACTGGAAATGATAAAGGAGAAAAGCTGGTTCATTTTGTTATGTCCAATGAAGAATCGTATAGAAATAACACAATATAAACAATCTAAATCGGAAGAAAGTATTTATGAAGGAGAAATTGCAAGTCAGGAGAACGAAATTTCCATACGAATTCAGAAAATTAAAAAAAAAAAAAAAAATCAAAGAGGGTATTTACGCAGCCGGAGACTTCTTATTTTATTTTAAGATTCACAAATCATTACACCTACAGAACTTAGACCATGCATGATGACGAAAAATAATAAAATTCATTTACTTTTAGCTTATTGCAAGACTTGATTTACAGAGATATCATTTACTCTTAGGTATCTTCAAAACAAATAACAACTATCAATAGGCACTAAAACACATGCAGTTCCTAAAAGACAATGGTCAAACTCAGAGGGTAAGATATTTCCGACCTTGAACGATGAACTATTTATAGTTCATCGAAATTTAGAGGCAATATGTGGAAGAGACCCAGTTGGATCAAACAGAAAGTTTTTTCAAAAAGTAAATTTACAAGTTATGGGACAAAAAAACGCCAAAAGATTGTAAGAAATAATGGTCACTGGCAGATTTGCTTATTGTTCAGAAACTTTTCATTGGGATTTAAACAAGAGGATTGAATATCTGAAAGTGTAGTTAGAACAGTAAAGTAAATTCTCAAGCAGGCACTGAGAAACATTTTAGTTTGGAATGCTGGGGTGTACCCATAAACTAAGACACCTCAAAAGTCCGGGTACACTCTTTAAGAGTACGGTTCAAATTAAACATGCTAAGCTTTAAATGGGCACAATGATGAAATGTTTGACTATAACTACTAAATGTTAGCCAAAACTGGTTAACGTTTTTTTTTTTTTGAGTCGAGTACGTGTCAGAGTTTGTCTTATAAAAACACATGAATAAAACAACTAAGGAAACTTCACTAGACTATAGAAAATAGTTTTAAATGGAAATATGTCTTTACCCCCTGATGTGCCGACTAACATGAAAATAAAATAATGAAAAAAATAAAGAAACAATGCAAACTCCCTTCAATCTGTAGTGTAATATTAAATGGAACAACGTGCTTAGCCTCTTCTGCAGCAGCAAATGAGGTAAATCATGACTTCAAAGTGCAATCGTAGGTAAAACAGCGATTCCACTCCAGATTGTGCTTCAATATTTCATGATTTATATTGTTAAAAATAGATGTTAAGTTATTTTGTATTTTCTTCAAGGAGGCAAATTCTCCAATGAAGAATATTTAATAAAAAGAAGAGAGGTTGTAAAATTTGTGTATACATGTGAATGTAAAAATCGTAATGAAAGGCATCAGGTAAATATGGCTGACTTAGACCCCTCTTATTACAATGACGGTACATGTGATCCACTAAGACATAACTAGTAAGTAAATATTCTCCTATCACACAACCCTTTTAACTCAAAGGAAAAGGATTTACACTGGACGGCATTTTAATGTAATTCTTATGACTCACTTCCAATTTATTTGCATCCGTATCTCACGTTTTTTATTTTTTTCAGTCATATCGATTTCAAGATTGTTATATTTTATGAAAACAGTGTCGGTCTAACGTTTCTACTTAAATCGAGCTTTCGATTCAATAACTTACCTTGATATCCTATATCCTCAGCATAACATATGGTATTTTTGCCTGGTTGATCTAGTGATTGAAGATGGCAAAATTGCACCGGTTTCTTCTTGGCAATCAAGGGATGCGTGCACTTGGTACATGAATGCTTACAATCGAGTACTTACGAGAAGTTCGGTTACATGTCCTGAGCCACTGTGTGGAAAATGGTCATTCTTACACTTGGCGATGTTTTCCGATTTCGATTTTTGTTTGTTTTTTTTTTTTTTTTGTTTATTTTCTGAGTGGTTCAATGACTGTTAGTTGCTTGCGCGGGGAAACCACGGTATTACTCAAATTTTCTAGGAAACGTACTGTTAATAGGTAAGAATGAGAGCACTCTTGCTTTTGCAGGGATTACGCTTCCTTTCGAAAAGAATGACCTTTGACTATAGTAAACACCTGAAGGTAATGAAAGTGTTTTTTACACGTGGACAACAATGAAAGGGTAAACGTATTGTTGAATACTCTGCATAGCAATGTCTTTATTAACTGCAAGGTTTTTCACACACTTCCTAGTTATCATATACTGATGTGCTTTGTCACGTTCATCATAGGGAATTTGTGATAAAAGAAACAAACAAAACAGCTAAGCAAAATGAAAAAAAAATCTTAATACAGTCTACGTGATAGCCCACAGGAAAATAGTTACATTTTTTTTTTTAAATTTAGCATCATTTTCCGTTTTCATACGATTTTTTTTGGACGATTTCGGTCAGGAAAGGTGTTTCTCCTTAATATTGTAACAGTCCCTAAACTATCTATTAAATCGGGAAAATGCGAATGAAAAAAATAATGGAATAATAATTAATCATGAAATTAATTAGTTAATTAATTAATTAATGATGACGACGACGACCTTTGTTACCGTTTCCCCCATTTTCCATACGAACTTAACTCTTTTGAGTTTGAGAAAGTCTCTGTTTGTGGACATTTGGAATATGACGCTACAAACGGGGGAGCTCGTTCAATATTTTTCCAGTTGTTTACTAGTCACGAGCAATTTCACTTTTGGGTGAATCTGAAGCTTATAAATAAGCCATATTTTTATGTAGTCATCTTGCCGTGGTTTTTTCCAAGCGATTGCTAAACCATAATTCGTGCATTTGGTGCTTTTTGAATGTACCATATCCAGATATCGGAAAGAACTCGCCATCATGTCAGAAAGGTCCTTAACGTTTGCCATTTCGGTAGTAACTTGTGGTGCTTCTTAATAACTTCTATGCATGTGTAGCTTTCCTAATGTAAGAGAGTGCATAGGCACACGGAGGCTGATAAATGAGATGGGTGGTAGAAGAAAGACAGTTTACCGAATTTCCTCAAATGGCAATTAATCCTTCTTTACAGGTTGATATGCTGACATGATGTCAATAACACAAATTCTAGTCACTCTCATTAGACCTAGATGGTCTACTCTTTTTTCAAGAACCAAATATTCAGAAGATAGCTAGTAAACATTGCAATTGAAACGGAAGAGAGCTTTCAATCCGTGCGTTATAACGTCTCGGATTTACCTTGACAGAGTAGACAATTAAAATATTAAGGGTTCACTTTTTTAATACGAAACTCCGTGACAAACAGTTTGTAACAGACGGAGCAGAAAGGGCTAAGTCTTCCAAAGTTATAAGCCGATTTAATGAAGAATTTAAAGCATTAATACGAGATTGCCACTCACTTGAATAAAAGGAACACCACAGTTTGGATATACTACTACAATTTTATTTAATTATAGAAGAAATATCCCATTTATTCTCAGTAAGGCCATTAGCGTAGCCAAAGGGCGTACCTGTAACCATAAAGTTCCCATTGAATTATGAAAATACTTTGTTCTTGTAATGGTACAAACAGTTGACTCGCAAACATGCCCAATGTTGCATCAGGATGCGTTCTGAGGGTAGTCCTACTTTGATGACCAATCGTCTCAGGCGAAACAGTTCTAATTTTCATGACCTCTTAAGTCCCTACCACAATTGCCTAAAGCTCAACCTCATCCAAACACAATTTCACTTTATTGCTTCATGTACCAATTGGTTGGAAACTGGGCCTTAACACTTCATCTAACCTAACATAACCTAATCCCCCAACGTTGATGAAATTCCTCAACAGGCATGTCTTAGTCAAAGATGCAGTGACTTTTGGAAGAAGGGAATTCAGTATGTCCCTCAATCGCTGGCACTGAAAATTCTTCTTTTAAATTTTTTTTTTAGTAGGATCTTAATTGTAATCCAATATTTTTTTTTTTTTTGCATATTATCGAAGACTCGCCCTTTGATTTAATGGTATAAAAACCCATAGTGGCATGAACTGTGTACACTTGTCAAAGATGAATTCTTGGAGGGGGATACGAGTATGTCCAATGTATACAAAATGTAGGTACGAAGACATTACACCCATAGTCGGTGAGAATCTGAATTGAGATCAGAAGAGTATCTTAAACTCATGAGTCAGGACTCATGATTAAACGTTCCCTTTTACTTTTCGTTACATCCTTCTCTGTTTTCTGCCCGATTACCTCTTAACGATGCAGGAAGGATATGAAGCTCACTACATGCACCCTTGATATAGTTAGCAGGCCAGTCAAACATGTGTTAATCGCTTTTCACGCAGTGTGAACACAAAGAACTGGAATAGTTTATTTGAGGTCACAGATTATTTAAAAAACTCCAGTAACACCCCACACCGCCTTTGATCTACTGGGGTGTCAATGTTGCATTTTCAAGAAGCGACGTAACTGCATGCTCTTGCAATAATAATAAAAAACATTTTATTGTGTGAGGGAAAGTTGACTATCCTTAAAACATATGTTTTGCTTTCCATGAAGAGCCAAACCTACAGAACAAACAAGTTAATAATGTAAATAACTTGTCATTAATACCATTCGACAGGTGCAAGGTTATCGTGATGTTTTGCCTTCTTTTCCCTTCTATGTAAAATGTCCAAAATTTGAATTTTTGGATGTGGTACAAATATGCCAAATGCGTGTCATGATGTACCCAGTTCATGCAATCTCGAGAAGTCTACAAACTTTGAATGACAAACCTGACACTCCCTGACAGACTTCCCTAGGCTTTTGCATTTCCAACTGTGAATACTCATTCTATTGAAACATCTTGGCTTAAGTATATACACCAGAAACTTTTTTTTTTCTCTCTTTTGTTGGAAAGGCTACAGAAGGGGTGATCCATTTAATAACACAGCAGAACCTACGCTTTTTTGGAAAGGAGCACTTACAAACTCCAAATAACTCTCTTTCTACTAAAGACCCTTCCGACTATCTGATGGCTGGTAATCTTTCAAAATTTGCAACTTGCTTAGTGCCAACTGATGGTGGCCACACTCCACGTAGAAAAGTTCAATCAGAAATACACATTTTGTGTAGAGAAATCCTCTTTCCACAGCTTACGATGAAAATTATGTAATATATTGTTATATTAAATCCATCCCATTTTGTATTTTTTATCTGATAAACAACAATAAGTAGTGAATAGGTCTTGTATAAGACGGATTACTCACCTTTGATGATACTTCACACACTGAAACTTGAATATGAAAATTTTTGTGCCTACGCATATAAATATATACAAACCGTCAAACATTTGAATGACTATGCATGAAGAAAACTTCCCTTGAAACAATCTCAACATCAAAATTCCTTTTAGCGTTTTAGATTTTTTGCTAATAGATAACACGGACAATATATTCATATGCTTATGAGTCACTTGTTTTTCCTCTACGAGTATAGTCTTTTACTGCTGGTGTAATAACACTTGAACATCGACCCCATTTATTTCTCCTTTTAATTGCCCTCTTTGTCGTAGGACAGTTTAGCTTTCATTACGTTGTGAACGTTTTTTCATATGACACACGGCTAATGTCATTGTAACCATATAACGTGTCCAAATAGCATATGAAGAAACACGTTTTCACTTCAATCTTTATATTTGACGGATTTTCCCTTATTCAAAAACTCCCCTTCCTTTTAGCACGGTATGGTCACTTTCATTTCAAATTTAGGAATAAAAATTGTCTGTACCAATATCAAGCTTACTTTAAATTGAAGGATTGAAGGATTTAAGATACCAAGTAGTCTCGAAACATCTAATTGTTAATCGCCCAAGGCACCGCACCCAGTAAACACGTATATAAACTGCAAGAACTAATGTCCTGCGAACAATTATTCGGGAAGCTTCAAACAAGGTTAGTATATTTTATTTTACAACAAACCTGCCGCCTGTGTTGCAGCATATTCTCATTTGTAGACTTCCACTTAGTTTTGCCTCAATACCGAATTATTTTCCATCAATGGGCATCCTTAAATATTTTCTTTATGTTCACAAAGTAAATTTTTACCTGGAAGCAATTGTGAAAATGAAAGCTTACATCCCCTTGTTCCCTAATACTATTTTAGAAGACCTCCCTTTCCACCCCTGACTTATTTCCAGCTGTTAAAAGCCACTATGATTTCAAAGACCTTCAAATTCTCCGTTTTAGACGGCAAAGAATATGTTGTTTAGTGGTTGTCAATCTTTGGGCTTGTTCACAATTTGTACATCTTTTACAAATGCGCACATTCCTGGGAAAATTGTAAGTGTTTGCCCGAACTTTGAGTTTCGAAAAGGTTGTCGAAATTTCGCAAATCGAAACATCTTTGCTTTCGCAAAGGGATGTTTATCATTAAGTGCACGGCGATTAGTATTTTAAAGTGTAGGGATCTGATCCTCAAGTAACGAACTTGACCCAAGTCATTCTAATCGATGCTTGGAACTGGATTTTAAATATTTTCACTTTTATATACTTTCACACTACACCACCGCAGTCAAGATGCTATATTGATCAGGCCGATCGATAGCTGTAAAAAGTTATCGATAAAGAGAGTGCATGAATATATTTGGGGAAATAATGCATATTCTGCGATAAATTTTTAGATGGAAGGTGATAAAAATGATCTCTTATGTAATACCAAAATTATCAGAAGTACTTGCTCTGGTAGGACTGAACTGACGTCACTGTAAAAGCTAAAAGTTCACTAAAGAGTCACAGTTAAATTTGTTGGAGCCTGAAAATATTTAACACGTACTGTTGAAATCGCGCTACCACTCGCAACACACTACTTATTTGATTTGTGAAAAGGTAACTAATGCAAAACCAAACCCATTGTAGCACTAAAGAGTTAACTTCGAATAATAAAACATGTGTTTACATAGAAAATCACTTTACGTCTTTCCCATTAACATTTCTTCATGTGATAGCGTCACTAAAGATCAGAGGAACACATGTGGCTGATAGGCCAATGGTCGTCACCTATTGACATTGGGCTGTGGACAATTTCAGGAAAATACATGTACATTGTACATTGCAAAATCCACACTTGTCCTACATTGGAAATGATAAAGGAGATAAGCTGGTTCATTTTATTATATCCAATGAGAAATCGTATAGAAATAACACAATATAAACAATCTAAATCGTAAGAAAGTATTTATGAAGGAGAAATTGCAAGTTAGGAGAACGAAATTTCCATACGAATTCAGAAAATTTAAAAAAAAAAAAAAAAAAATTCAAAGAGGGTATTTACGCAGCCGGAGACTTCTTATTTTATTTTAAGATTCACAAATCATTACACCTACAGGACTTAGACCATGCATGATGACGAAAAATAATAAAATTCATTTACTTTTAGCTTATTGCAAGACTTGATTTAGAGAGATATCATTTACTCTTAGGTATCTTCAAAACAAATAACAACTATCAATAGGCACTAAAACACATGCAGTTCCTAAAAGACAATGGTCAAACTCAGAGGGTAAGATATTTCCGACCTTGAACGATGAACTATTTATAGTTCATCGAAATTTAGAGACAATATGTGGAAGAGACCCAGTTGGATCAAACAGCAAGTGTTTTCAAAAAGTAAATTTACAAGTTATGGGACAAAAAAACGCCAAAAGATTGTAAGAAATAATGGTCACTGGCAGATTTGCTTATTGTTCAGAAACTTTTCATTGGGATTTAAACAAGAGGATTGAATATCTGAAAGTGTAGTTAGAACAGTAAAGTAAATTCTCAAGCAGGCACTGAGAAACATTTTTAGTTTGGAATGCTGGGGTGTACCCGTAAACTAAGACACCGCAAAAGTCCGGGTACACTCTTTAAGAGTACGGTTCAAATTAAACATGCTAAGCTTTAAATGGGCACAATGATGAAATGTTTGACTATAACTACTAAATGTTAGCCAAAACTGGTTAACGTTTTTTTTTTTTTGAGTCGAGTACGTGTCAGAGTTTGTCTTATAAAAACACATGAATAAAACAACTAAGGAAACTTCACTAGACTATAGAAAATAGTTTTAAATGGAAATATGTCTTTACCCCCTGATGTGCCGACTAACATGAAAATAAAATAATGAAAAAAATAAAGAAACAATGCAAACTCCCTTCAATCTGTAGTGTAATATTAAATGGAACAACGTGCTTAGCCTCTTCTGCAGCAGCAAATGAGGTAAATCATGACTTCAAAGTGCAATCGTAGGTAAAACAGCGATTCCACTCCAGATTGTGCTTCAATATTTCATGATTTATATTGTTAAAAATAGATGTTAAGTTATTTTGTATTTTCTTCAAGGAGGCAAATTCTCCAATGAAGAATATTTAATAAAAAGAAGAGAGGTTGTAAAATTTGTGTATACATGTGAATGTAAAAATCGTAATGAAAGGCATCAGGTAAATATGGCTGACTTAGACCCCTCTTATTACAATGACGGTACATGTGATCCACTAAGACATAACTAGTAAGTAAATATTCTCCTATCACACAACCCTTTTAACTCAAAGGAAAAGGATTTACACTGGACGGCAATTTAATGTAATTCTTATGACTCACTTCCAATTTATTTGCATCCGTATCTCACGTTTTTTATTTTTTTCAGTCATATCGATTTCAAGATTGTTATATTTTATGAAAACAGTGTCGGTCTAACGTTTCTACTTAAATCGAGCTTTCGATTCAATAACTTACCTTGATATCCTATATCCTCAGCATAACATATGGTATTTTTGCCTGGTTGATCTAGTGATTGAAGATGGCAAAACTGCACCGGTTTCTTCTTGGCAATCAAGGGATGCGTGCACTTGGTACATGAATGCTTACAATCGAGTACTTACGAGAAGTTCGGTTACATGTCCTGAGCCACTGTGTGGAAAATGGTCATTCTTACACTTGGCGATGTTTTCCGATTTCGATTTTTGTTTGTTTGTTTTTTTTTTTTTTGTTTATTTTCTGAGTGGTTCAATGACTGTTAGTTGCTTGCGCGGGGAAACCACGGTAGTACTCAAATTTTCTAGGAAACGTACTGTGTACGTGGACAACAATGAAAGGGTAAACGTATTGTTGAATACTCTGCATAGCAATGTCTTTATTAACTGCAAGGTTTTTCACACACTTCCTAGTTATCATATACTGATGTGCTTTGTCACGTTCATCATAGGGAATTTGTGATAAAAGAAACAAACAAAACAGCTAAGCAAAATGAAAAAAAAATCTTAATACAGTCTACGTGATAGCCCACAGGAAAATAGTTACATTTTTTTTTTTAAATTTAGCATCATTTTCCGTTTTCATACGATTTTTTTTGGACGATTTCGGTCAGGAAAGGTGTTTCTCCTTAATATTGTAACAGTCCCTAAACTATCTATTAAATCGGGAAAATGCGAATAAAAAATATAATTGAAAAATACTTAATTATAAAATTAATTAGTTAATTAATTAATTAATTAATTAATGATGACGACGACGACCTTTGTTACCGTTTCTCCCATTTTCCATACGAACGTAAGACCAACTTAATTTTTTTGAGTTTGAGAAAGTCTCTGTTTGTGGACATTTGGAATATGACGCTACAAACGGGGGAGCTGTTGCAAGATTCTAACTCGTTCAATATTTTTCCAGTTGTTTACTAGTCACATTTTTTTTCTCTTTTGGGTGAATTTGAAGCTTATAAATTAGCCATATTTTTATGTAGCCATCATGCCGTGGTTTTTTCCAAGCGATTGCTACTTCGTAATTTGTGCATTTGTTGCTTTTTGAATGTACCATATCCAGATATCGGAAAGAACTCGCCATCATGTCAGAAAGGTCCTTAACGTTTGCCATTTCGGTAGTAACTTGTGGTGCTTCTTAATAACTTCTATGCATGTGTAGCTTTCCTAATGTAAGAGAGTGCATAGGCACACGGAGGCTGATAAATGAGATGGGTGGTAGAAGAAAGACAGTTTACCGAATTTCCTCAAATGGCAATTAATCCTTCTTTACAGGTTGATATGCTGACATGATGTCAATAACACAAATTCTAGTCACTCTCATTAGACCTAGATGGTCTACTCTTTTTTCAAGAACCAAATATTCAGAAGATAGCTAGTAAACATTGCAATTGAAACGGAAGAGAGCTTTCAATCCGTGCGTTATAACGTCTCGGATTTACCTTGACAGAGTAGACAATTAAAATATTAAGGGTTCACTTTTTAATACGAAACTCCGTGACAAACAGTTTGTAACAGACGGAGCAGAAAGGGCTAAGTCTTCCAAAGTTATAAGCCGATTTAATGAAGAATTTAAAGCATTAATACGAGATTGCCACTCACTTGAATAAAAGGAACACCACAGTTTGGATATACTACTACAATTTTATTTAATTATAGAAGAAATATCCCATTTATTCTCAGTAAGGCCATTAGCGTAGCCAAAGGGCGTACCTGTAACCATAAAGTTCCCATTGAATTATGAAAATACTTTGTTCTTGTAATGGTACAAACAGTTGACTCGCAAACATGCCCAATGTTGCATCAGGATGCGTTCTGAGGGTAGTCCTACTTTGATGACCAATCGTCTCAGGCGAAACAGTTCTAATTTTCATGACCTCTTAAGTCCCTACCACAATTGCCTAAAGCTCAACCTCATCCAAACACAATTTCACTTTATTGCTTCATGTACCAATTGGTTGGAAACTGGGCCTTAACACTTCATCTAACCTAACATAACCTAATCCCCCAACGTTGATGAAATTCCTCAACAGGCATGTCTTAGTCAAAGATGCAGTGACTTTTGGAAGAAGGGAATTCAGTATGTCCCTCAATCGCTGGCACTGAAAATTCTTCTTTTAAATTTTTTTTTTAGTAGGATCTTAATTGTAATCCAATATTTTTTTTTTTTTTTGCATATTATCGAAGACTCGCCCTTTGATTTAATGGTATAAAAACCCATAGTGGCATGAACTGTGTACACTTGTCAAAGATGAATTCTTGGAGGGGGATACGAGTATGTCCAATGTATACAAAATGTAGGTACGAAGACATTACACCCATAGTCGGTGAGAATCTTAATTGAGATCAGAAGAGTATCTTAAACTCATGAGTCAGGACTCATGATTAAACGTTCCCTTTTACTTTTCGTTACATCCTTCTCTGTTTTCTGCCCGATTACCTCTTAACGATGCAGGAAGGATATGAAGCTCACTACATGCACCCTTGATATAGTTAGCAGGCCAGTCAAACATGTGTTAATCGCTTTTCACGCAGTGTGAACACAAAGAACTGGAATAGTTTATTTGAGGTCACAGATTATTTAAAAAACTCCAGTAACACCCCACACCGCCTTTGATCTACTGGGGTGTCAATGTTGCATTTTCAAGAAGCGACGTAACTGCATGCTCTTGCAATAATAATAAAAAAACGTTTTATTGTGTGAGGGAAAGTTGACTTTCCTTAAAACATATGTTTTGCTTTCCATGAAGAGCCAAACCTACAGAACAAACAAGTTAATAATGTAAATAACTTGTCATTAATACCATTCGACAGGTGCAAGGTTATCGTGATGTTTTGCCTTCTTTTCCCTTCTATGTAAAATATCCAAAATTTGAATTTTTGGATGTGGTACAAATATGCCAAATGCGTGTCATGATGTACCCAGTTCATGCAATCTCGAGAAGTCTACAAACTTTGAATGACAAACCTGACACTCCCTGACAGACTTCCCTAGGCTTTTGCATTTCCAACTGTGAATACTCATTCTATTGAAACATCTTGGCTTAAGTATATACACCAGAAACTTCTTTTTTTTTCTCTCTTTTGTTGGAAAGGCTACAGAAGGGGTGATCCATTTAATAACACAGCAGAACCTACGCTTTTTTGGAAAGGAGCACTAACAAACTCCAAATAACTCTCTTTCTACTAAAGACCCTTCCGACTATCTGATGGCTGGTAATCTTTCAAAATTTGCAACTTGCTTAGTGCCAACTGATGGTGGCCACACTCCACGTAGAAAAGTTCAATCAGAAATACACATTTTGTGTAGAGAAATCCTCTTTCCACAGCTTACGATGAAAATTATGTAATATATTGTTATATTAAATCCATCCCATTTTGTATTTTTTATCTGATAAACAACAATAAGTAGTGAATAGGTCTTGTATAAGACGGATTACTCACCTTTGATGATACTTCACACACTGAAACTTGAATATGAAAATTTTTGTGCCTACGCATATAAATATATACAAACCGTCAAACATTTGAATGACTATGCATGAAGAAAACTTCCCTTGAAACAATCTCAACATCAAAATTCCTTTTAGCGTTTTAGATTTTTTGCTAATAGATAACACGGACAATATATTCATATGCTTATGAGTCACTTGTTTTTCCTCTACGAGTATAGTCTTTTACTGCTGGTGTAATAACACTTGAACATCGACCCCATTTATTTCTCCTTTTAATTGCCCTCTTTGTCGTAGGACAGTTTAGCTTTCATTACGTTGTGAACGTTTTTTCATATGACACACGGCTAATGTCATTGTAACCATATAACGTGTCCAAATAGCATATGAAGAAACACGTTTTCACTTCAATCTTTATATTTTGACGGATTTTCCCTTATTCAAAAACTCCCCTTCCTTTTAGCACGGTATGGTCACTTTCATTTCAAATTTAGGAATAAAAATTGTCTGTACCAATATCAAGCTTACTTTAAATTGAAGGATTGAAGGATTTAAGATACCAAGTAGTCTCGAAACATCTAATTGTTAATCGCCCAAGGCACCGCACCCAGTAAACACGTATATAAACTGCAAGAACTAATGTCCTGCGAACAATTATTCGGGAAGCTTCAAACAAGGTTAGTATATTTTATTTTACAACAAACCTGCCGCCTGTGTTGCAGCATATTCTCATTTGTAGACTTCCACTTAGTTTTGCCTCAATACCGAATTATTTTCCATCAATGGGCATCCTAAAATATTTTCTTTATGTTCACAAAGTAAATTTTTACCTGGAAGCAATTGTGAAAATGAAAGCTTACATCCCCTTGTTCCCTAATACTATTTTAGAAGACCTCCCTTTCCACCCCTGACTTATTTCCAGCTGTTAAAAGCCACTATGATTTCAAAGACCTTCAAATTCTCCGTTTTAGACGGCAAAGAATATGTTGTTTAGTGGTTGTCAATCTTTGGGCTTGTTCACAATTTGTACATCTTTTACAAATGCGCACATTCCTGGGAAAATTGTAAGTGTTTGCCCGAACTTTGAGTTTCGAAAAGGTTGTCGAAATTTCGCAAATCGAAACATCTTTGCTTTCGCAAAGGGATGTTTATCATTAAGTGCACGGCGATTAGTATTTTAAAGTGTAGGGATCTGATCCTCAAGTAACGAACTTGACCCAAGTCATTCTAATCGATGCTTGGAACTGGATTTTAAATATTTTCACTTTTATATACTTTCACACTACACCACCGCAGTCAAGATGCTATATTGATCAGGCCGATCGATAGCTGTAAAAAGTTATCGATAAAGAGAGTGCATGAATATATTTGGGGAAATAATGCATATTCTGCGATAAATTTTTAGATGGAAGGTGATAAAAATGATCTCTTATGTAATACCAAAATTATCAGAAGTACTTGCTCTGGTAGGACTGAACTGACGTCACTGTAAAAGCTAAAAGTTCACTAAAGAGTCACAATTAAATTTGTTGGAGCCTGATAATATTTAACACGTACTGTTGAAATCGCGCTACCACTCGCAACACACTACTTATTTGATTTGTGAAAAGGTAACTAATGCAAAACCAAACCCATTGTAGCACTAAAGAGTTAACTTCGAATAATAAAACATGTGTTTACATAGAAAATCACTTTACGTCTTTCCCATTAACATTTCTTCATGTGATAGCGTCACTAAAGATCAGAGGAACACATGTGGCTGATAGGCCAATGGTCGTCACCTATTGACATTGGGCTGTGGACAATTTCAGGAAAATACATGTACATTGTACATTGCAAAATCCACACTTGTCCTACATTGGAAATGATAAAGGAGATAAGCTGGTTCATTTTATTATATCCAATGAGAAATCGTATAGAAATAACACAATATAAACAATCTAAATCGTAAGAAAGTATTTATGAAGGAGAAATTGCAAGTTAGGAGAACGAAATTTCCATACGAATTCAGAAAATTAAAAAAAAAAAAAAAAATCAAAGAGGGTATTTACGCAGCCGGAGACTTCTTATTTTATTTCAAGACTCACAAATCATTACACCTACAGGACTTAGACCATGCATGATGACGAAAAATAATAAAATTCATTTACTTTTAGCTTATTGCAAGACTTGATTTAGAGAGATATCATTTACTCTTAGGTATCTTCAAAACAAATAACAACTATCAATAGGCACTAAAACACATGCAGTTCCTAAAAGACAATGGTCAAACTCAGAGGGTAAGATATTTCCGACCTTGAACGATGAACTATTTATAGTTCATCGAAATTTAGAGACAATATGTGGAAGAGATCCAGTTGGATCAAACAGCAAGTGTTTTCAAAAAGTAAATTTATAAGTTATGGGACAAAAAACGCCAAAAGATTGTAAGAAGTAATGGTCACTGGCAGATTTGCTTATTGTTCAGGAACTTTTCGTTGGGACTTAAACAAGAGGATTGAATATCTGAAAGTGTAGTTAGAACAGTAAAGGAAATTCTCAAGCAGGCACTGAGAAACATTTTTAGTTTGGAATGCTGGGTTGTATCCATAAACTGAGACACCTCAAAAGTCCGGGTACATTCTTTAAGAGTACGGTTCAAATTAAACATGCTAAGCTTTAAATGGGCACAATGATGAAATATTTGACTATAACTACTAAATGTTAGCCAAAACTGGTTTACGATTTTTTGAGTCGAGTACGTGTCAGAGTTTGTCTTATAAAAACACATGAATAAAACAACTAAGGAAACTCCACTAGACTATAGAAAATAGTTTTAAATGGAAATATCTTTTAACCCCCTGATGTGCCTACTTACATGAAAATAAAATAATGAAAAAAATAAAGAAACAATGCAAACTCCCTCCAAACTGCAGTGTAATATCAAATGGAACAACGTGCTTAGCCTCTTCTGCAGCAGCAGGTGAGGTAAATCATGACTTCAAAGTGCAATCGTAGGTAAAACAGCGATTCCACTCCAGATTGTGCTTCAATATTTCATGATTTATATTGTTAAAAATAGATGTTAAGTTATTTTGTATTTTCTTCAAGGAGGCAAATTCTCCAATGAAGAATATTTAATAAAAAGAAGAGAGGTTGTAAAATTTGTGTATACATGTGAATGTAAAAATCGTAATGAAAGGCATCAGGTAAATATGGCTGACTTAGACCCCTCTTATTACAATGACGGTACATGTGATCCACTAAGACATAACTAGTAAGTAAATATTCTCCTATCACACAACCCTTTTAACTCAAAGGAAAAGGATTTACACTGGACGGCAATTTAATGTAATTCTTATGACTCACTTCCAATTTATTTGCATCCGTATCTCACGTTTTTTATTTTTTTCAGTCATATCGATTTCAAGATTGTTATATTTTATGAAAACAGTGTCGGTCTAACGTTTCTACTTAAATCGAGCTTTCGATTCAATAACTTACCTTGATATCCTATATCCTCAGCATAACATATGGTATTTTTGCCTGGTTGATCTAGTGATTGAAGATGGCAAAACTGCACCGGTTTCTTCTTGGCAATCAAGGGATGCGTGCACTTGGTACATGAATGCTTACAATCGAGTACTTACGAGAAGTTCGGTTACATGTCCTGAGCCACTGTGTGGAAAATGGTCATTCTTACACTTGGCGATGTTTTCCGATTTCGATTTTTGTTTGTTTGTTTTTTTTTTTTTTTGTTTATTTTCTGAGTGGTTCAATGACTGTTAGTTGCTTGCGCGGGGAAACCACGGTAGTACTCAAATTTTCTAGGAAACGTACTGTGTACGTGGACAACAATGAAAGGGTAAACGTATTGTTGAATACTCTGCATAGCAATGTCTTTATTAACTGCAAGGTTTTTCACACACTTCCTAGTTATCATATACTGATGTGCTTTGTCACGTTCATCATAGGGAATTTGTGATAAAAGAAACAAACAAAACAGCTAAGCAAAATGAAAAAAAAAATCTTAATACAGTCTACGTGATAGCCCACAGGAAAATAGTTACATTTTTTTTTTAAATTTAGCTTCATTTTCCGTTTCATACGATTTTTTTTGGACGATTTCGGTCAGGAAAGGTGTTTCTCCTTAATATTGTAACAGTCCCTAAACTATCTATTAAATCGGGAAAATGCGAATGAAAAATATAATTGAAAAATACTTAATTATAAAATTAATTAGTTAATTAATTAATGATGACGACGACGACCTTTGTTACCGTTTCTCCCATTTTCCATACGAACGTAAGACCAACTTATTTTTTTTGAGTTTGAGAAAGTCTCTGTTTGTGGACATTTGGAATATGACGCTACAAACGGGGGAGCTGTTGCAAGATTCTAACTCGCTCAATATTTTTCCAGTTGTTTACTAGTCACATTTTTTTTCTCTTTTGGGTGAATTTGAAGCTTATAAATTAGCCATATTTTTAAGTAGCCATCATGCCGTGGTTTTAATCCAAGCGATTGCTACTTCGTAATTTGTGCATTTGTTGCTTTTTGAATGTACCATATCCAGATATCGGAAAGAACTCGCCATCATGTCAGAAAGGTCCTTAACGTTTGCCATTTCGGTAGTAACTTGTGGTGCTTCTTAATAACTTCTATGCATGTGTAGCTTTCCTAATGTAAGAGAGTGCATAGGCACACGGAGGCTGATAAATGAGATGGGTGGTAGAAGAAAGACAGTTTACCGAATTTCCTCAAATGGCAATTAATCCTTCTTTACAGGTTGATATGCCGACATGATGTCAATAACACAAATTCTAGTCACTCTCATTAGACCTATATGGTCTACTCTTTTTTCAAGAACTAAATATTCAGAAGATAGCCAGTAAACATTGCAATTGAAACGGAAGAGAGCTTTCAATCCGTGCGTTATAACGTCTCGGATTTACCTTGACAGAGTAGACAATTAAAATATTAAGGGTTCACTTTTTTAATACGAAACTCCGTGACAACCAGTTTGTAACAGACGGAGCAGAAAGGGTTAGGTCTTCCAAAGTTATAAGCCGATTTAATGAAGAATTTAAAGCATGAATACGAGATTGCCACTCACTTGAATAAAAGGAACACCACAGTTTGGATATACTACTACAATTTTATTTAATTATAGAAGAAATATCCCATTTATTCTCAGTAAGGCCATTAGCGTAGCCAAAGGGCGTACCTGTAACCATAAAGTTCCCATTGAATTATGAAAATACTTTGTTCTTGTAATGGTACAAACAGTTGACTTGCAAACATGCCCAATGTTGCATCAGGATGCGTTCTGAGGGTAGTCCTACTTTAATGACCAATCGTCTCAGGCGAAACAGTTCTAATTTTCATGTCCTCTTAAGTCCCTACCACAATTGCCTGAAGCTCAACCTCATCCAAACACAATTTCACTTTATTGCTTCATGTACCAATTGGTTGGAAACTGGGCCTTAACACTTCACCTAACCTAACATAACCTAATCCCCCAACGTTGATGAAATTCCTCAACAGGCATGTCTTAGTCAAAGATGCAGTGACTTTTGGAAGAAGGGAATTCAGTATGTCCCTCAATCGCTGGCACTGAAAATTCTTCTTTTAAATTTTTTTTTAGTAAGATCTTAATTGTAATCCGATATTTTTTTTTTTTCATATTATCGAAGACTTGCCCTTTGATTTAATGGTATAAAAACCCATAGTGGCATGAACTGTGTACACTTGTCAAAGATGAATTCTTGGAGGGGGATACGAGTATGTCCAATGTATACAAAATGTAGGTACGAAGACATTACACCCATAGTCGGTGAGAATCTTAATTGAGATCAGAAGAGTATCTTAAACTCATGAGTCAGGACTCATGATTAAACGTTCCCTTTTACTTTTCGTTACATCCTTCTCTGTTTTCTGCCCGATTACCTCTTAACGATGCAGGAAGGATATGAAGCTCACTACATGCACCCTTGATATAGTTAGCAGGCCAGTCAAACATGTGTTAATCGCTTTTCACGCAGTGTGAACACAAAGAACTGGAATAGTTTATTTGAGGTCACAGATTATGTAAAAAACTCCAGTAACACCCCACACCGCCTTTGACCTACTGGGGTGTCAATGTTGCATTTTCAAGAAGCGACGTAACTGCATGCTCTTGCAATAATAATAAAAAACATTTTATTGTGTGAGGGAAAGTTGACTATTCTTAAAACATATGTTTTGCTTTCCATGAAGAGCCAAACCTACAGAACAAACAAGTTAATAATGTAAATAACTTGTCATTAATACCATTCGACAGGTGCAAGTTTATCGTGATGTTTTGCCTTCTTTTCCCTTCTATGTAAAATATCCAAAATTTGAATTTTTGGATGTGGTACAAATATGCCAAATGCGTGTCATGATGTACCCAGTTCATGCAATCTCGAGAAGTCTACAAACTTTGAATGACAAACCTGACACTCCCTGACAGACTTCCCTAGGCTTTTGCATTTCCAACTGTGAATACTCATTCTATTGAAACATCTTGGCTTAAGTATATACACCAGAAACTTCTTTTTTTCTCTTTTGTTGGAAAGGCTACAGAAGGGGTGATCCATTTAAGGACACAGCAGAACCTACGCTATTTTGGAAAGGAGCACTAACAAACTCCAAATAACTCTCTTTCTACTTAAGACCCTTCCGACTATCTGATGGCTGGTAATCTTTCAAAATTTGCAACTTGCTTAGTGCCAACTGATGGTGGCCACACTCCACGTAGAAAAGTTCAATCAGAAATACACATTTTGTGTAGAGAAATCCTCTTTCCACAGCTTACGATGAAAATTATGTAATATACTGTTATATTAAACCCATCCCATTTTGTATTTTTTATCTGATAAACAACAATTAGTAGTGAATAGGTCTTGTATAAGACGGATTACTCACCTTTGATGATACTTCACACACTGAAACTTGAATATGAAAATTTTTGTGCCTACGCATATAAATATATACAAACCGTCAAACGTTTGAATGACTATGCATGAAGGAAACTTCCCTTGAAACAATCTCAACATCAAAATTCCTTTTAGCGTTTTAGATTTTTTGCTAATAGATAACACGGACAATATATTCATATGCTTATGAGTCATTTGTTTTTCCTCTACGAGTATAGTCTTTTACTGCTGGTGTAATAACACTTGAACATCGACCCCATTTATTTCTCCTTTTAATTGCCCTCTTTGTCGTAGGACAGTTTAGCTTTCATTACGTTGTGAACGTTATTTCATATGACACACGGCTAATGTCATTGTAACCATATAACGTGTCCAAATAGCATATGAAGAAACACGTTTTCACTTCAATCTTTATATTTTGACGGATTTTCCCTTATTCAAAAACTCCCCTTCCTTTTAGCACGGTATGGTCACTTTCATTTCAAATTTAGGAATAAAAATTGTCTGTACCAATATCAAGCTTACTTTAAATTGAAGGATTGAAGGATTTAAGATACCAAGTAGTCTCGAAACATCTAATTGTTAATCGCCCAAGGCACCGCACCCAGTAAACACGTATATAAACTGCAAGAACTAATGTCCTGCGAACAATTATTCGGGAAGCTTCAAACAAGGTTAGTATATTTTATTTTACAACAAACCTGCCGCCTATGTTGCAGCATATTCTCATTTGTAGACTTCCACTTAGTTTTGCCTCAATACCGAATAATTTTCCATCAATTGGCATCCTAAAATATTTTCTTCATGTTCACAAAGTAAATTTTTACCTGGAAGCAATTGTGAAAATGAAAGCTTACATCCCCTTGTTCCCTAATACTATTTTTGAAGACCTCCCTTTCCACCCCTGACCTATTTCCAGCTGTTAAAAGCCACTATGATTTCAAAGACCTTCAAATTCTCCGTTTTAGACGGCAAAGAATATGTTGTTTTGTGGTTGTCAATCTTTGGGCTTGTTCACAATTTGTACATCTTTTACAAAGGCGCACATTCCTGGGGAAATTGTAAGTGTTTGCCCGAACTTTGAGTTTCGAAAAGGTTGTCGAAATTTCGCAAATCGAAACATCTTTGCTTTCGCAAAGGGATGTTTATCATTAAGTGCACGGCGATTAGTATTTTAAAGTGTGGGGATCTGATCCTCAAGTAACGAACTTGACCCTAGTCATTCTAATCGATGCTTGGAACTGGATTTTAAATATTTTCACTTTTATATACTTTCACACTACACCACCGCAGTCAAGATGCTATATTGATCAGGCCTATCGATAGCTGTAAAAAGTTATCGATAAAGAGAGTGCATGAATATATTTGGGGAAATAATGCATATTCTGCGATAAATTTTTAGATGGAAGGTGATAAAAATGATCTCTTATGTAATACCAAAATTATCAGAAGTACTTGCTCTGGTAGGACTGAACTGACGTCGCTGTAAAAGCTAAAAGTTCACTAAAGAGTCACAATTAAATTTGTTGGAGCCTGAAATTATTTAACACGTACTGTTGAAATCGCGCTACCACTCGCAACACACTACTTATTTGATTTGTGAAAAGGTAACTAATGCAAAACCAAACCCATTGTAGCACTAAAGAGTTAACTTCGAATAATAAAACATGTGTTTAGAATACATAGAAAATCACTTTACGTCTTTCCCATTAACATTTCTTCATGTGATAGCGTCATCATTAAAGATCAGAGGAACATATGTGGTTAATAGGCCAATGGTCGTCACCTATTGACATTGGGCTGTGGACAATTTCAGGAAAATACATGTATATGGTACATTGCAAAATCCACATTTGTCCTACACTGGAAACGATAAAGGAGATAAGCTGGTTCATTTTGTTATATCCAATGAGAAATAGTATAGATATTACACAATATAAACCATCTAAATCGGAAGAAAGTATTTATAAAGGAGAAATTGCAAGTTAGGAGAACGAAATTTCCATACGAATTCAGAAAATTAAAAAAAAAAAAAAAAATCAAAGAGGGTATTTACGCAGCCGGAGACTTCTTATTTTATTTCAAGACTCACAAGTCATTACACCTACAGGACTTAGACCATGCATGATGACGAAAAATAATAAAATTTATTTACTTTTAGCTTATTGCAAGACTTGATTTAGAGAGATATCATTTACTCTAAGGTATCTTCAAAACAAATAACAACAATCAATAGGCACTAAAACACATGCAGTTTCTTAAAGACAATGGTCAAACTCAGAGGGTAAGATATTTCCGACTTTGAACGACGAACTATTTATCGTTCATCGAAATTTAGAGACAATATGTGGAAGAGATCCAGTTGGATCAAACAGCAAGTGTTTTCAAAAAGTAAATTTACAAGTTATGGGACAAAAAAAAAACGCCAAAAGATTGTAAGAAATAATGGTCACTGGCAGATTTGCTTATTGTTCAGAAACTTTTCATTGGGATTTAAACAAGAGGATTGAATATCTGAAAGTGTAGTTTGAACATTAAAGTAAATTCTCAAGCAGGCACTGAGAAACATTTTTAGTTTGGAATGCTGGGGTGTACCCATAAACTAAGACACCTCAAAAGTCCGGGTACACTCTTTAAGAGTTCGGTTTAAACTAAACATGCTAAGCTTTAAATGGGCACAATGATGAAATGTTTGACTATAACTACTAAATGTTAGCCAAAACTGGTTAAGGTTTTTTTTTTTGAGTCGAGTACGTGTCAGAGTTTGTCTTATAAAAACACATGAAAAAAACAACTAAGGAAACTTCACTAGACTATAGAAAATAGTTTTAAATGGAAATATGTCTTTACCCCCTCATGTGCCGACTAACATGAAAATAAAATAATGAAAAAAATAAAGAAACGATGCAAACTCCCTTCAATCTGTAGTGTTATATCAAATGGAACAACGTGCTTAGCCTCTTCTGCAGCAGCAGGTGAGGTAAATCATGACTTCGAAGTGCAATCGTAGGAAAAAAAGCGATTCCACTCCAGATTGTCCTTTAATTTTTCATGGTTTATATTGCTAAAAATAGATGTTTTTTGTATTTTCTTCAAGGAGGCAAATTCTCCAATGAAGAATATTTAATAAAAAGAAGAGAGGTTGTAAAATTTGTGTATACATGTGAATGTAAAAATCGTAATGAAAGGCATCAGGTAAATATGGCTGACTTAGACCCCTCTTATTACAATGACGGTACATGTGATCCACTAAGACATAACTAGTAGGTAAATATTCTCCTATCACACAACCCTTTTAACTCAAAGGAAAAGGATTTACACTGGACGACAGTTTAATGTAATTCTTATGATTCACTTCCAATTTATTTGCATCCTTCTCTCACATTTTTAATTTTTTTTCAGTCATATCGATTTCAAGATTGTTATATTTTATGAAAACAGTGTCGGTCTAACGTTTCTACTTAAATCGAGCTTTCGATTCAATAACTTACCTTGATATCCTATATCCTCAGCATAACATATGGTATTTTTGCCTGGTTGATCTAGTGATTGAAGATGGCAAAATTGCACCGGTTTCTTCTTGGCAATCAAGGGATGCGTGCACTTGGTACATGAATGCTTACAATCGAGTACTTACGAGAAGTTCCGTTACATGTCCTGAGCCACTGTGTGGTAATGGTCATTCTTACACTTGGCGATCTTTTCCGATTTCGATATTTGTTTATTTTCTGAGTGGTTCAATGACTGTTAGTTGCTTGCGCGGGCTGAGAAACTACGGTAGTACTCAAATTTTCTAGGAAACGTACTGTTAATAGGTAATAATGAGAGCACTCTTGCTTTTACAGGGATTACGCTTTTCCTTTCGAAAGAATGACCTTTGACTATAGTAAACACCTGAAGGTAATGAAAGTGTTTTTACACGTGGACAACAGTGAAAGAGTAAACGTATTGTTGAATACTCTGCATAGCAATGTCTTTATTAACTGCAAGGTTTTTCACACACTTCCTAGTTATCATATATTGATGTGCTTTGTCACGTTTATCATAGGGAATTTGTGATAAAAGAAACAAACAAAACAGCTAAGCAAAATGAAAAAAAAAATCTTAATACAGTCTACGTGATAGCCCACAGGAAAATAGTTACATTTTTTTTTTTTAAATTTAGCTTCATTTTCCGTTTTCATACGATTTTTTTTGGACGATTTCGGTCAGGAAAGGTGTTTCTCCTTAATATTGTAACAGTCCCTAAACTATCTATTAAATCGGGAAAATGCGAATGAAAAATATAATTGAAAAATACTTAATTATAAAATTAATTAGTTAATTAATTAATTAATTAATGATGACGACGACGACCTTTGTTACCGTTTCTCCCATTTTCCATACGAACGTAAGACCAACTTATTTTTTTTGAGTTTGAGAAAGTCTCTGTTTGTGGACATTTGGAATATGACGCTACAAACGGGGGAGCTGTTGCAAGATTCTAACTCGTTCAATATTTTTCCAGTTGTTTACTAGTCACATTTTTTTCTCTTTTGGGTGAATTTGAAGCTTATAAATTAGCCATATTTTTATGTAGCCATCATGCCGTGGTTTTTTCCAAGCGATTGCTACTTCGTAATGTGTGCATTTGTTGCTTTTTGAATGTACCATATCCAGATATCGGAAAGAACTCGTCATCATGTCAGAAAGGTCCTTAACGTTTGCCATTTCGGTAGTAACTTGTGGTGCTACTTAATAACGTCTACGTGACTACTCTTACGTATTATACATGTGTCGCTTTCCTAATGTAAGAGAGCGCAAAGGCACACGGAGGCTGATAAATGAGATGGGTGGTAGAAGAAAGACAGTTTACCGAATTTCCTTAAATGGCAATTAATCCTTCTTTACAGGTTGAGATGCTGACATGATGTCAATAACCCTTTTTTCAAGAACTAAATATTCAGAAGATAGCCAGTAAACATTGCGGTTGAAACGGAAGAGAGCTTTCAATCCGTCCGTAATAACGTCTCGGATTTACCTTGACAGTGTAGACCATTGAAATATTAAGGGTTCACTTATTTAATACGAAACTCCGTGAACAGTTTGTAACAGACGGAGCAGAAAGGGTTAGGTCTTCCAAAGTTATAAGCCGAATCAATGAAGAATTTAAAGCATGAATACGAGATTGCCACTCACTTGAATAAAAGCAACACCACAGTTTTGATATGCTACTACAATTTTATTTAATTATAGAAGTAATATCCCATTAATTCTCAGTTAGGCCATTAGCGTAGCCAAAGGGCGTACCCGGAACCATTTGGTTCCCATTGAATTATGAAAATACTTTGTTCTTGTAATGGTTCAAACAGTTGACTCGCAAACATGCCCAATGTTGCATCAGGATGCATTCTGAGGGTAGTCCTACTTTAATGACCAATCGTCTCAGGCGAAACAGTGCTAATTTTCATGACCTCTTAAGTCCCTCCCACAAATGCCTAGAACTCAACCTCATCCAAACACAATTTCACTTTATTGCTTCAGAGTGAGTGTACAACTGACCCCAATGTGTTATCAAAATACTCTTAGTTCAGTACATGCTGTGTAATATAAGTTAAAGTGTTCTGCAAAGAAAGGTACATCCATGTCTGCAGATCCCTCCCTAAGGCCGATGACCGTGTAGGTGATGAAGTTGATAGCTCTATAAAACGTTTTTCAAAGTAATTGAGTAAATGGTTATAGAACGTTTCTGAAAATGAAAATATGACAATACCAAGCACTTTTACAAATCAAAAACAAAAAGAAAAAAAAAAAAATGATTTTCACTTAAAAACATCATGATCATTAACATGGGCAAATAACAAAGAATCAAATCGTGTGATGTCAAGTGATGGATCAGGTGATACATAGTTAATATTAACCGTTTTTTAACAACCCAACCTACATTTCAAGGAAATTTGTGACATACCACGACAGATAGGGTACTAGTCTTCCAAGGGACAATTGAAAAGGCATATTCATTAAATTGAATGGTATGCATTTAATTGAATTTGACCATCTTGAGCAACTGTATGAATTACTTCAAAATGATGCATGTCCAATTTTGATATCAAAATGCAATATTCACAGACCTTTTCTGACAGTATTAAAAACTCAGTTTATACCGCAGTCGACATTATATCTGATCTGCCATAGTGTGTGACATGTGCAACATTATTTAATGTCGTGGGAGGTTTATTTTGGAAGGCAAAATTACTTCCTGGTATCAAATTATTAGGGTTATATTTCTGATGAGTATTCTAATCCATGGCCTATGCAGAGTAATTAAGAGATAATTGATATGCGGTCTACCAAAGGAATAAAAAACAAATGTACAACACTCCCCGTCATTATTTTTACATAGGTTATAAGTTAATTCAGTAACAGTCAAACTTTTAAGGGGTATTACCCGCGAACGATAAAACATATTGCAACTAGCTGTGTTATCACTTGAGAAGACGACGTGGATCTACTGGGATGAACTCTAATGGGAAGGCAAACCGACAACGCTCACTCTAGATCAAGATTCACCGATTTTGACGATGTATTAAAGTTTGCAATGTGAATGGATTCGGTGGATCACGTGACCCAAAACTCCGGTTTATTGAACTACAACTCAATGACTTGAAACACCCTTTGGTTAGAGATCTCCGTGAAGCTTACTCGAATTTGGCTCAACTACGAAAATCAATTGCGCTTTTGTGAGGCTCTAGTCTCTTGGGAAAACGAGGAAATGGAAATTTACTTTGATTCTTAAGAAGATGTACAGATGAATGTCAACTATCTACTTTATTTACCTTACACAGACTACCGAGTAAAACCCACGGTAGGAAACTGGGGAACGGAGAACTCAATAAAGGAGGGATGATTTAATTCTGACTAGGGCCCGCTTCGGTCACACTTACCTTACCCATTCCTTTTACCATACTGCCGTCCCTGTGACTGTGCTGTCACCGTCAATCCCATTCTCGTTGACTGTTATGAATACTCCCACGGTCGCCAGAAATACTACATCATGCCCGACCGAAAAACTTTGTTTTTTACAAACAGATATTTCCCTTATTCTTGGTTTTCTCAAAGGCAGAAGACTTCATATAAAGTTCGACATGACTTCTGCCTTTGCAATGTCTCAGTAGAATAAACCGTTTTTTAATTTAATTTTTCCTCAATGTAACTTTTTTCTTTTCTTGGTGACACTCGATACACATTTGTTTTGGTGTGTCGTTAAACAATATTTAATTAAGTAACTGGTCTTTTGATTAACTATCTAACTAACCGGTTCAATGCTTCCCGGGTGTGTGAAATTTTTTTTGTTAAGAATTGCCAGTTGTAAACATCGGTGAACTTTTCACACTTGTACATTTTGTCCATAACGCAAGTCAATCTATTTCGTTTACTCTAATAGGAACGGAGTTCTAGATCAAGGTAATTTATGCTGATCGACCTCTGTAGATCAAGATCCACCTCGTTGGATCAATTGGGAATACGGCTATAACTTTATCACATCTTACTCTTTAGATGCCAAGTAAAGTCAGTGAACTTTGCAGGCATGTTACCGTACCTTTATAATTTACATTTACGATGCGATAGATTCACATGGCTAAATGAAAACTGCATAACCTGTCGCTCGTTATTTCTAATTAGATTAATTGTTATCTTTTAATCGTCAAATGTAAACCTCATAGGTCACTTATCATGAACTTACAAAGTACAATGGGTCTAAATTAGTTCTACCAAAATTGGACCTTATTAGATATCAAATTCAAAGATATTGACTCGGTGTGACTGGGTAGATCTAAACATTACATTTAATATCTTTATCTTTATCTTTAAGATGATATGGAGGGCTATTTTGTAAAAGTGACGCACTTTACCGTGCATTGCACTCCTAAAATTTTGCAGGGTTCAGTTTATTGTTACCTCTAACTGACAGACTAACCGACGGACCAACCGGCTAAGTAAATTAAGTTACTACCTACTAGCTGTATTTACGAAAATCACTGAATTATCATCCAAATGGGTGTTTGGTTTGCAAATTAGCTCTAAGGGTGAAGTCAGTAGAGTGACCAAGATTCTTTCAAGGGTATCATGAAAAGTCAAAGCACAAGCAGGACCTGAAATGTTATTGTACGCACGGTTGCATTTTAAATTAATGACTCACCTATAAGCTGTAGTTGCGGAAGAAGCTGAACATGCTGTAGTATTTGACATGGTATACTCCCTTAAGTTGAAGAGAGACGAACGTGTGACTTCATTCTTTTTTCACTCATTGCGTGAGGGTATAGGACTGCCCGTACACATAGAATAAAGTACGAAGGAAATGAAATGCACGCAGTGCACACAGGCGTCATTGGCTGTAGGTAGGTATCCAAACATTGTAAAAATAAAAACAAATATAAACATATGCTTGTTAGCAAGCAGATAGGACTACATCCCGACAAAATACCATATCATTTGATTTGAGGAACAATTACCAAATATATTGCTTCAGAAAAGAAAAAAAAAACATAAAAAAATAAAGCTTATTTCCTGTCTACTTCATGTCACACTCGTTTGGTACGTGTATGTCAGATAGAGAACTGACGTAAGCGTTGAATTCCACAGGGAGTAGGTTACAGACAAACAGCCTATTCCTGTGTGACCGTGCGAGGAGCCATCTTCCGGTCACTTGTGTTTACTTTTGTCCCAGATTGCAATCCTGTTCGAAAATGTTACCTTTAATTCTCGACGTGGGTTCGTTTTAGCATGAATGCAGTATGTAGTGCAATCGCTGACCAGGTGGAGGTATTCCTCTTTCAGAGTTTAAAAATAAAAAATGTTGTCCATATATGCAATTTGGTAAAAAATGCTTAACATCTGAATAAAGACTTGTGTTAAAATAAGTTTTTTTTCTTGTGAAGGTGTGATTGCCGGAGGAAGAAGATGGAGGGGGCGGTTTAAGGGAGGGCAATGAACATCTCCTGGTTGAAATGTTTGGAAGGGTTGTGTGTCCTTCTTTACAGTCTGGTATTAATACGTTATTTGCAGGTAAACTTTGTGAAAATTTTTTGGATAAATTAGTAGGCTTCAAAAAATTGGAATCAGCTAGTGAGGAGACCATGCTCACATTGCGACATTGGGACCACAGCTAAAGATTTTAATAATAAAAGTCTACCATACAGTTTTTAATCACTGGCTAAGACGATTCCATGGCATCACTTGCCAAACATGAATTTACATTTTTGTCAGACAATACTTCATTAGATGTGGCTTATTTGCTTACTTCCATGATACCGTTTCTACACTAGCTTATAAATCATATATACTCCACCCACTTCATGCAACATTATTGAAATTGGGTAGTTTATGCCGAAAAGAGGTGGCAAGGGTGGATCTGGAAAAAATGGGCTCAGTTGTCCTCATGGACAATCTAGCACTCCATCGCAGGAAAAAATCATCATTTTTTAATTATCCTTTTATTACACCCTTATGCCACTTCTTAACTTTCAACCGCATAAACTGTGTTTGAGAACATCACAGCTGGGGATTTGCTCATATTGGACACTTTGGTGAACAAAAAGGAGTAAAGGAAGCGAGTTTTGAAATTTAGAGTAATTACTAACTAATTTGGATGCATTCAGAAGAACTTTTGGCTAAGGTCGGACATTCGATTCTGGGTATTGCTGGTTCGAATTCCAACGGGCCCATTTGCCGTATCCTTGGACCAGATTCATTACTGCTGCCTTCTTCCTAGGGTTAAATAGATACCCTTGTGGTAACCTGCATTAATTGGTACTGAATAGATGCAACCTCTCTGCTGGAAGCATTGTCTATAGATGGTTTCTTGCTGACAAATGTTATTTTTGCCCAAGCCTTTAAGTACTGAGTTACTGAGTACAGAGTTAAAAAGCACTGTAATGGACCGGATTTTATTGCATTACATACCTTATCACCGTCGTTCAAGAAACTACCCGTGCTCAAACATCTACAGTCAAGCGCATTCACAACCAAAGCCAAAATTCTTCAAAGGGGGGATAGTACTCCTTCCCCCAGGCCGGCAAAGTTCTCACGCTTATGTGCCCCAAAACAAAAATGTGTAAATATTGTTAGCTTTTGCTCCATAAAACCAACCGACAAATATATTAAGTAAGATTAAGCATGAAAAAAAAAAACTAATTTACTTTTCAAACCCCACCATTCCAGGCGGCGTCATGTTAACACTGAAGCGTCATAAGGTGGAGAAAATGCAACTGTACTCTTTGAAAACACTTAATGGCTCTTACTAACTTGACCTTACAAGGATTTTCGACTGTATTTTCAGAGAAAAAATCATGACACTAGGACAAAATTACGCCTAATAGACACAGCGCCACCACCCATTACCCTTACTTACACTGAAAAACACGTCAACGTCCTGAGCTGATTAATGAAACAAAACTCTTCGAGTCGGTAATTCGTTTTCAGGTGGCCATTAATCTTTAGTTATACCTAGAGGCAACCATCCTTACATTCATATTGTCCTAGATTCCCAGGACCCTTTTGTCTTTCTGATCAAGTGTTACCATGCTACTAGAAAAATCTCACATCGTAAGTTCCACGTGAAAAGCTACCCCATATTTTCAGAGTGTGGTCAATTTCAATTTCTGCCGTTTCTCATTGGTCATTTATACAACAACTACTTTTGTTGTATGAAATGTGGTTAATTTGATAGACATTACGCCCTTTAAAAACCATCCAAACATAGCTTTAGCCATTGCATCCTCTCTTCTGTGGTCAACCCATTGGTTTGATGGTTTGTTGCCATAAGCTCACTGCGCTTCGCGGTTAATCAGTCCCGGGAATTGCATTAAGCCAAACCTCGGGTATCAAACAGCAATAGCCAAATTGGTGGAGCATCTAGGATGGGTTAAAACGTTGTAGTTCTTTACTTCACAACAATTGTCCACTTTGGCACTATGTCGATTTTGCCAGTTCGCTATAACCACTGCAGCCAATACAGTGTAGGAATGATACACCGGAAAGGTGCACTATGAACATGCGGGCAGAGGCAAAACGGTTGTCATGGTAATTTCGACGTTGTGACCCTACCGAAAGTCCCAAATTTTCCAACTTGTCTATTTCTCAAATGGAAAATATTCCAAACGGCACGTTGTGTAATTTTGTCTGGACATTTATGAAAGAAGTATCTGTGAGTTGGCTACACTAAACTTTTTTCCAATTGATTAGTACCAGCAACTAGGAGAATACTGTAATAAGGAAAGATAGTTCCATCATAGTCTTAATTCACAAAACTTTTTATGGCAAACTGACTTTTATTGGACATGCCTAATTGGAATTGCCTATGAAAAAAATAAAACGTAGTAACAGGCATACAACCTATCCCAACGGACATCTTCTTTATGGACATCCCTTATTGTGATTTGTCTAAGGAAATATTCAACGTACAAATAATATACCTTGAACATCGGATCAATTAAACTAGCTCGTTTCAAATATTACAAAGCAACAAAACGTTATTAGTTTTTTGTTTTGCCTTTTTCTCCTTAATGTGCACGTTTTCAATAACAATAAAACCACAAGCATAGAACGAAGGTTAATTGAAAACACCCAGTTTTATTTACTATAAAAACTGCCAAATAGCAGGTTTATCTTTCAAAATTGATTGTGAAAAGAGATAAGATAAGGTTTGCCCATTCTACATCACGATGCTACATACTTTCACAGTGTTAGTATTACAAGTGTTGCTCCTAGACTCTTTGGCTGATGCAACTCTCACAGAGAGGATAACTGAGAACTATTTGTGGGATGGAGTTACCGTCTACCTAGCAGTCGATCGACATGTCATTAGAGACAATTGGACGAATGGTATAACTAAATCTCAAAAGAAAGTGATGGTAACTTTATTAATAATTTCATAGCAATTTTCTGAAGCGATAGCACATATAGAGCTATTTCAAGACTCTTATAACTTTTTCTTATCTCACGCAACTAAGTATCAATGTAAGTCGACATTTTTCCATTTAAAATTTAATGTAAATTTCAGAATTAAAACAATTCCTCCAAATGATGAAAACGGGCAAGTAAAAGAGACGAGAAGCTATTAAATGATCAGCTCTTAGTATAGGAAAACGAGACTTCTCAATGATTTTTTTTTTATTTAAGAGCAAACACGGATTATCATCCCTAATGAATTCAAGGTCAAACTTAAAGGATAAAAAACAATGACCAACAATGTGAATCCATGACACCGTACCTGCTTGCATCTAGTCCATTTTTTATAGAAAATGTGGCAAATTCAATTAGCAATATCTTGGAAACCGGACGTTGGAAAGCAATAAAACTTTTGCAAAAATTCTAAGATTATGTTCATCCTAAACATATCAAACATAAATTTGGCTCTGGGGGCCGTTCCACAAAGAGTTACGCACAATAAATCATAACGTGCGTAACTCTTTGTGGAACGGGCCCCTGGGCTATTACTTTTAGAACTCGATGAGACAGCATTTAACTTACGATGTTTCATTTACATCAAATAAAACATGATAAATTCATTTTCACCAGCTTTTACTTTCAAGTCCATGATAAAAGAAAGTACAAGAGATTAAAACACATAATTTTTATTTCCTTCTGTTCAAAATTTATTTGAATTGTTATGCATTTCAACTGTAGGTTGTAGACAACGTTGGAAAAAAGCATGGACTACCTAAACGTTGATTAGGAAGAAATGTCACAAGCTTTCAAAAGTAAATTCCGCTGAGAAAACAGCGAGCATTTAAGGACAAGGAGTATGTAATAAAACAAAAGCATTGAATATAGGGAGCATAGGTGATGTTGTCACTTTCCGACAAGCAGCAGCTGAGAAAGACCGTAGAGATTCAATTGGCATGGAAAAGCGGGAAGCACCAAGACCCATTTATTATCTGTGGGATGTACGAGGGGCGACAGCCATTGTATTCGCAAGAAAATGTGTAAAAGAAGCAAATAAGGGAAACGAGAAAAGGAACTCCCAATTTCTGTTCAGTCCCCTATCAAAATTTGGCTCTGGGGGCCGTTCCACAAAGAGTTGCGCCCAATCTTAAATTTGATTCACCATACTTAAGCCAACAGTAAATCATACTTAAGATCGTTCGTAACTCTTTGTGGAACGGGCCCCTGGGTTATTACTTTAAGAACTCGATGAGACAGCATTTAACTTATGTGATGTTATCACTTTCCGACAAGCAGCAGCTGAGAAAGACCGTAGAGATTCAATGGGCATGGAAAAGCGGGGAGCACCAAGACCCATTTATTATCTGTGGGAGGTTCGAGGGGGAAAAGGAACTCCCAATTTCTGCTCAGTCCCCTATCAAATTACCCTAGTGCCGTCCCTACTTGCAATTTAACACCAACAGTTGGTTCTTCCTGCGGTAGTGAAAGAGAAAGAGAAAGAGAAAATCTCTCCACGGCTTCATTTTCGCAGGTCCAGTCCATAATTGAAAGTGTCTTGACGTTCGGTATTATCTGCTACCTTTATCTGCTACCCGAAAGTTGACTGAGTGCTGTAATGACTCAAGCTTTACACTTATCTCACATAAATATGAATACTACCCAATCAATGAAATCTTACTTTTTCTTACATCCTTCTTCTCTTCCTGACTACCTCTTGTCGCTTCATGAAGGAAATGAAGCTCACTACACACACACATGATATAGTCACATTTTATATCTGATTTATTGATTAACAGCAACAGTTACGACAATACAAGAAATGTTACTTAAAAAATGGTAATACCTTACAGGCAATTCAAACATGTGCTTTAATGGCTTTTCACACACAGTGAACACAGCGAACCTCAGAACGCATGGCTCATCTGAGGGCATTGAGCAACCCTCAAATGAGCCATGAAAACCCAAATACCAGTTACAAAAAACATTATGACAACACTCCTACATAAGGTGATTTTATCTCTTTTTACATGTCCGTTATGAAATACTAAAACTTCACAATTTTAAAATCTCGTTCAGTTCGTACCAAAGGTACTAATTTTTTATTCACTTTTCATGTGGATCGATATGGCCACAGACTAAATCTATGATCTTTTTACTTAAACATTTTTTCTACAATCTGCGTGTCTTTTTACTTTTTATTCTCCCCGATAAATTTGTTCCATTTTTATGTCTTTTATCTGTTTATAGGTTTTTATGTCCCCCTGCTTTTATGTGCGACACTTTTCTCTTCTTAACATGTGTTTAAGCGTACGTTGTAATACTTTTTTTTTTCTTTCTACTTTTCTTATGTTTAAACTTTTATATTCTTAGTTTCTTTTAACCTCTGTCCTGTAATTTGCATTTACTGGCTACAGAAATGCATATTCTGTTTAACTATCTTAAAGAGAAATATTGCCTTTAAAAGTCTATCCCAAAGTGCCGCAAATGTTATCTTTTGCTTCCTTTTTTCCAAACAAAACATGAATCACAAATAATTTGTCTCGGATCAATTTTCTTTAACTTCATAAGTTATTCTCATCGCACAGAGCAGATTCATTATCTAACCAGAATGCAAGGCATTCATATTCGACAATGGAGGCGGTCTAGCGGTTCCAGTGGTATGAACAGAGAGTTGCTAAATTTTGCCCAGTAGACGGTGAATTTTTTTTATGATGAGAAGGTGTACACATTTCAGAAAAAGATATCAGTTTTGAAAATTTATACAGGTGAAACATTAGTGATGGAACGTGAAGGTAATGTTTACGCTACAAGCTGGACTTTTAGAAAAGTATATGTGAGTGAGACGTATTTAATGGTATTAAAACTGACTAAACAAAACAGGTAGTGGATGATATTACCTATAGATCTAGAAAATAGACATGTTTAGATTGCAGAAGAATTGTCTTATTAATAATTTCCGGCCGTAGCCGAAACTTTCAGAATTTCAGGCATATTATTGGAAGTTCAAAATATCAAAATTACCTCACGAATGACAATTTCAATTCCGTAGTGTTCTCAGTATTGTTCGATGGCAGTGCTTTTTACGGTTCGACAGTTCAACCAGATTACCTGTTTTTGAATGCATCGCATGATCACCAACAAAACAAGCATATACTTGCAGATCAGAAGAGATGTAACTTAGCTATCATCTTAACTAATGAGGTTTAAGGGCAGAGAGAGATAACTTCGCAGTCTTTTATTTTGCTACTCCCTCATTAGAGATCTTTCTTCCCATTCCTAATATAATCGTCAACAAAATGAACGGTATAAAATTTCTCACCACCTCCTCTTTCTTTGGTTGGATAAGTGCGAAGCTAGGTCTTATCCCTTACATAAATCTAATTATGCCATGCTGCCAAGCACAATCACCAGTGAAAAAAAAATAAAACGTGAGAATATTTACAAAATGCAAAACAAAAAACTTGGGTTTAGGTTAACCAAGTCGTTTAGATGCGGTTTAGCTTATATAGCCCTGAACATGGCACATATTTGACCTGCCTCTGAAACACATCAAAATCTCGAAATGGTATTTTTTGAGCCACAGTAGCACTTGATATCATCAACTGTACCATATGTCGTTCGACTGATCAGGGAGCTGTTATTTCCAAATAACAAAAAACAGCTCCCTGGGCTTATCACGTGGTCACCGGCAAAACAAGCGCCCATTGGTAAGGGCGATTCAAGTTTCAGTTGAAACGTCTAGGTCAGAAGAAAACTACGCCGTTAACATCGCGCAATTTTCGCATCCGGGAGGCTACCTTATCTTATCCATTCTCTATTCCTAACCCTCTGTGACGGTCTTCAAACCTGAACAAAATAGAGTATAACTTTAGTTTGTCGCTCTTGTTACAATTATTAGTTGCTTGATTTTGAAAAGAAATCACTCGTTCCCTTTTTTTCTTATAACAACACTAAAACTTTTACGTCAAAAGATTGCTCAGATGTTTCAAGCTGTAGGAAAAGAAGGGTAGCGACCATGTCATAAATAACGGCAGTTGAAAAAAAAACTATAGAAAGGGCTTCTGAGAACCCCATACAGTCGTTCCAAGAACCATGTAATTAAAATATCCCTGAAGTAATATGCCTCAACGTGAAATGAAACCAGAAACATCCTTAAATAAATATATCTGTTTCCATGGTTAACGACTTTTAATTTACAAACACATATAAAGTTAGAAAACCAACAAGGCACAGAATGAAAACACTGACTGTAAAAAGTCCATTAAGCGGCTACCATACTTCGCATTCGCTCGTAAAAAAAAGCATTGTCTCCACGGAACATTCTTCCTGCTGCATTTTAATTGAGGAAAAGCGGTGCTTTTCCCGGTAATCTGGTAATATAACATTCGAAACGTGGCACGCTTGACCTTCACTACAACTACAAGAAGACGAGACTTGTTGCATCTTCCTGCTCACCACAATCTATCACTACATTGTCCGTAGAGTCCTGTGCAAGGTACTGCTCGTCCTGTAACGTGGTATATGTTACAAAACTCTCATGGGGGTGAGGTTCATTTCACTGGTTTACTATGATGTCGTTAGAACAAGGCAGGCCTCAGGAAAGTGGAGTTTTTAACTGTGAATTACCTCTTAAGGGCCATCGCTAACAATGAAGCACTAACAATCTCTTCGTCCAGCCGTTTCAAACGCATATCTACCTGTTACGACCAAAGGACAACCTTTTAATTACATCTTAACTAAAAGCTTACTTTACAGGATAGCTTACCACGGAGGTGACGGGACAGGTGTGTCGCATGGCACTTTGTTTAATAATTCCAACATTCTATTGTCCTTTATTGTGACAAATATTGGGGGATGAACTGTGCTTTGACCGATCGTGCAGCGCCGGTTTCCTGAAGCATGTCGAAACCAACAGGAGAAGTCGGACTCCGACACTCAATCTTTCCATGCATCCGTCCGTCCATCCAATCTTTCTGTCTCTCTGTCTGTGAGTTTGTCTCTCTGTCTATCTATCTCTCCGTCTGTCTGTCTGTTTGTATATTTTAATCCTTCACACTTTTAATACATTCACAAATTGATTTGAGGACAACGAAAATATTAGGACTAAGTTCTCGAGAAATAACATAACATAAAAATTTTCTTCTTCTTTCTGTGCAGGTCCAAGATTTTACTTACCTACTTTTCCAGTATTTCCTGATATCCTTGGTAAAAATCAACATGTCATTTACACTGGTACCGGCTACGTGAACTTTTTTGATTTCCAGGATCTTCCAGATGAATGTGTTTCGACAGACGGAATGGAGTTTGATGTGACAATACCTTTCCTTACAGATTCTCCGGGCGGACTCCCAATGTACTCGTTGGCTCTGTTTAATTTCTACCAGCGTTCCCGAGGCGATATTCCTAAACCGAATATTGCTTTTCCCTACCTGCCGGTCGATGAGATAACCAGAACTAACAACAGTGTAATCGTGAAAAATGGCAGTGAAGAGTTTCAATTGTTTTTTTTGAAAGGCGCACAGATCCATGTGAGCTGGTGAAACAGGACGTCCGTCATGAATTTGAAGAATATTTCGACCAAGAGTTACAGTTTGGCGTCACGAAGCCCGATTTTTCCTTTTGCGATCGTTATCCTTCAGAAAACCGTTATTGTACGGTAGGCCAAAGCATCGAATGCGAACTTCACAGGTTGTCCCCCAATATTTGTCAGACCGCGTGGAAATCATCAACCAAAATGTCATGCGACACCCCTGTATGGATTGGAAAGGTTACTACGGGATTCCGTGACATGATGCTCTTAGGTACCGGTGAAATGAAAGTCATCGCTACAGAGTCATTCTTTGGAAATTTATCGCTTGGATTGAAGTATCCATGTATTGAATAGACATTAAGCAGGCTCGATTAAAGTTCTTTGAAGAGAAAATAAAATTAGGGAACGAACTAATATACATCTATATATAAAACTGATTTCAAGTTGGATTTAAAATTTCCTTTTGGGTTTGTTTTTGGGGGCATTGAAGGTCAAATTCTCCGATAATGCCCAAACTTTTTAAATTTCCTTACGCGGAATGAAAACCCAAAGCGCGCTTGGCGCCGGCGAGTCTTATTCCTGATACCTCTGATCAATATGGAGATAGCCTTCATCAATGCACGTCAGTTTTGATTTGTCAGACCAGTCTGATAGTATTTTCTTCTCTCTTGAACAAGGGGACTTTCAAGTACAATTTCTCAATTTCAAAACTTAGTTGCATCTTCCAAGGTACTAAAAGTGTCATTACCTGCAATATAACGGCATATTGCTGCAAAAAGTACTCATTTAATTTTCACAAGCTTACACAAACTAGCGACACATTTCAGATGTTCATAAAAAATTTCTTTCACATCACTCAATAGTCCCGAAATGGTAGAATATTCAGTTCGGGCTGAAGTTGACAAAGATTATGGGATGTTTCCAATCTGCAGATAACACGGACAAGGTTTATAGGTGTATAGAGAGCTATGAAAAATGGTAGTGGCATTTATTCTGGAATATTTGACAATTTTGCAACACGTTATTTTTTTTCATTGAAGTGAACATTACATTGGAGATGAAAGCCCAAATGTTGGCTTCTTGATTTTACTTAAAGTCTGGAAATGGCATTTGCGGGTATCTGGCTGTCTTAATAAACATTTTCCGGGCGCTCAGCGCCAACTGATGGTGGCGCTTGATTTATAAAGTGGTGGAATCAGAAATCAAAACACCCCCACAATAACCTGGTGTCCTCCCCTAGTCCCCACCAATTACGTTATGATTATACCACTGTTACTCAAATAATTATAATGACGCTCAAATCACAGTACAAATTTTCATTATCCTATTAATTTAGTTTCCATTATATCGTGTGTTGCCTTATTGTCATTTCCCCTTCACCTTTCTTTCGAATCTTGGCCCATGTGAAAAAGGGCGATTTACCATATGGTCAGGAGGCGTTCGCCTAACTGAAAAACCAAAGTGGCTTGCCTGCACCACCTTTAGCTTTAAGCTTTAAAGCCTTTTAGCTTTAAAGAGCTGTAGTGTCATGTTTCATGTAAAGTACTGCTCCCAAAATAATGGTTTAATTATATAAGAAATGAGTCAACTGCATTCTCTGTTACTTGTCCGACTGTATTTTTTAAAACGGTCGTCTGTGATATAGGTGTAGGTTTACCCACACTATCTTATAAAAGCACCAATAAACGGTGTAGCTTCCAAACTTGGAGAGATTGTGAGCTTACAAAATACACCGTGTCACTAATAAATTCACCCTTTTGGTCACAGGAAACATGTTGCGAAGGGGCCAGAAATACTTATTACGAAAAAGTACCCGCGAGTATATGTGAATAAACAAAGTAGCTTCCTCAAACTGTTTCCCCTGAAGTCTTTTACAAAAAGCTCTTCGGTTGAAATTAAATCAAATAAGACTGTTGTCCTACTGGTGTTGGTAGACTTACAAAGTGCCAATGAACAAGTTTCTGTTTTGCTTTTCTTCAAGTGACCAGCGTCATGATCAATGTCTGTAGCTTATACTCTGTAAATGCAGAGTCATTATTTGACACTGCGTAAACCACGGACGTCCTACACATGAACAGTGCATGTAACTAACGCGTGCGTCCTATCCGAAGATTGTCGCCACTGACTGGGACAAAAAAGTGCACCAAGATGGCCACCGTGAAGCTATAATTTGCATGATTTTACGACGACTCTGTAATATTTTTTATCAAAGTTTAACTTGAATGGGAAACCAAGCCATATTTCTGAAGTACAGTGATGTTGATTTTGCCTTTCATTATTTCGTAAATCTTTTGACTTTTTTGCAAAATCTGTTGATTTACTTCAGCAAGTCCAAACTTTCACACACCCAAACCGTAGCATACAGTCGTCTTTGTACGCCTTTCTCACACATACGGTGGCGACAAAGTACCGTGCGGTATGCTCTGACCATGTATAGGAAGTCCTTGCATAAACACAATATGAAAATGTGTCTTTCCATACTTTCGTACACTTGAAAAAACAATATCACAACTGATGACGTTTGTTTGAGGTAGATGAAGGAAACTGAGGCCAGGCATACCCTTCGTCTTGACCGCGTCTTATTATTTGACTCTTTCAAAGGCGTCGCATTATGTCAATTGTGTAAATTGATGGTTCTCATATGTGTATTTATTTGGATTCATATATGCCAAAAATGTACATCAAGTTCCAAAATTTTGTCATCTCTGTAATATGTCTTGCCCTAGGCCTTAATACATAAGATGTTGATATCCAGTCTACAATCCTCTTCAAAAATACATGGGACAAACCCCGCTCCCCACATCAAAGTTGAAGTTTGAGGACACCTTGAGGTGCCGCCACATTGAATGAAGGAGTGAGGATGGTGATCCGTTTATCGCTTGTTTTGCTTTCTTTATCCCATCATTTTTCGAGGACTGTCGTAAGCCTGCGGAAAGGTATATGGAGAAGTTATCGGTCTTGACAATTGGTGAATACAAGTTGCGCATTTCGAAGGTAATTTTTCGATGACAAATGCTACGGTCTAGGAAAAATGAAGATCAATTGCTGAACGACAACACGATAAAGACGCCTTTAAAAAATACCAACGGAAAGAAGTGTAACATTTTCAGCATTATGTACTTCTGATCATATCCGGTCTTATTAATTCGGACCGGGAAGTAAACAAAATAGTTACCCAAGGAGGGGGGGGGGGGTAATGTCGTTACATTTTGTCATGTGACTATTCAGAAGGTCCCTTGCCGCGCAGTGTGCCGAAGGTGGTCAGGAATAGTTTCTAAGGGAAAATAGTTCTTGAGGAGAGGTCAGATAAAGATAGTCTTGGGGGGGGGGGACCGATAAACTAGACAAATTTTAGACGAAAACCGGTTTTAAAGTTTCTAAATCCACTTGCCTTGGCACTCGCCTCAACTTGACTAGCAGAACACTGTCCTGTTTCCCGATTGGCTGTTCAGAATCGTGTGACAGTATTGTTTCTCATTATTAGTAAATTTTATACAGGAATTACTCTTTGATTTATATTGAATATCCATTATTAAATTCTTAAAACATTAGGATAGATTCTTTGAAGAGAAATAATAAGACAACTGTGAGGTTTAGCTGTTGCTTCAAAATAGTTCAGGACGACTTCTCTGCCCTTTAACTCGTCTAAGTCTCAGGGTATCTGCTACTTCAAAGCGACCTTAAGAGCCAATTTCGCCTCCTCTAACCGAAAAAATTAACTCCACCACTGCGGCTGTCTCTCATTGTGTGCCACGGTCAAATTACAAGTTTGTTACTGCTTCAGCTTTCAATACCACGCATAATAACCCAATGTAAAATTGGCAGTGTAATTTTTAGGGTGCTGTCATTCACGTTGCCGCTTGCAAACATAGCCGCTATCCCTTTCAAGTAGTTAACTATTTCTAAAAACCGGTCACTTAAAAACGTAAAGATAACGTTTCCATTTTCATTTGTTCCTTTTATTATGGGGTAGAATGCAAAAAAAGGCAAACTGTGTTGATGACGACTTTAAAGGGGGTTAGCTTATGTTGTTTTGTGTCGCGACTCAAAAAGTGGTAGTGATTGATTGATTGATTTCGCGTAGCCAGGTGGTAAGTGGACGCAACCTCTGAGAAAAAGCAATTACCACTTTTAAACTCAACACCACCACTACGGCAAAAGTTAAAACTGCAAATCTTTTAAAAACCGTTTTCGTAAAATTTGACCTTTTCGCTCTTCTCATGTATGTACCTTTCGTGATTGCTAAAGGTCATTTGGGGTAACGAGAGGTCGAACTGTCAAAATCTTGTAAACATTATATCACATTAACATTACATTATACAGTGGCTATAGGTGACTAGACTAGGTAACTGGTTTCATATTTCGTGTGTTAATTAGGTTAATTAACTAAATAATGCCATTTGGTTTTGGGATCTCATAGTATTGTAGAATGTGCATTGCCCATGTTAAAAAAAGTGAACGCTTTTGTTTTTGGTAATGTGTGAACACCGTCAACTTGGGGAAAAATAATGGACTTATACTTTAGCAGCGAGGAATCAGTAAGCCTTTAAGCGTTCTGGCCTATATTAAACAGGACTGATTCCGAAAGCGTTTACTCCTTACGCTGTTACGAAATTTGGAGTTGTGGGATTGACTCTGTCATTGTCAGTATAATGGCTGATTTTTCTGTCCTTAAATTATTTCCAATTACTACCAGTTTCTATTTTTTTTTTCTCTTGAATGATTAGGTTCATTTTTTGACTATCTGTTGATCTTAACATGATTGTTTTAAACTCAAACGTAAGGACATTCAGGCCTGAAAAGTAAAATACGTGACAGTAATGTTTTAACAGTCATACTGGGTTGCCTCCGTTCCTTAACGTACACGCGACCCTTTGTCAGCACATTTGGCTCGCATTATCTTCCTGTTTTAAAAATTTCGTATAATTTGAAATGTTAAACCCAGCAATGCACCCAAGTGCATTAAAGAAGGATTTAAAGGGTTCTTACCACCCACATGATGGATCGCCATATCTCAACTTAAGTATTAAGCATTAAAATACTGTCACGCTAGTACGTCACTATCTACAGTCAAACTTTTCTATCAACATTGCTGTATTGTGGATGTATGTGTGTGACCCTTGCGCTAAAGGAAGTCGGTTAACATTTCAATTTGTAGCTGTTTATGAGCAGGGAACTGGTTTGAAGAACAAGTACATTGTTACAGAAAACAAAAAAATTTCAGTGTTTAAGTGTTTAAGTTGTCGGCTATGGTCAGAAGAAAAACAAAAACCTAAGAAAATGACAAACAGAACCAGAGCTGCATGGCAGCTATTTAGTACTCCCAGTTCCCATGATACCTCGTGTGCATTTAGCATGCCATTTTCTGGTCAAAATCTCAGACATTCGTCATTCCCTGAGTATGGGCAACGTTTGGTTTAGCTCCAAATCTTTGCGAAATGGGGTTAAAATAGGTGTCTATTACCGTATTCTCTCTAGTCTGAACAGAACTTGCCCTTGCGGCAGATGTTTGTGCAGATATTGTGTGAGGCATGTAACAATGGGGTAAAGGAAGAAGTCGCATCTCCATTATTTCACCCTTTGAGCATATTTTAAATATAATGGATCTATCGGTGAGATTTTCAGCTCTTTGGGAAAAATTGGCCGCACAGTTGTCTTGTCCTTAGAGGCAGGTTATGGTGGAACACTGCTTAGATAATTTCCCCAATTTTCATCCCCCGTCAAAAATTCTAGGTGATCGGTGCGCCACTGGTGGAAAGGCTGACTCATTTAATGCAAGCAAGGGCAGAACTATAAAATTAATGCACTTAGTGAATAAAACATTAAAAAAAAAACAACTTTTAAACAATGAAAAGTCCCATTTTTGACAATTTGGGCATGTTTTTATTTGATATATTAATTCCAAAAAATACTCGCTGACTTATGGTCGTCATCACCGTAGAACTCCCCTTTAATAGGTGCCAACAAAATCGTTCAAAAAATTCTTATAAAAGGTTCTACCACCTGGCGCCTTAAATTTCTGTTTAAAATGTCATTTACGTATTTGTTGGTATTAATATTGCAGTTTTCTAGTTGTTGAAAAATAGAAAAAGTACATGGGAATCTTTCCAGAAAAATAAATTGAATTGTCGTTGTTATATGGACTCTTACTACAAAGTTACATAATTCTCGTAAGTGATAAAACTCGCTTGAACACATTGACAAATCGTGCTTTAATATTCGGGAGATATATTTAGATATATGTTAGATAAACATAGCTCTGGATTGTATTCAATTTCTCCTTTTGTCAGACAACAAGGTCATCAAGAAGATCTGTGCTAGAGACGACGAACGTGAAACAGCCTTGCTCGCTGCATACGACTCCGCGAACTTTCCTAGAAGATAGTTGTACGTTATGGGTGAAGGGCGTCCTCTCTGCGGCTGCTTTAGACAGAGGTCTTCAAGATATCCCTATGCTCACAGGAACTTCTGACAAACTCCACTCAGTCAAGTGGAGGTCCTGGACCCATCGGTGGAGGACCCTCCTCCTGAGCTGAGAAACAAGTTCTATAGCAGGGTGGCTTACCACTGTTTGGTCCACAAGCAGGTTGCACAGGAGTGGAGACCACGGTTGTCGGGGCCGAAGATGGGCCATCAGCATTACTCAGTCGTTAGAAACTCTAATCATGAGAAGTACTTTGAAAAGTAAAATAGTCCAGGTCAAGCAAGAAAACAGAAACAAATACGTGGGTGCAAATTCACAAAAAATAAGTAAATCGGCCACTAAATATAATTGTTAACATGTTGTTGTTTCTGGCTTTGTCTTTGATCATTTTGTAACTTCCACATTGGCGACCTGGATCTGAGAAATATGCCCTACAAATGCTTAATGAACATTAATGTGAATATTATAAATATTTATAACAGAACTACGACAGAAGATCCCTTTAGCCGTAATCAAAGTATCTTTAATGATTAGTTGGTTTTGTTACCATTACACATAAATCATCCCAATAAACTAAGCGCAACTACCATTCTGTTCATTGTGCAAACTTGGCTGCGTTTGAACTCGGCAAAAATGTCAGAAATCGCGTAGAATTTTATTCGAGCACCATCTCGTACAAAGATGTTTATTGCTTTTATTCGATAAATATACTTTACGAATAATTTTTTGTCACTTTTTTGTATTATCTTCATCTATCTTTATTAGGAACCCATCTGACTAACTCATCTGACAAGACACTGAGGGACTTTTGTCCTGCTGGCTACACAAGAGATAAAATCCCAGTGCACATCTTAAATATTTTATTTGTAGTTTTCTAAGGGGGTCCAAGACCGAGCTCAATCGGATTAGTTGATAGATAAAAATTTCAAATGCATCCACACCCCAAATAAAAAGGATCTGAATTTTTAACCGGAGAAGGTTTGAAAGTACTACTTCTGTGGAAATAATAATGCTTTTTTAATCCTTTAGTGCTATCCTGCTTTACGTGACTGAAATCCAGCTTTAATATTTGAAACTTTATCTAAATTCATTAATGAGTAAATATTTTGTAATTTAGCAATATCGTTCACAAAAATCAATTTAGCAGCCATTTTGTTTTTCTGCCATTTTGGGAATCCCAAAACATGCTGAGCCAGAGGATTTTTAGGTGCCTGTAAAGTAAGGGCCTCTGGCCCATGGCCTACAAGATTCTTGGTATCCCACTTTTCAGCCGCCGTCACAGCTTTTCCTACATACATGAATTTTATTTCATTCAGCTATTATGAAAATTTAAACGAAAACATTAATAAACATAAGGTAACAAAGAGTAGTATTCAATTATAAAGTAAATATGCAGGCTTGATGTTTTCTATAGACATTGTGCAAATGATGTCACAGACTGACAGAGCGGAAAGTACCCCCTCCTTTGGGGGCGAAACAAACCAACACAGACAAATGCGGACAGCTGATTTGTCAAACAGTCGAATGCGCGCATCGTTTGGTATAGGTGCAGGGGCGAATTCTTATGCGTGTGCCAACGTGTTTCATTCTCTTCTCAAAGGCTGACGTCAGTCTGTCTTCAATGCACAAGGTCTACGTCCAACGAAGAACAAGGAAGGAAAATCGTTTTTACTTTAAGTTATTACTTTACCGGAATTATCATCCTTCAATCATATTGAGTTCTTTAAAGTTACACGTACAGCTCCACTCTCTCATTATACCACTTAATATATTCCTTGGGACAAACCAATGTTATTTTCGTCCCTCATAATAAGAAAAAGAGTAGATAGGTTCCAAATGATGAACATCACAGTTCATTTACAGAACATCACAATGAAAAAAATACACATCACGTACGAATTGTCTCTAAAATATCACCCATTTCTCGATAGAACTGGTACTGTTCCTATAAATCATCTTGCGGGATCCTTTCCAAATCCTCCCCCAGTGATAATTCTGAAATTTGATCTAAAGTATGTCAAGGTACTTGCCCGAGTAAGTGCAATCCGCAGATATAGTTAGTGCACGTTTAAAAGTAAAAAACAAAATACATAAATATTGGAAATGTTAATACGGGGTTTCAAACTCGTATTTACTTCATTTCCTATGTTCCGACACAAAGGTAGCGCCAGCGGGAGGGGGGGGGGGGATGGAAGCCCCATCGGGGAACACTTCCCCCCAACCGGTTTCGTCGGAGAGGTCTAAAAGTAAAAAAAAAATAACAATAAAAAAACCACAGGGACTGAAGTAACTGAGTGGGTGATCTTGAATATTCTTTTGTGTTTTGTAATACTGTTTTAATACATATCGGAATCGTTTTTCAATCACTTCTTCGCTCTGTTATACCTCATTCTAGTACGTTGTCCTATCTAATCCCTCGTCGGGGAAGGACGGCAATTTTTCGGGGAGGCCTTAAAATGAAAAACGTAAAGGACTTAAGTTACTGGATGGATGATCATTAACTGTTTTTTTTTTCTTTTTGCACTATTTTGTATTTGCATATCTGAATCGGTTCTAATCACTTTCTTACTAGCTCTGCTATTCTTCATGCCATCTTCAATCCGTGCCTGCAAGGTGAAGCCCCCGTCAGGGAAGACTGACCACCCCCTGTTCTTGAGAAAATCCTATTTCGTCGGGGAGCCTTAACTACGTGCCCATGATAAAAGATGTGGGCCTGATAACTTCAGTCAACCGTGCAATATTCTTAAGTTTGCTTACTAGAAGACAATATCCTTCAGGGAATCTCACAATACCGAATTTTCCTTACATGAACGGACGAGGCTGCTCATGTGCATGTAGTGCCCAATGGTCTACCATCTGGCCTGCCCCGACAGCCAAATTCCACCAACGGTATTGAAATTCGGCCAGGCCGTTTGAGCTACACATAATGATAAGCAGTAGCGTGAGAATGTCTCCCAATAAGTCTGAAAGAAAATTCATTCAAAGCCACCTTGTAACATGACATATTTTCAAATATGTTGGAAGTAAAACCATTAAAAGCCCCCAGTTCGGAGAGTCACGTAGAAAATTTCAAGCATTTAGTGGATCTTGCAATTGAATACAACAAGGATTCCTAGTAGAGTAAAAATCATTAGTATGTTTCTAATTACGTTGCATAATTTTCAGATTGTAAATAAGGGGCAAATTTTTCCAATTTTGATGGATACTCAGTACAAAAATAATCAAAGCCAACTGACTTAATGACCCCGACATTCTACCTAATTTTGCTCTTGAAAGGCATATCACTCAGTAAAGAACCCACATTTTTCATTATAACCTTACCAAAAACCAAACTTTCTTATAATGAATTCCAAAAATTCTGCAATATCATAAGCTCTGAATTTTTAAATCTTCGTTGAAAAAAGGGAAAAATTTTTGTTGGCAAACTTTTAGTCTCGTCATGACACGTTAGAATGTAGGCATGGGACGATTAAATGTATATCTCCAACAGAATTTCAGCTGTCGCATATTAAAGGTTTTGATTTTGACCATATGAAGGGCAGATTCTTCAATAAACACCACATCTTCTTATTGGTCCTTCCAATAGCCAAATTTCTTTCAAAAAATGAAGTTTTTTCTTCAAAATAAACGCCAGGTTTTTAAGTATTTGTTAAAAAACTCATGTATTTAGGCCTTTCAACTGACAGACTTGAAAGGTATCTAATGATAGGTGTGTATGAGAGCATTTAAGTACGGTAGGCCAATGGTTCCCTGCCTGGAATATGAAGTCTTGCTCTTCAGTTGGCGCGGAGCGAACAGAAAATTTTGAAAAATGGCGACCCCTCAGACAGCCGGAAATGGCATGTCTCTGGCTTGTAATAGCTAAGTTTTCCGATTTTTCCTTCAAGTGTGAACACAACTGCATCAGGGACAAATCGCGGTGTTTTAAACAAATATATGTATATATGGAGCCTGTACTGCAGAAAGCTTTGATTCTGGGTTTCCTGTTAGGAAACTTAAGAGTTGGGGGATTACTAAAGAATTTGCACTTCCTTCATATATTGGTGGCAAATCTGAGAATTATTGCAAGACAATTGAATCCTTTTTGCGCCATACTGTTATCTAAGGCCTACGAACAAACACTCTCCGATGACATTCCAAAGGTTTCCCAACTTTTGTGTTCTTTTTAGACAAAATATTTCAAAATCAAGAGCTCTCATTGCAGAAAATTAGAAATTTTATGAAAGAAAGTTTACAAAAAATAGCAATACAGCTTCCTGTGTCTATTGATGATGTGGTATCACATATGGTAAATATCCGATTTTGTCATTTCCAGAGCTCAGAAAAGTTTACCAAACTGATTTGCGAGCGAGAACTAATGCCTTCTTTATTGTATTGCGTGCAAAGCGCCCCGGAAATTTAATTTTATTAAGATTTGAGAAAAAAAAAAGTGAAAAAAGGGCTTTCTGACCCGGGAAGTGGTTGACGGAACGGAAGCATGCTTTTGACCCCTTCATTTTTCACTGCCCCCGCTTCATACGCCTCTGATTCAACTTAATAACGTCTGTTGAAGTTACCCCTACTGAAGCTTCTTATGTTTCAATGAGCATAATAATTGATGCACTCAACAAGAAAAATAATCACCCTTGCATATGGAAAAACTACTTAAACGAAAACTACCTTTGAACCGCATTTGATTGTAAACTGTCGGTGGTGTAATCTTGAATCGTCATTAAACATATTAACACCTTTTTAAAATTACTTTGAGCCTTCATCATCATCGTCGTCATTGTTGTCGTGATCGTCGTCGTCGTCGTCGTCGTCATCATCATAATCTTCAGAAGCAGCAGCAGGAGCAGCAGCTATGTACCGATAAGGTTTTGAATGAATGTGCTGAACATGCACTGTGTTAAACCAAGGGATATGCGGGAGTGAGTGTGAGATTGCGTGTGTGTGTGTCTAAGAGTATTTATCACGGACTTGTATACATGAACAGAGCATGTAACGTGTGCGTCCTATCCGTAGATTGTCGCCACCGATTGGGACAAAAACAGATGACCGCCGTGAAGCTTTCAACCGTCTAATTTGACGACGACTCTGTTATATTTTAAACAACAGTTAAACTTGAAGGGGAAACAATATCATATTCTTGCAATACGTGAAGTGATTTTAACCTTAACTTGCCATATATAAAAAATACTTCAACTTTTTTACGAAATCTAATAATTGACTTGAGGAAGTCTAAACTTTCACACAAAACCATAGCAGACAACCATCTTGGTGCGCTTATTCTCTCACGTACGGTAGTGACAATCTACCGTGAAGTATTCTCTGCCCATGTATAGGAAGTCCGTGGTATTTATTGACTAGAATCTAAGGTCAAAATGGAGGAACGTCCGACCATGGAGGCCAAAGAAGCAGCCAGTAAACAACGGTACGAAAAACCCTTTCTTTCCTTGTGGGAGTATGCATGACGTTTCATGACGTCACAGCTCATTAATACGTAATGAGATAAAACTTGCCGTTTTCGAGGGCTAATATATCAGATATTAGGTTGATTGAAAGTAAAGAAAAGGCTGAATTTTACAAAAAAGAAGTGCAAAAATCGAATTTTGTCAATTACAGGTAACAAGCATTGCAAAGTGCATTTTGGCCAAATCTTGGAAAGGTTACGTATCTGTCTCTGAACTGTTCAGAAAAGTCGATATTTCTAATTTAATCGCGCTATTTCCAACTTTTAAAACTTGCATATTCGATGAATAATTCCTCAATCTACAATTTAAAATACATTGCCTTTTAAATCATTTCTTAACGAAGTCAAGTTTACGGCAAATACATGGCGATTTGTTGATCAGTGGCTTCGTAAACATCAACCTCCACACTGTTCGCTATTGTACTGCACGTACTGATTGTGCGAAATAATTCGCTGCGTCCAGTGTATAATAAGCGTACGTTGCGTTTCAGTTTCAGCTAATTTCTTCTATGTTGCGTAGTTTATTACATAATATCATCATGTCTATACATATGCAAATATTTACAATTATTGTAACGATGTTCGGAATAAAAACAGGGGTAACATGAAAACAAACAGGAAGTGGAACCAGAAGTAAGTTTGAGAAAACTTTTCTTGACTGATCCCAACAATAGTTAAATATAATAACATCTTATAAAATTACCAATTTTCAAAGGAAAAAAAAAAACAAAAGAAAAAAAGAAGAGAAAGAATAAAGTAACAGCTAATTGTAGGATGTGTGGAGTGCGGATTTCAGACAACGCTTAAAGATATTTAGAGTGGGGGAATCTTTAATTTCATTACTAAGGGAATTCCAAAAAAGTACACGAGAGCTTCTGATTTGAGAATGAGCAAGCATTGTCCTAGTATAGGGTTGAGTAAGATTATCCTTTGTTCTAGTGAGATATGAATGAAAGTTACTGTTAGATGTAAAAAAGGAGTTAAAAACCTCTGGAAGACAATTTTCTTGTGTTGATAGAGGAAAATTCCAATCTGGTAATTAAATAAATCACTTAATTTAAGGAGTTTACAACGAAGAAAAACTGGACTGGCGTGGGAGAAGGAAGCTGAGTTGGTAATTAAGCGAAGAACACGTTTTTGAAGAGTACAAAGTTGACTTAGATAAGACGTTGCAGCACTACCCCACAATAAGATACCGTAGTTTAAATGTGGAAGAATTAGAGCATTGTAAAGGGTTAATAAAATATCAGACGGGAGAAAATAATTAATTAAGCCAATAATACCTACTGTTTTTGAAACTTTTTTCGTAATTTCGCAAATATGATCTCTCCATGTTAGGTTATCGTCAATTATTAGCCAAAGGAATTAAGTACAATGAACACTTTCAACAGTAAAATAATTAATGGTTATAGTATAGTCTGGGTTGTTACCACTGGTGTTTGAGAAAACTAAAAGTTTTGTCTTGTTTAAGTTTAAAGAGAGTTTGTTAGTAGCAAGCCATGTAATAACTTTTTTAAATTCCTCAGTTACAATGTCAACTGCTCTATGTACGTTTGAATGACTAGCATAAATAGTAATATCATCAGCAAAAAGTATAATTTTAGAACGGAAGAGCATTTATACATATCACTAATATAAATAAGAAAAAGTAGAAGTCCGGGAATAGAGCCTTGCGGAACCCCAGTATTTATTTCCTTGAAGGAGGAATTGATATCATTAAAACTAGCAAACTGTTTTCGATCCGTGAGATAGCTTTAAAACCAGCTGAGGGCAGATCCACGAACACCGTCACTATATAACTTTTAAAGCATTATTTTGTGGTCTGTGGTATCGGAAGCTTTAGACAAATCAATAAATAGTGCAACGGTTTTTATTCTATTATCCAAATTGAAGGCAATGTCGTCTACTAAGATTAAGGACGCCATGTAAGTTGAACCACTTTCACGGAAACCATACTGCCCAAAGAAAATAAGCCCGTATTTGTTGATTAAATTCCAAAGTCTATTGTACGCGAGTCTTTCAAAAAATTTCGATAAGGCAGGAAGAATGGAAATTGGACGATAATTTGAGTAGAGAGTATTTTCTCCCGCCTTATAAATCGGTATTACTTTAGCAACTTTTAATTCAGCTGGAAAAATACCAGTAGAGAAAGACAGATTTATGAGATATGATAAAGGGGAAGCAATTTCATCACAAATAAGTTTGAGAATGTCGTTAGTAATATTGTCATTTCCTGGTGATTTAGCATTTTTTAAGCTACAGATTGTACTTGCTATTTACTGGGGAAAAAATGAAACAGTTCTGAACATCAGCATCAAGATAGCTACAAAAATTTAGGGCTGTAGGGTTAATTTTCCTAGCCAAATTAGTAGCAACTGTAGAAAAGTAATTTTTAAAACCATTTGCAATGTCATAAGCGTTATAAGTAACACCATTATCACACGTGAAGTAGTTTGGGAAAGTATTGGTACTGTCTTTGTTTAATATGTCACGAATTCCACTCCAGATCTTCTTAGTATTTGATACTAAGAATATCCGTACCGGTACCGTAAATCGGTCATGTTAGTAAAAATCAAATGAGGGGATGACACTTGTTTCATGACCGAATGAAGGTGTCACCAATTGCTACTTAATATCCATTGTATAAAATATAAATCAAAAGAAGATATGAGATTATTTCAATCAAGGGGAACAGCATATATGTAAACATGCTAGTAAAAGGTTCAATGGACTTCAGGCTTTGTTAAAAATTAGGAACTACCAGCAATATGATGATTTCTGGTAAGCAACTGCCAGAACTGTTCCATGGACTGATATTACTCAGAAGAGAGTAATTAGGCTATGAGACGTACAACTATCAGGCCAGTTAAGCTAGCATATGCCCCCATTTTTGGGAGGGGATTATTGAGTGTGATGGTGGGGGTGTTTCATGTGGGAAAGGGCTAGACTCTCCTTGATTTCCTGTTAAATGGGACATCACTTCATGCAAAAGCATTTGGGAAGGTTTCGTCAAAATTGCCTTAATTTTCACTGGAATCTGTATTTATCAAAAATTAACATTTCAGTAAATAAACCAGGAGGAACGTATCAATCCAAGCAAATGATGCAATTCATTTCTTGAATAATAAACAATTCACAAGAAAAATTAGTCTTTGATGCCAGATTTAGGATTTGATGAACTCAGAAACTATATTTCACTGAGGCTGGGATATGCATTCTACTTCTCAATATGACATGTAATCCTGCAACTGCATAAATTATTCTACTGAAAAGTACCAGCAGGAATTGCTGCTAGCTGTTCCCTGAAACATTCTGTTCCTAGGCCTAGACAAAACTGAACTGGGTAGCAACTAGCTAAATATATGCAACACTTTCCCACAATATATCCACATACCATTTCAGACTGACTACAATATGTGCAAGCGCTCAGTCCAGAATGACAAGCAAAAATATGCAATTCAACCGCACACTATTTTAGTTGCAACTCTCACATTTGCCCACAGTTAAAGGGTGGATTTTTACAAAATATAATTGAGTCATTTTATCATGGTAAGGAATAAACCCAACAACTGCATGGCCTTTAGGCCTTGTACTCACAGGTCTATATCAGTAAATAGGCTTGCATATGCTATATATTGATACAATTTTCATTGGGCATCATGACTTGAGAAAATCACCGAAATGTCTGGAAGACTTACCTGAATTTATCGGATAAAGCAAGGATAACAAGAAACATTCTTGCAGCATGTAAACTGAAAAATGGTACCAATCCAGCCCTCTGTCTGTCCCCAATCTACTGCACTAAGTGTGGTGATTTAGCAATGCACTGTACAAAACAAGCACACAGTTACACATATAGCACTACACTGGGCCTGGACAATTAATTCCTGTGTAATAGGCGCCTTGTTATAGACACTAGAAAGAATCCATGCACCTTATACCCATTGGAACAGCTGTTCTAAGGAAATCCACAAAACTAGTACTATAGCGAGGGCCTGTAGCTAGCTGAGCTCAGATGAACATCATTATTACGACCCAATCAGTGCTGTAAATTGTTCGCTCAGGTTGGCTTGTATAAAACTGCATACTCACAAGGTGCGTTGACAGGTCACGTCCCGTACAAACCTGTACAAATGTACACCGAAAACTATCGAATTTCAAGTGAATTTTTTAAGCACTATTACACCATTGCATGATCATTTCCAATCGCAAAATTGATACCAATAGGAAGCTAAGACACTTTCTAACTGATTTTACCAAGTTTCTCTATTTTTTCTTTAACGAAGTCAAGTTTAGGGCAAATATGCAGCAACTTTTTGAGCCTTGAAAAAGGCTACCTTATATCATTCTCTGATTTCTCACTTACTAAGATCAATCCAAAAAATGTTTAAAGTCTTACTCGGAAAATAGGACTTTCGAAATTCGAATTATCATGTTTTCAATTGGTACTTTGTTATGCCTTCTATTGCATTATTCATCGACGTAAACCTAAGGATACATTCAGTATTAGTTCCGCGAAAAGTCATCAATTGCTTCAATTTGGGGGGGGGGGGGAGCTACAAGAAAACTTGGTTTTCAGCTCATTAACTCGCCCGTTGTCCGCCGGCGGGAAGGTACGAATTTGCAGTGTCTCGACCAACCAGTCGTTTTTTCCCTGTGTGCACTTTCTCCAACAGTTTCCTACTTTTTAGGACTTGCCTGCGTATGTGGTGCACAGAATTAGCCTCAACGTACGCCGTAACGCGTTTCAAAAACCTAAAGGAATAAAACGCGCGCTTTTTAAATACACTACAAGTACTTTTATTGCGCACACTAACGAAATCGGGTTATATGCATCGCATAGACGCGATGCCACAACCAGATAATGATTGGATAACGTCTGTGCATGCACGCGTGCGCGTCCTTAACAAAACAAAAATGCTCATGTTTATGAAAGCCTGAGCACGCGCTCAAGGGCGCGCTTGTTTTTTTTTTATCAAAGCCTTTAAACATACAAGTTACGTGCAGCTGTTATTTTCTCGTTTAAATATTAATATGAGCTGCGTATATTTTGATCTCGTAAGCAGCTGTGTACGTCTTCGCAGTCAGTGTGAAATACTGTACACTTGGCGTTTTGGATATTTAGCCTAGGATTTGTCGTTCGAGGACTCACACGCGAAGGTAAGTGCCTATTATCTATTCAAGTCTATATTATCTAAGGTAGACTACTAAAGCCCCCATTCGTAATCGACACCCAGGGTTTCGCAATCCTGTTGCTTAAGGTAACGTTTTGTTAACTTGCTTTACATTACGCTATATGCGTTGCATTAAGTCCAACAAAAACAGTAGTTAACAGTGTCTATGCTTATGCGAGGCGGCTCAGTTGGCAACTTATTATCTTTTACCTTCGCTTTACGAATCTGAAAGTTGAAAATAAATCTCAGATATAGGCGACATGACACTAATTTGTGACGCCAAATTTTGCATATATGACCAGAATCAAAAATATTCCATGATTTGGTAACAAGATTAATTTTCAATCACGAAAACCAGTTCAGAATTAGTGACGTTATGTCTGTCAAATAAAATCCAAGATTCTGCCAAAGTATTGATGTTTGAGACAAAAGAATAACCTATTTCGTGTTCTGAAATAAACTAACGGTGTGATTATTATTGAAGAACGAATTTCAATGAAGTACACTGAATCTCCTTGTCCTTTTTTCGGCCAGTGAACACCTGATAGAAATACTAACGTGAGTTTATTCTTTCCGTTTGCTTTCGTAATAAATCTGCAAAAAATGTGTCATATTCAACTGCAAGTGGCAAATGTCAACGTTTACCCTTCATCATTTCATATTAGGTCACCATTGTCTAAGAAGTGTTGGCTATGTGCTTTTGCTTCATGCTTAAATTCATTACTTTCTTCTTCAAATTACTTTTGATCCAATGGTATTGTGTGGTATCGTGTCTTATATAATGAGTGGGGTTTCCAATTTAGAAGGTATTTTTACAAGGTATCAGGGTTTATTGGCTCCTGATAACCTTAGAGATATTTCATAAAATAGAGAAGCAATGCTAATCGAAAGCGGACTAACAGAAAAATGAGGCGAATCTCTATCAATTTCTTACATCACCTCAAAAGGTTTTTCTTCAACTTTGCAAAAAATCAATTTGGAACATTTTGAGTAAATGAGAAGTTGATCAAAAAGGATACACACACGTAAAGTCCAATAGCATCACCTATCGAGAAATCTGCCTGGACATAAATTTAGCCATGCACTGTAAATTCATCTTTGTCAATTTCTCAGGTTGCTTCCGCGATCACATAACATCCCGAACTTGACAAAATATAAACTTAGAAAGGTGTACATGTAATGTAGGAGCTGAAACAATAGCACAAATAAAATTGAACAATCGTTGCTACTTGCTTTATTTTGAATTGAGTTGTGTGTCATCATCTTGGTTCTTATAATTCCGCTCTTGTAATTATGCCAGCTTGTTATCTCTTTGTTGTCTTGTCTGTTCGTTTCCTTCCTCGTTCTAGCTTTCATACACCACATGCAAATGTCCTGGAATTAGATGTGGGACACTCTTGTAGGCAACCCTCCATATTTCTTAGAACTGATTTCTTTGAAAGCACTCCCACACTATATCATGCTTTCGTGATGCGGGCGCCATCAGACTGAAACTAGAAAAGGTTCTAAAAGAAGATTGCGAGACGATTTGAAGCTATGTTTCAACAGAATTAATGCGTTGATCACGTACATTTTGTGGTATGAACAGAGGGCCCTTATTTCAGGAACAGCTTCACGAAGAAACAATTGAAAAATATAGTAAACAAGATTGCGTAGATCACCATTGTTCATTAACCACAATATATGCTGACCAACATATTTTGATTGCATAAGGGAGAAAGCAATCACCGACTTTTATGTTAAAACGAGCGAAATCTCAGAGACTAGTCTGTCCTAAGAAATGTAACATTTTCCATTTTTTTAACCAACACAGGGTGTCTATTAAATAATCTAAATAATTTGGCAAAATGTTACCCACAACTTCATAGATAGACGTTGTATAAGTCGCAGTGAAATATGCGAAACTTGTGTAAATAAGAGGTCGGGACAAATAATGCAGACTTCCCAACAAGCAAATGAGATGAAGACTTTGAAGTTCACGAGGTGTTTCAATTTGAAATACAATTACGAGATATGGAAGACAAGTGAGAAAGTAGACCTATCCTATTCCTAAGGCTGAAGCTAGGTAATAATGCCTCAAACTTTAGTACTACCATTGAAAATCCCAGGGGTAACACCTGTCCAGGATTTGTCTGACAGAGGGCAGACACTTTTTTCTTTAGATGAATTGCATTGTGGAAAATCTGTGATGTCATCGCGGCACATTGATTTGACATTGCATTCAATTTCTTTACAAAATCGTTACTACAGCTTAGCATATTTAGTAACATTGTTTGTTATGCCTACATATGTTGTACGACTATGGATGACCTAAAGTAAAAGACATCCCAACATTCCAACCGTATCAAATTTCAAGGACAAATAGAACATGCCATCACAAAGACAACAGGAAACAACGTAACCACATTACATTAGATCCTGTTACCTTGTTGAGAGATAGGTTTAATTTTTAATCAGTTTTTTGTAACAAATATTTTAAAATCTGAAGCTTACATTGGAGAAAAATTGTAATTTTATGAGCTTTCTTTTTTTATTTTAATATTAGCCCCTATCCACCGGCTGGCGAGGCTCTTGGTATTTTTCTTATCTAGGAAAGAAATCGGGAAATTTTCAATGCAATTTGTTGATATAGTTTTGATTCGTACGATGACATATGCCACTCAGTTTACTTTAGGTGTTCCAGTAACCGTGTAATTGATTTTCTCTTGAAAGGCAAATTCTTCAATGTTAACCGTCCAAAAGTTTTTAAATTTGTAAAACTCACATTATCTCATAAAATTGCAAATATTTTCCAATGCAGGGCCATTTTTTTTTTAATGTTTGTCTAAAGCAGGCAATATATTTGTGGAAAATTTTCAAATTCCGGAGGAGATCCTCAGTCCGTCAGGTTAAATATGTAATCCTAAGTCGCCGGGCTGCAATCTTAGACGGCGAATGACTAGGAAGTACAGATCCTTCAATGATCTTGCCTCAACTTTTTTCAAGTTATCGTAAACCCAACTGTTCCAAAAAAAAAAAAAAAAAAAAAAACATTTACCTTTTCAACGTTCCCTCATATTTTAAAGTAGGCCTAATAGTTGTCCCCCCGCCCCCAAATAAAACCCGTATAGCTTCCCCATATTTTGTATCTTTTTGGTTTACTCCTTGCCTTGTTAGGGGTTTGAGTTGCTTCAATGGATGGAACAAATCCTGGGACAATTGATAAAAAAAAAAAAAAAACAGGAAGTACTATGTTCTTTCAATGAGGAAGATGCGGGCCCATGGGGGGAAGATGAAAATGCGGTTGAAAAACCAACACGGTGATACCTTCATGAATAATCTTGTCAACTTGCTGGAAAATAGTGCACTATTTTGCGTGCGGTCAATGTAAGAAGACACGTTTTCGAAAGGGGAAAGGATCACCCTCCCTTTGGCCCTATCCGACCGGCGAAATCCCTACAGGAACATCCCAAAGCCAGGTAGATTATTAGAATTATATAAGAGTAGTTTTCACCTCTCCTCTTAGACCCTCTCGAGGCTTATAATGTTCCATGTTTGTCCCCCACCCTGTTTTAAACGACTGTGTAGCCTCTTTAATATTAAAACCCGTGAAATACCATTTCGGGTCATCTCAATGGTAGCAATTTTTTAAACTTTCCCTGTACGCTTTGCGCAAATCGACCTCTTAGTTGTTTCGGGGATCACATGATAACATACATTTTTCCGAGGTAGCGTGCGAAATAGGGCCACCTCTGGAAGTAGTCTGATTAAAATCAGCAAGTTGCAATTTGGGGGTAATCAGTAGACTGACCGAGTCTTAACGAACACCACGGCATGAGTGTTTAAACATGGCTGGAATTGTTTCAAAATTGCACCATTTTCCATGATCTCGGCTCATTTCAAAGTGCAACCAATCCCCTTATACTGATAAGACCCCAGCAATTAACCAGCAGGTAACGTATATCTTTATTACGTAAGCCTGCTGCCCAAAACTGGTCTGGTGGCGCCTTGACTCAATTCGAAAAACAACCAGCCAGTAGTAATGCTGTACCTTGACACCCAAAGATAAAGCTACGGCCCTGATTACTGAAAACTGGCAGGGATAAACAACGAAAGGAAAGCTTGGATGTCAAACAGTACAATACACAGTCAAATCTTCGAATTTTCTAACAGCACCTCTACGATAGACGAAGTGCCATACTAGAAGTGTAAATTTCCATGCCTGCCTTCGAAAATATAGAGAATAGTTATTTTTTATTAAAAAAATTCTCTCCATGCCACGCGCCAACCAATGGTATTTAGTTAGTGTTACTCCTTGCCCCACCACTTCAACACCTTGTCTTCGTCAGCCTCAATCCCCCTGGTTCCCTTCAGCCCAGCCCCTCAAATGGAAAAGTATTTAAACGCACACAATAGCGACGGTGTTCTTGTGGATACTTGCTAGCCTGGGCAACTTGATTAATTACATTTACATTTTCAATTGATATCGTTTTCATGTTACCTCGGCCTCTCGTTTTAAATTTGATATATCATCATGAAAATCGAAATCTCATTTGTGATTTCAGGGGAATTTCGTGTTGAAACTCAACATGTGTTGAAATTAGACATGTTGTTTGGTAATTAGACATTTCATTATGGTACTCGACATCTCATTTGTATGTTGCGAAATCGATATATCCAGCATATACCCCATTTTGCACTTTCTACATATGACAGTGATCGCCCTCCACAGCTCACTTTATACGGGTGTCAGATTTCGTCGTTCTTAAGCTAGAAAGAATGCATTTCTTAACCGTGATATGCACCGTTAAAGCTTAGTACCTTTTAGGAATGTATCATATTTGACGGTACTAAGCTAGAAAGAATGCATTTCCTATCGTACGAATTGGGTGCACAGCTAACAGGGTTGTTCAATATTCATGAAATTCGAAACCGCTGTTTGGTCAACTTCTATCAATATCATTCACATTCTCGTCATTCACATTGACGTAGTGCAGTGTGATCTCGTCCTCTCATTATGAAATGATTGTGTCCTTTTGAAATTCAATACATGGTTTCTGATTTCCAATGATCTCACGTGTAATTTTGGCATTTCTTTTAAAATTCATAGTGTCATTTAGTAAGTCGACATGTAGTTATGAAACTCGACATGTCATTGGTACATGTCATTAGTATCTTACCATACTAGTCGCTCTCCGTAGCAAGTAACGTCCCTATGGGTGTAGAGTGAAGACATTTGCGAATTTCACTTCTTATCAAGTGGGAGGGGGGGGGGGTATCATAATATAGATAAAAAAAGCAGAGGCATACGAGACGGGGGCAGACTGCCCCTCTCCCACAAAAAAAAAAAAAAAAAATCGGGCAGGAATTTGGGAAGAAATAGCACATCCTTTTAGGTTTCAATAAAATAGCATGATTGTGTTTTTAAGAAAATTCCTGCCCAGACTCTTAAAAATTACGTCCTAAAAAGAGAAGGAAACGTCATATAGTCGCAGTTAATTTTCATGAAAAAGTTGACAAGATTTCAAATGTTCGCTACACCTTCGGGCAGCGCCAAAATCTATTATTTGTAAGTTAAACTTTACAGATTTTCACAACACAATGCCCTACATGGTCCAATATCCAAATTATTTCAAGCATTTGCCAGAAAATAGAAGAGTATCATAGTCAGGGTAACATATTTACGAAAAATTAAACGGGTTAAAAAAAATCGTTACACATTTGGGAAGTTTGTGGCTGAGAAGAAACAATCACTCTTCAGCCTGTTATTAAATCTTGTGTAACACAATGCGCGAAATGGCCGATTAATTAAATATATTACCTTAAGTTCAAATCTTTGTCCGAAAATTAAAAAACGCTATATTTAAAGTCAAACTTTGAAAATAGCAAAGATCTGTGACACATTTGGGTAGCATTTGAAAAAAAGTTATCCTCATCCTTTACCCCGAAAAAAATGCAAGACCATGTTATTCATTGGTAGTGGTAAATTTAATCTGATAGTTTTCTGATTAAAATAGCGACCGCTTAGAACCCCCTATAAGCCCGGGTAACGCCGTTTTAGAAGTACAATACTGCATATTCAAGGTGAACCCAAGCGGTTCCTACTTCTAAATTTTTCATTTGAGGAGAACAATTATTGTCACAATGATTCTCAAGTGCCAATCATGAAACAGGACAGTCTACACTCTTAAAAAAATTGGGCAAATTTTGCCCAACTTTTTGACCAACACTGGGCATCTATTCAACAACCTAAACAGTTGGGCAAAACTTTAACCAACCAAATTGGGTAAAGTTTGAACCCAACTGTTGGGCAAGAGATTACCCAACTGTTTGGTAAATTAGCATTTTAAAACATACCCACTTGTTGGGCACTTCTTTTATTAAACTGTTGGGCAAATGCATTAACCAAATGTTGGTTATATGTTAATCATCTTTTCCTTAAACATTGGTGCTTTCTTTAAATGTTAGGTTGTAGGTTATGGCAGGGAGCTGCAACTGCAGCTCCATGGTTATGGCAACCCATCGGTCCCGGTTAAAAAAACCCTGGCTTAATAACCTATTTGGTTTGTCACTGAGTTTCGTATAGGTTCGTCCAAAACTATCATTTTTAAAAGACATTCTAAAATGATGTGTGTTAATGATGTGATGAAGTATTGTAGTTTCATCAATGCATAAATGTGAACACAAGGGCTGCATGAGAATTAGCTGGTCCGTAGCTCTCATCTTTTTCTAAAGTCCTCCCGACCCTCTGGCAAAGGGCCGTTTGGCGAAACCAAACTTGAAACTGCTTCCCGAAGAAGCTACTTTTTCTAAAGTCCTCCCGACCCTCTGGCAAAGGGCCGTTCGGCGAAACCAAAACTGATACTGCTTCCCGAAGAAGCTATTACGTCCACTGAAGGACAACACTTAACGACCAACCTCGCGGCCTTCAGACCATTTTCATCATTGGTCTGTCATGTATGGCTCCATTCTTGACTGGATGAAAAGAACAGATACTACACATGATCTTAGCTTTTTTCTAAAAGTCCCCACGACTCTCTGGCGAAGAGCCAAGGGGCGAAAACCAAACGATTACTCCCGGAGGAGTTCTGCTCCCTTAAGGAGCTTAACGTCCCAAATGGACAAGTACGCCCTCAAAAGGGCAAACACTGAGTGGTCCTGCTCTAGACTGGCTGAATAGAACAGAAGCCACCAACCTGGATGCAGTTTAACGTCATGCCCACATGATCTTAGCCAGCTATTACGTCCACTTATGAGACAGGTTTCTTGTTATGGCGAAAGGTTTCAAATAATAATATATATACGCTTATTCGGACGTGAAAGAGAATATCCCAGATCCTGACCTCTCATTGGATAGCAGTTTTGCGCCCAATACGAATCATGGAATCTCATACAAATGTGTTCTAGTTCGTAGTACTGTTTAAAGAATTTTATGGAAACAGAGATCGATTTCATGGTCTAAAGTAATGTACGAGTTTAGCTGTTTGACCAATATAAAAGATGCCAAAGAGAATTTTCAGATTATGGTACCATGGTCTGATTATGAGAAGAATTGTGAAACAATCGGGTCAAGTGCACTGTTGTTTGGTGACAACACTGCAACCAACCATATACCCAACAAATTGGCAAAAAGTTACCCAACAAGTGGGTAAAGGGAAAATATGCTCAACTGTAGAATAAAATCTTATCGTCATTTTGACCAGTCAGTTGGGTATAACAGTATAAGCGTGCATGGAAGGGGAAATTTAACCATTATTTGAGCAAAGATTGACCAACACTTAAGCAATTACTTTTACTCAACAAAATCTTTGCCCAGCGTTTAAACATTGCATCAATTAGCACCAAAGTTGGGCAAAGTTTAACCAACACATTTCATAAACTTCTTTAACCAACGGATTTTTTACCCAACGTTTTAAGAGTGTACTTCTCCGTATTAAGTTTGGGTGACTGTTCTTTCACTTAAGCAAATTTTTTGATTGTTCAAATTAGGGGTAATACTCCACCCGGAAAAAAGTTCTTATTTGCGACATGTTAATGCCTTTTAGGTTGTAGTTAGGAATTTGCCAGGGTCTCACTTGGGAGTTGCAAAAAACCGCCTATGCTGAGGAGGCTTGTACAATTCACAGGGCAAAACGTTACCAACGTGTTATCAAAAAGCTTCACCAATTCGAAAAAAGCTCATATTTTAAGGGGTAAGGATTTCTCCTGGTGTCAATCATGTGTCTTTTTTCTCTAAGGGTTTTGCTTAAAATATTTTAAGGACAATATTTTTCATGAGTAACACAAAAAACAAATATACGGTACAAAAATTTAGGAATTTGAGTGATCGGCGATTACAGTGTTTTGGCCAGGAAAGGTGATGCTGTTTCTACGTAAACTGAGTTGGCGATTTTTGAAAACAAGTCTAAAAAATTTTGCTAGTTCGTACTTTTGTATTTTACGAGGGGACATTATTGAGTGTGCAGACTCATTTGAATTTCCATGTTTTCAAAACCTAGCGTGTAGCATCGTAAGTTATTACAGGCGAGTTTACAAAACGAGACGACCACATGCATATCATGATAAAATGGATGATAAAAAATCTTACCAAACGGAGGAAATTATTATGAAATTTAAAAAAGCCAAATTTAAATCTGTTTATTTCTTAAGTCTAATGAAAAGCTAATCTCTCAATTTTTTTAAATAACGTTTTGTTTGCTTTAAGGGTCTTTGATTATGGTTCCAATCCTACAATTATGTTGATGTGTTTCCTGCTTGTCTGTTCTTCTAATTCTTTGTCTGGTCATGACGCTAGAAGCGAATTGTAAGTTTTAGCCATCTCAGACTGGCAACTAATTATCCAGAATCTGTCAGAGAACTTCCTGTTCAGGTATCTGGAGATCAATAAAGTTAAAAGGGTTTGCCCCTTCAAAGAATATTTGCTCAATAGAGCAACAAGGTTCGTTTAAGCGGGGTTACCTGCCGCAATTACAGAGACAAGCTCCACCCGAAAAAAAACCCTTTTCGTGGGTAACATTGGCTAAAACGCCCGATTCAATGCTAGCAGCATGGTAGTCGGCCTCTTCATTCTATTTGTCTCCCAAAATTAGAAAATGTCTGGAAATAGATCTGGAACAGTCTAATGTGTAGCTTCCAATATTTCCTAAAACTGATTAGTTTTGCTAGTACTATACTAAAGGATATCGTAGTAATGCTAGCGTCAATATTTCTCATGAGTAACACAAAAAACAAATATACTGTACAGAAATTTAGGAACTTGAGTGATCGGCGATTACAGTGTTTTGGCCAGGAAAGGTGATGCTGTTTCTACGTAAACTGAGTTGGCGATTTTTGATATCAAGTCTAAAGATTTTGCTAGTTCCTACTTTTGTATTTTACGAGGGGACATTATAGAGTGTGCAATCAATATCTCAGTCACATTTGAATTTCCATGCTTTCAGAACCTAGCGTGTAGCATCGTAACTTATTACGGGTGAGTTTACAAAACGAGACGACCACATGCATATCATGGTAAAATGGAAGAAAAAATTTCTTACCAAACGGAAGTAATTCTTATAAAATTTAAAAAAGCCAAATTTATATCTGTTTATTTCTTAAGTCTAATAAAAAGCTAATCTCTTTTTTTTTTAAATAACGTTTTGTTTGCTTTATGGCTCTTTGATTATGGTTCCAATCCTACAATTATGTCGGTGTGTTTCCTGCTTGTGTGTTCTTCTGCATGTCTTCCATTTTGTCTGGTCATTACGCTAGTAGCGAATTGTTAGTTTTAGCCATCTCAGACTGGCAACAAATTATCCAGAATCTGTCAGAGAACTTCCTGTTCAGGTATCTGGAGATCAATAAAGTTAAAAGGGTTTGCCCCTTCAAAGAATATTTGCTTAATAGAGCAACAAGGTTCGTTTAAGCGGGTTTAACTGCCGCAATTACAGAGACAAGCTCCACCCGAAAAAAGGCCCTTTTCGTGGGTAATATTGGCTAAAACGCCCTATTTAATGCTAGCAGCATGGTAGTCGGCTTCTTCATTCTATTTGTCTCCCAAAATTAGAACATGACGAATTGGTCACGGTAAAAATACACACTTGATTTCCTTCCTTCCCCAGTTACACAATTTGATGATTGACAGACAGAAATACTCCATGCAAAGACATTTAATTCAAGTCAAGAAACCCAAACCACAGTATCCAGGACACGCAGAGGGGGTTTTGATTACAATCCTGCCCAAAGTACTGTGTAATTTTTGCAACCTAAGTGGACTTGGAGCTCGGTGAAGTGATAATAATAGACCTCCAGCAGTGGGTTTGGAAACTTGATATACCTCACTTGAACAATAGACTACTGAGGTTAGAAAATCAACTTTTTACCGCAATGGAAACAGCATGAAATGGCTGGAAATAGATCTGTAACAGTCTAATGTGTGCCTTCCACTATTTCCTGAAACTGATTGGTTTTGCTGGTACTATACTTAAGGATATCTTAGTAGTGCTAGCATCAATCGCACGTCTTCTTTAAACTGAAACTACAACAACATTGGCTGGCAAAGAACCTTGGCTCAAATTTAAAAAGGAAACGCATTCGCGTCTTCGCCTACACCCTTTTTAATCGGGCCATAAAATTGATCCATCCCGAAAAACTAACAAACCGACTTGAATTCGTTTTGGAAATGTGACTTAAGCATTTGCATTATTGATATTGTAAAATATCCATTTTCTGATATCGCATTAGCTGCAGAGAAATAATCAAATAAATAAAATTCATGACAGGTTGAACTCAAAGCTCCGTCAAAGTTTAATAAAATGGTTCAAATACGGACCTGAAAGATTATGTCAGGGAATAAAACGTTTGATACGAGCGTCACATATCCTCCAAAAATGCCCAGCTTTTGATTAAAGGTAGAGGTCTTCCCCCTGTTTCAATCACAAGCACCTTTCTCTCAGAGGTTTGTTGAAAATGTTGAGTACACTCTAACAACTGTTGGACAAAATGTTGCTCAACTTGGGCATTTTTTATCCAACCGTTGTTTCCGTATGCCACCTGACAGGAATTAGGTAAAAAAGTCGGGCAAAGGAAATTACCCAACTATTTCACCCAACTAAACTTGCCCAACAAATGGTTAAAATTTGTACCAACACATTTGCTTAACAGCTGCACTGTTGGGTGCTTGTTTGCACTTCTTAATAACCTGATATATAATTATATGAATTGGGCAAGAAGAATTTACCAAAGTTCCCTAAAACTTACACCGTTTGCCCTCCAAGGGTGGTTGGGGGTACCAGCGTACTTTTTTCTAAAGTTCCCCCGACCCTCAGGCAAAGGGCCGTTCGGTGAAACCAAAACTTTCACTGCTTCCCGAAAAAGCTATTACGTCCACTGAAGGACAATATGTGACCAACCTCAAGGCCTTCAGATCATTTCCATTATTGGTCTGTCATGCATGGCTCCATTTTAGACTGCATGAAAAGAACAGCCACTACACATGATCTTATCCAAAAGGCCGATAAGCGCTTGGTTAATAAACAGTGAAGTGTGTAGTTTGAAATACCAAACTCAATCGTGAACCTTGTATTTCTTCTCCCTCGATTACGTAGAAGTGAAAACTTTTTTTTTTCTAAAAATAACGACCATTGCTCTTTAAGTAATTTCGTCCAGATTTTTACTGCTGTTCTACCGCTAGCTTTTTATTTACCAAATCCAACCTTATTCAACCATGAGATCTTATAATTAACCACTTTCATTACAATAATTTTCTGTAAAACTTAACTGATCTTTTACTAATCAGCTGATTGCTCAATGACATTTTGCCCAACTGTTGGGCACTTTATTACTGGCACTTTATAACTTGCCCAACACATTTTACCAGCACCCGATTTTACGCGACCTTAATTTAGCCAACAATATGGGTACAGTTGTTTATACCCATTTGTTGGCAATAATTTGCCCATGTTGGGCATTTTGTATTTTCCCCAACGCTTTTACCCAACTGTTTTTAGAGTGTATTGAGAATAAATGAAGTAGAATATTTTGTTTGAATAAGACAAATGATACAGAACAGACCATATGCAAATATTATTGCAATCACTGGTCAATTTTCAAGCTTTCAGAAACTAGCCTATGGTATCGTAAGTTGTAGTCAGCTAGGTTTTAATTTGTTCATATGCAACACAGCTGGGTTAAAATACTCCTGGATAGCTTAGGGCAAAGCATATAGTGTTACATTTTCCTATTTTAAGGTATTTTCAATAGCTCTTAATCTAATCTTTTTTGAAAATATTTCCAATCCTGGAATAATGTCCACTTTCTGTTTAATTTTCAGCTGTATGTCTATCATTTTGCCTGTGAGTCGTTTCTTCATTCTATCTCTCCTCCTTTGAAAGTACAAGAGGTCTGAAATTAGACATGCAGAAGACCTTTGGATCGTTTTTTTTTTTTTATAAATGAATACTTTTTGAGATACTTCCGAACTATATAGTAGTAATATGAGCGTAACTCTTATACTTTCATTAACTCTAGTTTAGAAAAAAAAAAAAAAACTAGAATTAAGCCTTGATGAGCACACTTCGTCAAAGACGGTTGAATATAATTTGATCACGAAGGTGTCCTTGATTTGATAAGGTCCACTGGATATCATCAGAACCTTACTCTATAGAGAGAAAAAAAAACATTACCAAACATGCTCAAAAATTCTTATTTTCTGGTGTTGTTTAATATAGGGTATCATCAGGGAGGTGTTATTACACATTTAGTAACACCTTCGTGTTATCATGTTCTGTCGTAGGTTTTATGAAAGAACTGCTCTAAGCTTCTTTCCTATTTGGGTTACAAACAATTACACTGAGGGTTTGGCAGGTACACATTCAAACAAATTTCCCTTTGCATGGCCTGCATGCTGTGGCTAGAGTTTCTTGGTTAGTTAGTAATTTGGATGGAGTTTTACGGTCCACTTACCAATCAGTGGTGAACTAGTTGAGCTGGCCAAGACCTTTCCTCCAGTCATGGGCTTATTGGCTTGATTTCCCCACTGAATTGGTCATACTGAGCACTGAGCACAATTGCAGAAGGTTCCATTTTTAAGGTTTAAAGTTTCTTAAAAGTTTTAAACCTATGAAGGGGGTATTTTTTCTGTCTGTCACACATTATTATGATATTGGGATGTAAGGAACTAAAGCTGATATTTTGAGTGGGACAAATTGTTCATAAAGTTTCTACATTATTATCTCTCTGTCGCTCGTTCGGGAGATAACCGTTTTCGGGTGAAAATGAGAATCCACCCGATCTGGAGAAAATTTGCAGCATGAATATTCATGAGCACTTAGTGTGTACCTCTTAACTCTTCGATTTAATTTATGAATGTGGATATGTTCAAATACAAGTGATTGTTCACCACCACAAACAGAAACTTTAAGAAACTTTTAAGAACGTACGTATGAGCATAAATGCAAGCAAGAGTAACTTACACAACTTTCTGTAGAAAAAATTGAACAAATCTTGCGGCTGTGTCGAGTCTATAATTTAAGCTTAGCACACAGAACGTGGCAAAATTGCTCGATATCACAAAATTTGCGCGGTGAACTACCAAACATGATCCGGCGTTTTTGTCCCCCTAGCAACAAAGTTCCTAAGTATTCCAAAATTTCTCTTTCCTGCAATCGATTAAATTGTCCAGGTGTTTTAAACGTTTGTTTCCGTTTAATTTGCGCGGTAGGATCGCAAAGCATCAAGGGAGAAATTTGAAAATGGCGCCACCCATGGCCATATTTTCCCCCGATAGGGTGAAAAAAAACATTTTTTTCCCGAAAGAGGTTATCTCCCGAGCAGTGGTGTAACTACTGGGGGGTCAGGGGGCAAGTTGTACCCCCCGGGAAATTTGATGAAATTGGGGAAATTTGATGAATTTTCTTATTCTAACAAAAATGTACTTAAAATTTTTGTTAGAATAAGAAATTGTGAGACATTTCTCATATATAATTCGTATTTTCATGCAACAAATTAACCCAGATTTCGTCAGTGTCGCATGAACCGGCCCTGCTTGCGTTCCACAGAAATGTCCTCGCCGCGTACCAGATTGAATGTTCTCTTGTACACGCGCGCGTGTTATGATCAGTGCATTTCAGTGCACAGGAAGCTGTTATTCAGGAATTTAACAACAGCTGATACAGTACAACTAACACTGAAAGACTGTAAACCCGAACTTATCCCCTTGTACCAGGGAGGTGTGATTAGACCTCACACCTCCCTGCTTGTACACAGTCTCTGCGTTGTACACTTTGGAAATTCAGTAAAAGGATGTGAAAACTGACAAGTCATTAACGTAGACCCCCGGGGTTATAATATATTGTCCTACAAGCTAGTAGTAGCTATACCGATTTTACTCTGTGTACATAACGATGGATGGGGCTGAAACAATTCATGGCCAACCATAAACTTAAAGATAGTCTAGAAATTAGAATGAACGGGATCCATTGGCATACTTAGATTTTGTTACTTAGCCTAATCCTTGGAGGTTTACAGGCTAGTTCGGGAAAATAGCTTTCTGCTCACTTGGGGTGTACACTGTCAGTACAAAAAGAGTCACAGTGACCCTTCATGTTGAGTAGGTCCTTCCGTACTCCCTGTAACCACTCAGCTGACTCTACGCTAAGAGTATGAAAACGGACATACGCTTTTGCTTGCTGATTTGACTACTCCACCGCCAAAATTTAATGACGTCATCGTCCCTGGACTCGACCGAGGAGTCAATATACTCCAATACAGGAGTAGTAACGCGAACGTGTGGCGCGCACATCTGGTCGGGGTTCCATAGCATGACGACTCGAACGTGAAAACTTCGGCATTTGCTTCTCACTAGAGATCAAAATTTTCATTGTTTCTTTTTCTAAAAGGTAATGTATGAACTTAAATCCAAAACTGATGAGAGATAAGGTACAAACTGATACTCACTGAGGACACTTTACAACATAAATAAGTCGGATTTTTGCGTTTCATCCAACGAGTGACACTAACAAACACTAACGTCAGTGACAGCAGCAAGTTAACGTTAGGCTTGTGCCTACTATAAAGGCTATCGTATAGGCCTGTAAGTGTAACGATACAGGTTCTGTTAAGGGAATGTGAAGTCTTAGGCCTACCTGTTGTTTACCGTGTGTAGCCTTTGGTAGTGTTGCGTTACTAGACGGTAGCTGTAATGCAGTAGTACTACGTTAGTACTAGTAGTTGGTCCGGGCCTACACTGTGTAAAGTGCAACATGAAAGTCAAAGCCTAACAGTAACGTTACACCATACAGTCGATATAGTGATAGGCCTATGAGCCTGTGGCCAATGGAATATATGTGCATACAGTTACTTGTTAGGCATGGAAAGCCTGCAAATGCGCACAGTGTTGAGAGAAAACTTCTGCTAACAGTTATCAAAACTTGGTAGATTTGGGCAACGTAACATTAGATTCAAACAAATAGGCCTAATATATTAGTAGCATATATGCCTTGCATTTTATCATAATTGTTTGGCTGTATTATTAGGCCTAGCCTACACATAAAGTATAGCGAATTTAAAATATTTACACAACTCGGACCTTACAAAAAATGAATTTACACAGGCCACATTGCTGTGTTTATTGTGTGTATAAATCTATTCACTGTTACAGGTTGCTAAACCATTATAAACTTGTTCATTCCTTTGAACCTGTTGTGCAATTTTTGCTTAACATTCACAGCCCTAATCACAATGCGATTTTAATAAGTAGAGAAGTGCCTAAAGATTACTTACTGTATTTGTAATATTATCTAGTTGAAATAGTTTGCATGATGTTCTTTTGTATTAATCGATATATTTGATAATGTACTTTAGTTTCAGTGATGACATGAGCTCCCTGTCTTCTGGACGTGAGGAAAATCCACATGACCTGCACCTGACACCATCATCACAATTGCATGAGGGCAGCCTTAGAGTGACAGAAAGCAATTCAGATTCTGACACAGTCATACTAAGTTCACCTTCCCCAAGTGAAGAATCATCTCCATCTCAAGGCTTAGAGTCACCATCACTTCCAGAATCATCAGCACCAACACAATCATCAACATCGAGTACACACCCCTGTCTTCCATCTCCACTTGTCTTACCATCTGAGCTGTTTGGATCTCTTCAGAAAGGGCTAGATGGTAAACACAACCTTTCCCAGACAGACAGAAGCAAGATTTTGGATTTGGTGTACGACTTTCTCACTGGGCAGTACAACATGTAGTGAGTAAACATCCTTTCTTGAAAATTTATCAATTTCAATTTGTCATTACAGGTATAAGTTACAGGGAAAAAGTCATGAAGGTGATTTAATTTGGGGTTTGTGAATATATTTGTGTGTACTATTTACCAGCAAAGCTGGTTGAGCCTTTGCCATTCTGTGCAATGTCTGAACAGTACATCAGTTTTTAATTATCAAAAGTTTCATAAAAATCCTTCAGTCTGTGAGGTGTTCAGAAACTTTATTTCAGAGGTCATGCAAGACCATAAACAATTGTCTCTTACTATTTCATCTCATCAACTAGTATAAAAGGTTTTTGAAACATGAATACTATAGCATAGAAACATTATAGTGACATTAATAACCTCTCTTCATCTCAACGTCTGAAATTTACAAGCTATATAAATGGTTTATATATAGTCATTATTTTCTTAACCTTTCACACAAAGAAATTCCTTTCTTTTCGTCGGTCTTAATTTTCAGTTTGGAATCAAAATGAGGCAGCTTTTGTAATTCAAAGAAAGTGAGATATCAAAAATGCCCTTCTGAAATTAAATAAATTTGATAGCACTGTCATTACCAGTATCTTGCAGACTTTGCTGGTTTTTATGTAAATTTGTCTGAAATTTATATTACAGTTATTTGACTGCTGTGGAATATGACGCCGTTGTTGCAGCATTGCTGGAGAAATACCCACATCTTTCAGAAGGTCTGGATAAAGGAAATGCAAAGGTAACTGCACATTTGTTGAGAGAAGGGTGTCCATGCAATGGTTATTTCTGTAATGCATGTTGAGACCATTAATCTCAAGGCTCTGTAGTTGTGTGATATACATAGGTGAAATGAATGTCATACTTGGTATGTGGATGTGTTATGATAAGAGGAAGAACCCTATTGTTTCTGGTGGGGGTCAAAGGTCATCTGGGGTCACCAGGGGTCAAACCCTGAAAACCTTGTTAACATGATATCATGAGGTAGGAAGGTTGGATGAATGTCATACTTGATATGTAGATGTGATATGGTCAGGGAAAGATCCCTATTGTTTTTGGTAACGGTCAAAAGGCATCTGGGGTCACCAGGGGTCAAACTCTAAAACCTTGTTAACACATTATCTTGAGGTAGGGAGCTTCGATGGATTTTATATTTAATATGTGGGTGCATTATGGTAAAGGGAAGAACACTGTCATTTCTGTTAGTGGTCAAAGATTATCTGGGGTCACTGGGGTCAAACTTTGAAAACCTTGTTAACAAGATTTCTTAAGTTAGGAAGCTTGGATGAATTCCATATTTCATATGTCTTTATGCATTATGGTAAGATAAGGATCCCTGTTGGTTTTGTTGGAGGTCAAGGGCCATGGGGGTCACCAGCGGTCAAACCTAAACCTCGTTGACTCGACATCTTTTAGCAAAAAGCTTGAGTAAATGTTATGCTTATTATGCAGGTACATTATGGTGAGACTTAGAACCCTTTTGTTTTTGAAGGAGGTCAAATGTTGAAGACCAAGACTTTTACTCGGGATAACCATGGGTCAAAATCAAAATTTCCCAAGAATTCCCAAGATCCTTAATCAGGGTCACCCGACTTGCTCAAAAGCATGAATTTCCAAGGATTTTCCTGGGGTCACCAGATTTCAAAAAGCAAAATTTCCCAGCAATTCCATAGATCAGATATGAAGACAATAACATTAAATGGCATTTTACCGGTCACTGAAAGAAATGGGATAACACAGCATCATTTGGAACCATTGAAACCTCAATGCATTTTTGCATTCTGGTTTTATTTCTTATTCTAAGTATATTCTTTGTGCAGGTTATAAAAGACTAGGTTGTTATGTTATTTTCTTTTTATCCACTTTTTGTCAAAGGCATTATGGCACAGGCGCCTAAAAGATAAATTCAAGAATACAAGGAAGAGGTACGATCAAAAGATCGACTGTGTTGCGGCAAAGAGAAGAAAAGTAAAAACTGAAACGTTGGGTAGTCACATCTCTGCCACCATCAAAAATGAATGGGGAGTCAAAAACTTTTTACCTGAGAAGGATCCCGCACACGATGATGAAACAGCGAAAACCTTCATCATGTGGTAAAAAACTCAAAACAGACTGGAAATTTCTAAGAGAGATGTAGATGGTACCAACTACAGAATGGACAAGACATTTCCTGATCGAAGGAACCGAATCGTTGTGCAAGGAAAATTTATCCAAGGCCTGAAAGACGAGTATCCAATTTTATTTAGTGAGGATGAGGTGAGATGTTCCTGTACATCATTACTGATTTTCTCTGATAATATAATTGTAGGGAACACAAAAAACTTTGATGCTGAAAGTTCAGGTCATAAACTTAGTTGATATACTTGGAATGAGGTATCAATCATCAAAATAAGAGTGGTAAATATAACTTAGATCCAAATTTGAGATGATGGCAGCTTAGAAGATTAAAAAATATTGAACTAGGCTGACAGCAGGCCTTGAATTTTGAGGCGTGCGAGTGCGATCGCATGCCATCACTAGCCTTAAATCATTGTGAGGAGTGCGATTTTTTTGCACACCTAGGTGAAGAATGGTACGTCATATAGATCTATTACAGTTTAATAAAACAGCACACCTACCCCACTCCTTAATTTTCTGAGGAGTGTGATTTGTAGCACACCTGGAAAATCTAAAACTCAAGGCCTGTGACAGAGTGTCTGTCACTTTAAACTTGCTTTTTTGATAAATTTGGCAAAATTTGGATGCATTGGGTCTTCCATACTACATACAACACAAAGAATATTAGGGAATTTGTGTACTAAAATGTCAATAAAGTTTTGCTCATTATCATTTTAAAGCAATCACTTCTTCATTGGTGATAAACAAAGTTGTAGAGAAAAAACACCATTAAAAGAATAGTCTAAGCTCAAATCAAGCTTTGATATGTTAGAGGGGCACTTATTCTAAGCAATCTGGTGAAATTTTCATTGAAATCCGACGTGTGGTTGTCAAGATATCAGCAGATAAAGTTTTCCACTTTTCAAAACAAAGTGAACTTGAAGCAAGCACATATGATGTCATACCCTCACATTTATGAGCAGTCATTTGTTTTTCTTTAAACTTTTTGAACAATTTTCTCCTCAACAATAGCATGTTACTGGAATGTGATTGCAGGAGGGGCATGGGAAAATTACAAACTGCACATTCCACATGGGGAGGTCCGCATCCTATTAATTTCAAGATCAGCACAACAGACTGAAAAAACAAAGGAAACAAAGCATTCCTTGTCAATGTGAGGAAGTGATATCAGGGAGCTACTTACTGATATAACTTCCACTTCCCTCAAGCTCCCTTCTTGGTCACAAATTTAGTAACTTCTTTTGCTAATATCTCGAGTAATACATGTTCAATTTGAATGAAGGTTTCACCAAAATGCATATAATTAGTTCCTCTCTTACATATGAAAAGGAATTTTTTGCTTACACCCTTCTTTTAATAGTATGAGCCCTTTTATACTATGGTTACTTTAATTACATGCATATTATATTTTTCTGTAGCGTCCAAAAGAGATGAGGCGCTTAACAGGGAAAGAACTGGAAAAGGCTTTCACTGACAACTTGATGAAATATTCCAAGAAAATCATTGCACTTCCATTGCCGCCGAAGGATGTAACAAAATGGAAGAACTTAAGAGTAGAAGTGGGAAATACCCAGTCTCAGACACACAGAAATTGTAAGTTCATTATACTTTATGCAAATCAAAATGGAATCATCCCTGACTACACTCTAATTACGAACAGTCAGTGCAGTTTGATTATGTGAGAAGTTAACTGACTTTACCTGCCATATATACTCTCAAATAAATTGCAACACTCCAAGAACAGTTGATTCAATTTGAACAAATGCAGGGTCGGAGGGGCATCTGACCAAAACCTGTTCAGGTATTTGAACAGATTTGATTCACAATTGAACTAACTTGGTTTAAATATTGAACGAAATTCAGTCTAATATTTGAACAGATTGCAGTTTGCGATCTCTAGGACCCTGCATGGGTTCAAATTTGAATCGTTTTTATAGTGTATCATTTTATTAGAGAATACGGTAGGTATAGAGTAAGTTAAATTTCCACAGTGTTATCAAATTCTGTCCGGGGGGAGAAGATAAATCAGTCAAAAAGTTCCCTCTCTAAATATCTTGCTTTGTGCAGGTCAAGGGTCAACACCATTGAAAGGGTCAAACTGTGTCAGCATTTAAATTTGGGAGGTCTTGTAGAATGGACTTTGGCAGACGACATTATAACTGAAATCTGTTTTTTCTCTTAGTCTTATTTTCTTGCTTTTTCTCTATTTAGATCGTGAACAATCTTTAGCCCTGCTCATAACTCCTGGGCACCTAAAGGAAGCACTGGAAAGTCTGTTCATGTCAAAAGAAAAACACCTAGACTCTGAGCCAATACATCCACACATCATTTGGGAAAGTGACAGTGACAAGATTTTCTCACAAGAGGCCAGGTTTTATATTTTTGCGGAAAATGTCAAAATATGTGAAACGAAGAAGTTGACAAAGGCTTTCTTTATGATGATGTGCTCCTTCTATATATTTAATCTGGAATATCCCAGAAAGTTGAAAAGTACCCTGGCATTCTTGCAGAAGTGTCTCCTGGACATACATGACTATAGGAAACCCACTGATGTAAAGTTGCTTAACTTCTTAACAAAACTCAATAAACTAAAAGCATGAAGAGTTTATGAAACCTAAGTTTTTCAAGTGACCATGTTTTAAGGTATTTCTTTGCAAATATTTTGAACAGTTGTTGATGTTAAAGTTTCTTTTGTTTTAAAAGCTCATTTCATATAAAATTTAGCCATGTCCACAGAAACAATTTTTGGAGTGTAGAAGGGGAGGGGTGGGTACCATCTGAAGAAAAGTGTGTTCAAAAGACAAATAGGGGCATGTACCAGTTCATCCACACATTATTTTGAAAATTAACAAAATTTTCTTAGATGATGCATCTTTTTACAATTTTGTAGAAAATGAGAAATATGTAAAAGTAAGAATTGGCAAAGCCATTCTTTTTGATAATGTGCTCATGCCATGCATGCAACCTTGAATACCCCCTTGGGCATTCTTGCAGTCCTAAGCAAATTGTAGATGTACAGAAAAGTTACAAGAGTATGGAGCTCAAATTTTCAACAAACTAAACATAATGAAGTCATAAAAAAACTTTTTTAAATTTTATGAACACGTATGCAAGGCGTTTTTTGCAAGAATTGTTGAACAGTTGTGTTGTACATGTTGTAAAGTTTTATGGTTTTCACAATTAATTTCTAGCATGTTCAAAGACAGAATTTAGGGAGGTGGTGGGGTTCGGTCTGACAAAAAGTTTAGAAAGTCTGGTCTGGTCAAATTTTAAATACTTGAAGTGTGTGCCATTCCACCAAAACATGATTTCGAAAATTGACGAAACTTGTTCAAAAGATGCAGCTTTTCACATATCTGCAGAAAATGTACAAATATGTGAAGTAAGAACTTGACAGAGGCATTTATTTGTATGATGTGCTCATTCTTTATATTCTTGAGTAATCTATTAGGTGAAGAGGTCTGGCATTCTTGCAGAAATGAAATTTAGGTATATGCATGACTGCACAAAAGTTACAGAAATAAGAGTGTTTTTTAACCTTAGTCAGTATTAAAACTAGGCTCAATTAAGTCATGTTTTTTAAGTGAACATGTTTTAAGGACCCTTTTTGTAAGATTTGTTTAAACCTTTGTTGATGTTTTTAAAGTTTTCTTTTTGTCTTAAAAATTCTAGTACTTACAAATATTATTATGCTTGCAGGACTGTTTATACATATATAATTTCTCCTTCTATTGAGTGGGGAGGCAAACGGATTCCTGTGATTTATTTCATCACGAATTTGAAAATGTTCAAGAATGGTTTGGTTTGACTAGTAGTCTAGAGACAAGAGTTCTAGGTACATTATTTAAGTTTGTCGTCAGTCTTCACTTTTATCTCCATTCCTTCTCCCCACAGTGGAATGACAGTCAAAACACATCAGTGAGCATATGTTGCATGCACAAGGTCTTTTTTTCTTTTCTTACCAAAGAAAACCCCCAAATATTGGGTTGTGAAGTTATTTCACTTAGTGATGGTGATCTTGATAATGGAGTATACTAATCACTGGTGTATAGATCTCTTGTGGTAGTGCTTGTGATTTCTTTGATCTGTATAGTAACAAGTGGTTAATAGAGAAATTTTCGTTTCTGACTTAACAGTTGGAAAAGAAATATAACAGAAAGTCAGGTTTGAGCAGTTAATATTTATTAAAAACTGTTCAGCACTCTTGTTTGATGTTATTCACTGCCTATTTTTAAGTTTTCTTATTTGAGAATATACTTGCAGTGTGAGTACAATGTCATGGAAAAAGAGTACTAGTGAAGTGCTTTGGTTGCAATTATTAGAAATGTCATTATTGATGAGTATGAGTACACAATGTTGCATTAGCATCGATTCATAACTTTAAAAATCTGTTTGAGTATGTGTACAAACTCATTCCCATAAGTATGAGTACAGCAAATGTGCCAAATTGAGAAGGAGTACCCAGGCCTACTGTAACTCTGAGAACAAAGATTTTATTAAGGAGATAAATTATACCAGTGGGACGTTTAGCTTACCATTTGCAAATAGATATAATTTCCTGGAGTCAATGGTCAAATCTCCCATGGGTCAAATATGAAGGGAAACTCATAGCTCTTACATAAGACTATGATGGGAAATTTAATAATCTCTGACTGCACTGAAGAGCTTCTGAAACAAGGTATACCATTAAACACCCATCCATTTGAGCTATTCTGTATAAATATTTCTCCAAAATAGTTTCCATGGGCGTAGAAAGAGTTTGACAACTCGCACGTGATTCAGTTGTGGAATTCCCTAATTTTTCTGGACTATTTGAGAGTGAAAAAGTGTAATTTGCAACTTTTCATGCATGAAATTTTTCTTTGGTATTGTTGATTTTGAGAATCAATACAAATAGGTAGAGTGTTGCAGCATAATTACTATACATAGTTGTTCTTTACAAGTTCAAAGTAATAAATCTTGAAAAAAAGAATTGCTATTGTTTTTTCCTTCTTTCACTATTTTTTCATCTCATAATGGATATACACTTCATGATTGAGGGACAGAACTGACTTGTCATGAAGAGTAAAATACACCATTGACTCATACTCCATTGACTCTTGTGTGAGAGTCAGGGTTTGGTGGACTCTTTTAGGGGTGTCGCTGCACGGATGGGATCTGGACTCTCGTAAAAGAGTCACTGTGACTCTTTTTGTGCTGACAGTGTAACAATACACGGGTCCATCAGTATCTTGTAGCCTACAGACTGCTGTTCTAGCAGGATATCCTGTGTGATCGAGCCACTATTAGGCCTCGTTGCAGTGGCGTACGAAGGGGGGACCACTGGGCCATGCCCCCTCACAGATGCCATTTTTTCTCTGTTCTTAAAAATACGTAGTCAAACTTTAGTAACACAGATTTAACTTCAAAAGATAGCATATGTGGCACCAGATTGCATATAGGGACACCCAATTTTTCAAAAATTTTCAGAGGGGAAGGATCGTCTCTGCAAGGCCCCTCAGTGATGCCATTTTTTTTAATTCCTACAAATAGGCAAATTCTGTCAAATTTCAATTTTTACTTAAAAAGGTAGACTCTGTATCCCACTGCATGGTGGCATTGATAAAAATAAAGACTACATGTTTAGATTCTCTTTACAAGCATGAATACGCTATTTTTGACCATCTGAGGGGTTTGATTTTTCGAAGTTTTCTTTACGCTCCGCGCCAACCAATAGTGGCGCTTCGCTCAGTCCTTTGGGCAAAATTACATTTTTGGGGTCAAATTAGCTCTTAACTCTCTGATCACTTTGCAGTTTGCGAACATATTTTGAAGGGAGCATTTTATTGCAAACGAAAAAAGAAGATAGCGACTGGTTAGTTTCTTCGTATAAGTCTGGAGAATGCTATTTCCGGCCATCTGAGGGGTCTGATTTTTCGAAATTTTCTCTACGCTCCGCGCCAACCAATGGTGGCGGTTCGCTTAGATAATCTTTATGGAAAAATAACGTTTTGTGGCCAAGAAAAACACAAATCCTATACCGATCAATGCTCTTTTATTTTGACTCCTAAAAGTGTGCAAATTTTATGACAGGTTTTACTTCGTAAGGTAGCATAAATGGCATAAGAATGCATGTAAAGACACAAAAGTTTCAGTTTTATCCTCGCGAACCACCACGATTCAACTTTTAACACTGTTCCTGTCAACGTCGAAAATCTTGCACCATTTTGCATCTAGGCTCCTTGAAAACGTCAAAAAATTTCCGGACACACCTCCCCTTAGACCATACTTCATGCCCCCCCCCCCCCCGGCCACTGCGTTAGTACATACAAATAAACCAGATATTGTTGACCAAAATAATATACTAAGAGTTGTTATTTCCAATTGCTCTATGTTATACTGTAAGATTAAAATGCAGGTAATATCACGTAATGACATGGTAATGTTGTTATACTAGTGAACTTGCATATTTTATATGAAATACACACACATTGACGGCGAAAAGTTTTGGGGAAATTTCATGCCTTTGCCCCCTCTGGAAAAAATCCTAGCTACGCCACTGCTCCCTAGCTGCTAAGTCGTAGAAGAAGTAAAAAATCAATTTGTTAATAATGATGGGAGTTTGTTGATCATTCGTAGTCAGTAACAATCCAAAGTTGCTATTGATAAATTACGGCCATATGGCACTGCGCTATCTCGTGATTTACTCCCAAGAGGTCTCAACCTAGGGTCACCAGAGGCTTACATGAACATTTCCCCAAAGATAATACAACGCAAAACCATTCTTCCAACACAGTAAGATTACATATTTCAAATAGAACATTTTGGAACTTTAAGGCATTTTAATGCTTCTTCCGAAAGTTGCTGACCTAAACGACTTTCGTAAAAACCGAGGTGAAGAAAGCGGTGTTTTGAAATGAGCTAAACAGATATCGACCGCCCCTACCCTCACAAAAAAAGAGAACAAAAAGGTGACGGAACGGGCATACATAAATAAATGGGCGCGTTCAAAATATTTACATCGAAATTAAATGTTAAATGGCGGTTCTGTATAGTTCTGGGTGTTTACAAACAACGTACGAATCTGGAGTTAGAACAGAGAGTGAAATTAACGTTTAAAGTTAACTTGAAATTTGGTGCAGGTAACGTCTATTCGGGTACGTCTATTTATATGAAGGATGTCTCAAAATGTCACGCGTATACTCATGTTTCATGTTGTGTTTGAAAGTGGGTTGGACATTCATCTACTTCGCCCTCTCAAACCACCGCACTTTGCAGGTTCCGTACGTAAGAAGTAATTGCTTCACATCAGCGACCATAACTGGAAGGTAGGGGCTATAATGTTTATAAAAACGTATGCCAACACCTTTTCCTTGCACAGACATAGGCTGGATTCTCGAAGATAACTACCTGCGGTGTTCAATCCTTCTTAGACGGCGAAATGTTTTCCAGATTTAAGCGAAGTTTATCTCTCATTTCCATCTTTATTTTCCAGTTCAAAGTCGAGGCGGTCTGCAATGGTAAGTGCAAAGACAACTTTATTGAAAGATTCAGGATTCGAAGTAGTTAGTAGGTTGAGGTAACACTTTATCTGTAGGCTTCCCTGGACGGGAATACCTTTTGAACTCGGAGTGGCATTTCAATTGCGGATTGCATGTTACTAAAAATATTGATATCTTTTGTGACTTGGTGTCGGTTTGTTACTAGGATGGGCCTACCTATTTGTGCAACAAACTGTTAATGTCATATCTCACACCGTATACACTGTTAAAAATTTCTGTAAATTTACAGACTTTTTTTTAACTTAAACTTTTTGTATTTTACTTTTAATAGAGATTTTCTGTATCTTTACAGACACTTTGTATTGCTACAATAAAAAAAGGTTGTTTAACATGTATTTTCTGTTTATTTGAAAAACCATTTCTGTCTGCTTTTTTAACCAAATTTTACTGCTTTGTAAAACTTTTTCTGTAAATTTACAGAAATTTTAACAGTATTTTGTATTTTTCTGATTTCACATAAATATACTGTCATTTAACAAACATTCATTTTGTTTTAAGCTGAAAAAGAAACAAAAATAAGCCCAAACAAACAAATAAGAAATAGCCAGAAAATTTTCAATATATAACATGCATCGTTCTGCGAAGATTCAGTTAAAAAAAAACATTTTTTGACACATTTATGGCCCTATTTGAAAATTAACTTACATTTATTATAAAAGCATACTTAGTTATTAAGTTCTTAGTTATAAATATCATACAACTGGTGTTTTGCACACATTTTTAAGTAAAAAGAAATTTTAAGGCCCTAATTTCAGAGCACTGACAATTGGTATACTGATGTCAACTCATCGCCACAGGCGCTCATACACTTGATCGGAGCAAATTAAAAACGTTTCACAAATTTACTTGAAAGAGTCTGTAAATTTACCACTTTATGACGTAAATCTCATTTTGCATAAATGGGTGGAGCTTATTTTGTAGGCATTTTCCTAACAAAAGGATTGCTGTTGCTTTGAATAATATCTTCTTTGGCGTTTTTTAATCAGGAAGTGATAAACTTATTGTTTGCCTTGTCTGGAAATGTTTGCAACCAATGTATTTGCATTCTTTGTCATATTTATTTTAAAAACAATTATTATATTGTACAAAAAATGTGACTTTCCAATTACAAAGTTCCTAGAGACAGCAGTCTATTTGACAACAATATGACAACAAAGCATCCTCAATGTGTTTTGATTGAAAACAATTTCCTAACGACACATTACGTTGGTAAGCAAATACCTGATCTACGTAATGGTGAAGTGTATGTTACGTAATAACATATGAAAGGTAAAAAAGCGATATTATAATAAATATTAAAACATCGGGAATGAAAACAGTAGGCTGTAAATTCACATAAAATTAAGGTAAACAAAACAGAACAATTCTGTAATTCGATTTTACAGTAGACTTTTGTAAACTAATTTACATGCAGAAACTGTAAAGAAAAAACAAACCCTTAATGTTTTTTCATGATTACAGTCTGGCTGTAAAAAAAACATTATTTGGTTGGAAAAAAATTTGCCATAAAAATTATGTAAATTTACAGAGAAATTTTTTAACAGTGTACATGATAAGTAAACCAAGGATTTTTTATGATCAGCAGAAGCCGACGAACTTATAGTGAGGGGTGTAAATTACAGTGTTTGCGATTTCATGAACTTCAAATTATTTGTGGATGTGGTGATTTGTTTGGATCGGGTCCCAAGGTCTTTTTGAGATGTGGATTAATTTAAAAAAAATATATAATTACATATTGCACGAATTACGCACCAGAGGTTGCGTAGAGTGTGTGCATACCGGAGTGCGGCAATGTAAAACCACTGTATTCGGCTCGTGTACATGTGAATGCACCCGTTAGATCAGATGTCAATGTCTTCTTGAGGTATGAAATTCATAAGTTAAAAACAAAAATATTACACATCAGGGGTAAACGATGTATATATCGGATTAGGTGACGAATGTGTAATGAAGCTTGCGGGTGCCTTTCAGGTGGGGAGATGGCAGAAGAGACACTACCTACGCACAACCACTGGTTGGCGTGAAGAGTATAGGAAAAACATGTCCGACTAAAATGTCTCAAAGCAGATAGCAGAAAATGACACTTTCCTTGCATTTTAAGTTCTGCATAGATTTGCTCAATATATTTTGTCTGGAGATTTGGGAGGATTGTTGCATGCAAAGGTGACCTTGTCACGAGTTCAGTGGAAAAGTAAGTCTAAGTAATCTGCCATAACGTAGACTTAACAATTTATTTTCTTTTCAACGGGACGTAGAACTCGAAAAATTAAGTATACTTAGACTTTGAAAAGGAATAAAACGCTAAAAGCATATTCAAAGCAAAGCTTTTATGTAAAAACGAAATGATCAGAAAATTGGCTACACCTTCTTAATACTTTAGCCTATACCGACTAGCGAATTAAAGCAGAGTTTATCATAAAACTCTAGTAGGTATGTTTTTCAACTGCAAAAATTATATAGTGTATATAAAGGTGTTAGAAGTAGAAATCATCTAAATAGGAAGTTCGAGTAGTACTATAGCCAGTTTCATTAATTCGGAAGATTATTAGTCCCGTAACATAATTTTCCTAGAATAGATACAAAACCATTTCCTCTAATGTGTTTCATCTGGTCACTTAGCAGTTTTGCTTATTATGTTATAAGAGTAAACATTATATCCAAACAGACAGCTCACTTCACTACCATGAAATATTTATAATGGTTAGGATGTTATGAGTGAGGATTTCGTGAGCAATCAACTTTTAAAGAGTTACAAAGGGTTAATGTCAATGGAAACCATGGTATAGTTTACAAAGGACTAAACTTTCGGTTGAAAGGTGAAGTGATTGATGCACTTAAGGGAAGAAATAAGTAAAAAATCATAATGTAACTAAGTGGGGTGCATGGTATTTGGATCTCAAACAGCTCAAGGAAAACCAGATCTAAATGGGTCATGGTGTGTACAGTCTTTGAAAAAAATTCATGAAGAGTATCGTCATGTGCATACACATGTGTCATTACAAGGTGAGTAATAAAGGACAGTGAGTAATCAGGTCTCCCTTTTTCAACATTAAACTAAAATAGGTTATTTTCCTCAGAGTCATGGAAAGTTAAAATGCTAGATGAATGCAAGAACCTCATTACAGGGTCACTGCAACTCTCCTTTCATGATCTCTCAGAGCAATTAGTAAACTAGCAACTACCACAGATTTTTCTTGGTAGCCATGACATATATATGCCACCTCAGACTTTGTAATACTGAAATTTAATTGGGAGGGGTCAGTACTATCAAACTGGTGCTAATAAAGGACTGAACTGTACTAGAGTTAATGAGCTTGTACTGGTACGTACTGGAATCAACATAATCATTGTTTTCAGATGACATAGCAGCAATCGTACTGTTAACAGTATATTTCTCCTAATAGCAACTTTTCAGTCCAAGTAGGAGCATGCATTGTTGGCCAAGTGCCTATATGGTGACCGTGGGAAGTCAAGCAGTTTCTACTCTATAACTCAGGTATTGCACTAGAACGTTTAGATAATCACTTTATGTCATGGAAAGTGAACTTCTTTGCTGCATTTCCCAGAAATAATTCTCTAGCTGGCTGTGATGCAGAATAAAATCAGCATTTATGTTTTGGAGGCTTTGACAAGGATCTCCCATGTACGTGTACTTCAAGTGTTAGGAGAGGTGTTTGGGAAGTGATACTAAAGCCCCGTCCACACTATGCGACTAGATAAGACGCAACGCATTGCAACGAGATAGTTCAGAGGCGTTGCAAAGTGTGGAATACTTTGCAACCAATTGCAAGCAGACGCGCTACCCTGTTTCACGCGACCGAACATGTTGGGTCGCATGAACTGAAACGTGCAACTGACAACAATGACGGACTTCTGGAAAGGAGCCCGCGAAGTTCAGTTAATCGAAATCGTCGGAACACAATCCTGTCTCTTCAACGTAACAAATAAAGAGTACGTTAAACCATAGCATTTTGCGTGAATCGCTTCATGGACCTGCGACTCGGTGCATAATGTGGACACCATGCTCTTAAAACTAGTTATTCGTCAGTCCCTCACCCCGACAAGACAGTCTTGTTGCAAAAAGTTGCGTCGCATAGTGTGGGCGGGGCTTCAAGGGTGTCATACTTGCTAAGGCACAAGACCCATGGCTAGTGGCCTAGCCAGGATTTTTAAGCTTTCGGACTCCCAGGGTATTATACTTTTTCAGCCCATTACGAAAACAGTTGCTTTAGAACTTCCCTTCCCCTGGCCTCACCATTTTCCCTCAGCTCCCCCTTTGTTTGAATGAGTTCTCATATCAGTATTAGTTTACACCTGTAGAGTGGTTTCTGGGGGATGCTTTCATACTTAAATTTGGAATTAACAGGACATCAATGCACGCAATCTTCGTTCGCATTTTTCATTCAGTGTGGCCTCTATAGACTGTGGTCTACGAGATCTCTGTAGTTCCCGAAATACATTCAACACTATCTCAGTAGCAGGTACAATAACCGAGTAGTGGCTATAAGCCTTTTGAAAACCAACTTGTAAGATAACTGGCATTGATGTCAAGGATTCTTTAACCTAACCAAATCATAAAGCTACCAAAAGGAATTGTGGAACGTTTGGGAATTATTTGAACTAAAGTGTTGTTTTGTTTTGTTCTGGTTTGTTTTCAAACGTAGGCTACATTTTTTTTCAACTACACAAAGCTACAGAAACATCTAATATGATTCCATGCTTGAATCAGCTGATGTAATAATATGAACTGACGTATTTTTGACGTTTCTAACACGTATGGATATAATTTGCATAATGCCACGCCCCTATTTGTGCAAATGTTCAATACTTTACTTCAGAGCAAAACATCGAGTAGGTACAGTGTAACTGACAAGCGCTCTCAGTTTATGAAATCTGAATTAACTGAAACCTTGGTTAATTCTAGAGAAGTCCCCGTTGGGATCCTTTAAAGTGGATGTTTAAGCATGTCTCGTGATAACAAAATAAATCGGAGGACATGTAGCCTCTATTCAGTAAGCGTAGGAAAGCGCTACAGGGCGTACTTAGTGGCCCTGTTTGATTTCTTGAGGAAAATCCTTAAATTTTTGTCCAGTTTTTGTCCGGTTAGCTCAGCCTGGTTCGGCTTCGAGTTTGAACTCCACGTAGAGTTGAGAAAACGATCAAGAAAGATAGTTCTTTGATGCGGCGTTTATTTGGAATATATATAAGATTGATACAAAAATGAGAAAAAGTCTACATGCTTGTATAAATCATTTTCCTAGTCTACGAGTAACAGTTACGTACGAGATAGGCCTATTCAGGTTTCGAGTCGTGAAGTCCGAGTATCGAGTGTCGAGTACCGCAGGACACACGTCTTGGACTATAACTCAGGAAGTAGCATTACTATGGGATATGTGTTGTGATTGGATGAAAGTGAGATGCCAACAGGATTGACCAATTGCGGAAGGGTGGGGAACTAGCCAGGCTAAGTGTCGTGTGCAATGTCTAACTTTTATGTAAATGAGGGCATTGCACCATAACTATCGAAGACAAAATGTGCCATAATAAATTTACACGACAATATGATAGTAATATTTTACGTTAGCAGACAGGGTGTAGAGGCAATATCCATGTGGAGGTCTCTGGGCGAGTCATCCTCAAGGGCTAAGGCTTTAGCATGTTTCTGGCTGAAGATATATTCTGAAGATGGATATATTTGGTTCAGGAGTGGCGGCACATGTCTTGTGGGAATATAAACCCTTGATACCGTCTCTGACTGTACTAACCGCTTTAAATTTGGCATATTTTCACATGGTTGCTTCTTTTTACCACCAAAAACATGGGCGTCTTGAGTTGTTTTAATTCAGTGGATTTCAGTAGGGTCAGGAGGCTTAAGAACGAACATGATTCATTGGCCCGATTGTCCCTGGAGAAGCCGTGAAGTTGTCTAAAAAACAAAGACATATTCCGGGAGGCTCCAAGTTGTTTGTCTGCTCAAAGTATTACAACAGGAAATATGGTTCATCATAATGGTATATCACGATATACTGATACTTACACGTATACTTATCTTACTTCCAAGAAATTTCTAAAATACAATGAACTTGAAAATCAATCAAGTCGGCTGAATGAAAACCTGTTGGAGGCATTCTTCTCATTATTATGGTGTTCATACATGCATGTGTAGAATTAAATGTTTTCTATTTGAAGGTGGGGATCATTGGATCCTCGTGCTTTTGGCCTTCAAATGCTTTTTAAGGTAAAATTGAAAGTTTTATTTATGATTTTATGCGGTAAACTTTTTCAGATGACATTAAAGGAATTTGGTATAACGAACTTGGATCCATGGTAAATTTCTCTGTAATGAATGAAGGGATTATAGCAGGCCAATACACCTCCTATGTACAGGTTGGTGAAGATACAAGTAAGTGAATATTTATGATGTAATCCTTCATGTAAACCTTCATATCTGCTTGCTCACTTAACAGTGATTCAAATCAGCTGTAAAAAACTCAAAAAAAGTTTGTAAGGCCAACTCACAAGTGTTTCAATGGAGATTCCATCACGTTACTCCATTCAGCTAATTTCAATCCTCAAATCCATAATCTGATCCTTGATGTGTAACTTTCATTACAGATGTCACTTATCACTCGTCAACTCCACTTTGATGCCAGGATCTTCATATGAATTTTGCAACCTTTTAAGTTCCACAACTATTACCAATTTTGTAATACTAAATTGGTTATTGATCAATGCAGTAATTTAGTCAGTTAGGTAGTCACTCATTTAGTCAGTCCGTTAGTCAGTCAGTTAGATGTAGGTTTACGCCATAGTTTCTAACCAACTGGTTCAAGAAAATCTATCATGTTTTAAAACACTTTCAGCTTTGGCATGGTGTAATGTATTTTTCATCTTGATTATCATTTTCGTCACACTATCATTATCTTCATTAGTATTACCTTTGTATTATTATGAAATGTCACTTTCAGCTTTGAAATTATGTTAAATATTATCATCTTCTTCGTTGTTGTCCCTTTCTTCACCTTATCATTATCATCATCATTATTACTTTTGCATTATTTTGAATTGCCAGTTCCAATAACGGACAAACTCGTTGGTAAAATTTCTCCGAATGAATTGTACGATACCTTTGGTTTCACTGTTGTTTGGAGTGGAGGTAGTTCTACTACTAGTTGGACAGGTCAATTTAAAGACGTCGATGGAGTGTCAGTTCTGTATACGACATGGTTACTCACCGAGCAGACCAATAACTGGGAAGACATCTGGGAGACCACTTTGTAAGGAATACTGTCTTTAAAAATATTTCTTAAAAGGGTATTATACCTATACGTTTGGGGGTATTTTAATGAAAGGTATGGGTTGGACAATAATACCTAATGTCTATAATAATATTCAGATATCAATTTGTTATTTGTCTTTTTGAGGTACAATTATTACTACTTACATCTATTCAACTTAACATGTTTTGTGTAACGTATAACGAGAAGGTCTCATACGCTTGGTTTCGATAAATGTTGGTAAGCTTTATTTGCTTTTGATCCGTGACCAATTTGATAAGGCCCATTAATTTTGTGAAAAATCTGTTCATGACACTGACAAAATGTATTTCCTAACTGAATCTTATCAAATTTTGAGGACATTTTTTTTTCCACCCCCTTTGATAGCGCTAATGCAAATACTTCTTATCTTTTTTATGCTACATACTTCTACATTATGGAGGTAAACAAATGCACGCTGCACTGCCACGTGACCTACACATAGACAAGTGCGTCCTTCCACTCTTAACATAATTTGGCAAAAAATCCAGTGATGAAGGAAGACAGCACATGCAACATTTTTCTTTCAAGTACACTTCCCTGATTTTAGTGACAATTTTTTTTACAATAATGCAAAAAAGTTGTGATGTTTTGCCATTCCTTGACAATGTTCTTCCCCGAGAGTTTATCTTAGGCTATGCTTGCCGAAATATTTAAGGGGCTTAAGCCAAAGTCTGCCATGAGAGCCATTTCGTCTGGTTATTTCTATCTTCAGGATTGGCCAAGATGTCTTCACTCGATACGAGCAGGAACAAGGTCCGCCACCGGAAAAGGAATAAATAACCTGTTGCTTATAGGGACCGTGGCACTCATCTCACACAAAAAGAAAGAAGAATGAGAAACAGAATGGTTATCTTTTATCCTCTCGGTCCAGTTAGGTCTGGTTTTTGCATGGCACAAATTTAATAGACCCCTCGTAGAATCAATTTTAAAACATATGAAAGTAAGTTATCACCAATGGCAGAGTGATATCGGAGATATCTGTCTCTAATTTGTAGTTGGTATCACCGGGGTCAGAAATTTCAATAATTGTATATGAAAGTTCATTTCAAAGCAGTTCACCTCATTGTAAGAAATTGTTGAAAACTTTTCATTGTTCGACCCACTTCGTATGTCTGTTTACTTTTGACACACCCAGGGCGGTGTGAGGGGGTAAAGGGGCGATCGTCCCATATGTCATGCCGTCACGTTGCTTCTTGAAAATGCAACGTAAACACCCCAGTAGTCAAAGGCGGTGTGGGGTGAAACTTGTATCTGAGTTTGTTACACGATCTGTGCCCTCAAATGAGCTATGCTATCATTGTGTTCACACTGCGTGAAAAGCAATTAACACGTGCTTGAATGCACTGTTAGGTAACCCCAAATGTTATGTAACTTTTTATGTATTTTATTTTATTTGTTACTGTGAATCAATTAATGAGATGTGAAACCTGAATATATCAAAAGTATATGCAGTCTGTTTCATTTCCTCCCTGAGGCGATAAAATGTAATCAGGCAGAGAAGGAAGATGTAACAAAAAGTAAGAAGGACCGTTTCATCATGGTTCTTGTCTAGAACACAAACCTCGATCGCATCGGATCCCGGGCCGATTTTTTCGGGCTTGTGTTCTCTCTTTTCCATCGTTGGTTGGAAAGAGCCAAAAATTGTGTCAACCTGTCAAAATATATGATGTGCATATGGTGTCTATGAAAACAAAATGTCAACTGAGTTTTCCGTGACGTCATACCAGCATAATTTTTTTTATCGGAAAACGGAGCCCTATAAAATCTTTATATCCATGTGACGTCACGAAATAATAACTTTCATTTTCATAGGTGCAACTCATATGTCAACACACGTGCTGGAAAATTTCCTCCTTCTAACAAGAGAATGAGGAGATGATAACAAAAAACCCGAAAAATAGGATCCAGATCCGACCAGATTTTTTTGGACCGATCAATTGGTTGTCCACACCTTTATTAGCATTATTTATCTTTAAAGTGGAATTTCTTGCCTGTTGGTACGCGGTTTGGAGTTAATGCATGGAATTTAAATTAAAGCCTTAATCATGAGTTCATCTTCCAGGCTTCTCCTGGAAAAGTTTTGTCTAATTTTGTCTATGATTTGAAAAAAGTTTTGCGGAGGGGTTAAGGTAACAGGTAAGCGAAAACATAAATAAATGTGTTCCACCTACACCTGAGAGTAATAAATAAAAGGCGTAAGGACCCAGTATTATCTACAAGTTTATTAGCTAACAAAATATGACGCACTTTGTTTTGGCGTCAGGTTTTCCACTACCTTAGAAAGGACAACAGGGAGCCAAGGACCTCCAGGTACGACAGTAAAAACGTACGGTTGTCTTCCTGGCCTAGGCTGGCCATACCATGCACTCTGAGTGTAATAATGATATATTATGATAGATCAACCCGTCGTTCGACAGGAAACACATGTCAACACAAAAGGCTACAATAAAACCAATTAGAAAACTAATATTATATTTCCCCTTTCTATATTGAGATACGTACGCACGTTATTTCAACGGCCTCTAGTCGTTAGTGTTAACAGATACATAAACTTTTATGGTCAACATTGAAGTAATTGCATATAGATTTTGTTGTTCATCGGACTTTTGTATGGAGTTACGTATTCTCAAAGAGTTACCCTTTGCAAAAAGCTTAACATGGGCAATGCACTTGTCAAATTTGGCATTCTTCACTGTTACCTTGTGACCCCTGGTCACCCCAATTGACACTTATTCTCTATCAAAACCAGTAGAGTACATGAAAAAATTATGGACAAAGCACATGCAAAGTATGAGAACCAAAACTGTTACCCGTCTTGAAATATCGTGTTACAAGCAATTTGCAAGGTATTTACTATTTAAGCTCTGGTCATCAAAATGACTTTAACCTCCACCAACATCAATACGAATCATCTACTCATAATGACTAGCCCCCACTCCAAATATGACAGCACATCAAAACACAATAAGGCACATGTACATATTTTGACTATTAAACACAGCAAATATGAGATTATTCACACTTACCCTTCTTAAGATATCGTCTTTACAAAGTTCCAATATTTGATATCTCGTGACCCCAAACGACTTCCCCCAAAACAATAGGGATCATCAGCTTAATATGACAAACTCACCCACCAAGTATGAGATAAGTCATACTTACCCTTATTGAGATATCGTGTTCACAAACAATTTCTAAATTATGTACCTTTAACCTCCCATACCGCCAAATTACCTTTGGCCTCCACCAAAAACAATAGGGACCAACTACTTTGCCATTACAGCTGAAGATTAGAATGGAAAATATTTGACCAAAACAAGGAAACTCACAAGTAAACTCAAATTCAATCATCCAAGTTTTAGGCCGTACTATGTCATATTTTGCAAAACAAAAAGCATTGATTCGGTCCTGTTTTTCTTGCCAAAATTAGGTAACTCCCTGTAATCAAACAAAATATTTTTTAAAACCTAATCAAACTTTTGGTCCACTCATAAGTAGAAAAGTAGCCAACTGGTGGCTTGAATCACAACCGTGACCGTCTAATCATGGAGGCGGTACGGATGGAATAAAAACTTTTTCCTTTCCTTTGAAACTATCATTAGTGCCCACAAGAAGCACCTCATTGTCTTGCTTTTGAAAAATGTAGACGACATAAAAGAGAATAGGAAGTAGCTATAATTTTTTGGTTTTCTGTTAGATCTAAAACACTTTTAAGCATGGTTCTAGCCATTGCCACACATTTGCCAGTCTTCCAAAAAAATAAACATTACTCTTCAAAATCACGCAAGGGTTCACTCTACACAATGGTTCATTACACCGTTCATTAATTTTATCGAACATAGGCAGATATTTCACTTCTTTAGGATATCTTCGGATTGATTTCAAATTTCATTTGACTTGCTAATGATATGCTGGAAAGTATGTTTTATTACTGATTGAACATATCAAAGTAACAACGAAACTTGCAATTGATCACTTAGAAGTGCATTTGCAATCGTTTTGACTTGAAGACTGACCAAAAATTTTCTCTTGGCGGAACTCCTGATCACGTCAAAGCGTTGTGACTGTCAAGGATTTTGTTAGAGGATGACGTAAGTATGGAAAGATCCTACTCATGTTTGAGTGGTTTAGTCACATACCTAGAAAAAATTTCAAGAATCCGTCAACCAAAGCCTGTTTCTAAAAGACATTAAAATATACCCAATACGTATTATCTGATTTGACAGGGTGCTTTACTCCATCCGTAATACTTCAGTAGTATAACTCAGCCATGCTTAGTGGTTTCATTAAATATTCCAGTTAATGACTTAACTTCCCAGGAAAAGAAAGACTTGACTCAATCTCTTCTCTTAAGTATTGCATTACCCCACACATTCAATTAAAAAATGACAGCCTTTATTTTTTTCTCAGAATCACTGATTCACTGTAAGCGTCAAGCCTTCCTTTTATCATCCATGTAACTGATAGTCACATAAAGTGAAAACGCTGGTTGTTGAGTCCTTTAAACCGATTTGTACAAAGGTTCTTCATTTTCAATGTGTAACATATTCTGCTTTGGCAATATTATCAAGCGGCCTCATACGTTTTTCTGACGTAGGAACATTGTACGGTCATGATTCAAAACCTGATTTTTGCAGAAGACAACCGAAAGTAGACCGCATTGCCGTACTTAATAAGACCTTGCTTGTTTTGCGAAGAGGGAAATTGGTGAAACTGGTGAGTTTAAGCTACAATTATAATTGACTTATTGATATACTAGTTGGTCGTCATGTTGTGTCTTATGATAAAAGAAAAGTATTTTCACCTGAAATCCTTCTTAGTAACAAATTCACTAAGGTTCTAGAGGGGGGACAATATTTTGCGTTGTCTTGTTCACTGTTTATGTTACCACAGAGTCTACTATCCCCATGATTTCCTTAAAACCTTCGTCAACAAGGACAGAAAAGACAAGAGTTCTTGAAACTTGAATGCACCACTCAGATATGTTATAGAAGTACCACTTCAAGATCTAGTCATGCTATATGTGTTCATTAATTATATACTTATCCACAGGTAACGCAACTCAACGCAACTGGTGTGGCACGAAGCCTTGACAGATTTCTTTGTGAAAAGTGTACATCATCTTTAAGTATAGAAACATCAAAAGAGCTAGGAATTATTGTGAGTTTACTTTGAAGAAAGCCCCGTCTACCATCTTCTAAATCCTCATGAACCTTGTTCCTCAACCCAACCTTAAAATGTAAAACGTAATAAACATCGACAGTGCGTACATGTACACAGTAAAGGTATAAATAAGATTCTTCAATGGCAAGTGAATACAACATTCGCAAGGGTGGCGTACCATTCACTACACAATGCCAACACATCATACATTGCTCGCATGCAATAATGCACACAGCGTAGTGGGTCATTTTCTGAATATTAGCATAATATATGCACAACAATGTTGAAAGAGCTGTACAGTGCATTATTACCAAGATGTGTATGAATAATTCAACATTGGTTACATTTTATGTTGTATGTACAGTAAATATGGACGTAGGAAGACTAAATGTCGTGAGTGTTGTATCAACGTAAAGAATTAAGTTGCAAGTACCAAGGGCAGTTTTTGTGATGCATATTACTAGGTGCTATGATGCCATGCACCATACATATTTAAGGCGAGCAGTTGTAAACCTGTGACTCAATCTTAAAAGACATAATTATGTACTTAGCACATGTTTCGGGGAAGCTGAAGCCTTTGTAACATACGAGACAAGCAAACGAATCCTTAAAAATCAAGCAGTGTTTAAAAGCATTCACTTTGCAAGCTAACTACCTCCGTTGATCAATTAATTAAGGGGAAAAGAGGGATCAACCCGATTTAACGAAGGGGATGTCTCTAAATTAAACTATGAATGCTCTTGTTTATCAATATGGCTCTATTGAAAGAAAATACTTCTATTCCATCTGCCAGAAAATACGTGATCATTAGTTCTTGCTTTAATTTCTTTTAAAGGAAGAGCGTTGATTGACGGTTCCTTTATTCCTCTTTCAATGCTTGTTTGACTAAATCTCCCTAATGACATCTATGAAAGTTTTCTATGAACATAATATTCAAACAAAAACTTGATAGTAGCAAAAGGTTAAAAGTTATTCGCGTTGTTTACAATGGTAAAATTATTGTTAGGATATGATCCAAAAAGTGTTAATGCATTTCTTAGTGATCAAGATTCCTTTGTACTCTATTTTTTTCTTTACCTACTACATCTCGATGCAGTGATTTATCTTAAGCTTTGCATGTAAGGTTTGGAAAGATTTTGCCATGCACTTGACTATACATTATTCTACGAGGAGTACAGACACACAGATATTTAAAAGTTCCTGTAAAGAACTTCTATTTCGTTCCCATTTACGCTTCCGATTCTCAAACGTTGGACTATTTTCTGGACATGTAAACGCAATGATCTTCAGTACCCCGGAAAATCTACTGATGTTACTAATAGGAAATGAAGAATCTTCAGCCAAACCCTCACATATCTCAAGAAACCTTGCAAAAACCCTCCGACATGTCCTCCTAAAGAATACTTAATTTTCTCCAATAAAAGCTTCTTCTTTTCGAGATATATGTAATACAAAATCTGGACAATTCGCTGTGAGCAAATTTTATTTGGCATTCGCAAAAGTTAGCCGTTTTATTGTAACTTTAGATGATTGTTTGTTTGTTTGTTTTTATTTTGTTTCTCCTTCAATACAGCTTTATTATGGAAATAATTCATAAGTATCACATCCGTATCAATTTTCGGGTACAGAAAAAAAAACACATATTGCCATTTTCAAAAGCACACCAAGTGATCAAATACCCATTGAAACAAGGGTTACACTGTATGCTGTGTATTTCAATGGCAAGCTAAGTTTCTTGTTATGTAAGTTTATACTTCCATGAAATTTGTGTACACTTTCCACAAGAATCAAATGCCGATCTATCAGCCTAATCAACATAGCTTGCACCTAGGATTAGGTTTTGTATTTTTCCCAGGAGTTTATGGTTTATAGGCGACTATTGCCAGTGGACCAATCCGCGTTTTGAAATTTGGCCATGAGCCAAATTCCAACTGTTAGCGCAACCAGATTATTGCACGAGCATTACAAACATCCCTTATCTACTTATTATGACTAACTTCAACAATAACCCTAACCATGATGTGTAAAGCAAATTTAGAAATAAACCCTTGTGAAATAGAAGTCAAGGATCTGCGCTTTACTGTATGGCTACCACCTTTCTAAAAATTTCCATACTCAAACAATATATAAAGCAGTAAGGTTAGAAGTGTTATGGATCGCACTTCTTTGTTCAGTTTGGAAGCTGACCTCGGGGTGACCGAAATATATTAAGCTGTGATTACGTCACACAATTTTGAACTTAGCCGCTTATGGAAATGCACACTTGGAAAAAAGGATGGTTTTCTTATGTATATACTTTCAGTAACGATCAAGAAAACAATGCAACTTACCAGAATAACTTCTCAAGTTATCATATTACCAATTTCAGGCGAAATTGTTGGCCAAAAGGCCCAAGAATCACCGGGAGATTTTAGGTCACCTAGGCTGGATGTTGGGCGAATGGTCACAAATTTGTCCCGAAATCATCCCCGAAGTTCACAACAAGCTCCAAATGTCGATATTTGGTCGGGGAAATACTTTGCCACATAGGTTCGTTTATGAAGTATTCCAATTTTCCTGAAGGCGGTCAATCACCCTTTGTTTGCGCTACGAATCTGTTTGCAATACACCTCCAGTCAGTCAGCCATCCTGAAATGCAATGCATGATGGTAGCTAGCATGTAGCACGTCGATACAAGATCCAACGCAATGCCATTGGACGTCCGCATACGTAATTGATGGGAAAGTATGTATGTATAATGCATAACATTTCAACATATTTTTACCTTAAAGAGAAGAAATGAGCAGTTTGAAACTTCGCAAGTGCAGCTCTCTTTCCTTCCTTTTTTCGAAAAGCTGATGACGAAATTTCTAGTCAAAGTTCACTCCCTGACAATCGTTATGTACCAAAACGAGTTTTTTTTGGAATATTTTACTTTCTATTTTTCTTCAACTCCTAAAAATTACTCAGTTACGTAAGACTATAATACGTATTATTGACATTTTTAACGGGTGTCCATTTTCGCTCTGCGTATAGACTAGCTGGAGTACGATCTCCCAGAATTCATTTCACCATGCTGGGGGTGTAAAGATTGCGCAATAACGGTCACAAATGCGAGGTCCGCTTCCCAACTGTCTCAGTCTTTGAAAGAAATGAATTTCTTAATTATAGTGGTAACTTTGTAAGAAAAAGATTGTTGGAAAACAAAAATACCTTGCGTAACTATATTTAATTAATAGATAAATTATGTGAAGGCCTAACGGTACAGTTAGGTTATAGCCAATTTGTAGTCAAACTTTTAAGTTGTATGCTTAGCACATTTTAACCAGCCATTTTTGTGTCTAAACAGTAACTGTGCCTATCAGTAAATTTAGGTTTTAGCCAATTGCAGTCAACCTTATAAGCACATTTCGTAACACATTTTAACCAGCAACCTTAATTTCCAAAGCATCTACCATGCCATCCTGACACAAAGTCACAGTGCTTTTGGTACACACTTTCAATGCCAAACTCAGTACCTAACTGCAACGCAATGTTATTCCTTAACTCCGTTGCAATAATTGCTAATTTTGTATATAACGTACAAAAAACATACTCCAAGCAGCATGTTGCATATAGAATACACCGTACCATACTACAACGGACTGGATACAGAAACTTACAATGTGTTACCAGTGTGTGTTTTACTGCGTTACTGTGTACTGCGGAACAATTTTTCATTTATAGTTTAATCATATAATAGGTACTTCATACATAATCTACATTTCATAAAAGTTCACGTGGTTTGACTACTACACATGATATCATGAAACAAAATTATTGGAATTGCTTACTTTTTTCTTGTTAGTAAAATTATGATGCGGCATTATTCAAAAATGTTAGCCTTTGGAATATAGATAGTTAACATAATATGCTTTATGTTAACATTATATCTTGTATACATCTCAACATTGTGCCTTTTATAACGCATTATCACGTCGTTGTATATTTAAGGCTTTTTTTACAAGCAGGGTTTACCAAAGAAAAAACAACAGACTTCGAATATGTACACCAAAGAGACAAATTTGCATATTTAATCCACAATATTCATTTTGTATCATTTTCAATATTTTTGAAGTAATTATGTTTTTTGCCGTTTACCCTATTTCCATTTTTTTGTACTGTGCCATGTTAATATTGCAAAGGCTAAAATTTCCATTATCATTTATAAGTGGGCTGACGTAAAAAAAAAAATGGTTCACCGTCTCCCTAATGACACTATAAACACACTATAGTAGGTCCAATGGCTACTTGATATAAGCATTACACTTATTGGTAATGAAGTAAATTGATATTGTAATTTTAATAAATGAAAAACAAATAATACAAAGAATGATTTTCTTTTAACTGTCTGAAGAATTTTTCACATCCTCTTTACAACTTGAAAAACATGCATTTACCCCTTTTCATTAGTGCAAACACACAAACTTTAAAAAACACAACGCGCCATCTTTTTTATGTGAATTCGTAAACTGGTTCATAGTTCTTCACCCACAATTGATGAGTCACATCTTAAAATCATGATCGGTTTGCATAATTTCCAAATATGAGAAAATAAAGAAGGTGAGTATTTTACCTATCACTCAACTTGTATCTGTGGGAGTAAAACAATTAAGGCTTAGCTAGATATGAATGGAATCGAAATGATTCTTTCCATTAACTGATTGATGGAACCATTCGAATGGTTATACAATATATCTTAAAAGCGACAGTGATGCAAAACTTTTAAGCAAAAGCTTGAACATTTACAGTCAAAGTATTTCGATTTAAGTTGACTCTGTTTGACTGGCTGAAGAGATTGACATTCACGTAACTTAACAGAGGTAAGCAATGTGTTATTTTTCAATATCACATGGATCAAGATTCTTTAACACCATCTTTGTGCCTGTGTTTAAACTGCTACTGGCGCACGGAATATCATTTTCTTTAAACACACAAGTTGTACTTTCGTGCTATAAAGATAATGGGCTAGATGGTTCGTAATATCATAACATCTTACTAATAAGTTTGCAGCGCAATCATACATAGTTTGCACATAAGAGAGTGCACAGTTCCAAAAAAATAAATCCAGTTCTTTCAAAAACTTGTGGAAAATCAAATTTTGGAGGCAATTATGTTAAAACGGATTTCACAAAGTTCCTATACACGCACAAGGGAGTTGTCAGGCCCCTGCATGTACATAGCTACAGGTATTGTAGGCCCAACTTTAAACCATTTTCCTTTCTAGGTGACAATATATGGTGGATTCCGTAAACAGGGGGTATCGACTTGTGACATTTGGGTACATTTTCCAGTTCCATGACTAAAAAAAAAAAAAATAAATAAAGAGTTAACCTTTTCACATGCAAATCAAAGTGCAAATCATGTGAAAAGTTTTCAAAGGATTTGGCGTTTCAATAGTTATAGTTCAAAATGAACTGATTTTCCCAGTGCAAACGGGACACCAAACGTGGATTGTCTATCTATCGCTAAATAAATAATATAAGTCACCTTAAAATCGGTGTGATACCTTGTAGATGATATGTTTTATCATCTTCTATGGACTGGAAATACGTAAAATGGGTAGACTGGATTGAGCCTGAAGAAAATGCACTGCTAAAAAACGGGGCACTATTAGGTGTTCCACGGTGTCCCGTTTACTAAATAAAAGTTTCTACCCAAAACGTAACTATGCACAGCTCTGTGAATTGGGCAAATTTTTCATTTTTTAGTGACTTCACATAGTACCTGATAGTACTTGAAGATACTTTCAAATATTTCAAGTAATCATGTAGTAAAAATAACAAATTAAGATTTGCAGTGAGACACCAAACCTGTACACGTACTTTTACCCTGGGAACCTATATACTCTGTTCAGGGTGCTAATCCATCTTGCACACACAGATGTAATAGGGAATAGTACTACTCGAATGCTTCCTGAAAATACGTATTAGAACTTATTTTAATTTTGGGGGGTTTCATGCAGATCACTTTCATAAGGAAAATGATTTACTAAATTTGTAAATGTCACGCTGTTGGTGTCCCATTTACATGTGAGATAAAATCATGTTTGGCACATATCATAACGACTTATCGATATGTTTAGTGCATTCCGAAATATAATAAGGCACCACAAAAGCTTTTATATCAGACCATCCATCTCTACTTCGGTTCTTTTATGCACTGTTAATTGTAAAGTGAAATATACCTCTATGAAAAGTGGGTCACAAAATCTAGTGACTCCCTTATTTACGACACACTCATACAGCACGATTCGTGTTTATGTGTCGTAATCCAGTCTAGCTAAATAACTACATGGCTAGGGAGTAAAAGTTGACTCAGGCGTTACTGAAATATGACCTTGTATTCCTGTAATAAAGGGTTTCAGTCAGTCAGTTTTTTTTTTTTTTTTTTTGATGAAAAGTGCAGTTAATACTCCCTCTGTAACAGACTTACTTTACATATAGGACAGGACCCTATACAATGGATCTTTCTCTGGCACAGTCTTGTTTCTGTATACCGCCGTATACAACTACACACACACACTTCATCTACTATTGCGCCCCTTAGCCAAACGATAACAAATTCGGTACATCTTAATTTATATTCGAACTACAATTGGTTTTCCACGTAACTTTTGCAGTGCCATCGATGTAACACAAATAGTGGTGGGGATGCTGCCTTGCGTATATTGGTTGCAACCTACAGCACGCTCTTAAATTTTAGTAAAGACATTCTCAGGAAAGGCGCAGCATACTTTCAAATGAATTGGACTTAATTGCTTCCAGTCTTGGGGGTGTTACGTTTCTTTGACTACTTGATTTTCCTTAATTTTCAGTTAAAACTCATTTCTTCCAAGTTGCCCCTAAGACGGACACTGGGTCTACGAACTGATGAATATGTTAAACGTTATGTTTTGAGGATCAGGAACAGTGGCGACGCTTCGGGGAAGGGTCATGAAGGGACATTTGCCCCCCTTAGATTTTCCTTGCCATTAACCAGTCTCCCCTTAAGTTAGGCCGGTTAGGTGTAAGGTTACCTGAAAAATTAAATGACATACCTCTCTTGAAACCTGTTTTTTCTACCCAGAAATAGTATACAACCTCAGGGCTTCAAGCGGACCCATGGCCATACGAGCGTAAAGTTACAGACACCGCAACTCCTTTATCCCACGTGCAACGATGCTTTTTAATGATAATTTACTCCGCTGGTTTTATTTTTTTTTTTATATTTTACTGTATCATCTGTACATATTTTCTTTTTTATTTGTTTCGTTTTTTTTTCATTGTCTTGTTTATTTTCTTCTGCTGTTTGTGCGAGTACCTGAATTTCCTTTTATAGAGTAATAAAATCTTATCTTAGCTCAGCTCAGCTCAGCTCAGCGCAGCCCAGTCCAGCCCAGCCCAGCCCATCTCATCTCATCTCATCTTATCTTAATCCCTTTTTTAAAATTTGAAAAGGGTGAAGGGTGCCTTGCGCTGAATTACTACCAGACACCTGAACCGATCTAAGTGGAAGACTCGGAGTCGAACAACTTCCTGAAACGAACAGATTTCCAAATTATAATTCACTAATTTAACATTAGCGTAAATTACCGGAGCAGGGGCCTTTCTCCCCCATTTGGAATAATTATCAATAGATTGGCTGATTTCGTCGGTGGACTGTGGAAAAATACTTCCATAGCTATAACGCATACTTATTGATTGTTAACGGAAATTATAAGAAAACTAAACACATTTGCGCACATTCATGTTTAGTTATGTTCCGGTTAAAGGTTTACATCAGTTTCAGATATGTAAGCACTGGTTGTCTGAAGATACAGTTCCACCATTAGGATATTTTTCTTTCGTATGGGCGTAATTCTAGAGGAACATGATTTGGACTCTTTTTGTTACTTTTTTTAAGGATTAATAACGCAAAGGTAACATCATTCTTTGTATGAAATATTAATTGGCTCTATTATGAGTCCATGGTAGTGAAAGTGGCCCATCGACCTTTTATACCTTTGTACATGGAAGACATAAACAATTAATTGTGCTACAGCTGCTCAGCAGCAGAATATCAGTGCGGAAGCAGCGCACCAATTGCGTAACTGTTATACTTAATTGTTAAACACTGCGCACCAACTGAGGAGAAATTAAAGTTAACTTGCGGAAACTGTGCTCCCCACCTGCGGAGCTGCAACTTTATCCCGCGGACGCAGCGCGCCAACTGCGTAATTTCCGCACTTGCTGCGCAAATACAAAAACTGAATCTGCGGAAGCACCGCACTACTGCGCAACTAGAATTAATCTGCGGAAGCTCCGCAATTATTGCGTAAGTACAAATACTTTATCTGCGGAAGCTCCGCACTACTGCTCAACTAGAAATACTTATCTGCGGAAACTCCGCACTTACTGCGTAAATACAAATACTTAATCTGCGGAAGCACCGCACTACTGCGCAACTAGAATTACCTTATCTGCGGAAGCTTCGCAATTTCTGCATAAATACAAACATTAATCTGCGGAAGCTCCGCACTTATACGTTAACACAAATACTTAATCTGCGGAAGTTCCGCGGTAGTGAGCTAAATTATCTCTGCAATATCCGCTAGGCCTAATGGCACATTATAAAACCACAAATTATCAAAGTTTAGAGGAACAATTTATTTACACTTACAAAATTCGGTTGTCTCTCTTAAATACGCTACGAGTAGACTACATTATGAATAGTGCTAGGCTAACGGCCTGGTAACTGATGCTTGCTGATCGATTGTAAACTAATCGAATCATCCTCTTAAAGGTAAAGAGCAGTCCCCCCAAACTTATTTTGGAGACAAAGCTAAATTAGAAAATGTGGTTACGAAAATTCTAACCACTTACTGTCCATGATTGTTTTTGTGCCAACGTTCTTTGGTACGTACTAAAGCTTAGAATATCGTCCTTTCACGTTCGTTAGCCGATGTGATATACCTAAATATAATCAATGCAGTTACTGTGTTGGTTGCTTGTTGTAGATATCAATTCTTCGTTACTTTCGACTCGCAATCTCGTGATACACATGAATGATGCAGGACTGCACTATTTCCCATACTGGTTATCAGGCTAATTGAAGAATCACCACATAGGCCAGGGGCGGATCCAAGGGGGGCTTTTACGGCCTCAGCCTCCCCCCTTTTTCTTCACATCAACAATAACAAATACACTTAAATAAGCATAATGCTTGTCTACGAGAATATTCAAGGGGGCTATTTCAGGCTCATCCTTTCCCTCACAACACAAATCCGAATACACGAACCTCGTATGATATTAAGTCCCGGTGAATAATCAAAGGGAGGGGGCCATCCCTTAGGCTCCTTCCCCGGTCGGCATAGACCTACCAGACAGGGACAGGGAGCGGAGGGTGTTTAGTTGTGGTGAGAAATAGTTTGACATTAATCAAGCAAGAAATGCTAGGGAAAATAATTAACAGACATGAGTTCGAGTAGTCACAGACGATTTCATCAATTCAGCGGATCTTTAATTTAACCAAGAGTCACAATAGAGAAGCATTAGCATATTTTCAATTCCGTTGTTTAGTTTCCTCGAAAATAATCAAGACCATTTCATATAATAGTGGTAGTAATTTTCTGATCACTTAGCATGTTCCTGATTTTTTTCTTATTGCAAACAAAAGCTAAACTTATAGACTGGATGTATAGATTTCTTTTATCAGCATGAAAACGCAATTTTAAGCAATCTGAGGGGTCGCGACCATCTTCAAAATTTTCTCTACGTTCCGCACCAACTAATGGTAATGCTCCGCTTAGATAGCCTTTCGGGCAAAATTACATTTTTCGGGTCAAAAGTATTTTTTTAATAACTTTCTAATCACTTTGTAGTTTGCGAACTTATTTTGAAGTGAGCATTTTATTAAGCGAAGATAGCGACTGCTTAGATTCTTCGTATGAGTCTGGAAAATGCTATTTCGGGCCATCTGAGGGTCTGATTTTTCAAAATTTTCTCCAATCATCCGCGCCAAGCAATGATTGCACTCCGCTTAGATAATCTTCAGGGCAGAAAAAAGTTTTGTGAACAAGAAAAAACCGCAAACTAAAATACTCCAGTTCGCCTATACCCATCGATGCTCTGTATTTTGAATCCTACAAGTATGCAAATCTAATAACAATTTATACTCCAAAGGTGGCGTGAATGGAATAAGATTGCACGTAAAGACAGCAGTTGCAGTTTTATCCTCATGAACCACCACAATTCAACATTAACACTATTCCCGTCAAAGTCAAAAATATTGCACCATTTTGCATCTAGGCCCCTTGAAAACGCCAAAAATGTTCTAAGCGGGGGGGGGGGGGGGGATTTTCGGTAGACGTTCGGTTTTACAAGGATACGTCCTCTTTTTATTGTTTCGTGCTGGTGTCCGGGCGGTTTTGTAGTATTACAGCCTCTATGTCCGGATTTCATTTATTTCTCCTATGATCTGATAGGTTTTCCCTGATTTTGCTCCAATCAAATTAGAAGAAACTCTAGTAAAAGCAACAAATATTGCACCATTTTGCATCTAGACGCCATTGAAAACCAACAAAATTTCCAAACCTCCAACCCCTTCCTTCCTCTTAGACCCTTCACCAGGGTGGCGGCATGTCCTCCATTCTGAGAATGATAATATACACAAGCAACGGTGGGTCTTTGGGCCCACGGACTTCCTAAATTGGTGGCCACCGTTCGAACCAAAAAGTCTGGCAAGATGTTACAGACTGCTAGAACAGGGAGCTGTAAGCTAGACCCAATAAAAGCTATAACTCTGACTTCCTGTATTCATTGACAGGGCAGACTGCACTAACGTCCTGTGCGCAGATTGTCGCTACCATGCGTGTTATTATAGCGAGATGGCTGCCTGCTATGGTTTTGTGCGTAGAGAAGGATAAGTTCTTATTACTTCTCAAGATACACCTAGCGTTTGGCAATCCTAAGTTAAGCCTTACGTAACTGTTTCCAAGAGAGAAATGTAACAAGAGAGCTAGTGTCAAATTCTACGATTAAACCCAGGCCTAGATGTGTACATAAATGTCATGGCTGTTCTCCTGCGGTGAACTACAAGCACTTCCGAGATACGACAGTACATTGTGTGTGCCACAATACTACAAGTACACAATACTCTTTAGCTTGTTAGCGTTTAGCGACACTGTAGGTGTACGCCATATACTACAGGGACAATGCGGCCGTTGTGCGATGAGCAAGTATACTGACTGTATACCACCGATCTCTATAATAAACCTGGATAGCGCTTCGTCTATAGAAGCACGTACAAACAGTTGAAGTCACCGCGAACATGCGACGGCAGCCATACCACTCCCATTCTTACGCGACCGACTAACAGCTAAGCGTACATTACTGTGCAGAAGTTGTCAGTCACCACTTGTTATTGACTTCTGAGCAATCGTGGTGGTGAGGAAAGTGGACGAAGGAGCATCGGGTGGGGGAAGGGGCTGTAGAGAATGTTCGGGGTTTTAAAAATCAGCACACTAAGTCTTTTAGAGAGCCATACATGGACAGACTGAGGCCCCAAAAGGTGTACGTAGGGCTTATGATATTGTGCGAAACGAAACAAAACGAAACAAATTAGTTAAGGCCACCCATGGAATAGGAAGCTATAACGGATAAGAGGAGGACAAAAATCAATCGGTCAAAGTAGTCCTAGGTTTATGAACGTATTTTTTGCTCTGTTTCGCAAATTATCATTAGCGTGGTGGGCTGCTGATATTCTGCGAAACGAAACGAAACAAATTAGTTTATGCCACCCATGGAATAGGAAACTATAACGGATAAGGGGAGGCCAAAAATCAATCGGTCAACTGTTCAAAGTAGCCCTAGGTTTATGAACGTATTTTTTGCTCTGTTTCGCAAAATATCATTAGCGTGGTGGGCTATTGATATTCTGCGAAACGAAACGAAACAAATTAGTTTAGGCTACCCATGGGATAGGAAACTATAACGGAGTAAGGGGAGGACTAAAACCAATCGGTCAAAGAAGGCCTAGGCCTATGAACATATTTTTTTGCTCTGTTACGCAAAATAGCAATAGCGTGGTGGGGTAATGATAATCTGCGAAACGAAACGTAATAATTCTAGCCGCCTTCACACGGCGTACAGAGAATTCAGATCGGATTCTGATCTGATTTTAAATCCTTCCCATTAATCAGATCATTCTCTTTTTCTAATTGTATTACATTTATGCTCAACAAAAACTTGTATATGTTTCAAAACTGTAGATCAAATATCGGGTAGACCTACTAATAAAAAAATCATCTCCAAATTTGTAAGTTGTTTTCTATTTTTCATGAAAGTTTCACTGTATCTCTGTGGAATAATTATTTCTTTTAGTGCGCGTTCGTATTAGCTTCCTCTATTCTCAGGATCGCCAAGCAATCATTCCGATATACAGGCAAACCTCTTTAATTGGTGTATTGTATAAAGGCATGTGAATTGTGAGCCTGATAAAGGTTAACGTTTCCTGATACCTCTGCTATAATAAGTACAATACTCGACAAAAATACATGGGACAAACAAACCCCGCTAACCGTATCAATGTTGAAGTTTCAGGACGTCTTGGGCTGTTGCAATATTGAATGGGGGAGGGGGTGATCCGCCCATTGCTAATTGTATTGCTTGTTTTGTCCCCGCATCATTTTTGTCGAGGATTGTAGGCTATATCTGACCTCTTATCCCATTGTAAAGAGAGCGTTCTCCGCCGTAAAGTCCGTGATAATTCCGTTTCTAAGTATTGGTGTAGGTGGATTGCTGCGCCCGTATATGCAAGAGTTTCCTACAACAGCTTTAATTAGTACTGTGTGAAAAGTCTGTAAATAGGCTTTGATGACTGATTGAATTTTTTCCTACCCTTACCCGCTATGTCAATTGCTTATGAAACAGATTGTGACTTCCACGGTAACGCTATTTGTTTCATTTTGTTTCGCAAATTATAAAAACACCATTATATTCATGATATTTTGATGATATTTAATGAAATTTTGCGAAACAGAGCAAGAAATATGTTCATAGGCCTAGGCCTACTTTGACCGATTGATTTTTGTCCTCCCCTTATCCGTTATAGTTTCCTGTTCGAGGTGGGTGGCCTGAAATTTGTCTCGTTTCGTTTCCCAGAATATCAATAGCCCACCACGCTAATGATATTTTGCGAAACAGAGCAAAAAATACGTTCATAAACCTAGGGCTACTTTGAACAGTTGACCGATTGATTTTTGGCCTCCCCTTATCCGTTATAGTTTCCTATTCCATGGGTGGCATAAACTAATTTGTTTCGTTTCGTTTCGCAGAATATCAATAGCCCACCACGCTAATGATAATTTGCGAAACAGAGCAAAAAATACGTTCATAAACCTAGGACTACTTTGACCGATTGATTTTTGTCCTCCTCTTATCCGTTATAGCTTCCTATTCCATGGGTGGCATAAACTAATTTGTTTCGTTTCGCAGAATTTCAATAGCCCACCACGCTAATGATAATTTGCGAAACAGAGCAAAAAATACGTTCATAAACCTAGGGCTACTTTGACCGATTGATTTTTGTCCTCCTCTTATCCGTTATAGCTTCCTATTCCATGGGTGGCATAAACTAATTTGTTTCGTTTCGTTTCGCAGAATATCAATAGCCCACCACGCTAATGATAATTTGCGAAACAGAGCAAAAATACGTTCATAAACCTAGGACTACTTTGACCGATTGATTTTTGTCCTCCTCTTATCCGTTATAGCTTCCTATTCCATGGGTGGCCTTAACTAATTTGTTTCGTTTCGTTTCGTTTCGTTTCGCAGAATATCATAAGCCTGTACGTAGCACTATACATGTGCATGATGAAATTGTCAAGTTGAAAGCAGTTCCATGGAGCCTGTGGGTACTGATAACAGCTTAAAACCATGTAAAATGACAAAAGAACATAAAATACAGTCTCCTTTTAAACTTGATGTTCTCTTAATTTAATCACCTCGTTAAATCACAAAAATCAAAAACAATTACTTCAATGTTAAAAATTACATTGCTTTAGTTTTAAAATAAAGATTAAAAAATAATTGCACTTGATATTGTAAAAATAATTATTGTCATACAGTCATACTAATAGCCTACAGCTAGTCTCTCAAAAAATTATTTAACACCCTTGAAACACTCTTTTAACCCATACTAGTATTCCCACCAGTATCTATGTATTCATACCTGTAACCCTGCCCCCCTTCAAACCCCTCAGTCCCCCAACAATCTCTATCATGGCAATTTCTACTTGTAGCCCAGCACCCTGCGTTTAAATTTTCTTGACTCAATACAGTTCAAAGTGGGTGGAAGTACTGAAAGCTCCAAGAACTTTAGGCCTACAATTAAGAGTTGAATGTGGAAAGTATATGCTCAGCTGATGTTTATTGACAGAGCAGCAAATCAGTGAAGGTCTAAAAATGGTTACATTAGTGATGAAGATTTTGCGCCCAACCAACTCACACTCCCCCCTTTCTCTACTTGAAAGTCACCAAGTTCAGGGAGTTGTTTAGTGCAACTCCCTGTCTATGCATCAGTTAATTACCTCAACAAAATGAATAGACAACAAACTAAATATGATTGTGCTACAGTAGTCAAACAATATGAAAAAACAACGGTGTGACCACGCACAGGCGTACGGGGTAGGCCTAATTTTCTATGAGAGTGCAAGAGCATTTTTCCCCAATCAGTGTCACCATTTATCATGTTTTGCCCATGTTCTGCCCGAATAGACAACCGGTTTTGCGCGAATTGGGAGGGCGAGTGCCCCCCCCCCCCGCACCCCCGCCTCGTATGCCTTAGACAGTGACAGTGTAATTAGTCTAAATAAATGTGGTTTAACCACTCAAAACAAGAAGTAAATGATGTTCAGTGTAGGCCTAATTGACCAAAATTGCAACGAAGAGCTTTATAGCCTGTTGAAAACAACAAGAGTTGTCTAAATATGCTTTATCAAATAACCAAAACCGTCCCGAACCCACGGGGACCTTAACTGGCCCCAATGATGATGCCAACCATCAACAAGTTTTTCTTGTGATTGAAAATCATGAGGTCACCCATCCACCTGTCTACTAATGAGCCTTGTTATTTGCATATTTTTGTTTCTACCTATCCATTTATTAGTGAAATGTTTGTTGGCAATCTTTTAACTATCCATTGGTGCAATTGATAGCCGCACACGATGGCATTTTTGTTGCTAAATTGCCCAATATCTATGAAGTCTTGCTAACTGCGTAGCTTTATTGTACTTAAGTGGTTGCAAGTGCGATTACGTAATCTGTGTTTTGGGAGTGGTAAGATGGCGGAACGGTGACTTCAGAAATACTGCCACAAGCGCTATCCAGGTTTATTATAGAGATCGGTGCTGTATACAAATTTGACTTACTCAAATATTCTTTTACAAAACAATAAAATACATAAATGCCAAAATAAAACCCTCTCATTTTAGGCCAGATCATAACCAAAAGTGACCATGAAGTCTCGTTCCCGTCTATATGGCTCACTCTCAAAATGAGCTCGATTATGGGGTAAACCACTCACTGAGAATCAAGAAACATTAAACGAAAGAACTGTCCCTCGAAAATGAAAAGCGTGCCTAAGGTACTGTCCATGATGTCATGGACGGTACAATAAAGAATTTTTGCCTTATTTCTCTTCAGATTATCTTTCATTACATTTCATGACTTTACTATTGCATATTCAAGGTAAAACAAGCAATTATTCCTAGTATATTTCTTATCTGAAGAGGAAAAATTTTGGCATATGACTCCCAACAGCCAATCATGAAACTGGACAGTCTACTACACTACTTCAATTTGGGATGACTGCTCTTGCCCTTTAAATTCCTATTCCATGGGTGGCATAAACTAATTTGTTTCGTTTCGTTTCGCAGAATATCAATAGCCCACCACGCTAATGATAATTTGCGAAACAGAGCAAAAAATACGTTCATAAACCTAGGACTACTTTGACCGATTGATTTTTGTCCTCCTCTTATCCGTTATAGCTTCCTATTCCATGGGTGGCATAAACTAATTTGTTTCGTTTCGCAGAATTTCAATAGCCCACCACGCTAATGATAATTTGCGAAACAGAGCAAAAAATACGTTCATAAACCTAGGGCTACTTTGACCGATTGATTTTTGTCCTCCTCTTATCCGTTATAGCTTCCTATTCCATGGGTGGCATAAACTAATTTGTTTCGTTTCGTTTCGCAGAATATCAATAGCCCACCACGCTAATGATAATTTGCGAAACAGAGCAAAAAATACGTTCATAAACCTAGGACTACTTTGACCGATTGATTTTTGTCCTCCTCTTATCCGTTATAGCTTCCTATTCCATGGGTGGCCTTAACTAATTTGTTTCGTTTCGTTTCGTTTCGTTTCGCAGAATATCATAAGCCTGTACGTAGCACTATACATGTGCATGATGAAATTGTCAAGTTGAAAGCAGTTCCATGGAGCCTGTGGGTACTGATAACAGCTTAAAACCATGTAAAATGACAAAAGAACATAAAATACAGTCTCCTTTTAAACTTGATGTTCTCTTAATTTAATCACCTCGTTAAATCACAAAAATCAAAAACAATTACTTCAATGTTAAAAATTACATTGCTTTAGTTTTAAAATAAAGATTAAAAAATAATTGCACTTGATATTGTAAAAATAATTATTGTCATACAGTCATACTAATAGCCTACAGCTAGTCTCTCAAAAAATTATTTAACACCCTTGAAACACTCTTTTAACCCATACTAGTATTCCCACCAGTATCTATGTATTCATACCTGTAACCCTGCCCCCCTTCAAACCCCTCAGTCCCCCAACAATCTCTATCATGGCAATTTCTACTTGTAGCCCAGCACCCTGCGTTTAAATTTTCTTGACTCAATACAGTTCAAAGTGGGTGGAAGTACTGAAAGCTCCAAGAACTTTAGGCCTACAATTAAGAGTTGAATGTGGAAAGTATATGCTCAGCTGATGTTTATTGACAGAGCAGCAAATCAGTGAAGGTCTAAAAATGGTTACATTAGTGATGAAGATTTTGCGCCCAACCAACTCACACTCCCCCCTTTCTCTACTTGAAAGTCACCAAGTTCAGGGAGTTGTTTAGTGCAACTCCCTGTCTATGCATCAGTTAATTACCTCAACAAAATGAATAGACAACAAACTAAATATGATTGTGCTACAGTAGTCAAACAATATGAAAAAACAACGGTGTGACCACGCACAGGCGTACGGGGTAGGCCTAATTTTCTATGAGAGGGCAAGAGCATTTTTCCCCAATCAGTGTCACCATTTATCATGTTTTGCCCATGTTCTGCCCGAATAGACAACCGGTTTTGCGCGAATTGGGAGGGCGAGTGCCCCCCCCCCCCGCACCCCCGCCTCGTATGCCTTAGACAGTGACAGTGTAATTAGTCTAAATAAATGTGGTTTAACCACTCAAAACAAGAAGTAAATGATGTTCAGTGTAGGCCTAATTGACCAAAATTGCAACGAAGAGCTTTATAGCCTGTTGAAAACAACAAGAGTTGTCTAAATATGCTTTATCAAATAACCAAAACCGTCCCGAACCCACGGGGACCTTAACTGGCCCCAATGATGATGCCAACCATCAACAAGTTTTTCTTGTGATTGAAAATCATGAGGTCACCCATCCACCTGTCTACTAATGAGCCTTGTTATTTGCATATTTTTGTTTCTACCTATCCATTTATTAGTGAAATGTTTGTTGGCAATCTTTTAACTATCCATTGGTGCAATTGATAGCCGCACACGATGGCATTTTTGTTGCTAAATTGCCCAATATCTATGAAGTCTTGCTAACTGCGTAGCTTTATTGTACTTAAGTGGTTGCAAGTGCGATTACGTAATCTGTGTTTTGGGAGTGGTAAGATGGCGGAACGGTGACTTCAGAAATACTGCCACAAGCGCTATCCAGGTTTATTATAGAGATCGGTGCTGTATACAAATTTGACTTACTCAAATATTCTTTTACAAAACAATAAAATACATAAATGCCAAAATAAAACCCTCTCATTTTAGGCCAGATCATAACCAAAAGTGACCATGAAGTCTCGTTCCCGTCTATATGGCTCACTCTCAAAATGAGCTCGATTATGGGGTAAACCACTCACTGAGAATCAAGAAACATTAAACGAAAGAACTGTCCCTCGAAAATGAAAAGCGTGCCTAAGGTACTGTCCATGATGTCATGGACGGTACAATAAAGAATTTTTGCCTTATTTCTCTTCAGATTATCTTTCATTACATTTCATGACTTTACTATTGCATATTCAAGGTAAAACAAGCAATTATTCCTAGTATATTTCTTATCTGAAGAGGAAAAATTTTGGCATATGACTCCCAACAGCCAATCATGAAACTGGACAGTCTACTACACTACTTCAATTTGGGATGACTGCTCTTGCCCTTTAAATCTCAGACTCTGTCTAGTGTCTAGACAGCAAACGAAAACAGGTGGCTGCTATTCCAAACAACCGATACGTTACCTTTCAATTGCTATGATTGGTTAGACTTGTATCCTGACACGCTTTCATGAGTGCCGTGTGAACGGTAAAGCTATGTACAAGACGAACACTGGTTATTTATAGTTACATTTGTACGACATGATTGGTCTATTGAAAACATACGTTGTCACACGGAGCTTGCGAACACGTGTGCCCTAGTTTGGAAACAATGCCGTCGCGTACAGCGGAAGCGACTGCTTAGCTGACAATACATTTACAAATGTGTCGCAGCGGAAATTGAAAATCAAAAGAAAATAACGGCCACAACTCAGGCTTTATATACAGTGAAGAGTAAAGTGTTCAGCTGGGAAGAATTCAAGAAAAAATCTTACCCAGTGGTCTATTTTATGTAGCCATGGTCCGTTACAGTACTGATAGTTAACGCGGACCGAAAGAGTGTGGGGCATTCAGTTTGGAACTTCAGTTATGTAGGTACGCCTGCCTGTCAAGCAAAGCTAACAACAGGGCGCTCACGCGTACTCGCACTACAATACTTTTTCGGTCTTTCCACTGACAGACAAGGCATCCTGGTTTCGTCAATTGATGTCAGCACATGCTGAAAATGTCTCCTAGATAAAACAATCATATTTTCTGGAAACGAATCTTGAACCATACTCGAGACTTAGATATGTTGACCCGACATGAAAATTCATACACGGGCCAGATATGAAGTTCATATCTATTCCATACTGTTTATAAAAGTCTGTAAAATTACAGTAAAAAAAAAACAGAAAATACATATCAATCCTTGTCGTATTTATTTTTTGTCTTTCTTTGCTTTTACTGTAAATTTATGGGAGGCTTTTTTAAAAATGAACATGAATAATTCAAACATCACATCAACAAACAAAAAAAAAAAAAATAAACTAGTAACGAGAAAAATGTACTTATCTGGTGTGATAAGGCCATATTCGGTTGATCCGAATACATGGCCTTCATTTTTCTCATGTTATATAGCAAAGGCTTACAGCATAGGTTTATCTGGTTTGATATACTTGTCAGACAAATTTGAATGCTAATCGTGTCTAATCCTGAGTAAGTATTTTACATGTAACTTATGACATTGGTTCTGTCCCAAAATGCAAAGCATTTCTTTACAGTTGCTACCTATACTGCATTATTAGTAAAAGTGCAGCTACTTTAACAATTATATGACTGTCATGTCTACAAAGGAGCCGCTGTAGAGATTATATACCGACGTCGTTACGCGTCCCTCTATTTTTCCATCCAGGCGTCCATTTTACAACAACTGTTACTAAGCTGCTATTGTTCACGCGTTTCGGCAAGACAACGACTCTGCATGATCATTTCCATCCAGTATGCCAAATTGAAATGCGCTGACGTCACGTGCATAACCTCTATATCCAAAACAAGTTTTGAAAACAAATTTTAATTCAAGAGTCACATGAAAACCAAAATGTAAACTAAGTATAATTATAACAGTTTCATTACCTTGCATATCAAATTACATCTAACTGTATAGGACTGTTTTAAACTAGATCTGCATGTCTAGAATGAATATTTATCAAGTTATATCTGGCTTGATGTGGCCATAAAAGACTGATTAAATGTCTTAGTTGCAGTTTTCGACGTTGTATCTGGTTTGATACAACCAAAGAAAACGTAACGTAAATACCTTGCAAGGGATTTAGCAAGTTGTATCTGGATTCATATGGTCATATTTACCTAAATTGGCATATTATTTGGCATAAATATTTTAAAGATGCCAAGTTAGGAAAATCTCACTTCTGGTTCTCTGTGGCTCAGTCAATGCTGTGTAAACAATCCCGGGCGAAATCGTGTGTAACCGAACTTTTCGTGAACGAACCTAAGCTGATAAGTAGCAATACTATTGCTCCAATCAACATTGCAAACCCAGAAAAGTGATAAAATCGAACTGCCATTTGCTGCCCGACGCACGAGACTGTCAATATTGACATGACCGTACAGGACTCTATCGCTCAGAGAGGGCGGTGACCTTTTGCCCGACTCCAGATCCCCAACAAGGGTATAATTTTTCCTGACTGAGGTACAAAAGTCTCCCCGATTCAGGGTGCTCCATGGTTTTTGATTGTTGAAGATTCGAGATTTGTAGACTTAAAGTTAAATATAAGGTTAAGTTGGCTAGTTGTTAATAGTTAAATTTTCACGGAGGCGACTGGTCGTAGCAAAGTCAGACGGCTTATTTCAGCTTTTTCTAGTTGCGAGTGAATAGAAGATAGCCTTTGTTAGAGCGAGCATGCCGGTGGCTGGCGTCTTGGACTCTAACTGAAATTTGATGCAATCTCAGCTGGTTGGACTGTCGTGTTGGCGTCACGGGGCTGCATTTTCAGTAAATACAATGTTCCTCATAAAATGCCTGTACTTGACAGTAATGTATACGTTTGATGTACTATGTATGATACAGCACTGCATTTTATTGAATGGTCTTCAGCCTGCCGATTCTCCTACTTGGAAAAATTATACCCTGTCGTTTTACGCCCCCTCCTTAGCTCCCCTCCCCCAGAAAAAAGGTCTGGGGCCGCGCCAGTCTGTGTTAACTGTCTAATAATTCCAAAACGATAAATGGAACGACCTGTCAACTTGATAAAACTGATTTTTTTTTTTTTTTTTATTAAAACAGAAATTGAAAAGGCGGCAGAACTTTGAAGACTTGGCTTACTTTGCACAAAAAAGCGATTACTTGAATTGTCACTAGTTTATATCATTTTTTTCAGGATTTAGCAGAATGGCAGATGTGAAACTAGTACGATTGGGGATGTCGTCCGAAAATACCAACTCATAATAAAGAAACTGCTGGTAAGTACATTATGCCAATGCAACTGGAATGGTTAAACACAAGGCTATTGGTAAACGTTCACTATGCGGTTATCAGTTCGGGAGATAACCGTTTTCGGGGAAAATGATGTTTCCCCAGATCGGGAGAAAATTTGCCTGTTACAACGGTATAAATATTTATGAGCACTTAGTTTTTCTCTCCAAAGTCGTCGGTTTGTTTAAAAATGTTTATGTATTCAAATGTGATCTCTTAGCTAAGATACAACTTGCGAAACCACAAGGAACCTTCAACAACGTACATACAAACAAATGCTGGCACGATCCACTTGGACACCTTTGTGCAAAAAGAGCGCACGAAGCTAATTACGGCTGTGTCAGGTCTATAAATTACGCTTAGGACAAAGAACGTAGCAAAATCGCTCTTTATCTTAAAATCGGCGTGGGAACAACCAACGAGAACAAAATGTTTTTATTCCCCTATCAACAGAGATTTTTGATATGCCCCAATTTCTCTTTCCTAAAATCGATAAAAATTGCAAGCCTTAGGTTGTTTTGAGCGTTATGTCCGTTGAATTTGCGGGGTAGGATCGCAATGCATCATGGGAGATATTTGAAAATGGCGACACCATATGCGCCAGAAAAAAATTATTTCCCCTGAAAGCGGTTATCTCCCGAACTGGTTATAGATGTAGGCTAGCTTGTGACAATAAATGAAATGAACGAAAACACTTTGGAATTTGCAAGTAGAAATTTACATAAGGGAAAGTGGCATTGCAAATATTGCATGCTTGTTATAATATATTTTTTGTTAAAGCGACTGGTTGAAATTACTTTGTCAAAGTGCAAAATATCTATATTGTTGCATTACAAAAATGCATTGACGTCTCGGAATGTAATAAGTGCTATTCCAAACAATGTCATCACATGTGCAATATGTTCTAGGTAAAATGTTGTTCGAAATGCTCTAACTCATTTTGGGAATTCTGGTAGGAATATTTTCCATTTTGATCCTGATGAAAATTTCGCGTTTTACAAAATTTCGCCTTTTAATCTCTGTGACCATGGAATTACCGGAATTACCGGCCATACTTTGTTTTTAAAACAATAATTGACCGTAGATGATTTTTGAGCTTTATATAAAGTGTTAGATTAATTGCCATTATGCATCCACTTAGGTCTACTAAGTATTGAATGGGTCGGAGTTTCCTACCTCGAAATCTATGTCCTCATAGATTTCAGTATTAATCCAAGGCGACTTGAGATTGTCGAAAACATTTTTTAAACATGAATTTCTTGACCTCAGAGGTCTTTGAGCTAATCCGAACTACAGAATTAAATAACAAAGTTTCGGGTGCAAACCATTCAACAAGGTACGACAAATTACAACTGATACAGTACCCCATGGAAGATCTAGACTAAGATGAGATGCAATCATGCAACACTTACTTATCGGCAGACAAACTTACATACTCAATGAAGACGATGCCCTTCGAATGATAACCTGAGATTATAGCCCATAATTTTGGATAATTGGTAGAGAAATCAATGTCTTGAACCGAGAAAACAAGCTTTGGGAAGATCAACGTGGTTTATTGCCGATAAAGATGGTGCTTCATATAAAATCTTTTTAATAAAATCCGGAATAATGATTTCGGAGGTTCCCTCCAAAATCCACACTTTTACAAACTGTTCATAAGAACTAATCTTGAAAAAATGTTCACATCCGGCAAAAAATTAAGAAGTCAACAAACTTTTCGAATGAAACCATTCTTGATGATTTCGAGCCTAGAAAATGTGCAAAGTTCACCAACTAAGTGCAACTACAGAAAGTGGAAGAGTTTACTTTAATTTTATTCAAGTTATATCTCTCACATGTTGATAGAGTAAAATAAACATTAAACATCAAATATCCGGTCAAGATATAAAAAATACGTTAAGGAAATATGTGACACAGATATGGATGTGCGTCACATACAAATCCCATAGCTGGTTCAGATGTGGGCCATAATTTAATTTCCACAATGGTTGCATGTGCTGGTTTTGAGTAAGGGTTCTTAGACAACCAAGGTAAATTTGGGAGTCTGGTCTTCAATGTTGCAAAGAAATGCGAAACAGGAAACAGGATTTTGCTCGTTACGCGATTTTTCATAGGGCAACATTAGGCCTATCCCTTTCCATAACCAACTAAGATTGGGTACATTCTGATATACAGTAGCGTCACAGAAGTAGTTGTCACAGAAATAGTAGTCTTCACTCTCCATGAAATCACCGGCCGCCTTTTCCGATAAAAATTGTGGTATTTGTGGACCATTTCCAGTTTTCCGACTATTTTTTTAGAATTTTTCTTTCCGGTGCGTAGCTGGAGTACGAATATTTGGTGAGGAACTACTAGCTGAACTAAGACAAGTGGCAAATGAGATAGAAAATCAGCGGCGTAAAAAAAATTGGGGGGGGGTAATCGGAGGATCGGCAGCAGGCATTGTAGGTGGAGGTATGGCTATCGCAGGGGCAGCTTATTACGTAACATACACTTCATCATTACGTAGACCAGGTATTTGCTTATCAACGTAATGTGTCGTTTCGAAGTTTTTTCAATCAAAACACATTGAGGATACTTTGTTGTCATATTGTTGTCAAGTAGACTGCTATCTCTAGGAACTTTGTAATTGGAAAGTCACATTTTTTGTACAATATAATAATTGTTTTTAAAATAAATATGACAAAGAATGCAAACACATTGGTTGCAAACATTTCCAGACAAGGTAAACAATAAGTTTATCACTTCCTGATTAAAAAACGCCAAAGAAGATATTATTCAAAGCAACAGCAATCCTTTTGTTAGGAAAATGCCTCCAAAATAAGCTCCACCCATTTATGCAAAATGAGATTTACGTCATAAAGTGGTAAATTTACACTCTTTCAAGTAAATTTGTGAAACGTTTTTAACTTGCTCTGATCAAGTGCATGAGCGCCTGTGGCGATGAGTTGACATCAGTATACCAATTGTCAGTGCTCTGAAATTAGGGCCTCACAATTTCTTTTTACTTAAAAATGTGTGACAAAACACCAGTTCTATGATATTTATAACTAAGAACGTAATAACTAAGTATGATTTTATAATAAATGTAAGTTAATTTTCAAATAGGGCCATAAATTTGCCAAAAAATGTTTTTTTCTTAAACTGAAACTTCGCAGAACGATGCATGTTATATATTGAAAGTTTTCTGGCTATTTCTTATTTGTTTGTTTGGGATTATTTTTGTTTCTTTTTCAGCTTAAAAACAAAATGAATGTTTGCTAAATGAGGGTATTTTTATTTGAAATCAGGAAAATACAAAATACTGCTAAAATTTCTGTAAATTTTAAGAAAAAGTTTTACAAAGCAGTAAAATTTGGTTAAAAAAGCAGACAGAAATGGTTTTTCAAATAAACAGAAAATACATGTTAAACAACCCTTTTTTTATTGTAGCAATACAAAGTGTCTGTAAAGATACAGAAAATCTCTATAAAAAGTAAAATACAAAAAGTTTAAGTTAAAAAGGTCTGTAAATTTACAGAAATTTTCGACAGTGCAGAGCTAGACATTTTAAAAGGATTTTTTCCAAAAGTACAACTAGACTTAAGCTAACGAAAAATCAAATTAATAATTTTAAGTTTTACGAGTTTTAAATCCATATGAGGCTTGCATTGATAGCACTCCAACTTTAATTTGACCGGAACTTACAAAAACACCGACCTACTTAGCTTACATCAGAAGTACATGTGAATAATGTATGTGGTTCGCCTAATTATCTAGTCTCCTCCGTTTCCTGTAAGCAGGTCACTCTTTGTTATAATTTAAGTCTTCTTACTCTGAAATTGAATGTAAACTTAATTTTAATTTTTAATTTATGTTTGTGACTACGTCCATTCGTGCATCCCTTGTCTTTATAATCGTTCATGAATGCATGTTATACATCGAAAGGGTTCTTTGTCGAGTCGTTCCTAAAAACAAAGTCGTGCGATTAAAGAAAGAATTAATAATTGTACACTTCAAATGTCTGATGGTCAGAAATGAAATGTAATTAAGTTTATTCATTGTGATCCTACTGAAAGAGTGTCTTTTACCAATGTCACGTAATGATGAACGACACGGGAATTGTCTGAACAGGGAGCTGTTTAACTGTTTAGCTCCCTGGTCTAAAAAGGATCTCTGTGGCAACTGGAAGGTGGATATATCATGTATTCATAAAAACTTTTTGAGAACGCTGGCTTGTGATTGGTCAGTTACTCATGAACTAATCCAGTGTAGAGACACAGGGTGTATGGAGAGCACCTTTTTGATCAACATGACTATAAACACAACTTTGCCGATACAGTGTATAGGCTAGGCCTACATATTTTTAGGGAATTTACGTGACATACAGTTAATAACAACAGTTTATTTGTAGTTCTGGCCCAACTGCTTTCAAATGGTGCCTAAAGTTAAAAGCAATTAAAGGCATACGACTGTAATATCCCCGTAACTGTCCTAGTTAAAATGTTGACAACTAGGCCCAGGCCTAATCAGATATCAGACCTTTCAGAGGTAAGTTAGGCCTAGGCAAGGGCGGATATGAAGAAATTTGTTTTTGGGCAAACACATCTTGAGACCAAGACGTCTCAAATAGTATCAGGGGATGTCGTGCAAAAATATTTTTTTTTGGGGGGGGGGAGGGGGGGCATGAGAAGTGGTGACTGACTGCCCGAAAGACTATCTAAGCGGAGCGCCACCATCAGTTGGCGCGGAGCGTACAGAAAATTTTGAAAAATCGCGACCCCTCATATAGCCGGAAATTGCATTTGCCAGGCTGGTAAGTAGAATTTAAGCAGTCGTTATTTTGAGCTTTCCTTTGCAATAAAATCTTCATTTTAATAAAAAGAAAATCAAATTGCAAACCAATCAGAAAATTACCAGATAAAATGTACTGGCTCCTTTACAGGACGATGTGACATTTTGTCATTTTCTTTGTCGAAAAGTAAAATCTCCACAACAAAGAATAGACCAAAACCAAATTTTTGTTTAATATGTTAAAGAAGAACATATTCATGGCACTCTGGTTAAGTTTTCATTCATTTCTCATGTTCGGTTGTCGAGATATTAGCAACTGAAATTGACACTTTTCTGCAAAAGGTAAACTTGAACCAAGCAGGTTCTATGTCATGTATTCATATTGTTGGTCAATGTTTTGCTTTGTTTTTATTTATTTTTGATCCTGCTGTTTGATATTGAATTGATTAGGGATGCTATCTTGCCCTTAAGGCAAATTAAGTTTTTAAACTTCCATTGCTTGGGATGCACTTATGGTTGCAACATATCACAGTTAAATTGTATAAATATGGTGTTGAAGTTTAGAACATTTCCATCAATGTGAATACATGACATCACGTCTGCTTGTTGCAAGTTCACTCTTTGTAGTAAATATGTCAACTTCAATTCTAATATCTCGAGAACCAAACATGGGAAATTATTAAAAAATTCCAGGACAAAGCCTCAGTCGAGGAAAACAACGAAAATTTTGGTTGTTCACCTTGCCCTTCCAACTGCAAGACGTGCGCCCTGGTTGATTCCACAAAAGGCTTCCAGAGCAATCAAAATGCACGCACCTTCCAAATTAGACAAGAAATTAATTGTCTTTCCAAAAATGTCATTTATCTCATATATTGTAATTTATGTGGTGTGCAGTATGTCGGAGAATCTAAAAATACTCTTCGAATGAGAATGACACAGCACAGGTCAGCAATTAAAACCAAAAAGGTTGAACAACCTGTTGCTAACCATTTCTATTTGCCTCATCATTCTATCAAAAATTTACGGGTCATTGCTATCGATCAAAACGATACATGGACCGACAAAGCTAGAAAAGCTAAAGAAAATTTATGGGAACTCAATCTCAAAACCACATCGCCTTTCGGCTTGAACATCAGAAGCGACTTACCAGCTTTCTGATGATACAAACCCAAATAATCCGATTAGGCCTCTCCGATCTAACAATTTCTCTAATTGCCTTGAGGAGGATTTTCCTAGTATTGATGGGTTACACCCGAGTAATCCGATCAGACCCTACCGGTCAATAGAGGTGAGACCATTGTCTACACTTTTAAAAGCTTCCAAAATTACTCACTCCTTGTCATTCGTTGACTTAGTATTGATAAAGAGGTAGTATTACTCGAAAGCTCTACTTCAAACCATTTGGCTGTTTAATTTATCTGAATTCTAGCCTTCCGCTATTTGTATCTCCTCGGAGATCCAGCCTTTCAATTCTGTAGCACCGTTGTTTTACAGTTTCTCGGTCATGTATATATATATATATATATATATATATATATATATATATATATATATATATATATATATATATATATATATATATATATATATATATATATATATATATATATATATATATATATATATATATATATATATATATATATATATATATATATATACGTATATATATATATATAGTAAGTCGAGTGACGTAGCGACCTTATATGAATAAGTGAACCAGTGCGGTATTGAAAAGTCGCATGAGGACCTTAGGCCATTTTTTCCTCAAACATAGGCATTGCCTTATACTGAAAGAGGATTTTTTAATTTTTTGAAATGGAAAACTTAGCCTCAAGCAGGATTCGAACCAGCGACCTAACGCTTACAAGGCGGATGCTCTGACCACTGAGCCATTGAGGCCTATGTGATTGAGCGCGGTCAACTAATTATATATATATATATATAATTCCCTGTGTATATATATATATATATATATATATATATATATATATATATATATATATATATATATATATATATATGTATATGTATATATATATGTATATATATATATTTTCACTTCATCTCTGCTTTCACAGGTTTCTGTATCTCTTCGGAGATCCGCTGGCGAATAAACAATTGTGTTCAGCTGGATAGCATCAACTTTGATCTCTGGTTGGGCTTGCGTCAAACGAGAACTAGTGCTGTTCCAAAAAATAAGGCGCCTGCTCAGGAGGTGAATTGCGAGTTGCTTCATTTGTCGTTTGAACAAAAGCCAGACCAACTTGGCTTCATGGCTCAGTGGTTAGAGCGTCCGCACTAGAAAGCGGGAGGTCCCGAGTTCGAATCCTGGTGGATTCAACATCGTTTTTTCACCTCAGCCAGATTTTCCAGCTTTACCAATTTGATACATATATATATATATATATATATATATATATATATATATATATATATATATATATATATATATATATATATATATATATATATATATATATATATATATATATATATATATACATATATATATATATATATATATATATATATATATAGTCCAAAAAGACGCATCATATCAGGCACTTCAGATAAAGTAAAACAAAAACCCAACACACGAGGATTCAGTTTAATTTTCGGGCAGCACAGTACCCTTGAACACAACTCGTACAACACTAAAACAAAAAGCGAACACTACAAGCCTTAAAACGGAAGAACACACAAGTCTACGTACATACAGACAAGATTACACGCCTTAGTGAATAAGAAGACCTGAAAAGACGGGAACTCTACACTGGAAGAAAACTCGACAACAAACAATAAAAGTTTAACCAAGCGGAGAGGAGAGATCGAAAAAGAAAGCTCAGTTACGTTTTTGTCTGCTGGAACGGTTTTGAGAGTAAAAAGTGTCGTCAATGTTACAGCCATGTGGAACCAAAGTGTTCAATTTCCAAATCCATCGTCTTCCTTTTTCATCTAATAATCTATCTAATTTACGGATATCCAATTTGTCAAACCCTTCTGTTTTCAACACTTCTAAAATCTGAAATTTAAAGTATTCCCCGCCATGAGATTTAAGATGCACATAAAGTGCAGAAGTTCCCGATTTAGAGGTTTCCCCGTTAACAAATTTGCGAAAGTCAGATTTATGACCATTCATTCTCAACCTTACGTTGTTGGTTTGGCCCACATACTGTTTCCCACAAACCTCACATTGGATCATATACACGGCCCACTTAAGGGTAACCGAAACATCAAGAAAGTTCACGGACTGGGGTGAGTAATCGTACGTAAACTGGATAGCGGGGTGAACCGTATTTCACCTTAACGAGGATGGCAGTATAACCACCGATTTATATAGTAAGCCTACAGATACTCACCAGTTCCTTCATGTGAACAGTTGCCATCCTAACCATAGTAAAAAATCTATCGCGTATTCACAGGCTCTCCGGATACTTCGTATCTGTAGCGATTCAGCTACGGCTCAAACCAGGTGTAATGAATTGGTTGATTATCTTGTTCGGCGCGGACATGGGAGAAGGCGAACGCGACAGCAGGTAAAACGGGCATTGGATGCTCACCACAACCCACAACAGCGTCCCAGCAGTGATGTCAAAAAGACCTTTTTCACTGTACAGTTTCACCCCGGCCTACCAGATATAAAGGGGACTCTCGAGAAGTATTTACCTCTGCTTCAGACATCTGAACGTATGCGCAAATTAGTTACGAGCCCTCCAATAATTTCATTCTCCCAAGCTAGTAGTCTGGGTCGGCTCTTATGTCGGGCTAAGCTTCGTGACGCGGCTGAAGACTCCGATGTGACCCTTACCAGCCAATGTAATGGAAAGCGTTGTCAGCTTTGTCACTCCTTTATAGCCTCGGACAAAGTAACTAGTTTCAGTAATGGTAGAACATTTTCATGTCGTAATCAAGGTACCAACTGTAACACTAAGTGGGCCGTGTATATGATCCAATGTGAGGTTTGTGGGAAACAGTATGTGGGCCAAACCAACAACGTAAGGTTGAGAATGAATGGTCATAAATCTGACTTTCGCAAATTTGTTAACGGGGAAACCTCTAAATCGGGAACTACTGCACTTTATGTGCATCTTAAATCTCATGGCGGGGAATACTTTAAATTTCAGATTTTAGAAGTGTTGAAAACAGAAGGGTTTGACAAATTGGATATCCGTAAATTAGATAGATTATTAGATGAAAAAGAAAGACGATGGATTTGGAAATTGAACACTTTGGTTCCACATGGCTGTAACATTGACGACACTTTTTACTCTCAAAACCGTTCCAGCAGACAAAAACGTAACTGAGCTTTCTTTTTCGATCTCTCCTCTCCGCTTGGTTAAACTTTTATTGTTTGTTGTCGAGTTTTCTTCCAGTGTAGAGTTCCCGTCTTTTCAGGTCTTCTTATTCACTAAGGCGTGTAATCTTGTCTGTATGTACGTAGACTTGTGTGTTCTTCCGTTTTAAGGCTTGTAGTGTTCGCTTTTTGTTTTAGTGTTGTACGAGTTGTGTTCAAGGGTACTGTGCTGCCCGAAAATTAAACTGAATCCTCGTGTGTTGGGTTTTTGTTTTACTTTATATATATATATATATATATATATATATATATATATATATATATATATATATATATATATATATATACATATACCACCCAGTTGTCGTCGGCGTTTATTTTCACTTCATCTCTGCTTTCACAGGTTTCTGTATCTCTTCGGAGATCCGCTGGCGAATAAACAATTGTGTTCAGCTGGATGGCATCAACTTTGATCTTTGGTTAGGGCTTGCGTCAAACGAGAACTAGTGCTGTTCCAAAAAATTAGGCGCCTGCTCAGGGGTGAATTGCGAGTTGCTTCATCTGTTATTTGAACAAAGGCCAAACCAACTTGGCTTCATGGCTCAGTGGTTAGAGCGTCCGCACTAGAAAGCGGGAGGTCCCGAGTTCGAATATCGGTGGAGTCAACATCGTTTTTTCACCTCAGCCAGATTTTCCAGCTTTACCAATTTGATTTTTATATATATATATATATATATATATATATATATATTTATATATATATATATATATATATATATATATATATATATATTATGTATATATACTCAATGGGGAAAAAGTTGAGTCATGGTACCAAAATCACATTAGAAGTTGACAGATCTGTTACAATGGTTGCCTATCCATTGCTTTTTGATTGAATGTTTTATAAATCTGCCGCTCTTTTATATTTATGGGTTCACTAATTCATACAATACAGTTTTAAGTTTATATTTTATTTACCAGCACCTGTACCTCGTTGTGTAAAAACTGTTTCTTACTTTCTTCCTTCAGACTGCTGATAACAAAGCACAGGTAGGAGGAAGTGTCCTAAGGATTGCCAGGGCTGAGTGCAGTAGGGGTTGTGGTTGACATTGGCTTCCTCGGACATGCTATATATGACCTGACCAGAGAAGATGCCGAGGATTTGTCTCAAGCATTCATTGATTTTAAAACTTACTCTATGAGTAACCTAGCTGGCATGTGATCCGACCACAAGCTTTGTTGGGATTAATACTTTTGAACTGCTTAATAATACCCTCAACACTGAAGCTGATATCGAGCATATCAGGGAAGCCGTTACTGCTAGGAGGTAAGTTAGTAGTATCCTCATGGGTAAAGACAGAGCAGAACTGGTCATTTAAAGCATTAGCTTTAGCAAGGTCAGAAGCAGCTGGAATGCCGGAATTGGTACAAATTGTTTTGTAAACAACTGCTAACCTCGAAGGGGCATTTACCGTACAATATGTATGTAGTATGTACTATACATATGGTATTGGTAAATGTACACAGTTAACGTTATATATCCCATAACGTTACTGTTAGTAGTATTCCAATACGGCTCACATAACTTCAGTCTTCAGTCTTCAGTTCACAACTCCAAAAGGCTTAGACAGCCATCACAGAGTGCACAGATAACAGTTAAAAGAAGTCAACAAGGGCAACACAACCAAAACAAAAAGTGCAACTAGGAACTAAATTGAAAAACAGACAAAACCACAAACCAAACAACCACAAAGCAACCAGAGCAAGTAAAAACAAACGACAAGGGCCCTAAAGAGTTGACTGAATGAGGACCCATGTATTTGTCGATGGGTCTCTGATCCACCTATGGGAGAGGATCCAGTTAGAGATAGCAGCACGAAAGGATGAAACAGACGATTCAATCTTAATTACATGGGGGGGGGGGGGGGAGTAGTAGTCCAAAGGCGAGTACTTCTAACAAAGAACTGGTATTTGAATGCCTCAGAGTGCAGGACCTGAACATGATTATAACATTTAGCATGCCTGATGGAAGGGGTGATAATAGGTGGGAATGGAATGTTCACAAGGTTGTTTCTAATTTTGTAAAACATACAAAGATCAGCTTAGGCCCTACTGTGCTGCAAGGATTTCCATTTTAGAGTCTGGGAGATTTTTTTGGAAAGATCTGCACTTGAGCTATAATCATAGTCATTAAGAAAAAACCGTGCTGCGCGTCTCTGAACTGCTTCAATTTTATCTATATTCAATTTAGTGTAAGGATTCCAACACGTGGAAGCATAATCAAGATGAGGATGGATAATAGCAAAGTAAGCTGTAGTTTTGATTTCTCTAGAACACATGTGCAGATTACGGCGACACAAATTTAAAAGCTTAGTGGCCTTGTTTGTGATCTCATCAATGTGTTTATTGAAATTCAATTTGTTGTCGAGAATGACACCAAGATACCTATCTGAAGTAACTTCTTCCAGGTCACAAAATTCAGAAGCAGCCATGGGTATACTAATATTACTTTGCGCAAGAGCAAGCAAATCAGGGGAAGTAGGAGTCGTGGAAGAAGCATTTTTAGTGGTACATTCTGTAGATAAAATTACATCTGCAAGTTTTACGATAAGTTATACGCAGTAGTTTACACTTGGAAACATTGAAGGCCATTTGCCAAGTGATAGCCCAATTTTGTAACTTGAAGAGGTCTTCCTGGAGTAATACTGAATCCTTCAAGCATGAAATGGGCCTGTAAAGTGCACTATCATCAGCGAAGAGTCAGTAGAGTGAGTCCCATTGAAAACAACTTCTTGGGATCTGCCAGTAAGAAATGCATTAATCCAAGCATTGGTTTTCCCAGTAATCCCGCAATTACGTAATTTAAAGAGGAGGCGTTGGTGGGGGACAACGTCAAATGCCTTGCTAAAATCTAGAAGAATAACGCCAATCTGGCCTTTTCCTTTGTTTAAAGTGCTAGTCCAATCATTCATAGCTTCGATCAACTGTGTTTCACAGGACATGCCATTTCTATAGCCATGCTGCTTAGTGGTTATGATATGGTGGTGATTCAAATGAGCCCACATCCTAGAGACAACACAATGTTCCATGATCTTACAAGGGATTGCAGTCAAGGAGACAGGCCTATAGTTGACAGGCAAGGACTTATCGCCCTTTTTGAATACAGGGGATATAATGGCACCTTTCCATGAAGTTGGCAGCGTACCACACTGATAGGACTGGGTAAATAAATGATGGAACATCAGCAGGCATGTGATCAGTCCAGAAGCTTTGTTGGGATTAATACTTTTGAACTGCTTAATAATACCCTCAACACTGAAGCTGATATCGAGCATATCAGGGAAGCCGTTACTGCTAGGGGGTAAGTTAGTAGTATCCTCATGGGTAAAGACAGAGCAGAACTGGTCATTTAAAGCATTAGCTTTAGCAAGGTCAGAAGCAGCTGGAATGCCGGAATTGGTACAAATTGGTTTGTAAACAACTGCTAACCTCGAAGGGGCATTTACCGTACAATATGTATGTAGTATGTACTATACATATGGTATTGGTAAATGTACACAGTTAACGTTATATATCCCATAACGTTACTGTTAGTAGTATTCCAATACGGCTCACATAACTTCAGTCTTCAGTCTTCAGTTCACAACTCCAAAAGGCTAAGACAGCCATCACAGAGTGCACAGATAACAGTTAAAAGAAGTCAACAAGGGCAACACAACCAAAACAAAAAGTGGAACTAGGAACTAAATTGAAAAACAGACAAAACCTACAGACAAAACCACAAACCAAACAACCACAAAGCAACCAGAGCAAGTAAAAACAAACGACAAGGGCCCTAAAGAGTTGACTGAATGAGGACCCATGTATTTGTCGATGGGTCTCTGATCCACCTATGGGAGAGGATCCAGTTAGAGATAGCAGCAAGAAAGGATGAAACAGACGATTCAATCTTAATAGCATTAGGGGGGGGGGGGGGGAGTATTCCAAAGGCGAGTACTTCTTACAAAGAACTGGTTTTGAATGCCTCAGAGTGCAGGACCTGAACATGATCATAACAGTTAGCATGCCTGATGGAAGGGGTGATAATAGGTGGGAATGGAATGTTCACAAGGTTGTTTCGAATTTTTTAAAACATACAAAAATCAGCTTAGGCCCTACTGTGCTGCAAGGATTTCCATTTTAGAGTCTGGGAGATTTTTTTGGAAAGATCTGCACTTGAGCTATAATCATAGTCATTAAGAAAAAACCGTGCAGCGCGTCTCTGAACTGCTTCAATTTTATCTATATTCAATTTAGTGTAAGGATTCCAACACGTGGAAGCATAATCAAGATGAGGATGGATAATAGCAAAGTAAGCTGTAATTTTGATTTCTCTAGAACACATGTGCAGATTACGGCGACACAAAATTAAAAGTTTAGTGGCCTTGTTTGTGATCTCATCAACGTGTTTGTTGAAATTCAGTTTGTTGTCGAGAATGGCACAAAGATACCTATCTGAAGTAACTTCTTCCAGGTCACAAAATTCAGAAGCAGCCATGGGTATACTAATATTACTTTGCGCAAGAGCAAGCAAATCAGGGGAAGTAGGAGTCGTGGAAGAAGCATTTTTGGTGGTACATTCTGTAGATAAAATTACATCTGCAAGTTTTACGATAAGTTATACGCAGTAGTTTACACTTGGAAACATTGAAGGCCATTTGCCAAGTGATAGCCCAATTTTGTAACTTAAAGAGGTCTTCCCGGAGTAATACTGCATTCTTCAAGGATGAAATGGGCCTGTAAAGTGCACTATCATCAGCGAAGAGTCAGCAGAGTGAGTCCCATTGAAAACAACTTCTTGAGATCTGCCAGTAAGAAATGCATTAATCTAAGCATTGGTTCTCCCAGTAATCCCACAATTACGTAATTTAAAGAGGAGGCGTTGGTGGGGGACAACATCAAATGCCTTGCTAAAATCTAGAAGAATAACGCCAATCTGGCCTTTTCCTTTGTTTAAAGTGCTAGTCCAATCATTCATAGCTTCGATCAACTGTGTTTCACAGGACATGCTATTTCAATAGCCATGCTGCTTAGTGGTTATGATATGGTGGTGATTCAAATGAGCCCACATCCTAGAGACAACACAATGTTCCATGATCCTGCTAATGTGCGTTCTTTAACTAATTTTAATCATTTTAAAAAGAATTTGAAAACTTATTTTTTTAATTGTCTAAACTGATCACTGTTTTTGTATTTTAAGCTTTTTTGTTCTCTTCTGTGCTTTAAGTTTTGATTTTATCTGTGTTATTTTTAACCCTTTTCTTTGTACAGCGCTTTGAGTGTTTTTGAAAAGCGCTTTATAAATAGCATTATTATTATTATTATTATGATCTTACAAGGGATTGCAGTCAAGGAGACAGGCCTATAGTTGACAGGCAAGGACTTATCGCCCTTTTTGAATACAGGGGATATAATGGCACCTTTCCATGAAGTTGGCAGCGTACCACACTGATAGGACTGGGTAAATAAATGATGGAACATCAGCAGGCATATGATCAGACCACAAGGTTTGTTGGGATTAATACTTTTGAACTGCTTAATAATACCCTCAACACTGAAGCTGATATCGAACATATCAGGGAAGCCGTTACTGCTAGGGGGTAAGTTAGTAGTATCCTCATGGGTAAAGACAGAGCAGAACTGGTCATTTAAAGCATTAGCTTTAGCAAGGTCAGAAGCAGCTGGAATGCCGGAATTGGTACTAAGAGAGGGTATACCAACATGTTCCTTACGAAGAGCCTTAATATAAGACCAGAAAACCTTTGGATTGTCTTTTAGACCCTCTCCAACAATATCAGAGACATAAGATCTATGGCTGTCTCTAATAGCCTTTTTAGCAGTAGTTCTAGCAGATTTAAATTTCAGCCAGTCGTATGGGGATTTGGATCTAACTGCCCAGCCATAACAATAACGTCGACCATAACAAAATAATGAACGACTATTATACTGCGGGATTTGCAGGACAGGTACCCATTGCATTTACAATCTTAAAAAAACTTCCAGTGTTGTTTGTAGACTTGAAGTCCATGAAATTTGAAGCTTCAGTTTTCATGGCATATTCAGTAACATTGCAATGTTGACAAGTGGGGGCTTGCATGTAACTTAGCCTAGTTGTAAAGCAAACCTGGGAGTGGGACTGTATGGGTGTATAAATCATGACCAAGTCAGCCTGGATTAAACAAACCCTAACTTTAGAGCGTTCAGCTTCAGTCTGGACATATTCACGGGTTATTATTCTTTCTTACCTGATAGTGTCTGTGCGGCAAACAGAAAAAACTCACTCCTTTTTAACATTTTCCAAAACAGACCTACAGTTAAGTTCAAGTTATCTATTCCTATAAAGTCCCATAGTCCCATTTGTAATTTATACAATTTCTAACCCTTCATAAGCTTATATCATTCAAAAACCTTACCCCATGGGCAATTATGTACTGCCATCTTAACTGTGACATGCATTTTAAAACTACACTGGTTTCAGTGGACTCGGAGACAGGAATTAGTGTTGTGACTGGCTGTATAGCATGCCTAGCGTATATCATTTTTATTAAGTAACAAGTCCCCATCCTTCAAACTCAATCTTATACTGGCTGACTTGAATTGTCCCAAAAGCTCACCTCAATGTGGTGCTAAACTGCATAACAGTAAGCCTACTACTGATTAACAGACAGTGATTACGACAGTCATGATATGTTCACTGGCAGTGGTCAGTTTTATCACACTCTAGTATATACCCAACTTTGTTTTAAAATGGGTTCTCATCAGTGTGGTACTCAACGAAGTAAAAACTGTTAATTTATTCCTAGATTTGTTACATTAATTATATTTATTTCTGATCATTAAGTAGGTCACACAAAGGAGATTCATGTTGCACAACATTTAGGTGGTTTCCTGCACATAAAGCAGACTGTATTGTTACATTGACTGTTTGAGCTACTAGGCATATCAAACTGGCCTAGCTAGTAGAAAAGATCGGAACACCCCGTCCTCTCACCATAAGACAGGATAGTGATGAATTATTATCCTAGCAGTCCAGCCATCATCATGTAATTTTAGGACCAGTGTTCATGTGAAAAGAATTTCACAAGGAATTCAAAGTAAGATATCCCATTTGCCAAACTTCAGCTGAAATACTCATTCCCTTGCAACCTTGTTGGTATTTTCCTTTAATTGCCTTCAGTATTTTTCAATTTTACCCAGAGTTAATGAGAAAAATCAAAAGCACTTGTTAAACATTGTATTGATGATCTTTCCTGCAAGGCCCTTCCTGTCTAAGCAGGCCCTTTTAGAAAGGTCCCTCATTCAGTTTCTTGCTCAATATCATGACTTACGCTGACTGAGTGTACTACATGATGCATAGAATTTATTATTTTTCTCCAAAGAATGAACATTGGATTGAAGTTGATACAGTTTCCTTGTATAAAGATTTTGAAACCAGCTTTTTAGTCAGCCCAACTTTTTTTAAAGTGAGGTGATTTTCACTGTTTTAGTGCAAAAAAGATGCAGTTTTGCTCTGTATGTACAGAGCTTTTTATGATGACTATGACATTGTATGTGTATACAGGCATATCACATTCAAACAAGTATATGCCAGTGCAACACTACTGATTAGTTTAATTTGTAAATGCATTAAAACAAACAATTTGTTGCAAAAATTTCGAAGGAGCAAGTATCACACCATTTTCTCCGAAATGGGAACAATACTGGTGAGGATGAATTAGGCTGTTGTTGTAACGTTATGCATATAGGACGACCATTAACGTTCATTTCGCGAAAGTAGGCCCACTATACTGTGTACATACTCTGGGAGCTACAATCGATTTGTCGTGGAATTTACCGAGTACCTGACTCATCGAGAATATTTTATAGTGGTAAAATGGTACCAATAGATAAAGAACAAAATTTTCTCTCTATTGAAGTAAAAATTGAGTAGTTTAAAACAACATCGAATAAATGCTGAACGATTTTGCAGAGCATTTGAAACCCATTTTAGACGTTTCATAAAATGGACAAAAATCCTCACTTTTACCCGTAAGTTCCCTCAGAACCAGGCACCGAAAGTATTTTTTTACATCTTATTCATTGATTTTTCACGGTTTTGACGATTTTCTGGTTCCTAGTTTCTGAGATAATTGACTTTAAAAGTCATGACTTTTAGCTAATTAGCATTCAAATCCTTATGACCTCACGAAACGTCATGCATAAAATGTAAGAGAAGGAAGCTCTTTTCGAGCAGTTGCGATTTGAATGGAATTTGCAGTGTCTCGACTAACCAGTCGTTTCTTCCCTGTGTGCACTTTCTCCAACAGTTCGCTACTTTTAAGGGCTTGTCTGTGTATTGGGTGAACAGAATTAAGGTAGGATTCCATAAGTACGGATGCGGATACGGAATGCGGTTGCGGCGTCCGGATGCGGTGTGTGGATGCAGACGGTTTTGATTCCATCAATGCGAATACGGATCCGATGCAGATCCGGACGTATAGCGTGGATGATTTTATAAACGAGAGATAAAAGTAATAATGAGAGAGGACAATTTCGGATGAAATGGTATTCAACAGGATTCAACGTTCCAATTAAAGGGTCAAACGATGCATTTAATAAAGCCGGAGAACACTGAGGTAACAATAGTCTGTGATAGGGCCTGTATATAAGAATCGAAAGCATGTAGTTCTAACACATGCGTCTGATAAGGACCTTCAGCCACCAAATATTAAATGCAATAGGTAGAAATATTGTCTTGGAGGCTGCTAGACTGGTGCTAGGATCAGACCCTAATAAAACCACTTGGAAACTTTCTGGTTACCAAGTTGACTTATTTAAGCAATGTTGTTTTCCAGTTTGCAGAGATAGCCAAAGTGTTTAATTGGTAAAAAGGAGGAGTCTGGTTTTTCCTCCAATTGTTCAAAGATATTGTACAAACTTTGACCTTAATTTCTATTGAAATTCGAAGCAACACAGCTGGGGGGTAAATCTTATACCTAGCCAAGGCAGCAGTAACCCTCAGTCAAATTTTGGGCGAAATAACGAACTCCAATTTTTTTATAACCTTCAAAGTACGTTTCGGTGTAGAATGTCCAGTGTCGGTACCCGCGGCTGGTCCCTCAAAGGCCCTTTCCAGAGACAAAATTCAAACTTTTCTCCTTCATCAGATGAAAACTGCATCTCAATTGCATGTAGCATTCCAAATTTATTTTCAAAGTACTGCATTTTTTTTTTTTTTTGGGGGGGGGGGGGGAATTAGTCCATTATGGGAACTCTGCGATGTCATCATGGCACATTAATTTCACATTGCATTCAATTTATTTATGCTTTTGATGCCTATACAGAAATAACTAAGCAACTTTGTTTGCTATTCCCAACATATGCTAGAGCTACAGTAAAAGGTATCGAACATTCCAAGAGTATCAAATTTCAAGGAGAAATAGGACATTTAATTATAAAGAAAAATTAAGGGAATCTGACACAATACACCCACATTAAAACATAACTCTATGTTGCTATGTTGAAAAGTGAAGGTATTTTTTTTTTAACAAATAACCAGTAAAGTGTAACATTTTGAGTTAGGAAAAGGGTATTGCGACAGGATTTGGAGGACATGGTGTTGGGTGTTTTTGTCTTTTTTGCAAGACTTAAATGAAAAACCACTGAAATATGCTTTTAAGTCACACTTCAAACAAACTGAAACACTTGGTCATGATACTTGTTATGAATTTGATCAAAGTTGTGAATATTGTAACTCTCCCAACAGTTTCCACCTTTTTTGTTAAAGGGCTAGCGCAGTCATCCCAAAGTTATTTTGAATTATTAACAGACCATTCTCACTATAAACTCTTGTTATTCTTTATCCAAGTAAACCCTTATCGTTCATTATATTTTAGAACTTCAATATTGCAAATCCAATGCAAACAATGAGTCTCTCCTCATAACTATCAAAATTCAAAGAAAAAATATATTGCCACATGATTCTGAAGATTCATGAAATAGGTAACACTACTAGACTAACTTAAGTTAGGATAACTTTACTTGACCTTTACGCTGTCAGTAGTCATAGTGAAATAGTCATGTGATAATTTACAAGTTTAAAGGAATGACTAGGGGAATGACAACTGCTAAGGTAGATAAATAGAGACATATGATAAAATTAAGAGAGACTTTTATTGACTTATTTGTATAGAACGATAAAAAAACAAAAAAAACAAAACAAAAAAAAAAAAAAACAGACAAACAGTTTCAAAATGCTGCGAAGTTGTTAATACGTGTTATGTCATAGTACTGAACTGTTACATATAGACTGTCATTGCAAACATACAACAAAACAAAACTATTAAGTAGTGCATCATTTCATTAAAATGAGTAGCTCTCGGGAACATTTCTGTCTATTATAATAGGAAGTCCAAAGTCAAAAGAAGAAAAAGTCCAACATCTCGGGATCATGACCATCCACATAACATTAGGTGTGGGAAGGAGGTCTTAGAAAAGTAAGAGAATTTGAGAAAATTTATATATTTCAAGGAACAAGGGAACAGAAAGAAAAAGTGAATTGACACAAACAATGCAGTCACCTGAACTTAGTTTCAACAACCAAAAGAGAGGTGAATTTCAAGGGGAAATGCAGTAACCTGAACTTAAATTTGTAAAGTAGACCCTCCTGTCCTGTTTTATGACTGGTGATTGAGAGTGATTTGAGAATGTTTCTTCCCCTTAAATTAGGAAATTACTAGGAGTATCTGCTAAATTTACCTTGAATATACAGTAAGGAAGTCCTAAAAGGAAAATTGTGAGATATATCTGTTGCTCCAAATTAAGTTTGGGTGACTGATTTTGCCATTTAAGTTAAATGTTTTGAAGATCAAAGGCCAAATGGCTCATCCAGGACCTTATACTACAGTCGGCGAGCATCTCTTTTTGTTTCCAATTGTACACAAAAGAAGAAGAGGAATTCATCTTATTATTCTGAGCTTTTCTGGGTTGCGTCCAGTTTGAAATTCAACAAAACTGTATGAGCCAAATGTTCTCATGAAATGTTTGGTCAAGCGCTACCACACTTAAATAATTTAATATAATCTATTTAGCCAATGGGCTAGGTGGAGTGTAATACCATGTCTCTTTACACACTTGCACCAGAAATAGAATGATTTGACTTGAATGATGACTTACTAACATCATTCAAAACAGTATGGAGCATTGTATATCCAATCATGAATTCGTTAAATGGTACGATGCTTAATATATGTAAAGTAAAGCCATGGTTTCGTTACTGCATACCCTCCAAAGGGGTCATCTCAAAGTTTCGTAATCCATGTTGTGGCGTAACTGGATTGAATGTGAATCAAGGAATAAACACTGTTCAACGAAAGTGTTGTCTCGTCGCATTAGGGACATTAGGAACCAAAGCATTCAATATATCCTTACATCATTTAAGGCTAATGTAGCAAAAGGAAGAATCATCAGTCATTGTGACATCAGATATATAAATGTCTTCCAGTTAGTTAATTAGATGGAGTTTTTTTACCCAGTTTCCAAACTATAAATGTCTTTCAAAAATGTCAGCAACCTCTTCATATCCAAGACAACATTGGCACAATTAATAAACATTAATTTCCCAGCAAGGAAATGTATTAAATAACACTTCGGAGAAATAAAAAGGTGACTGTTGTTTCTACACTCGCCGGGCTAAAGTTTAAACAGGATCTGTGTTCTATTTACTCCAACACAATCTTGGTTAATTTTGCTAGTTAAACTAGTTACTTCAACCAGAATGTGTGTTAGTGTTACCAGGATTTGCTTTAGTTTAACCGAAATTTCATGGCAAATTTAACTAGAAGTTATGTTGGAGTAAGCAGAACAGCAATCTTGGTTAAATTCAATCCCAGTGTTTTATGAGTGTTCTAACAATGCAACAATTGTTGGACCAGTTCTTTATCAACTGATGACTTTCCTGGGAATTGCAGAATGATGCTTCAAACTTGTTTGTCTCCAATTTATCTTCTCCAGATGGCCTACTAACATCTAATTTCTTTTCTTACTAAATGCAGGTCTAAAATTTTGAGTCCTCCTCTAGGTGAAAAAATTTGAATTGCATGATGGTAATGAACTTGAAGGCTGGCTGATTTTCGTCCCTGTGGCCTGTGGGGATGTAAAAATTAAATCATCATTCAGCAGTCAAGTGTGTATAATTGAATACATAACTAAAAGTCAAAGTTATTAAATATGTAGATTTAAGACATACTTAAAGCTAAGTAACACATTTTGTTCTGCAAATTATGAAAAAAATTTTCCTTTTTTCTTCCTTTTTAAAGTAAACAATAGGCCTTAATCATTGTCACCAGAAGGTCAAGAAATGTAACAGCTCAACAGACTGCTCTAACATGACATACTTTTCAACCACATATCGATTGGATTTCCTTCATACAAAAATTATCAGGCAGATGAATACTCAAGTAGTGCGTTAACAAAGCTTTTAAAAGACTTGTAATATTTTGCAAGAAAAGTGGGGAAATACATCATGATGATATATGTGGGTAATAAAAATTTGTGTCACTTGTTATTTTTTGGGAGGGGGCTGAGGGGGGAGGATGAGGTTGTGGGTAAGTTCCACAGGGGTGTGGGTAAATTTCACAGTGCCCATTACTACTTTGGCCTGCTGAATAGCTGAATAGGAAGGTCTAATCTTATACATTTTTTAAGTGTGACCTTGGATGTGCAACAAACTTACTTTTTTTGACAAAAGCATCAGAAGATAGATATCTTCTACTGTAACGTGTGATGTCTCTGTTGAAGAGGAGTGATGCAGAGGTCTTCACCTAACAACCGGTACCACAGGTACTGTACATGATGATGTCGGCAGTCAGGGAGCTTCCGTAAGAGCTAAAACCTGAATCTCGTGACTAACACTGAAATTCCACTTTCAGTTTGATGAAATGTACTGACACAGCCTTTCTAATATTGTACCTGATGGGGAAACATGAGAAGTACAGACTTCAGTCACAGTTTGGGAATACATACATGTATAGAAATTGATCTTGCCTAATGCAGCACGCCTTAGTACTAACAAAGACTGATAGCAGCGTGGGACCTTGGGAGCTTCTAGGAGAGGACATGATTGCTCTTGCATAATGTACAAATGATCAAATAGGATTACAAAAAGTTGTGGTCATACCTGTATCTTCAGTTAGTTAGGTAATGTATCAGTCCAATTACATTCCAAATACATTAAAATCATTATTAATTATTCATTCTGTCTAAAATATGCTAAGCAACAGCAATATCTCTTCAAAATATGAATAATGCTGGAGATGGTGAAGTTGGCCAATTTGACCTTTTTGAAAGTTTTGGCAAAAAAAATTTCTTGGAACACAAATTTTACTGACTAACTTTTTTCTGTAACACTGTGAAGGTGACAACTAGTGAGAACCTCATCTTTTGAAGAAAGATGTACTGCCTCATCTTATCATTTTGTACTTAGAAATGTAGATATAAAGTAATAAAAAAAGCTTTCTGTAAAAAGGTGAAGAACTTTTTTTCATGTTTCAACCCAAACCAAAGAAAACTAAACACTGCCTTGCTATTATACCTACTAACTATTCCAATTCCATTTCTTGGAGCTTGGCTGATGAGTGTAAACTCTTGAGACTTTTCCTCTGAGGTATTTGATAACCAGGATAAGTCATCAGCCATCCAGGTATGGTGCGCTGATGGTAAAATTATTGTTATACTTCACAGATAGTCCCTGAAAATTAATAAACAAATCAGGTAAATTATAGGCTATTCATTTGACCCTACAAAGGTTGATAGCATTTAATTCAAAGACAAAAAGATAGGCAATCTAAAATAAAAACAGGAAATCTGACTGTGCTGGAACACTTTGAAAAGTAAATGTATTTAACAAAAATAACCTATCTTTAAAATGATACATATTTAAGTAAGCTAAGCCAGGGTTTCGCTACATTAATCAGAGTACATGGTCTGGAATATTCTTCTTTCATATCACACCCTAGTAAAAACCACCAGGAAATATCTCTAAAAATCAACGTGTCACTCTCATTCGTGCATATTCACTTGTCATGATGGTAATTTTTAATTGCATCAGGCAAAAGGGTAAATATCCCTGATGGCTCACACTAGACTTTCAGTGCTTTCAATAAGTGACAAATTTTCTTCGGTAATTAACCTGTATACATTGCACCTATCGATTGCGTCTCTGTGGATTCTGTTAGGAGTAGCAAAACATTTTTATTCAAGTAACTGAAGCAGTTCATCTGTTATACAATTGACCCAACAAACCATAGGATTTTCCGCACGTTTCCTGTATAACGCATCCATGTTGCATCAAGCAGGGAGTTGTCCCTGACAACTACCTGCACCAAGCCTTGGACAAGGTTGCATTAATGCAACATATGTAGAACTTTGACCGAACCCTGCACCACAGCTTGGCAGTGGGAGGCTGGTCCTGTTCAGTTAAGAGCTGAGTTTAACGTCACGTTTGTACCCTCTGCATAAGCAGGCTAGGCAGATCTATGCAGGACTAGGGCTAGCCTATGGAATATATATAGGCCTAGCCTAGCTCTTGAACTTGAAGATGATCAGGATTACATTATAGGCCTAGGTGTTGGCCTATGCTACACAAAATTGGCGTAACTTAGGCAACGGCTACTCATTCTTATCTGCAAATGAACCGATTTTGACTTTATAAAAAGCCCTTTTCCTATTTTTTTAGCCTACGGCATTAGTGGTAGTGACTGATACCAATTTAGAGTCAGTCAAGTTAACACATTGTGTTACATGCAATGCTGCCTAGGTCGAGCTAAGGCCTCGGCCTAGACTATGTAGGCCTCTTTGCAGCATAGGCTATGTTTTGTAGGCCTAACGTTAAGTAGGCTAGGCAGTATAAAGTAATGACTGACTCACAATCAAAGACGATCAACTCAGGTACCGACCATGAGTCTTGGAAAACTGTACGTGGCCAGCTTACTTCAACTTTGTTTACTCTGCACTAACGTTAGACGTAGGCCTAGTAGGTTCTAAAGCTACTCTTTAAGCACAGTAAAAAGCCCTGTTCATGGACTAGGACTAAAGTTAGTATTCAGACTCACTAAAGGTTACAGCCTATACTGTGCACAGGTACAACGTTAGGTCTAACGTAACGAAAAGTGCACACTTTTCCTATAGACTTGACATACTCTGCTTAGTTCCTCGCTGTGTCCATCACATTTACAGCACTCTGCCACATTTTGGTATAATTTCTTTATATTTGCACGGCCCAAAAAGCTCGCATCATAACAAAATAATGATACATAACCAAGCTTACATAATAAATTTATTCTCGATCTAGTCAAATACGTATTTTCCTCGCTGGATTGTGAGAGCACTGCATGGCTGAGGTGGTCGCAAGTGTACGATTGTCTCTATCATGACGTCATTTCAACTGTTTACCGCATCCGATTTGCCGTACCAATCGCTACATGGTGCGGTCGAGTTTACCGCATGCGTTTCCGGGTCCGACAACGTATCCGCATCCGTATTGATGGAATCAAGCTCGTTGAAACTATGTTTGCACGATTTTTGCCGTATCCGTATCCGCATACGCATCCCTATATATGGAATCCTACCTTTAGCCTCAAAGTACGCCGTAACGCGTTTCAAAAACCTTAAAAAATAAAACGCGCGCTTTTTAAATACACTACAAGTACTTTTATTGCGCGCACTAACGACATCGGGTTATGGGCATCGCATAGACGCGATGCCACCACCAGAAAATGGTTGGATAACGTCTGTGCATGCACGCGTGCGCGTCCTCAACAAAACAACGATACTCGTGTTTATGAAAGCCTGAGCACGCGCTCAAGAGCGCGTTTGTTTTTTTCTTTTTTGTATCAAAGCTAGTACATACAAGTTAGGGGCAGCTGTTGTTTTCTCGTTTAAATATTAATGTGAGCCGCGTATATTTTGATCTTGTTAGCCGCTGTGTACGTCTTTTCAGTCAGTGAGAAATACTGTACACTTGGCGTTTTGGATATTTAGCCTAGGATTTGTAGTTCGAGGAGACACACGGGAAGGTGAGTGCCTATTATCTATTCCAGTCTATATTATCAAAGGTAGACTACTAAAGCCTCCATTTGTAATTGACACCCCGGGTTTCGCAGTGAATCCTGTTGCTAAGGTAACGTTTTGTTAACTTGCTTAACGTTACGCCCTATGCGTTGCATCAAGTCCAACAAAGACAGTAGTTAACAGTGTCTATGCTTACGCGAGGCGGCTCAGTGGGCAACTTATTATCTTTTACCTTCGTTTTACGACTCTGAAAGTTGAAAATAAATCTCAGATATAAGCGACATGCCAGTAATTTGTGACGCCAACTTTTGCATAATTGAACTCAGTGTAAAATGATGTTCCTACAGCAACAAAAGTATTGCTGTTCCTTTACTCTTCGAGAATTGCGAGGGAAAATACACCACTTCTGAGATTTCGAAATAGACGGGTCAATTTATGCCTAAAATGGCCCGAACTTCAAAAAAATTGCAACAAAAGGTTTTCCACTGTTTTTAGTTCTTTGGGGTGTACTATATAAGAGGAAAAAAATCTATCAAAATTTGACCTCGGAAAAGGTGTTAAACTGGTCAAATCCAAAATGGCCGCCATAGACCATGCGGAGAAGAGGGAAGGTGTGGTCACCAGAAAGCAAAATTTATAAGACCAAGTGCATTTGGTCAATTTTGGGTCGCTGATTCTGAAAATCTAGAGTATACTGGCCATATCCGGGCTTTTCTGCGCCATTTTGACATTTAAATTTCGAAGGGCGCCCTCTATAGTCGAAAATCTTGTTTTCTCCATATATTTACGCCAAATCTCACATCAGTCATTGACTGATGTGAGATTTGGCCCTTTTATGCTGTAAAAGGGTGTCTACTGAAAAATTATGGGAAATATTAATATTCATATTACTATGCAAATTAGATAGGGTGAAAAGACAAACTATAGTGTTAGCAGAAGAATAGGCCGAGGATTTGAGTCATGGGAAATTACATCAAACTTAACCTGCCTAACTAACACCAGATCCTCGATGAAGAATATTGACATTGGTGACTCATTTTTTTCTTCATGTGCCGTAGTTGCCATAGCAACACAAAATTGTTTTTCTTTACTAAACCCCATTCGGTTGTCCTGGATGACAAGGATATTATGTATCTTAAAATCCCAGGCCGCTCTATAAATCAGGAACTTTTTGAGAAGTACCATTTCTAACTGCGGCCTATATTTTTAAGTATCGGATACACGATTCGACCTTTAACCCTATCTAATTTGCACATTAATATGAATATTAATATTTCCCAGTGCTTATCAGTAGACATGGCCGCCGTCTCTATAGGGTCTCATATTTAGGGAGTGTCATGGTCCGAAATTCCGACTGACTGGATGTTTTTACAACTGAATTGAGGAGCCATCAGGCCAGTTTCGGAAAGCATGAATACATAAAGCATGAATGCCTGGTAGGATAAGTCTTATGGAGTGCTTTCACGTTACGTCACAACTGGGAAACCTTGCCCACTGCCGGGCAAAAATCAATACTGTCTTAGTGCAACACTCTCACAGTGGGTCGTCAGCTGCTTCTCAGCTAGCTGCACTAAATGCGAATGCCCGTCAAAAGGGGCGGGGCTTGTGACGTAGGTGAAATCACTCTATAGGACGAGGCTGAAGACTATCTAAGAGGAGCGTCAACATCATATAAATGCCTTTAAATGTGGCGAGTGGGTGAGCGAAGTCCTATCAGTTTGATAGGTTTCTGTTGGCTCTGTGTAGACTTTGGTGTTCAGCCGCCCTTCGGTTTCAAAGTTCTTGAATTTGAATGTCAATATAGTGAGGTCTAAATATGTAGCCGATTTGTAGGACGCCTCCATGTAAATTAAATTGAGGCATGAATTTTATTAATTTTATTTACTAGACTAGTGCAGAGAGTTCCGAGATGTTAAAAAACGAAAGAACGTCGTCTCAGTAGCGAAACCAGCGAATGTTTTTAGGATCAGTCAGTATTTTGTTTTTCAAGTTAGTACATGAAAATGTCTCATATTTCGGGCGAGGCTTGGCTCCCCCATGGCGCACCCAATTTTGTAGATAAAATTTACCGTTACAAACCAATTTCTTCTTAGGATGAGTATAAAGAGGTTGCCGAGGGATGCATGCAGTGGAAATTATTTGGCATCTCGTAGAGGCATTGCCTTGCATGTTTTATACGGGCTTCCCTGCACCTCGGCGGTGGCCCATGCCAACTAACATATTGTGACAATCATCTCCCCATGGGCTGTAATGAACCTAATGACAGTAATGAAGAATAAGTTTATCTGATTTAGCAGTGACAGCTTAGTAAGTTTCAAGATGTGAGTTAAGCCTTTCAGTTGTTGACATTATGTCACCTATGCTACTGTATCAGTCTTGCTGATCAAATATTGTCCAGTATACTGTATCTGAAGGGCGTTACTTACTAGTCAAGGTATGCAATGAGCCTATTTATCATTTGCTTTGGCTTGAAAATAACAAATCAAAGTTGGTTTAACAACATTTTGCATAAAGAGGCTATATCAGAGTATCTGGTTCTGGCTAATTGCATCCAATTGTTGATGTCTTTAAACTGACAGCGTCTTTAAGCTGACAGTTTATAGTAACCAACGCAGTAATCGATGCAGATGAGGAGGGCTGCTTCTTCTTGAAACTCACTCGAGCAAATTGATCATCTGAGACGTAGTAGAAATTTGACACTGTTAAGTGTGGAGTTTAATCAGCACACTGTAGCTATAAAGATACCACACTTTATTTTTTCAAAATGGCGGACAGCTGCTATCTTGGATTTAGGAGTTAAATGACCGATACCAAAGCTACGTCTGGTTTACTACAGTGAATTTGCCACATTAGATGTAGTCAAAATCGACACTTTATTCATAACTGCAACTCATCAAGTGCCAGTTACATAACATTTTATCATTTTCAAAATGACGGACAGCCGCCATCTTGGATCTAGGTGTTGGAACGATACCAAAGGTACATCAAGTTTCCTCCAGTGCATTTATCATGTTAGATATAGTTGGAATCGACATTTTCTCATCACTCCAGTTCCTCTGGCGACAGTTATTTAACATTTTATCATTTTCAAAATGGCGGACAGTTGCATGTATCTTGGATTAAGGCCGGTTGGAATGATACAAAAGCTACAGCAGGCCTACTCCAGTGAATTTGTTTTGTAAGAAATAGTCAGAATCAACACTTTATTCATCACTCTAACTCATCTGGTGCAAGTTAAATAACATTTTATCCTTTTCAAAATGGCGGGCAGCCGCCATCTTGGATTTAGGTGTTGAAATGATGCCAAAGGTACATCAGGTTTACTCCAGTGCATTTATAATGTTAGAAATAGTTGGAATCGACAGTTTCGGCATCACTCCAGTTCATCTGGCGACAGTTATTTAACATTTTCTCATTTTCAAAATGGCGGCCGATGGCCATTTTGAATTTTCTATTAAAACCACCTTTTCTGTGCTCCGAATTTGATAGATTTTTTTCCTCTTATTCACTACATCCAATAGCATAGAAAACCATTGAAATACCTCTTGTTGCAATTTTTGGGGTCAGGCTATAAATGGACCCGTCTAAAAATCGCCAAAATGTTGTCGACACAGTGCAACGCCTGACCGTTGGAGACTAAAACATTGTGTACCTTGCTCTTGCTTTCAAATTAGCCGAAATTTTGTACAGGGCATGTATTAGACCTTTGTTTCTAGTAAATAAATACCCTCAGGTGTGTGCATACGTGCTTGCTCGCGTTCGTCTTCGGTGCGGGTGCATTGGTTATAGAGGAGTCCGGTTCGGGACACGGTCCAGGGTTTTTGAAATTTGAAAATTTTGGAAAACATAATGTTTTCCCCCCAAAAATTCATGAAGATTTAAACAAAAAGAAAACAGGCAGAGAAAAAGATATAAAATTGTGGTAAACATATGACTTTGGATCTAAAGGTATCGTCAAGAGCCTATTGAGTAGTATCAATAACGTTATTATACTGCTTTCATTACGCTACATTTGTTTAGTGTGTGCGTTTCGACCAATATAAAACTTTGTGCGTGTTAAATTTGTTTACATTATGTATACGTGTTCGCTCGCGTTTAAAGTGTGGGTAGACTGCTTATAGGCGAGTCTGATCCGGGAAATGATCCAGGGTTCCGGCTGCTGCATATATTTTGCTAGTACTCAGTAAAGGACTGTGATCGTTCGCTATATACTCACTATACACAGTCCTTACTCCAACTGTTTTAACAAGCGGGATGATCGGTGGAAGTTTTAAACGTTGAAATGAACTTTCTTCTCTCAGCACATTATTGACCTAAAACACTCATTTAATGCCAAAACTATTCTTCTACAAGTCTTACAGGCACAATTAAACCCTTTAGGATCACTGAAATCTTTAAAGGGTCAAAGGGTCAAAACTTTGGAATGAAATCACCAACTTTTTCGCGCGGTAGAATTTCCTTACTTACTATGTGACTTTGGAACTTTGTTTACAACAGTATGTTAATGAGTGTAACTGTTGCGTCAATGTGGGCAACTTGCACAGTGGACTTGCCGCCATACGGACTTATGCTAAACGGCAAACATCTAACATTCTTAGTGACGTCACAATAATGTGCGTGAGTGTTCTAATGTAAACAAATATTTCGAACGCTACAGTAAATTTTCGGAAGTTGCAAAGTTGAGAATTTTATTCCAAATTTTGGGACTTTTTTTAGAGGTTTCAAGTCATCAAAAACAATTGCAATAGTTGAACAGGATTTGGAAAAGGTAATTTATGATAGCAAATTAACGTTATTAGTCCTAAATTTGCTACAAGATAAAAAATAATTTCGACCGGACATAGAACGGTCGACCGGACCAGCAACCGCGGAATCACAGGAGTAAGGACTATGTATGGGGAGAAATTATGTGACCGTCCATACATAGTCCTTTACTGAGGACTAATATTTTGCAAACCCAAATCTAAAAACTAGATCGACGCCCCTCATTTGGAGGGTGGATGACAATTTCGGGAGACCAAGATACCCCATTCTCCTGTCCCGTGGCTTCGCCGCTGGCTTTAATGTGTTTCTCTGTGTATTTTATGACCAGAGTCGAAAACATTCCCTAACTTGGTAACAAGATTAATTTCAATCACGAAAACCAGTTCAGAATTAGTGGCGTTATGTCAGTCTGAAAATAGCCTTCAACAATCTGTCAAATAAAATCCAAGATTCTGCCAAAATATTGATGTTTGAGACAAAAGAATAACCTATTTCGTGTTCTGAAATGAACTAACGGTGTGATTATTATTGAAGAACGAATTTCAATGAAGTACACTGCATCTCCTTGTCTTTTTTTCGGGCAGTGAACACCTGATAGAAATACTAAGGTCAGTTCATTCTTTCCGTTTGCTAAATTCGTAATAAATCTGCAAAAAATGTGTTATCTTCAACTGCAAGTGGCAAATGTCAACGTTTACCCTTCATCATTTCATACTGGGTCGCCATTGTCAGAGAAGTGTTGGCTATGTGCTTTTGCTTCATGCTTAAATTCATTACTGCCTTCTTCAAATAACTTTTGATCCAATGGTATTGTGTGGTATCGTGTCTTATATAATGAGTGGGGTTTCCAATTTAAGAAGGTATTTTTACAAGGTATCAGTGTTTATTGGCTCCTGATAACGTTAGAGACATTTCATAAAATAGAGAAGCAATACTATTCGAAATTGGAATAACAGAAAAACCAGGCAAATCTCTATTAATTTCTTACATCACCTCAAAAGGTTTTGCTTCAACTTTGCACATAATCAATTCGGAACATTTTGAGTAAATGAGAAGTTGATCAAAAAGGATACACACACGTAAAGTCCAATAGCATCACCTATCCTGAAATCTGCCTGGACATAAATTTAGCCATACACTGTAAATTCATCTTTGTCAATTTCTCAGGTTGCTTCCGCGATCACATAACATCCCGAACTTGACCAAATATAAACTTAGAAAGGTGTACATGTTTTGTAGGAGCTGAAACAATAGCACAAATAAAATTGAACAATCGTTGCTACCTGCTTTATTTTGAATTGAGTTGTGTGTCATCATCTTGGTTCTTATAATTTCGCTCTTGTAACTATGCCAGCTTGTTATCTCTTTGTTGTCTTGTCTGTTCGTTTCCTTCCTCGTTCTAGCTTTCATACACCACATGCAAATGTCCTGGAATTAGATGTGGGACACTCTTGTAGGCAACCCTCATATTTCTTAGAACTGATTTCTTTGAAAGCACTCCCACACTATATCATGCCTTCGTGATGCGGGCGCCATCAGACTGAAACTAGAAAAGGTTCTAAAAGAAGATTGCGAGACGATTTGAAGCTATGTTTCAACAGAATAAATGCGTTGATCACGTACATTTTGTGGTATGAACAGAGGGCCCTTATTTCAGGAACAGCTTCACGAAGAAACAATTGAAAAATATAGTACACAAGATTGGGTAGATCACCATTGTTCATTACCCACAATATATGCTGACCAACATATTGTGATTGCATAAGGGAGAAAGCAATCACCGACTTCAATGTTAAAACGAGCAAAATCTCAGAGACTAGTCTGTCCTAAGAAATGTAACATTTTCCCTTTTTTTAACCAACACAGGGTATCTATTAAATAATCTAAACAATTCGGCACAATGTTACCCACAACTTCATAGATAGACGTTGTTTAATTCGCAGTTAAATAAGCGAAACTTGTGCCAATAAGAGTCGGGACAAATAATGCCGACTTCTCAACAAGCAAATGAGATGTAGAGATTGAAGTTCACGAGATGTTTCAATTTGAAATAAAATTCCGTGATATGGAAGACAAGTGAGAAAGTAGACCTTTCCTATTTCTAAGGCTGAAGCTAGGTAATAATGCCTCAAACCTTAGTACTACCATTGAAAATCCCAGGGGTAACACCTGTCCAGGATTTGTCTGACAGAGGGCAGGCACTTTTTTCTTTAGATGAATTGCATTGTGGAAAATCTGTAATGTCATCGCGGCACATTGATTTGACATTGCATTCAATTTCTTTACAAAATCGTTACTACAGCTTAGCATATTTAGTAACATTGTTTGTTATGTCTACATATGTTGTACGGCTATGGAGGACCTAAAGTAAAAGACATCCCAACATTCCAACCGTATCAAATTTCAAGGACAAATAGAACATGCCATCACAAAGACAACAGGAAACAACAGGAAACAACATAACCACATTACATTAGATCCTGTTACCTTGTTGAGAGATAGGTTTAATTTTTTATCAAATTTTTATAACAAATATTTTAAAATCTGAAGCTTACATTGGAGAAAAATTGTAATTTTATGAGCTTTCTTTTTTTATTTTAATATTAGCCCCTATCCACCGGCTGGCGAGGCTCTTGGTATTTTTCTTATCTAGGAAAGAAATCGGGAAATTTTCAATGCAATTTGTTGATATAGTTTTGATTCGTACGATGACATATGCCACTCAGTTTACTTTAAGTGTTCCAGTAACCGTGTAATTAATTTTCTCTTGAAAGGCAAATTCTTCAATGTTAACCGTCCAAAAGTTTTAAATTTGTAAAACTCACGTTATTTCAAAAAATTGCAAATATTTTCCAATGCAGGGCCATTTTGTTTAATGTTTGTCTAAAGCAGGCAATATATTTGTGGAAAATTTTCAAATTCCGGAGGAGATCCTCAGTCCGTCAGGTTAAATATGTAATCCTAAGTCGCCGGGCTGCAATCTTAGACGGCGAATGACTAGGAAGTACAGATCCTTCAATGATCTTGTCTCAACTTTTTTCAAGTTATCGTAAACCCAACTGTTCCAAAAAAAAATCATTTTCCTTTTCCAATGTTCCCACATATTTTAAAGTAGGCCTAATAGTTTCCCCCCACCCCCAAATAAAACCCGTATAGCTTCCTCATATTTTGTATCTTTTTGGCTAACTCCTTGCCTTGGAAGGGGTTTGAGTTGCTTCAACGGATGGAACAAATCCTGGGACAATTGATAAAAAAAAACAGGAGGTACTATGTTCTTTCATTGAGGCAGATGCGGGCCCATGGGGGGAAGATGAAAATGCGGTTGAAAAACCAACACAGTGATACCTTCATGAACATCTTGTCAACTTGCTGGAAAATAACGCACTATTTTGCGTGCAGTCAATGTGAGAAGACACGTTTTCGAAAGGGGAAAGGTGCACCCTCCCTTCTGGCCCTATCCGACCGGCGAAATCCCTACAGGAACATCCCAAAGCCAGGTAGATTATTAGAATTATATAACAGTAGTTTTCACCTCTCCTCTTAGACCCTCTCGAGGCTTATAATGTTCCATGTTTGTCCCCCACCCTATTTTAAACGACTGTGTAGCCTCTTTAATATAAAAACCCGGGAAATACCATTTCGGGTCAACTGAATGGTAGCAATTTTTTAAACTTTCCCTGTGCGCTTTGCGCAAATCGACCTCTTAGTTGTTTCGGGGATCACATGATAACATACATTTTTTCGAGGTAGCGTGCGAAATAGGGCCACCTCTGGAAGTAGTCTGATGAAAATCAGCTAGTTGCAATTTGGGGGTAATCAGTAGACTGACCGAGTCTTAACGAACACCACAGCATGAGGGTTTAAATATGGTTGGAATTGTTCCAAAATTGCACCATTTTCCATGATCTCGGCTCATTTCAAAGTGCAACCAATCCCCTTATACTGATAAGACCCCAGCAATTAACCAGCAGGTAACGTATATCATTATTACGTAAGCCTGCTGCCCAAAACTGGTTTGGTGGCGCCTTGACTCAATTCGAAAAACAACCAGCCAGTAGTAATGCTGTACCTTGACACCCAAAGATAAAGCTACGGCCCAGATTACTGAAAACTGGCAGGGATAAACAACGAAAGGAAAGCTTGGATGTCAAACAGTGCAATACACAGTCCAATCTTCGAATTTTCTAACAGCACCTCCACGATAGACGAAGTGCCATACTGGAAGTGTAAATTTCCATGCCTGCCTTCCAAAATATAGAGAATAGTTATTTTTTATTAAAAAAATTCTCTCCATGCCACGCGCCAACCAATGGTATTTAGTTAGAGTTACTCCTTGCCCCACCACTTCAACACCTTGTCTTCGTCAGCCTCAATCCCCCTGGTTCCCTTCAGCCCAGCCCCTCAAATGGAAAAGTCTTTAAACGCACACAATTAATGTACGTTTTAAGCGACGGTGTTCTTGTGGATACTTGCTAGCCTGGGCAACTTGATTAATTACATTTACATTTTCAATTGATATCGTTTCATGTTACCTCGGCCTCTCGTTTTAAATTTGATATATCATCATGAAAATGGAAATCTCATTTGTGATTTCAGCCGAATTTCGTGTTGAAACTCAACATGTGTTGAAATTAGACATGTTGTTTGGTAATTCGACATTTCATTATGGTACTCGACATCTCATTTGTATGTTGCGAAGTCAACATATCCAGCATAAACCTCATTTTGCACTTTTTACATATGATCAGTGATTGCCCTCCACAGCTCACTTAATACGGGTGTCAGATTTCGTCGTTCTTAAGCTAGAAAGAATGCATTTCTTAACCGTGATATGCACCGTTAAATTAAGCTTAGTACCTTTTAGGAATGTATCATATTTGACGGTACTAAGCTAGAAAGAATGCATTTCCTATCGTACGAATTGGGTGCACAGCTAATAACAGGGTTGTTCAATATTCATGAAATTCGAAACCGCTGTTTGGTCAACTTCTATCAATATCATTCACATTCTCGTCATTCACATTGACGTAATGCAGTGTAATCTCGTCCTCTCATTATGAAATGATTGTGTCCTTCTGAAATTCAATACATGGTTTCTGATTTCCAATGATCTCACGTGTGATTTTGACATTTCTTTTAAAATTCATAGTGTCATTTAGTAAGTCGACATGTAGTTATGCAACTCGACATGTCATTGGTACATGTCATTAGTATCTTACCATACTAGTCGGTCTCCGTAGCAAGTAACATCGCTATGTGTATACAGTGAAGACATTTGCGAATTTCACTTCTTATCAAGTGGGAGGGGGGGGAGGTATCATAATATAGATAAGAAAGCAGAGGCATACGAGACGGGGGCAGGCTGCCCCTCTCCCCCCAAAAAATTCGGGCAGGAATTTGGGAAGAAAGAGCATATCCTTTTAGGTTTCAATAAAATAGCATGATTGTGTTTTAAAGAAAATTCCTGCCCGGACCCTTAAAAAATTACGTCCTAAAAAGAGAAAGAAACGTCATATAGTCGCAGTTAATTTTCATGAAAAAGTTGACAAGATTCCAAATGTTCGCTACACCTTCGGGCAGCGCAAAAATCTATTATTTGTAAGTTAAACTTTACAGATTTTCACAACACAATGCCCTACATGGTCCAATATCCAAATTATTTCAAGCATTTGCCAGACAATAGAACAGTATCATAGTCAGGGTAACATATCTACGAAAAATTAAACAGGTTAAAAAAATATCGTTACACATTTGGGAAGTTTGTGGCTTAGAAGAAACAATCACTCTTTAGCCTTTTATTAAATCTTGTGTAACACAATGCGCGAAATGGCCGATTAATTAAATATATTACCTTAAGTTCAAATCTCTGTCCGAAAATTAAAAAACGCTATATGTAAAGTCAGACTTTGAAAATAGCAAAGATCTGTGACACATTTGGGTAGCATTTGAAAGAAAGTTATCCTCATCCTTTTCCACGAAAAAAATGCAAGACCATTATATTCATTGGTAGTGGTAAATTTAATCTGATAGTTTTCCGATTAAAATAGCGACCGGTTAGATCCCTATAAGTCTGGGTGATGCCGTTTTAGAAGTTCAATACTGCATATTAAAGGTGAACCCAAGCGGTTACTACTTCTAAATTTTACATTTGAGGAGAACAATTATTGTCACAATGACTCTCAAATGCCAATCATGAAACAGGACAGTCTACTTCTCCGTATTAAGTTTGGTTGACTGTTGTTTCGCTTAAGCAAATAGTTTGATTGTTCAAATTAGGGGTAATACTCCACCCGGAAGTTCTTTTTTGCGACATGTTAATGCGTTTTAGGTTGTAGTTAGCAATTTGCCAGGGTTTCACTTGGGAATTCCAAAAACACCGCCTATGCTGAGGAGGCTTGTACAATTCACAAGGCAAAATGTTACCAACGTGTTATCAAAAAGCTAAACCAATTCTCAAAAAGCTCATATTTTAAGGGGTAAGGATTTCTCCTGGTGTCTATCATGTTTCTTTTTCCTCTGAGCGTTTTGCTTAAAATATTTAAAGGACAATATGTTTCATGAGTAACACAAGAAACAAATAAACGTTACAGAAATTTAGGAATTTGAGTGATCGGCGATTACAGTGTTTTGGCCAGGAAAGGTGATGCTGTTTCTACGTAAACTGAGTTGGTGATTTTTGAAATCAAGTCTAAAGATTTTGCTAGTTCCTACTTTTGTATTTTACGAGGGGACATTATAGAGTGTGCAATCAATATCTCAGTCACATTTGAATTCCCATGCTTTCAGAACCTAGCGTGTAGCATCGTAAGTTATAACGGGTGAGTTTACAAGACGAGACGACAACATGCATATCATGATAAAATGGAAGACGAAAAATTCTTACCAAACGGAAGTAATTTTTATAAAATTTAAAAAAGCCAAATTAATATCTGTTTATTTCTTAAGTCTAATGAAAAGCTAATCTCTCATTTTTTTTTTAAATAACGTTTTGTTTGCTTTATGACTCTTTGATTATGGTTCCAATCCTACAATTATGCCGGTGTGTTTCTTGCTTGTCTGTTCTTCTGCATGTCTTCCATTTTGTCTGGTCATGAGGCTAGAAGCGAATTGTAAGTTTTAGCCATCTCAGACTGGCAACTAATTATCCAGAATCTGTCAGAGAACTTCCTGTTCAGGTATCTGGAGATCAATAAAGTTAAAAGGGTGTGCCCCTTCAAAGAATATTTGCTCAATAGAGCAACAAGGTTCGTTTAAGCGGGGTTAACTGCTGCAATTACAGAGTCAAGCTCCACCCGAAAAAAAGCCCTTTTCGTGGGTAACGTTGGCTAAAACGCCGATTTAATGCTAGCAGCATGGTAGTCGGCTTCTTCATTCTATTTGTCTCCCAAAATTAATGTCGGGAAATAGATCTGGAACATTCTAATGTGTAGCTTCCAATATTTCCTAAAACTGATTAGTTTTGCTGGTACTATACTAAAGGATATCGTAGTAATGCGAGCGTCAATATTTTCCATGATTAACACAAAAAACAAATATACGGTACAGAAATTTAGGAACTTGAGTGATCGGCGATTACAGTGTTTTGGCCAGGAAAGGTGATGCTGTTTCTTCGTAAACTGAGTTGGCGATTTTTGGTATCAAGTCTAAAGATTTTGTTAGTTCCTACTTTTGTATTTTACGAGGGGACATTATAGAGTGTGCAATCAATATCTCGGTCACATTTGAATTTCCATGCTTTCAGAACCTAGCGTGTAGCATTGTAACTTTTTACGGGCGAGTTTACAAAACGAGACGACCACATGCATATCATGATAAAATGGAAGACAAAAAATTCTTACCAAACGGAAGTAATTTTTATAAAATTTAAAAAAGCCAAATTAATATCTGTTTATTTCTTAAGTCTAATGAAAAGCTAATCTCTCTTTTTTTAATGACGTTTTGTTGCTTTATGGCTCTTTGATTATGGTTCCAATCCTACAATTATGCCGGTGTGTTTCCTGCTTGTCTGTTCTTCTGCATGTCTTCCATTTTGTCTGGTCATGACGCTAGAAGCGAATTGTAAGTTTTAGCCATCTCAGACTGGCAACAAATTATCCAGAATCTGTCAGAGAACTTCCTGTTCAGGTATCTGGAGATCAATAAAGTTAAAAGGGTGTGCCCCTTCAAAGAATATTTGCTCAATAGAGCAACAAGGTTCGTTTAAGCGGGGTTAACTGCTGCAATTACAGAGACAAGCTCCACCCGAAAAAAAGCCCTTTTCGTGGGTAACGTTGGCTAAAACGCCGATTTAATGCTAGCAGCATGGTAGTCGGCTTCTTCATTCTATTTGTCTCCCAAAATTAATGTCGGGAAATAGATCTGGAACATTCTAATGTGTAGCTTCCAATATTTCCTAAAACTGATTAATTTTGCTGGTACTATACTAAAGGATATCGTAGTAATGCGAGCGTCAATCGCATGTCTTCTTTAAACTGAAACTACAACAACTCTGGCTGGTAAGGTACCTTGGCTCAAATTTAAAAAGGAAACGCATTCGCGTCTTCGCCTACACCCTTTTTAATCGGGCCATAAAATTGATCCATCCCGAAAAACTAACATACTGACTTGAATTCGTTTTGTAAATGTGACTTAAGCATTTGCATTATTGATATTGTAAAATATCCATTTTCTGATATCGCATTAACTGCAGAGAAATAAACAAATAAATAAAATTCATGACAGGTTGGACTCATAGCCCCGTCAAAGTTGTATAAAAAGGCTCAAATACGGACCTGAAAGATTATATTAGGAAATAAAACTTTTGATACGAGCTTCACATATCCTCCAAAAATGTACAGCTTTTGATTAAAGGGTAGAGGTCTTCCCCCTGTTTCAATCACAAGCACCTTTCTCTCAGAGGTTTGTTTAAAATGTTGAATACACTCTAACAACTTTTGGGCAAAATGTTGCCCAACTTGGGCATTTTTTTTACCCAACCGTTGGTTCCGTATGCCACCTGGCCGGAATTAGGTAAAATAGTTGGGCAAAAGAAATTACCCAACCATTTCACCCAACTAATTTTGCCCAACAAATGGTTAAAATTTGTACCAACACGTTTGCTTAACAGCTGTACTGTTGGGTGCTTGTTTGGATTTCTAAATAACCTGATATATAATTATATGAATTGGGCAAGAAGGATTTATCAAAGTTCCCTAAAACTTACACCGTTTGCCCTCCAATGGTGGTTGGGGGTACCAGCGTACTTTTTTCTAAAGTTCTCCCGACCCTCAGGCAAAGGGCCGTTCGGTGAAACCAAAACTTTCACTGCTTCCCGAAGAAGCTATTACGTCCACTGAAGGACAATATGTGACCAACCTCAAGGCCTTCAGACCATTTCCATTACTGGTCTGTCATGCATGGCTCCATTCTAGACTGCATGAAAAGAACAGACACTACACATGATCTTAGCCAAAAGGCTTTTTCTAAAGTCCTCCCGACCCTCTGGCAAAGGGCCGTTCGGCGAAACCAAACTTGATACTGCTTCCCGAAGAAGCTATTACGTCCACTGAAGGACAACACTTAACGACCAACCTCGCGGCCTTCAGACCATTTTCATCATTGGTCTGTCATGTATGGCTCCATTCTTGACTGGATGAAAAGAACAGATACTACACATGATCTTAGCCAAAAGGCCGAGAAGCGCTTGGTTAATAAACAGTGAAGTGTGTAGTTTGAAATACCAAACTCAATCGTGAACTTTGTATTTCTTCTCCCTCGATCACGTAGAAGTGAAAACAGTACCTTTTTTTTTCTAAAAATTACGACCATTGCTCTTTAAGTAATTTCGTCCAGATTTTTACTGCTGTTCTACCGCTAGCTTTTTATTTACCAAATCCAACCTTATTCAACCATGAGATCTTATAATTAACCACTTTCATTACAATAATTTTCTGTAAAACTTGACTGATCTTTTACTAATCAGCTGATTTGTCAACTACATTTTGCCCAACTGTTGGGCACTTTATAACTGACATTTTATAACTTGCCCAACACCTTCTACCAGCACCCGATTTTACCCGACCTTAATTTGCCCAAAAATATGGGTACAGTTGTTTATACCAATTTGTTGGCAATAATTTGCCCATGTTGGCCGTTTTGTATTTTGCCCAACTTTTGTACCCAACTGTTTGTAGAGTGTAATAAGAATAAATGAAGTAGAATATTTTGTTTGAATAACACAAAGGATACAGAACAGAACATAAGCAATTATCATTGCAACCACAGCTCAATTTTCGAGCTTTCAGAAACTAGCCTATGGTATCGGAATTTTTAGTCAGCTAGGTCTTAATTTGTTCATATGCAACGCAGCTGGGTAAAAATACTCCTGGATAGCTTAGGGCAAAGCATATAGTATTACATTTTCCTATTTTTAAGGTATTTTCAATAGCTCTTAATCTAATCTTTTTTGAAAATATTTCCAATCCTGGAATAATGTCCACTTTCTGTTTAATTTTCAGCTGTATGTCTATCATTTTGCCTGTGAGTCTGTTCTTCATTCTATCTCACCTCCTTTGACAGTACAAGAGGTCTGAAATTAGACATGTAAAGGACCTTTGGATAGTTTTTCATAAATGAATACTTTTTGAGATACTTCCGAACTATATAGTAGTAATATGAGCGTACCTCTTATACTTTCATTAACTCTAGTTTAGAAAAAAAAAAAAAACTAGAACAGCTGGTAGCTTGACCCAAATAAGACTGACAAATTATCCGTACCTCTGTAATTGCGGTTACATTCTGTTCACTCATTTCATTATCTAACAGCATAGTACCATGCCTTCTTCAATACAGAATCCACTCCCTTGAAACTTGGAAGACCTTTTCCTGTCCTTGAAGTCCTAGATACTAGATACTTCCAGCACTGTCTTTCTCCATCTCAGAACGCAAGTGTGGTTGTTTGTCAGACTTAGAGAGATTGAAGTTCACCACTGATAAAAATACTTTAGCAGAAATGAAGTAGATTTAAAAAAATCACCGACCAATGTTAAAATGGAGACGAAGATGTGCATTGAAGAAAACAAAACAAGAGAAAATAAAAAGAACTTTAACAAATTGGACAAAACCAAATACCACGGTAGGCTGCTTTTGGCTGGCTTGTTTAAATATTGCTTCTTGCAAGAAAACGTAGAAGGGATAATTATCACAAAGACCTGTGCGACTCACGTCATCGACCCTTCCCATAATCGCTATACTCTGTTTGGTTGCACCGTCAAGTCGACCCACATATTGTTCACTATAAGGAAAATCATCATTTTGCATTGATTCTACAGCAAGCCGACTATTACAACCATTATCCTTCCTTTTCCTAACCCAAATACGATTATCACTTTGTTTTCGTGTTTACAAACTAGACACAATTATGAAGCATAAAATGCGAAACTTTTCATTTCATTTCATTTATTGTTTCATTTCACAACAGTTTGTCATACATGTGAGAAAGATCAATTGCATCAAATAAGAAAAAGGCCGTGAAAAGGGAAGTGTGTTTTCTTACCCTATCTGTAGATAAACAAAAACAAAAAAGCAGGCCCGTTGCCAGACAAGGCTCCGTAAGGAAGGGTAAAAATTTTTCAGGGGGTGATTTCTTTTTTAGGAGTGCCAAATTTAGACAAATGTATTACGTCAAAGGCAAACTTCAAAGTCTTAAGGAGGACAAAAATTTCAGGGGGCTTATCTAATGCCCCTCTCTTCTTGACTAGAGGTCTGAGAAAGTGACAAGTTTGAATCCATGATTCTGTCAAAGAAGTGGAAATGTTTCATTTGTTTTTTTCTATGACACCATTATACCCCGAGCGGCCATGTTGAAGAATATAGTAGACCATACTTGACACGCTTGCTCGATGAATATCTACACACCGTGCATATCACGCTGATCACTATGCGTTGCCTTCCTCACAGAACCATGTGTACATCATATGATTCAAAACATTTGGTTGATCAAATTAGGGGAACATTTTACTCCAATTAAAAGGATTAAAAGTTAAATGTTAAGTCTTTTCCGGGAAGTAGCCCCACTCTAAAAAACATATAGTCAATTAGGGAGCAAACCGGAATCTTGTCAAATATTTGAAAAGATTTGTTTCAATGTAGACTAGAAATGATTAAAAATGAAGTATTCGTTTCATTTATGAACCGAATCTAGTCAAAGTTTGGCAATATTCCAGTTCGCGCCCCTATTGATATTATTCTATTCAAATTTGACTATAATAGGATATTTTAAGAGTGTAGGAAGTTACCAGGTGTACGAAATTTGTAGTGTGAATATTTCATTGTTCTCATAGTTTAGCGCGAAGCTACAGGAAAAGTTTGTCCAAAGTACTTTCGAGATCACTGAAAATAGCACTTCTAAAGCTTTTTCTTTTAGAACCTTGTGTTATGAAAATCGCACCAATGTTGGTTATTCCTGGGACAAAAGTCCTTCCAGAAGCTCAAGAAAGCTCTTACCAATTAAGCCTTGATGAGCACACTTCGTCAAAGACGGTTGAATATAATTTGATCACGAAGGTGTCCTTGATTTGATATGGTCCACTGAATATCATCAGAACCTTACTCTATAGAGAGAAAAAAACTTAACCAAACATGCTCAAAAATTCTTATTTTCTGGTGTTGTTTAATATAGGGTTTCATCAGCGAGGTGTTATTACACATTTAGTAACACCTCCGTGTTCTGTCGTAGGTTTTATGAAAGAACTGCTCTAAGCTTCTTTCCTATTTGGGTTACAAAGAATTACATTGAGGGTTTGGCAGGCACACATTTAAACACATTTCCCTTTGCATGGCCTGCATGCTGTGGCTAGAGTTTCTTGGTTAGTTAGTAATTCCGATGGAGTTTTACGGTCCACTTACCAACCAGTGGTTGAAGTTTAGCTGGCCAAGACCTTTCCTCCAGTCATGGGCTTACTGGCTTGATTTCCCCACTGAATTGGTCATACTGAGCACTGAGCACAACAATTGCAGAAGGTTCCATTTTTAAGGTTTAAAGTTTCTCAAAAGTTTTATACCTATGAAAGGGGTATTTTGTCTGTCTGTCACACATAATTTTGATATTGGGATGTAAGGAACTTAAGCTGATATTTTGAGTGGGACAAATTGTTCATAAAGTCTCTACATTATTATCCCTCTGTCGCTCGTTCGGGAGATAACCGTTTTCGGGTGAAAATGAGAATTCACCCGATCGGGAGAAAATTGCAGCATGAATATTCATGAGCACTTAGTGTGTACCTCTTAACTCTTCGCTTTGATTTATGAATGTGGACATGTTCTAATACAAGTAATTGTTCACCACCACAGACAGAAACCTAAGGCAACTTTTAAGAACGTACGTATGAACATCAATGCAAGTAAGAGTAACTTACACAACTTTCTGTAGAAAAAAATTGAAGAAATCTTGCGGCTGTGTCGAGTGTATAATTTAAGCTTAGCACACAGAACGTGGCAAAATTGCTCGATATCACAAAATTTGCGTGATGAACTACCAAACATGATCCGGCGCTTTTGTCCCCCTAGCATCAAAGTTTCTAAGTATTCAAAAATTTCTCTTTCCTGCGATCGATTAAATTGTCCAGGTGTTTTAAACGTTTGTTTCCGTTTAATTTGCGCTGTAGGATAGCAAAGCATCAAGGGAGAAATTTGAAAATGGCGCCACCCATGGCCGTATTTTCCCCCGATAGGGTGAAAGGACATTTTTTTCCCGAAAGAGGTTATCTTCCGAGCAGTGGTGTATCTACTAGGGGGTCAGGGGGCAAGTTGTCCCCCCTCCCCGGAAAATAATTTAGGGAAATTTGATGAAATAGGGGAAATTTGATGAATTTTCTTATTCTAACAAAATGTACTTAAAATTTTTGTTAGAATAAGAAATTGTTAGACATTTCTCATATATAATTCGTATTTTCATGCAACAAATTAACCAGATTTCGTCAGTGTCGCATGAACCTGCCCTGCTCGCGTTCCACAGAAATGTCCTCAGCGCGTAGCAGATTGAATGTTCTCTTGTATACGAGCGCGTGTTATGATCAGTGCATTTCAGAAGCTGCTATTCAGGAATTTAACAACAGCTGATACAGTACAACTAAAACTGAAAGACTGTTAACCCGATCTTATCCCCTTGTACCAGGGAGGTGTGGTTATACCTCTAACCTCCCTGCTTGTACACAGTCTCTGCGTTGTACGCTTTGGAAATTCAGTAAAAGGGTGTGAAAAGTGACAAGTCATTAACGTAGACCCCCGGGGTAATAATATATTGTCCTACAAGGTAGTAGTGGCTATACCGAATTACTCTGTGTACATAACGATGGATGGGGCTGAAGCAATTCATGGCCAACGATAAACTTAAAGATAGTCTAGAAATTAGAATGAACGGGATCCATTGGCATACTTAGATTTTGTTACTTAGCCTGATCCTTGGAGTTTTACAGGCTAGTTCGGGAAAATAGCTTTCTGCTCACTTGGGGTGTAACAATAAACGGGTCCATCAGTATCTTGTAGCCTAAAGACTGCTGTTCTAGCAGGATATCCTGTGTTATCGAGCCACTATTAGGCCCAGGCTCGTTTCAGTGGCGTACGAAGGGGGGACCATTGGGCCATGCCCTCTCACAGATGCCAATTTTTCTCTGTTCTTAAAAGTACGTAGTCAAACTTAAGTAACACAGATGTAACTTCAAAACACAGATTTAACTTCAAAAGATAGCATATGTGGCACCAGATTGCATATAGGGACAACCAATTTTTCAAAAATTTTCAAAGGGGAAGGATTGTCTCTGCAAGGCCCCTCAGTGATGCCATTTGTTTTTAATTCCTACAAATAGGCAAATTCTGTCAAATTTCAATTTTTACTTAAAAAGGTAGACTCTGTATCCCACTGCATGGTGGCATTGATAAAAATAAAGACAGGTTTAGATTCTCTTTACAAGCATGAATACGCTATTTTGGACCATCTGAGGGGTCTGATTTTTCAAGATTTTCTTTACGCTCCGCGCCAACCAATAGTGGCGCTTCGCTCAGTCCTTTGGGCAAAATTACATTTTGGGGTCAAATTTGCTCTTAACTCTCTGATCACTTTGCAGTTTGCGAACATATTTTGAACAGAGCATTTTATTGCAACCAAAAAAGAAGATAGCTGGTTAGGTTCTTCGTATAAGTCTGGAAAATGCTATTTCCGGCCATCTGAGGGGTCTGATTTTTCGAAATTTTCTCTACGCTCCGCGCCAACCAATGGTAACGGTTCGCTTAGATAATCTTTATGGAAAAAATAACGTTTTGTGGCCAAGAAAAACACAAATCCTATACCGATCAATGCTCTTTTATTTTGACTCCTAAAACTGTGCAAATTTTATGAAAAGTTTTACTTCGTAAGATAGCATAAATGGCATAAGAATGCTTTAAAGACACAAAAGTTTCAGTTTTAGCCTCGTGAACCACCACGATTCAATTTTTAACACTGTTCCTGTCAACGTCAAAAATCTTGCACCATTTGCATCTAGGCTCCTTGAAAACGTCAAAAAAATTCCGGACACCCCTCCCCCTAGACCATACTTCATGCCCCCAGGCCACTGCGTTAGTACATACAAATAAACCAGATATTGTTGACCAAAATAATATACTAAGAGTTCAACTTGTTATGTCCAATTGCTCTATGCTAAAATGTAAGATTAAAATGCAGGTTATATTACGTAATGACATGGTTATGTTGTTTTACTAGTAAATTTGCATATTTTATATGAAATACACACACATTGACCGCGAAAAGTTTTGGGGAAATTTCATGCCTTTGCCCCCTCTGTAAAAAATCCTTGCTACGCCACTGCTCCCGAGCTGCTTAGTCTTAGAAGGAGTAAAAAATCAATTTGTTAATGATGATGGGAGTTTGTTGATCATTCGTAGTCAGTAACAATCCAAAGTTGCTATTGATAAATTACGGCCATATGGCACTGCGCTTTGTCGTGATTTACTCCGAAGAGGTCTCAACCTAGTATCACCAGAGGCTTACATGAAGATTTCCCCAAAGAAAATACAACGCAAAACCATTCTTCCAACACAGTAACATTACATATTTCAAATAGAACATTTTGGAACTTTAAAGCATTTTAATGCTTCTCCCGAAAGTTGCTGACCTAAACGACTTTCGTAAAAACCGCGGTGAAGAAAGCGGTGTTTCGAAATGAGCTTAACAGATATCCGCCTCCCCTACCCTCACCTCACAAAAAGAGAACACAAAGGTGACGGAACCGGCATACATAAATAAATGGGCGGGTTCAAAATATTTACATCGAAATTCAATGTTAAATGCGGTTCTGTATAGTTCTGGGTGTTTACAAACAACGTACGAATCTGGAGTTAGAACAGAGAGTGAAATTAACGTTTGAAGTTAACTTGAAATTTGGTGCAGATAACGTCTATTCGGGTACGTACTATTTATATGAAGGATGTCGCAAAATGTCACGCTTATACTCATGTTACATGTTGTGTTTGAAAGTGGGTTGAACATTCATCTACTTTGCCCTCTCAAACCATCGCACTTTGCGGGTTCCGTACGTAAGAAGTAATTGCTTCACATCAGCGACCATAACTGGAAGGTAGGGGCTATGATGTTTATAAAAACGTATGCCAACACCTTTCCTTGCACAGACATAGCCTAGATTCTCGAAGGTAACTACCTGCGGTGTTCAATCCTTCTTAAACGGCGAAATGTTTTCCAGATTTAAGCGAAGTTTATCTCTCATTTCCATCTTGATTTTCCAGCTGAAAGTCGAGGCGGTCTACAAAAGTAAGTGCAAAGACAACTTTTTTGAAAGATTCAGGATTCGAAGTAGTAAGTAGGTAGGGGTAACACTTTATCTGTAGGATTCCCTGGACGGGAATAGATTTGGAACTCTGAGTGGCATTTCAATTGCGAATTGCATGTTACTAAAAATATCGATATCTTTTGTGAATTGGTGTCGGTTTGTTGCTAGGATGGGCCTACCTATTTGTGCAACAAAATGTTAATGTCATATCTCACACCGTATACATGACAAGTAAACCAAGGATTTTTTATGATCAGCTTAAGCCGACGAACTTATAGCGAAGGGTGTAAATAAAAGTGTTTGCGATTTCATGAACTTCAAATTATTTGTGGATGTGGTGATTTGTTTGGATCCGGTCCCAAGGTCTTTTTGAGATTAGGATTAATTTTAAAAAAATATTATTACATATTACACGAATTACGCACCAGAGGTTGCCTAGAGTATGTGCAAAGCGGTGTGCGGCAATGTAAAACCACTGTATTTGGCTCCTGTACATGTGAATGCACCCGTTAGATCAGATGTGAATATCTTCTTGAGATATGAAATTCATAAGTTAAAAACAAAAATATTACACATCAGGGGTAAACGATGTATATATCGGATTAGGTGACGAATGTGTAATGAAGCTTGCGGGTGCCTTTCAGATGGGGAGATGGCAGAAGAAACACTATCCACGCACAACCACTGGTTGGCGTGAAGAGTATAGAAAAAACATGTCCTACTAAAATGTCTCAAAGCAGATAGCAGAAAATGACACTCTCCTTGCATTTTAAGTTCTGTATAGATTTGCTCAACATATTTTGTCTGGAGATTTGGGAGGATTTTTGCATGCAAAGGTGTCCTTGTCACGAGTTCAGTGAAAAAGTAAGTGTAAGTAATCTGCCATAACGTAGACTTAGCAATTTATTTTCTTTTCAACGGGAGGTAGAACTCGAAAGTACATTTAGACTTTGAAAAGGAATAAAACGCTAAAAGCATATTCAAAGCAACGCTCCCATGTAAAAACGAAATGATCAGAAAATTGGCTACACATTCTTAATACTTGGTCTATACCGACTAGCGAATTAAAGCAGAGTTTATCATAAAACTCTAGTAGGTATGTTTTTCAACTGCAAATATTATATAGTGTATATAAAGGTGTTACAAGTAGAAATCATCTAAACAGGTAGTTTGGGTAGTACTATGGCCAGTTTCATTAATTCGGAAGATTATTAATCCCGTAACATAATTTTCCTATAATAGATACAAAACCATTTCCTCTAATGTGTTTCATCTGGTCACTTAGCAGTTTTGCTTATTATGTTTTAAGAGTAAACATTATATCCAAACAGAAAGCTCACTTCACAACCCTGAAATATTTATAATGGTTAGAATGTTATGAGTGAGGACTTCGTGAGCAATCAACTTTTAAAGAGTTAGAAAGGGTCAATGGAAACCATGGTATAGTTTACAAAGGACTAAACTTTCAGTTTAGTGAAATTATGGTGTCATTCTCTGCCTTACCGTTTAGCAACAAAAAATAGATTGGCAGTAAACTTTTGCTATCCTTCAGGAATATGCTTTCATGATAACAGTTTTTAAAATAGGTTTTGTCTAGCATGGTGAAGTGTTTGATGCACTTAAGGGAAGAAATAAGTACAAAATCATAATGTAACTAAGTGGGGTGCATGGTATTTGGATCTCAAACAGCTCAAGGAAAACCAGATCTACATGGGTCATGGTGTGTATAGTCTGTGAAAAAATTCATGAAGAGTATCGTCATGTGCATACACGTGTGTCATTACAAGGTGAGTAATAAAGGACAGTGAGTTATCAGGTCTCCCTTTTAAACATTAAACTAAAATAGGTTATTTTCCTCAGAGTCATGAAAAGTTGAAATGCTAGATAATTGCAAGAACCTCATTACAGGGTCACTGCAACTCTCCTTTCATAATCTCTAAGAGCAATTAGTAAACTAGCAACTATCACAGATTTTTCTCGGTAGCCATGACAAATATATGCCACCTCAGACTTTGTAATACTGAAATTTAATTGGGAGGGGTCAGTACTATCAAACTGGTGCTAATAAAGGACTGAATTGTACTAGAGTTGATGAGCTTGTACTGGTAAGTACTGGAATCAGCATAATCATGGTTTTCAGATGACATAGCAGCAGTCGTACTGTTAACAGTATATTTCTCCTAATAGCAACTTTTCAGTCCGAATAGGAGCATGCATTGTTGGCCAAGTTTCCATATGGTGACCGTGGGAAGATAGTCAAGCAGTTTCTACTCTATAACTCAGGTAATGCACTTGAACGTTTAGATAATCACTTAAAATCATGGAAAGTGAATTTCTTAGCTGAATTTCCCAGAAAAAATCTCTAGCTGACTGTGATGCAGAATAAAATCAGCATTTATGATTTGGAGGCTTTGAAAAGGATCTCCCATGTACGTGTACTTCAAGTGTTAGGAGAGGTGTTTGGGAAGTGATCCTAAAGCCCCGTCCACACCATGCGACTCGATGAGACGCAACGCATTGCAACGAGATAGTGTGGACTGCTTTGCAGGTGCAGTGTAACTGACAAGGGCTTTCAGTTTATGAAATCTGAATCAACTGAACATGTCCTAATGTCTTGAGCACGACTAACCCTTGGTGAATTCTATAAAAGCTAGAAGTCCCTGTTGGGATCCTTTAAAGTGGATTTTTAAGCATGTGTCGTGATAACAAAATAGGTCGGAGGATACGTAGCCTCTATTCAGTGAACGTAGGAAAGCGCTGCAGGGCGTACTTAGTGGCCCTGTTTGATTTCTTGAGAAAAATCCTTAAATTTTTGTCCAGTTTTGTCCGGTTAGCTCAGTTTGGTTCGGCTTCGAGTTTAAACTGCACGTAGAGTTGAGAAAACGATCAAGATAGTCCTTTGATGCGGCGTTTATTTGAAATATATATATGAGATTGATATTAAAATGAGAAAAAAGTCAACATGCTTGTATAAATCAGTTTCCCAGTCTACGATTAACAGTTACGTATGAGATAGGCCTATTCGGGGTTCGAGTCGTGAAGTCCGAGTATCGAGTGTCGAGTACCGCAGGACACACGTCTTGGACTATAACTTAGGAAGAAGCATTACTATGGGATATGTATTCTGATTGGATGAAAGTGAGATGCCAACAGGATTGACCAATTGCAGAAGGGTGGGGAACTAGCCAGACAAAATGTCGTGTGCAATGTCTAACTTTTATGTAAATGAGGGCATTGCACCAAAACTATCGAAGACAAAATGTGCCATTATAAATTTACACGACAATAGTAATATTTTACGTTAGAAGAAATGGTGTAAAGGCAATATCCATGTGGAGGTCTCTGGGCGAGTCATTCTCAAGCTTTCAGGCTTTAGCATGTTTCTGGCTGAAGATATATTCTGAAGATGGATATATTTGGTTCAGGTCTAGTCTACATGTCTTGTGGGAATATAAACCCCTGATGCCGTCTTTGACTGTCCTAACCTCTTTAAATTTGGCATATTTCCACATGGTTGCTCCTTTTTATCACCAAAATCATGGGCGCCTTGAGTTGTTTTAATTCAGTGGGTTTCAGTAAGGTCGAGAGGCTTAAAAACGAACATGATTCCGGAGAGGACGTGGAGTTGTCTAAAAAACAAAGACAGATTCCGGGAGGCTCCAAGTTGTTTGTCGGCTCAAAGTATTACAACAAGAAATATGATTCATCATTATGGTACATCACGTTATACTAACTTACAAGTTCACTTGTCTTACTTCTAAGAAATTTCTAAATAAGAATGAACTTGAAAATAAATCAAGTCGGCTGAATGAAAACCTGTTGGAGGCATTCTTCTCATTATTATGGTAAACATACATGCATGTATAGAATTAAATGTGGTTTCTATTTGAAGAAGGTGCTGTTGGCCTTCAAATGCTTTTTAAGTTAAAATTGAAAGTTTTATTTATGATTACATGGGGTTAACCTTTTCAGATGACATTGAAGGAATTTGGTACAACGAACTTGGATCCATGGTAAATTTCTCTGTAGGGGATGAAGGGATTTTAACAGGCCAATACACCTCCTATGTACAGGTTGGTGAAGATACAAGTAAGTGAATATTTATGATGTAATCCTCCATGTACACCTTCGTAGCTGCTTGCTCACTTAAGAGTGATTCAAATCAGCTGTACACAACTCAAAAAAGGTTGAAAGGCCAACTCACAACTATTTCAATGGAGATTCCATCACGTTACTCCATTCAGCTAATTTCAATCCTCGAATCTGCAATCTGATCCTTGATGTGTAACTTTTCATTACAGATGTCACTTACCACTCGTCAACTCCACTTTGATACCAGGATCTTCATATGAATTTTGCAACCTTCAACTTCCACAACTATTACCAAATTTGTAATACTAAATTGGTTATTGATCAATGTAGTAATTTAGTGAGTTAGGTAGTCACTCATTTAGTCAGTCAGTTAGTCAGTCAGTTAGATGTAGGTTTACGCTATAGTTTCTAACAAACTGGTTCAAGTAAATCTATCATTTGCTAAAACACTTTCAGCTTTGGCATGGTGTAATGTATTTTTCTTCGTCATCTTGATTATCATTTTCGTCACTCTATAATTATCTCCATCAGTATTTCCTATGTATGATTATGAAATGTCACTTTCAGCTTTGAAATTATGTTAAATATTATCATCCTCTTCGTTGTTGTCACTTTCTTCACCTTATCATTATCATCATCATTGTTACTTTTGCATTATTTTGAATTGTCAGTTCCAATAACGGACAAAGTCGTTGGTAAAATGTCTCCGAATGGATTATACGATACCTTTGGTTTCACTGTTGTTTGGAGTAGAGGTAGTTCTACTACTAGTTGGACAGGACAATTTAAATACGTCGATGGAGAACCAGTTCTGTATACAACATGGTTACTCACCGAGCAGACCGATAACTGGGAAGACATCTGGGAGACCACTTTGTAAGGAATACTGTCTTTAGAAATATTTCTTAAAAGGGTGTTATACCTATACACTTGGGGGTATTTTAATGAAAGGTATGGGTTGGACAATAATACCTAATGTCTATAATAATATTCAGATATCAATTTGTTATTTGTCTTTTTGAGGTACAATTATTACTACTTTACATCTATTCAACTTAACATGTTTTGTGTAACGCATAACGAGAAGGTCTCATACGCTTGGTTTCGATAAATGTTGGTAAGCTTTATTTGCTTTTGATCCGTGAGCAATTTGATAAGGCTCATTAATTTTGTGAAAAATGTGTTCAAGACACTGACAAAATGTATTTCCTAACTTAATATTATTAAATTTTGAGGACATCTCCTATTCCAGCCCCTTTGATAGCGCTAATGCAAATACCTCTAATCTTTTTTATGCTACATGCTTCTACATATTATGGGGGTAAACAAATGCACCCTCCACTGCCACGTGGACTACACATAGACAGGTGCGTCCTTCCACTCTTAACATAATTTGGCGAAATATCCAGTGTTGGAGGAACAAAGCACATGCAACATTTTTCTTTCAAGTACACTTCCCTGATTTTAGTGACAATTTTGTTTACAATAATGCAAAAAAGTTGTGATGTTTTGCCATTCCTTGACAATGTTCTTCCCCGAGAGTTTATCTTAGGCTATTCTTGCCGAAATCTATTAAGAGCTTACACCAAAGTCTGCCATGATAGTCATTTCGTCTGGTTATTTCTATCTTCAGGATTGGCCAAGATGTCTTTACTCGATACGAGCAGGAACAAGGTCCGCCGCCGGAAAAGGAATAAATAACCTGTCGCTTATAGGGACCGTGGCACTCATCTCACTGAACAAGAAGAAAGAAGAAGGAGAAACAGAATGGCTATCTTTTATCATCTCGTTCCAGTTAGGTCTGGTTTTTGCATGGCACAAACTTAATAGACTCCTCGTAGAATCAATTTTAAACATATGAAAGTAAGTTATCACCAATGCCAGAGTGATATGGGATATTTCCCTGTCTCTGATTTGTAGATGGTATCATCCGGGTCAGAAAGTTCAATAATTGTATATGAATGTTCATTTCAAGGCAGGTCACTGCATTGTACGAAATTCTTGAAAACTTTTCATTGTTCGACCCACTTCGTATGCCTGTTTACTTTTGACACACCCAGGGCGGCGTGAGGGGGTAAAGGGGGCGATCGTCGCATATGTTCTTTTCTAGAACAAAAACCTCGATCGCATCGGATCCCGGGCAGATTTTTTCGGGTTTGTGTTCTCTGTTTTCCATCGTTGTTCGGAAAGAGCCAAAAATGTGTCAACGTTTTAAAATTTATGATGTGCATCTGGTGTCTATGAAAATAAAATGTCAACTGAGCTTTTCGTGACGTCATACCCGCATAAAAGGTTTAATCGGACAACGGAGCCCTATAAAATCTTCATATCGATGTGACGTCACGAAATAATTAGCATAACTTTTATTTATATAGTCCTGAGGTGTAACTCATATGTTAACACGTGCTGGAAAATTTTCTCTTTCTAACAAGAGAATGATGAGATTTCAACAACAACCCGAAAAAAGGATCCCGACCCGAACAGAATTTTTTGGACCGATCATTTGGTTGTCCCTACTCTATAAGCATTTATTATCTTTAAAGTGGAATTTATTGCCTAATGGTATGAGGTTTGGAGTTAATGCATGGAATTTAAATTAAAGCCTTCATCATGAATTATCCTCAAAGCTTTACTCTGGAATAGTTTTGTCTGGTTTTGTCTGGTTTTGTCTATGAGTTGAGAAATGTATTGCAAAGGCAAAGGGTAACAGGTAAGCAAAAACGCAAATGTGCTCCACCTACACCTGAAAGTAAGAAATAAATGGCGTAAGGACGGGTATTATCTACAAGTTTGTTAGCTAACAAAATATGAAGCACTATGTTTTGAAGTCAGGTTTTCCAATATTTTGGAAAGGATGACAGGGAGCCAAGGGCCCCTGTTCATCGCATAGACCTCCAGGTACGACAGGGCATGCCCCCCCCCCCTCGTCGGTAAACACTGGCCCCACCGTCGGGGAAGGTCGGCGGTTTCGTCGGGGAGGCCTAAAAGTAATTAAAAAAATAATAAAAAACCCTACAAGGACTGAAGTTACTGAATGGGTGATCTTGAACATATTTTCCATTTGTAACGCTATTTTAATAAATATCGGTTTTAATCACTTCTTCCTAGCTATGCTATCCCTCAATCCATGTATCTTGTCTCATCTTCATTCCGTGTGCGTAAGGTCATCCATGAGCAGACCAGGGAGCTGGAAGTTCCGCGTGCAGACGTTACAAAGGGTGGCACCAGCTGGAACCAGGGACCATGCCCCCGTCGGGGAAAGCTGCTCTCCGTCCCCTGAGAAGATCCAATTTCGTCGGGGAGCCTTCATCGTCGGGGCCCTCGATAAAAGACATAAACCCGATAAACTTCGGTCTCCGGATGATCTTCTTGATTTTGCCTACTAGAAAACCATATTCTTCATGGAAACTCTCACACAGTCCTTAAAAACACGAACGAGAGGTTGTTCAGGTGTATGCCCAATGGTTTGCCATTTGTCTTGCCTCGAGTCGAATTCGAGCAACGGTAATGAAAATCGGCCAGGCTGGTTTCAATTACACAAATGATAAACAGTACCGTAGTGTGAGAATGTCTCTCCATGAGTCTGACTGAAAATTCATTCGAAGCCACCTTGTAACGTGACATATTTTCAAAGACGTTGAAAGTAAAATCATTTATAGCCGTGAGTTCTTGTAGTCACCTAGAAAATTTCATCAATTTAGTGCATCTTGCAATAGCGTCAAAAACACTGGTATGTTTTCAATTCGGTTGCACAGTTTTCCCCCGAAAAGAGACAAGACCATTTCATCTTCTGGTAGTGGTACCTTTTAGCTGGTCACTTTCTGATCAAATAGCAAGTTGGGATTTTTTTTTTCAAGTGAAACTTTCATTTCAAAGGAAAGCTCAAAGTAACGACTGCTTTCTTTCTAGTTACAAGTCTGGGAAATGACATTTCCGGCTGTCTGATGGGTTAGATTTTTCAAAAATTTTCCGTACGCTCCGCGCCAACTGATGGCGGCGCTCTTCTTTGTAAGTGTTTTGGTCGAACAAATTCTAAACAGAACAATGCATGCCTCCAAATTATTCTTCGTTTGGGGGCAATATTTTGAAGTAAAAAATTTATTGCGAAAGAAAGCTGAAAATAATTACTGCTTTGTTTCTGGTTATAATTACGAGCCTGGGAAATGCCATTTCCGGCTGTCTGGGGTTCTCCATTTTTCAAAATTTCTGTGCGCTTTTAGCTATTCTTTCGGGAAGGATTACATTTTTCGGACAAGAAAGTCAATTCTGCTCCCAAACTGAAACACTCCCGTACGCTTATGTCAATATATAAATAAAAAAACCAACATTTTTCCGCGAGGAAATTTTCCAATATTGTCCGAGGGACTTAATCTGCACAATAATATAACTGCACATCACCCCTATTTAATTTTTCTCATAAGAAGGTCAGATTCTTCCATAAAAACCAAAAAATCTGTCATAAAAGTACATTTTTGTTTCCAATATAAGCTTCACATTCTCAAATTTTGTTAAAAAAAGGTCAAAATTTACCATTTGCGATGGATACTCCGTACAATAAAAACCCAAAGCTAACTTTAATAATCACCCCGACAATTCTGCTCTTCAAAGACATAGAACTTAATAAAAACCCCAAATTTTTCATTGTAACTATACCAAAAAACTAATTCTTTTCATTAAATTCCAAAGTTTCTGCAATAAAATAAGCTCATAATTCTCAAATCTTAGTTCAAAAAATGGAAAAATATTTCCAGCCAATTCCTAGTTTCGTCTGAGAGCAGGCCAAGTACGACGAAATGCGTAACCCACAAAAAATTTCAGCTGTCGTCTATATCACGTTTTTGATATTGCCCATATTAAAGGCAGATTCTTCAATTAACACCCCAACTTTTTAATGGCCCTTACAAAAGCCAAATTTCCTTCACAATTTTTAAATTTTCTTCAAAACAAACTGAAGTTTTTTTTAGTATTTGTCAAAAAGAAAGTCAAAACATTCGGCGCGCTACGCGCGCCTCAAATGCTGCCAAGTAACTTCCCACGGACCAGCCGGGACTAATTCATCGCCTTTGTCGGGGCCTCAGAATGCTGGCCCCCTGTCGGAGACCTTGGCCCCCCTGTTGGGAAAAACCTGGCGCGACCCCTGAGGTACGACAGTAAAAACGTACGGTTGTCGTCCTAGCCTAAGCTGGCTTTACCATGCACTCTGAGTGTAATAATGATACATAATGATAGATCAACCAGTCGTTCGACAAGAAAAACATGTCAACACAAAAGGCTACAATAAAAACAATTAGAAAAATAAGATTTTATTTCCCCTTTCTGTTTTGACGTACGTAAGCACGTTATTTCAATGGCCTCTAATCGTTAGTGTTAACAGGTACATGTACTTTTATGGTCAACATTGAAGAATTGCATATAGATTTTGTTGTACATCGGACTTTCGTAAAGAGTTACGCATTCCCAAAAAGTTACTCTTTGGCAAAAGCTTAACATGGGCAATGCACTTGTCAAGTATGACATCCGTCTTTGTTACCTTGTGACCCCTGGTCACCCCAATTGACACTTATTCTCCATCAAAACCAATACAGTACATGAACTAATTATGGACAAAGCACATGGTAAGTATGAGAACCAAAACTGTTACGTTTTGAGATATCGTGTTTACAAGCAATTTCCAAGGTATTTACTATTTAACCTCTGGTCATCAAAATGACCTTTAACTTCCACCAACATCAATAGGACTCATCTACTCATAATGGCTAGCCCCCACTCCAAATATGAGATCACATCAAATCACAATAAGGAACATTTGCATATTTTGACTATTAAACGCAGCAAATATGAGATAATTCACACTTACCCTTCTTAAGTTATCGTCTTTTAAGGATCTAACATTTTATATCTCGTGACCCCAAATGATCTTTGACTTCTACCTAAAACAATAGGGATCATCTGCTTAATATGACAAACTCACCCACCAAGTATGAGATAAGTCCCACTTACCCTTCTTGAGACATCGTTTTCACAAACAATTTTTTAAGTTATTTACCTTTGACCTCTCCCACTCATATAACACCAAATGACCTTTGACCGCCACCAAAAACAATAGGGATCATCTACTTAACATTTCCAACCCACACGCTATACATGTGATTATTCACACTTACCCGAGATAACGTGTTAACGGGCAAAAGCTTACGAACACACGCGCGCGCTTTGACGCAAAGAATCCATTAAACAGTAGATTTGTCTACTTATTTGGAGGAATGCTACGGCTATCACTGCTCCATCTGAAATCTACTGCCGTTATACTTCACGTTCTCCTTAGTCAATGGAGTAGGCAAAACAATAGGGAGACCAACAAATAGTTAAAAGGACGCCGTTAGATTAAGCTGGAAAATGAAAACAATTAAAACTAAGGCAAAATTCAAAATTCTGCTGATACAGACTGCCATTGATACTTCGAGGCCCCGACTACTACCTATTACCACAAGATAACCATTACAGCTTTAGACTAGAATGGAACTTTATTTGACCAAAAGAAGGAAACTCACAAGTAAACTCAAATTCAATTATCCCGGTTTTAGGCCGCACCATGTCATATTGTACCAAACAAAATACACTGGTTTGGTCCTGATTTTCGTGCCAGGTAACTCCCTGTGATTAACAAAAATATATTTTTTAAACTTATGAAATTTTGTGCCCACTCATGACTAGAGAAGTAACCAACTGGTGGCTCGAAGCACAACTGTGACCGTCTAATCATGGAGGCAGTAAACATGGAGTAAGAACTTCCTCTTTCCTTTTGAAACTATCATGAGTGCCTACTAAAAGCCCCTGATGGTCTTGCCTTTGAAAAATGAAAAAAATAGACAACATAAAAGAGAATGGGAAGTGACTAGTATTTTTCTTGTGGTCTGTTAGATCTCAATATCGTCTTAGCATGGTTCCACCCATTGTCACCCTTTTGCCAGTCGTAAAAAAAAAGAAAAAAAGAAAGAAAAGAAACACATTACTCTGCAAAATCAGGCAAGTGCTCACTCCTTAAAATGGTTCAGTTCACCGTTAATTAATTTTATCGAGCATGCGCAGTTGTTTCACTTCTTTAGAAAACCTTCGGAGTTGTTACAAATTTCATATAAAAAGTAAGACTTGCTAATGAACTGCTGGAAAGGATGTTTAATAACTGATTAAAAATATCAAAGTAAGAAAGTATCTTGATCACTTAGAATTGCATTTACAATCGTTTGACTTGAAGACTGACAAGAAATATCCTCTTGAAGGAACTTATGATCACGTCAAAGCATTGTGACTGGCAATTCTTTTGTTTGAGGATAACGTTTGTTTGAAAAGATCCTAATCTTATTTGGACGGGTAAAGCGAAACTCCGAGATTTCTCACAACTCCCAACGCAAAGAACAAGCTTTGCTTCTTGTTCTTTGCACAAAAATATAACGAGAATTTAGCTTTCTGACGGAAACGAACTATTAAAAAGGTATAAAACAAAAACAATTGAAAACAGTTACAGTTATTCAACCGACGGTAGAATATGCAATTCGTTTTCTGTGTAGGCACTTACATATTCATGTGACGGCTGCTTTCGAGATCGCATCGACCACACCTTCCAAGATGCAGGCAGTGTATGCTGATACTGTCCGTAGGCAACTGCGTGCCATATTTTCATTCCCCTAATCAACGACGAGTTTTAGGCTAGCATGTGCTCGCTGAACGAAAAATGTATAGCTGTGGGGCCTTACTGTACGTGTTCATATCTGTAGTCTACGCCTATGCTGCCTCGCTGTGTCAGGCAACGCTCCCTCCCTGTTCCAGCTAGGATTAAAGGTGAGATTTTCCTCCTTTTCCATGTTATTGTGTAACAATTTCGATGGCGTGGGGTAACGTTTCTTACTTCAATTATAGACCTATGCCCAACGTTGCACTAACCTGAGTATATTCCTAGGTTATTTGTGTATAGGCCATCCGTCGAAGATACAAACGAATGCTATGCACTGTTTACAGACGTGTACTTATTTTACTTTCAGTAAGGCATGTACGCAACTACTCATGGCACCTGTAGGTGTTTATTCATGAATAATCATAACCAATCATACGTTAATCGTTTCATGCTTCTCACTGATGGGCCTATTACAGCGGAAATTACTCGAATTTCATTTGTTAAACCTAATTCAATAACTCCAATTCGACAAAGATAACTCCAAAAAGAAGCTATGACTGTCCTTCTAAGTATGTTAGAACCTCTTCGGCTTAAGCTATCTGGCTCTCGTGCTGTCACCGTGACGAGTTTTGGAGGTTTAAAGTATTTCTTTATAACAAACTCGTAGTTCCTCTTTAAGTCAAACCTAGAAAACAAGAACTGAAGAGCCTGTCAAGCAAAGTCTCCCTGATAGCAAGGAACCGGCGGTCCGCTGGCGGACAGCTAACGGCACATCCGGCGGGCCAGCGTCGGCTGTCGGCGCCGGCCCGGATATGGAGTGTCCGTCGGTTCGCTAGCGGACCGATAGCGGTTGCCACCACCCAACCGGTGATGGGCCACCGCTGGACCTATGGTAGAATTTTTTGCTGCCCCTCTGGCGGACCACCGACTGTCAACGGCAATGCCGCTTGGGAACCCCAGGTTAAGCGACGATACCCTGGCTGAGAGCTTATACCCTGCAATGATGCTATTGGAGGTATTATACGCGTACCTCTTGATGCAGTAAGATATCCTGTAATATAACATGCTTCTCCTACGCGGTCTTTGATCGGCTCCCGCCACAGTGCCGGAGCTTGATTGTCCTTGGGTTTCCTGTCGGACCGATAGTGGTTTCCATCCTTAAACCGACTGCAGGGCTACCGGTGGATCATGATCGGACTTTCGGGCACTCGATCGCTGGGGAACTCTTCACCACTTTGGCGTCAAGAAAGGCACGGGTTTTGTTGAACAATGACAGAGCAACTTAAATTCTTGGTCATCCTGACGTTATCCTGCCTGCATTTAGTTCTTTACCTTATTACAACAGTATGTGTACACTGCAGTCTTTTCTGGGTATGAAACATATCGTTGCGCGCGGATGTAAACAAGACAGCGGATGGACAAAGCCGTCTCGTCACAAGCCGTGTCTTTGTATAAGGTATTTTTTCACTTGGTCTGGTCAAGAAAGTTTAGATATGAATAAAAAAAAATGCATATGTATAGAAACTTTGAAACCTCCTCTTTGTCGTTGTTAGTGTACTTTTAGTATAATAGGTGTGACAGACGGCAAAATTAGCGGTAAAGGGTGGAGATAGATGATGACGTCATACAGTTATGGTTTCAATGGGTATGTAGGGCACAATTAGCTTACAGTGATTTCGTTGTAGAAAATCCTACCCGCCTGGTGAGTATTTTGTTATTTTCCATATATATTAAACTGTCAAATGAGAGAGGCCTACATTTCTCCCCCATGTCATGGATGTACTTTAAAATTTGCGAGGGTAAGAACCTGAAGAAAATGGGTCGAATTGCAACAGTCTTTACAAGTCAACTGGTGTAGAATTTGCGCGGAAAAATTTGTTTGTCAAGTTCAATGGAGAAATGAGACAAATATTTCCCAACAAAAGAGAATAGTTCTTCAAATTAAGTGTATTATATTTCCTGTATTGCTCTGTGCTCACCCTTTCCATTATCTGTACATAAGTGCACCCAAAACATGCTCAAAATTCAGTTAAAGCTAGTGATTGATCTGAAGGTAATAGAATGAGCCCATAGATGACAATAAGCTGATTAATGTACCCTTTTATCTTAGGGCAACATGGGGAGCAACCAGTATGGGTCGTCTCTTCTTCACCTGAAATGTGTCCCAAACAGATTTTGGAATTTTGAAGAAGAAAAAAAAAAAACAAGGCAAAAAAGACCAAAACCATGCTAGAAGTTCATAAGTTTGTTAATTGTAATGATGTCACCTCAGGTGAACAAACTTAGGGAGCTGTTCCCTCACCTGGTTCAATTGCCAGGGTACCTTTACATTAATTACACCCTTTCAATATTTTAAGGGAAAATAGCATTTAAAAAACACGTGAACAAATGTTACTAAAGCAAATATAACTATGGCATTATTAACAGACCAAAACATAACTGTTCAACAAAGTTCTTAACAAAAGTATTAGTATATAAGCCTATCCTTTATTTACCAAACTGCAAAATTGTCCTTTAATCCAAGTATATCATATCAAATTTTATCTCAAAATCAGAGAGAGAGATAGTAGCATGAACTTTCTGAATTACTGCCTATGTTGATAACACATTCTCCCATTTACTCTCATTACAATAAAACTTCCGAACCTTTTCGCAGTTAACTTCAAGCTCATGTAACTGAGGTGAGTCCCATGAACCCATCTTTTCAGTCCTTGGTAGGCCCTTTCCTACATTTTATGCTGTATTAGCATCTGACATCTAGCACTTTCCAATGCCTGTGTTTTGTCCGTTGGTTGGTCTATTTCCTTTTGTAGCACTGTGCTGTACATCATGGTTTCAACTCTCTTTTTTTTTCTAAGGTGATGGTTTTATGCAAATGGCTTTGAAACAGAAAAGGAAAAGAGTAAGAAGATGTTAAGCTTTTCAACGATTTTTTTTTTATTTTTGATAGCCTTTATTGATGATAATTGAACATTTTCCCGAAAAGGGTGTAGATTCACAATTGTCATTTTCCCAAGCAGTTTGACGTTTCTGGTGTACACAAGTACATTGAAGAGAAATATACCAAAATTAAGTGTTCCCTTTTTAGCTTATCTTTGCAAATTTGCACACAACATGACTGCCTGGTAGAACTTGGAATATCTTCACTGATAGACACACCAGCAGAATATTAAGCAAGTATCTCTCCATGAGTTCACCTAATATAAGCTAACCTAACCTTCAATTTACGAAAAAATATTAAAACTAATGGAAACGAAAATGCGAAATGTTTTAGTTTTAGTTATTCCAATTTGGAGAAGTGTCCGTAATAAAAATTTTATCATGTTCCGAGAAGATGGGCTTTTAGAAATAGAAACTGTTAATTTTGAGGTAAGAATAGCTCAGATTACAAAACACTTGGCTTACATGTTAATTCTTATATCATGCCCTCAAAATGTTGGCTTTTAGTACCTCCACCAATCTAGGCAATGAGAGGGCAGAATTATGACCAATACGGATTTTTAACAACTAAAACAATAGTGACAGCAGGGGCACTTTGAAAGGAGTAGTGATGGATCAAAAATTAGACTTGAAAGGTGGGGACACTTCATAAGTAATACTGAAACTGTTAATTTTGAGGTAAAAATAGCTCAGATGACAATGCACTTGCACCAAATGATTACTTACTTCCAAGCTTTTCCATGACGCAAACACAAATAAATTCATCAACAGTATATGGATTCAGGCCAGACAGCTTTATATGGTTCTATCAGGTTTTCATTCCCATTGAGTATGAAGTTTTTAGTCATTGGACCCAGCACCTGTAACATCCTTTCCTGTAGACTCAAAATCTGCAAAAAGTTGGATGAAATCTGAAATGAGAATAAAATTTGCCCTTAAGCGTTACGGGATTGAGTGTGTTTTTAAGCATTACAGCAATTTTGTTATCTCCTCTATGTAATTGTAATATCGATATCCAAAGTTGAAGTCTCTTTACTAAAGGTTGGCTATAGTAGCACTTGTTCATGTGTCCATTGGAAATAATTAAGCAAAGATTGCATATGTTGTAACTTCAGAAATCAATACTAAACATGAAAACAAGATTACAATACTTAGTAGGGTTTAAATGGCCAATATGGTATTTTGGTATATTGCCTGCAGCATTTTAGGCTACTTTGTATTGAACTATGTTGGCACCACGAACTTCCTATACATGGACAGAGGATACTACAAGGTACATTGTCGCTACCGTACGTGTGAGAAAAAGCGCACCAAGATGACCGTCTGCTATGATTTTTGTGTGAAAGTTTGGATTTGCTCAAGTGTATCTCCATATTTTGCAAGAAAGTTGAAATATTTTTGAAATATGGCAAGGTAAGGTCAAAATCACTTCACGTATTGCAGGAATATGATATTTTTCCCCATTCAAGTTTACCTTTTGCTAGAAATATTACAGAATCGTCGTCAAATGAGACGATTTATAGGTTCACTCCGGCCATCTTGGTGCGCCTTTTTTGTCTCAGTCGGTGGCGACCAGCTACGGATAGGACGTACACGTTACATGCCCTGTCCATGTATACAAGTCCGTGGTTGGCACATATATTTAAGTATTACGTAAGGCCTTGCCTGATTGTTTTTCATACCCAATTTCGGGATTAAAAAGCTAAAGATGGTTCATACAGAATCTCAGGTAAATTACAGTTGATATATTTGTATCACTGAATCAGGCCTAGGGAGCCTAAACATAACTTTAGGAAGAGAGACAAAACAAAAACAAACATCCTGTCCTGTAGCCTAATTTTTTTACATAGGCTATTAAAAAGTTTCGGGCAAGGGATATGGCGTATGTTTTTTTTATTTTGGAAGCTCTGGTGTTTGTTTGCAAAGCCAGTCACAAATTTTAATGTTAACATTAAACATACAAATAGGCCTAGCCTTAAGGCAGCCTAAAGTATGCAGTATACAAAACTAAGGACTAGGCTAGGCCTTAAATTATTAAATTATAGCCTTTATTGATTGAACAAGTTGTACTTGTAGAGGAGTTTTCCCCATCCCCCACCCCCAAAATATGTCTCTTTTTTTTTCCCGTAGCCTGTAGGCTAAATATAAATGATTTTAGTAGCCTACTTAAGGAGAAGCTAGAATTTAGTAAGAAGTATAACTTTAGTAAAGTTATCGTGAGTTGATCACTATCATGAGTCGATCACTGACTTTCTAAACGCCAATGCAGCATGTAAGTGCAATGAAATTGATTGCAATGTTAGGATAACCTGTGATGCATATTCTTCAAACAACATCAAAACAAATTATTTGTCTTCATATTTTTGAAGTTTTAAAGCAGAAATGTTAGTCATTGCCAGATTTGCAAGTTTCGGCAAAATTATGAACAAGAAATGTGCAATAATTACTAAAACCATGATGAGAATGTCTTTTATAAAGTTCAAAATAAGAATCCTGATTAAAAAGATATTATTCTGTATCATAATTAGAAAAACTCGCCATAAAAGGGTAACTAATGGGAATTTTTTGTTTGCTTTATGAAGTTATTGACTAAAGATTAGGCCAGCCTACTTCATGAGCATTGCTAGCCTACTTGTACTGCCACCTACATTTCAAGATGCATTTTTTACAGATACTCAATCAGAACAACACCAAAATAGCCTATGCCACAAGAGGAAGACAAATAACGAAATATTACTGCCAAGTTTCATTGATTTTCATAGCCTAGGCTAGACCTATACTATATGAAGTGATCCACTCATGATTAGCCCAGTAGTATAACACATTCGTGTCAGTGTGTCGTTAAACCCCATCTAATTAACCTAGCCTAGGCTGAGTTAGGTTATAACGTAGGCTAGTCTACCGGCCAAGGCCTAGCCTATTATTAATATTATTTTTACAACGTTAGTGTTATCCCAACGTTAACGTTAGTTAACGTTGGGATAGTCTAACGTCAGTTAGTCTAACACTGTTGAGCCTAACGTTTAGCTTACGCCTGTTCCTCACACCGACTGAAAAGACGTTTTTTTTTATAAACGCCAATCTGCTGGGTCCTTGTAACCAATGTCAACTTAGCCTAAGTCACCTTGAACAAAACTGCATTTTAGTTCATCGAAGATTCATCTCAGAATGTGAAAATTGTTAAACACAGCTCTCACTTTGGTGAACAGGATCTGTTGGACATCTGAATCTGATATGATCTTGCAACGTACGTACATGATATGATGATATGCGATATGCATGCGCATATGTACGTTTACTGCACTGGCATGGTGCGACAGTACTGATTTGTCATATAACACATTCGAGCACGTAAAGTTACATGTACAAGTAACGTACACATAGGCCGCACTGACTGTTTATTCATACATATCGTCGCGTTGTGCACTGTGAAAATGCACATCGTCTGCTGACATACATGTCTCAGGCCTTGCACGCAACGCATGGTGAATTTTTAATACGTAGTTCGCGCGCTTTCTTGCCTGCGCAGCACAACGTGTCACATTTACACACACGTAAGTTATACATTCATTGTCAATGAACGTTACAAAGTCTTGACGTACACGGGGAGATTGGCTAAGAGCCTAGAATTCAGTAAAATTGTTATCCAGGGCAGCACAACTAGGACAGCGCGCACAACTAGGGCACAACTATGGAGGGTGGCACAACCATGGCAGCTGTGTAGTGTAATGTTTTTCAAAGCTGTGAAAAACATTCAGTTGGTAGCTAGCCAAAAATGCAATGTACCGGTAGCTTACTTTCAACTTACATTGCACAGGAAATAATTTTGAACTTTCTGTCAGTTTCTTCACCATGTTAACAATACAATCCCCAAAATCAAATTGCGGGCTGCAGTCCAGTTCTTCATATGATGTTGTTGAGACAAAAAAAAAAAATCTTGGCAAGTAAACAACACGACCAGAAAAGATCTAGCAAATTTTCTTCATCAATGTTACTGTCAATCGGACAACTTGGTGAGTCAGTACTTCAATCCCCTCTCCCCGTAGGAAATTGCCCCTGTGCCTTCAAAGTAGTGATCATAGTTTATAGGTCCAGGCACAATTCAAATTCATTTTCCCCGAAAGTTTAATTTGAGCAGGGGAATCGTTTGTCTCACCAGTGCTATTTTTCAGGCGAAGCCTGGGTCGATCATTATTCATGTGGTTATATCTATGCCCCTGATCACTGTCCTTTCATTCGTGCACCATAGTTGAACTGCCGCCAGATAACATTGGTAAACCAAGCTGGAAAATGTCTCTGCCATTATGCCGCAGTTCACCTATTGGTGGTCCGATCACCACGCGCCGTTACTTTGCCGCTGCCGCCATTCCCCCGTCAAGCCGCCAGAGGACCAACAAGGGCTTACCACGGCGTGGCCTCTGCTGGTATGCCACTGCCTTACCATCGGTGGTCCGATCGATTATTGTGCGCCGCTACTTTGCCGATGCCGCCATCCCACCGTCAAGCCACCAGAGGACCAACAACGGCTTACCACGGTGTGGCCTCTGCTGGTTTGCCACTGCTTTACCATCGGTGGTCCGACAACTTTGCCTCTACCGATTAGCTAACCTCTAGCCAACGGTGGACCACCGTCATTGTGCCACAGCAATGCCGACGCCGACATGTGCCCGACATGCCACCATAAAGCCGCCTATGGTCCGCCGGTACCTTGCTATCAGGGCTATTCCTAAAAAGATTAAAATATACTCGGCGTATTGTCTGATTTAACAGATTGTTCTTACTTAATCTGTAAAACTTCCGTGGTATAACTCAGCATGCTAAGTGGTTTCATGAAATATTTCAGTTGATGACTAGACTTCCCAGGAAAAGGGAGACTTGACTGCATCTCTTCTCGTTAGAAATTTATTGCGCCACACATCCAATTTAAAAAATTACAGCATTAATTAGTCCTTAGAATCACTGTCACCACTGTGAGCGTCAAACCTTCCTTTTTACCTACATGTAATAGATAGTCACATAAGATGAACTCAAATGAAAAAGCTAGTAGTTGTTTGAAGTTGTCCTTTAAAGTCATTTGTACCAAGCTATGACGTAAAGGATCTGTGGGTGCAGTAGGGTGTAGTAATTTATTGACAATATGTAACATATTCTATTTTGGCAATATCATCATGTCGCCCTCATAGGTTTTTCTGACGTAGGTAACATTGTACATTAATGATTTCAAAACCAGATTGTGGCAGAAGGCTTACAAAATAAACCACTGAGTAGACATCTGCAAAGAGGGAAAAATTGTGGAACTGGTGAGTTTAAAAGCTCTAATTTTAAGTAAGTGATTGATAAACTACTTGCCCGTTATGTTGTGTCTTACGGTAAAAGAAAACCATTTTCAACTGAATTTTTTTTTACAAATCCACTAAGGTTCTAGAGGGGCGACAATATTTTGCGTTGTCTTGTTCAATGGTTACGTTACCATAGAGTCTACTTTTTCAATGATTTCTTCAACACTTTCGTCAAGACGGACAGAAAAGACATGAGTTCTTAATATGTACCACTCAGATATGCCTCTTTAAGATCTAGTAATGGTATATCTGTTTATGACATACTTTTTCACAGAAAACGCAAGTCAACGCAACTGGTGTGGCAGGAAGCTTTCACAGATTGCTTCGTCAAAGTGTACATCAGCCTTGTAGAAACCTGAAGCAACTAGGAATGATTGTGAGTTTGTTTTCACGAAAGCCTTCATCCCCAACTCAACCTTCAAAAATGAAGTAATAACAATTTAAACCTCTCTTAAATCAACATGTACCTTGTTCCCCAACACAACCTTCAAAAATGAAATAATAATAGTTTTACATGTACAAGTAAGACACGTCGAAAGTGTATACAATGTACACAATAAAGGTATAAAAAGCATTGTTCAACTGCTAGTGATTACAACAGTCGCAGGGGTGGCGTAAAACAAATACATCATACATTGCACGTATGCAATAATGTACACAGGGTAGCGGATCATTTCCTGAACATTAGTATAATATATGTACAGCAGGGTTGAACGAGCTGCACAGTGTATTATTACCAAGATGTGTATGAATAATTCAGCATTGATTACATTTTATGTTGTATGTACAGGAAATATGGACGTAGGAAGACTAAATGCCGTGAGTGTTGTATCAATATAAAGGGTTAACCTGCAAGTACAAAGGGCATTTTTAGTGATGGATATTACCATAGCTAGTGGTAAATCCAGGAACTATGATGCAATGCACTATACATATTTTAAGGCGAGCAATTGCAAACCTGTGACTGGGACTTAACAGACATAATCAAATCGAAAATATGGGCATTAGCACATGTTTCGAGGAAGTTCAAGCATGTGTTATATATTGTACAAGCAAACGAAGCCATAACAATCAAGTGGCGTTTAATAGCATTTAATTCGCAAGCTAACTACCTCCGCTGATAAATTAATTAAGGGAAAAAGAGGGACCAGCTCGATTTAACGTAGGGGTATCAGGGTATGTCTTAATGTTAAACTGTGACTGTTTTTGTTTATCAAAACTGCGCTATTGAAAGAATCTACTTCTTTTCCATTTACTAGATAATACATAATCATAAGTCTTTGCTTTAATTTCTTTTGAAGAGAGTCTCGATTTGGGTTCCTTCATTCCTCTTTCAACTCTTGTTTGACTTGACCTCCCTTATGACATCTATGAACGTTTTCTATGAAGATAATATTCAAACAAAAACTTGATAGGGGCAAAAGGTAAACAGTTATCCGCGTTGTTTACAGTGGTAAAATCTTTGTTAGTATATGATCCAAAAAGTGTTACTGCATTTTTAAGTGATCAAGTTCCATTTGTTACTCTAATTTTGACTTTAACTACTACATCTCGATACAGTCATTTATGTGAAACTTTACATATAAGGTTTGGGAAGATCTAGGATTCCAAAATAGCCATTCAGTAAATATGTCCGATAAGCTAATTGAAAATGGGCTGAACTATTTTAAAATAAACACTAGCCAACAGTTATGCGAAAATGCCTTTTTTGGAGACTGACAATAAAATCAGAATGGTAGAAACCATCTCAAGATCTGGTCGATATCGCGCAAACGTCACCTCCTAATCCCCGTTAAGTCGTCCAGGGAGTTGTTAGGGACACTCCCCGAGTCTTCTAATATGTTTAGGGAGTTTTCCCTGATATGTTCAATAGGAAAACGGTCGGAACTAATAGTCTGTAATCCTGGTAGCTTCAAAGAATAAGAATGTCGTCTTTTACATCTCCGTATTAACGTACCTGACACCATTTTTGTGGTACTGAATTGATTATTTATGAAACCACACCTGTGAACTAAAAATTTAATTTTGCATGTTTTTCATACACACCGGGGCGTCCTGGGGTCCAAGACAAAGGGACTTTGGCAACCAGAAAGAACTTTTGTAGTTGCAAGCCTTTCCAAGCCTTTGCCTGACATCATCTGGGGTGTAAGGAAGAAGTAAGGGAGGACCCCCAGGAATAATACCCAGTCTGGATGGGCCACCTGCGTCAGGGAAGTTCATGTCAAATATCATCGGGTCGCCTTTATGTGATGTAATTGAGATGAAATTCCGAATAGCTTCACTCTCAGGTTATCTCTTTAGATAAGGTTTTCAAGAAAGGTTGACTCTTTACCAAAAATCTCAAACGCTTAAATTTTGCCATGGTATATTCAATATTGACTACATATTTCTAGTACGTTACGGTATTTATAACCTGAATCTGCACAGTAAAACCAAATTTGACAAACTTTGGTCTTCCTGACAACCTGCTTGATTTTGCCATGCACTTGACTATGCATTATTCATTTTAATATAAAGAGACACTCAAACTTTTAAAATTTCCTGTAATAAAATTCTATTTCGCTCCCATCAATGCTTCCAATTCTCAAGCTTTGGACTATTTTCTGGACATTTGTCCAGTTTTGCCGGCGACCTTTAACGGTAGATATAGATTAATGGTGTGAAGTCTTGTAACCGCAATGATATTCGGTACCTCGAAAAATCTACCTGATGTTACTAAAAGGAAATGAAGAATCTTCAGCCAAACCCTCGCATATCTCAAGAAACCTTGCAAAAACCCTCCGACATGTTCTCCTAAAGAATCCTTAATTTTCTCCAATAAAAGCTTCATCTTTTCAAGATATATTTAAAACGAAATCTGGACAATTCGCTCTCAGCAAATTTTATTTGGCATTTGCAAAAGTTAGGCATTTTATTGAAACTTTAGATGATTGTTTGTTTGTTTGTTTTTATTTTGTTTCTCCTTTAATAAAGCTTTATTATTGAAATAACCCATAAGTATTACATCTGTATCAATTGTCGGGTACAGAAAAAAACACATATTGCCATTTTGAAAGGAGCACCAAGTAATCAAATACCCATTGAAACAAAAGGTTACAAAACAAGGATTACACTGTATGCTGTGTATTTCTATGGCAAGCTGAGTTACTTGTTGTGTAAGTTCATACTTCCATGAAATTTTTGTATACTTTCCAGAAGAATCAAATGACGATCTATCAGCCTAATCAACATAGCTTGCACCTAGGATAAGGTTTTGTATCTTTCCCAAGATTTTATGGTTTATAGGCGACTATTGCCAGTGGACCAATCCGCGTTCTGAAATTTGGTCACCTGCCAAATTCCAACTGTTAGCACAACCAGATTATTGCAAGACCAATACAAACATCCTTATCCATTTATTTTGACCAACTTCAACAATAACCGTAACCGTGATGTGTAAGAGAAAATTTAAATGTCCATACCCTTGTGGAATAGAAGTCAAGGAACTGCGCTACACTGTACGTACATTTCTGCAGTCAGACCAACATTACCAGAGCTTGAAATAACGGTCATTTTTCATTAATGTAGCCTAGGGCATTTACAAAAGAACATTTAATCCATTTGAAATTCTTTCTTTCATAGATAAAAGTGATCTTTCACCTTTCTAAAAATTTCAATGCTCAAACAATATACAAAGCAGTAAGGTTAGAAGCGTTGTGAATCACACTTCTTGGTTCAGTTGGGAAGCTGACCTTGGGGTCACCGAAATATATTAAGCTCTGATCACGTCACACATTTTGAATTTTAGCCGCTTATGGAAAAGGAGACGTGGAAAAAAGGATGGCTTTTTATTATGTATATACCTTCGATTACGATCAAGAAAACAATGTAACTAACCAGACTATGATAATAACCAATTTCAGGCGAAATTGTCGGCCAAAAGCCCAAGAATCACCGGGAGATTTAAGGACACCTGGGCTGAACGTTGGGCGAATGGTCAGAAATTTGTCCCGGAATCATCGCTGAAGTTCACAACAAGTTCCAAAATGTCGATATTTAGTCGCGAAATATACTTTATCACATAGGTTCATTGATGAATTATTCCAATTTTCCTGAAGATGGTCCATCACGCTTTGTTTACCCCTACGAATCTGTTTGCAATACACCTGTTGTCAGTCAGCCATCTTGAAACGCAATGCATGATGGTAGCTAGCATGTAGCACGTCGACACAAGATCCAACGCAATGCCATTGGGTGTGCATACACGTAATTGATGCGAAAGTATGTATATAATGCATAGATAAGCAGAACAAACGCAGTGTGTTCTGTATAGCATTTTTAGTGAAGATAGAAGAATAACAAGAAAGATACCACTATATTTTGGAAATATTATTGTTCTCTCTCTGCCAAATAACATTTCAACATATTTTCACCTTGAAGACGGGAAATTTGCAGTTTGAAACTTTGCAAGTGCAGCTCTCTTTCCTTCCTTTTTTTCGAACAGCTTATGACGAAATTTCTAGCCGAAGTTTTTAACAAGTGTCCATTTTTGCTCTGCGTATAGGCTAGTTGGAGTATGGTCTCCCAGAATGAATTTCACCGCGAGTGCTGAGGGTGTAAAGATTGCCCAAAACGGTCCCAATTGCGAGGTCTGCTTCCCAACTGTGTTAGTCTTTGAAAGAAATGATGTTCTCAATTAAAGCGGTAACTTTGTAAGGAAAAGACTGTTGGGAAATAAAAATACCCCTCGTAACTATACTTAATTCATAGATAAATTATGTGAAGGTCTAACGGTACAATTTGTAGTAAACCTTTTCAGTTGTATCTTAGAACATTTAAAGCAGCCATCGTAGTGTCCAAACAGTAAATGCGCCGAACAGTAACGTCAGGTTTTAGTCAATTGCAGTCAAGCTTGATAGCACATTCCTTAGCACTTTTGAACCAGCAACCTCAATGTCCAAAGCACCTACCATTCCATTCTGACACAAAGCCACAGATTTTTGTACACACTGTCAATGACAAACGCAGTACCTAACTGCAAAGTAGTGTTATTCCTGACCTCCGTTGCAATACTTCCTATTCATGAACTTGTATTATAACTGTGTAGATAACGTACATAAAAGAATATAACGTACCACAATACAACGGATTGGATACATAAACTTACAATATGTTATCAGCGTGTGTTGTACTGCGTAACTGTGTACTATTGAACAATTTTTCATGTATAGTTTCATCATACAATGCCAATTATGGGTACTTCATACATAATCTACATTTCATAAAGTTCACGTCGATTGACTACTACACCTGATATCATGAAACAATATAGAAAGCTCACATGATATGCAATATGTTAACATTATATCTTGTATACATCTCAACATTGGGACTTCAATCAGTCATTGTCACGTCGTTGTACATTAAAGGCTTCTTTTACAAGCAAGGTTTATCAGAGAAAACACAACTTTAAATATGTATACCAAAGAGGCAAATTTGCATATTTAACCCACAATATTCATTTAAATCATTTTCAATATTTTGGAAGTAATTAAGTTTTTTTTTTTGGTTTACCCTATTTCCATTTCTAGTACTGCGCCATGTTTATATTGCAAAAGCTAAAATTTGCATTATCATTTACAAGTAGGCTTACGTAACAAAATGGTTCACTGTCTCCCTAATGACACTATAAACACATTATAGTAGGCTCAATGACTACGTGGGTGTAGGCATTACACTTATTGTTAATAAAATAATTGATATTGTAATAAATAATAATAATAATAATAATAATAATAATAATAATAATAATAATAATAATAATAATAATAATAATAATAATAATAATAATAATAATAATAATAATAATAATAATAATAATAATAATAATAATAATAATAATAATAATAATAATAATAATAATAATAATAATAATAATAATAATAATAATAATAATAATAATAATAATAATAATATATAATAATAATAATAATAATAATAATAATATATATATATATATATATATATATATATATATATATATATATATATATATAATATATATATATATATAATAATATATATATATATATATATATATATATATATATATATATATATATATATATATATATATATATATATATATATATATATATATATATATATATATATATATATATAATATATAATATATAATATATATATATATATATAATAATATATAATAATAATAATAATAATAATAATAATAATAATAATAATAATAATAATAATAATAATAATAATAATAATAATAATAATAATAATAATAATAATAATAATAATAATAATAATAATAATAATAATAATAATAATAATAATAATAATAATAATAATAATAATAATAATAATAATAATAATAATAATAATAATAATAATAATAATAATAATAATAATAATAATAATAATAATAATAATAATAATAATAATAATAATAATAATAATAATAATAATAATAATAATAATAATAATAATAATAATAATAATAATAATAATAATAATAATAATAATAATAATAATAATAATAATAATAATAATAATAATAATAATAATAATAATTTTTTTTTTTTTTTTTCCTATCGAGAGGGGAGTGAAACAGGGATGTCCTCTAAGTCCTTATTTGTTTATAATTTGCGCAGATATTCTTGCTAGATATGTTTTATATGACAGGCAAATAAGAGGTATTAATATTTTGGGTAATGAATATAAGCTACTTCAGTATGCTGATGATACAGTGTTTTTCTTAAATGGAGACGAGGATAGTATGTGTGCTTTAATTAATTGTCTTAAGAAATTTAAAGGTTCATCTGGTCTTAAAATTAATTATGATAAGAGTAAACTTTTCCCCCTGGGCCCCTTTGTCATAAATTATCCTCGTTATATCGACAAACTTAATTTGATTATTTCGAGGGAACCGGTAACCTACTTGGGTATTACCTTCTCACATCATGGCGACGACCTTTTTCGATTGAATTATGAGAAGAAATTGTCACGACTTAAACATCAATTGAAAGTCTGGAATAGCAGGGATCTTACACCCATTGGCAGGAACACAATTGTGAAATCTTTTGCAATTAGTCAGTTGGTTTTTCTTTTCCAAGTGTTGCCAACCCCTCCTACTTCATTTCTAAACCTGGTTCAGAGTGCTATTTTTGAGTTTATTTGGAGCGGCAATCCTGATAAAGTTAGACGCTTAACAATGATAAATCCAGTTCAAAGAGGGGGGTTAAAAATTGTTCACATTCCATCTTTTGCCGATGCACTCAAAACATCTTGGGTTAGGAGATATTGTGATCCCAATCAAACAGGGTACTGGAAGATCTTCTTTGATAACTCACTCGCGTCTTTTGGTAATGAGTTTTTATTTAAATGTAATTTTCAGGAGAATGATGTATCATCTATCTGTAATACTTTTATAAGACAAATTTGTATTGCTTGGAGTCATGTCACTTTTAAGCCACCTACTCGTAAGTTTGGGGATCAGTTGATCTGGAATAATATTTTCATTAAAGTCGATAATGTTATATTATACCATAAAATGCTTCACCAAGCAGGTTTATCATATGTTAGACAATTGTATATGCGTAATGGTAATCGCATTTCATATGAGACTTTCATTCAGAAATATAAGGTTAGATACCCTTTTACAAAATTTTACGGAATTTGCTCTGCAATTCCTAGGTCTTGGAAGAATGAATTATTTAATGATCCCAAGGAAACAAGTGAGGATATAGATTTTAGTGAGGCGATTTTTTCGATAACCTCAGTCTCTCGTTTACTCTACCCTCACCTTGTTAATAAAATTTCTCATTTTCCAATTGCTTGTAAGAAATGGGCAGTTTCATTTGATTTTAGTGAGGATGAGTGGGCACTAATTTTTACTAGCCCCTCTCGTACTCGTCTTGAAGCTAAAGTTCATTATTTCCAGTTCAGGTTTCTCCATCGTATATTAGGTACTAATAAGTTATTGCACTTAATGCGTAAGAAAGATTCGCCTGTTTGTACATTTTGTGTTAATGAGACAGAGTCAATTGAACATCTCTTTTGGTCATGTCATGTTACTTCTTCGTTTTTGTTAGATTGCGAGCAACTTTTTTTTGGTTCACAATTTAAGTTGTCAAGGCAAGATTATTTTTTTGGTAAACTGACGACCAGTTTTCATCCATTTAATTTCTACATTTTTCACATTAAATATTATATCTTTAGTTGTAAGCTCGATGACAGAAAACCCGATGCGAATGAGTTCTTTTACAAGTTTAAATTTATTTTTAATGTAGAAAAGTGTATTGCACTGAAAAGAAATTCCCCCGTATCTTTTCGCACTAGATTTAACGTTCTTAAAAAATGCTTCTCCTATTCATTGGGGCAACTCATGAATTAGCCTTGCTCCGTTGCTTGCTTTGTCCTGCTCTCTGTTGCCCTTTTAAAAGACGCCTGTTATATCCCTCCATCGTAGCCGATTAGATTTATCACAGATAGGTATTTAAGAAGTGGTGTTATCTATCGTGGCATTCAACCTACATGTTAATACTAAATCTTTATTCTACTATATTTGTTGATCTACATTGTGCATTTATTTCTAATTTTTTTTTCTTTGATTATATGTAACTTGTATAATTATGTAGATAACCTTAACTAATGTATATTCGACTACACTGCGGTGAAGAAAAAAAGAATGGTTATGAATCAGAACGTGAAAAAAATATGAAAGAAATCAATAAAAGAGTTGGAAAAAGAAAAAAAAAAATAATAATAATAATAATAATAATAATAATAATAATAATAATAATAATAATAATAATAATAATAATAATAATAATAATAATAATAATAATAATAATAATAATAATAATAATAACCATAATGATAATAATAATAATAATAATAATAATAATAATAATAATAATAATAATAATAATAATAATAATAATAATAATAATAATAATAATAATAATAATAATAATAATAATAATAATAATAATAATAATAATAATAATAATAATAATAATAATAATAATAATAATAATAATAATAATAATAATAATAATAATAATAATAATAATAATAATAATAATAATAATAATAATAATAATAATAATAATAATAATAATAATAATAATAATAATAATAATAATAATAATAATAATAATAATAATAATAATAATAATAATAATAATAATAATAATAATAATAATAATAATAATAATAATAATAATAATAATAATAATAATAATAATAATAATAATAATAATAATAATAATAATAATAATAATAATAATAATAATAATAATAATAATAATAATAATAATAATAATAATAAATGAAAAACAAATAACACAAGAATGATTTTCTTTTAACTGTCTGAAAAATCTTTTTTCTGTCCTTTTTACAGATTGAAAAACATGCAATTACCCCTTTTCTTTGGTACACACAGACAAACTTTAAAATAAATTATATTTTTAAAATTTTATGTGAATTTGTACAATGATTCATGGTTCTTCACCAACAATCGATGAGTTTCATTTTAAAATCAAGACGGTTTTCATAATTCCCAAATATTAGAAAATAAAGTAAGTGAGTATTTTACTTAAAGTATTACCCAACTTGTATATTTGGCAGAAAAATAAGTAAAGCTAAGCTAGATATGAATGGAATTGAAATGATTTTCCATCAATTGGTTGATGGAACCATTCGAACGATTATACAATATATCTCCATAGCTATAGAGCTGCATAAGGATAGAAATTTGCGGTCAAATTACTATGATATAAGTTCACTCTGTTTGACCAGGGAGCTGTTAAGTAACAGCTTCCTGGTTTGACTGGCTGAAGAGAATGACATTCACCTAACTTAATAGAGGTAAGCAATGTGTTTTCTTCTAAATCTCACATGCATCAAGATTCTATAAAACCATCTTTTTACCTCAGTTTATCTGCTACTGGAGCACGGAGTATCATTTCCCTTAAACACACAAGTTGTGTTCTCTTGCTGTAAAGGTTATGGGCTAGATGGTTCGTAATACCATAACGTCTTAAAAATAGGTTTACAGCTCAATCATACATGACTTGATGAGAGAGTGCACAGATACAAAAAAATAAAATAAATCCAGTTCTTCCAAAAAATTTGAGGAAAATCATGTTGTGGAGCAATTATAGTACTACGGATTTCACAAAGCTCCTATACATGTATATAGCTACATTCATTGTAGGCCCAACTTTACATCATTTCCTTTTCTAGGTAACAATGCATGTGTGATTGCGTTAATAGGTTAATAGGGGGTATCAACTAGTGACATTTGGGTACATTTTTCAGTTCCATATTACTAAAAAGTTTATAAGCATATAACTAAAAAGTTTACCTTACCATATAACCTTTGTGCAAATCATGCGAACATTTTTAAAAGTGTTTTGCGTTTCAATAAATATAGTCTAAGAGAAACTGATTTTTCCAATGCAAAGGGGTCGACAAACATAGATTTTCTATCTATTACTAAGAACATAATATAACCCATCTATAAATTGGTGTATTACCTTGTAGATGGTATGCTTTTTGATCTTATACGGAATGAAAATACGTAAATTTGTAGATTGGGTTGAGCTTACGGAAAATGTACCCCTCAAAAGCGGGGCACTATAAGGTAGCCCACTGTATCACGTTTTCTAATCCTGCTTTCTCTGGCACAGAGAAAGCTTTTTATTTTATATTTGAACTACAATTGGTTTTCCACGTAACTCTTAAGTGCCATCAAGGTCATTGGCGTCCGAAAGGTGGGCAAGGGGAGTGGGCACTTGCCCTCCCCCTGGAAGATCAAATTTGTGAAAACATTAATTAAAAATTGAAATAAAAAAAATTAAAAATAAATCATCAAAATATCTTCACTAACAGCTTCAGTTTCTACTGAAATATGCGGACATTTGACCAGGAATAGCAAAAGAGGAGATGGTATGCTGAATAGTGAAATTGTAATTTGGGGACCATCATTCGTGATAACTATAGTAAATTTGTAATTGTAAAAACTATGCCAAAATTGTACTAGTTGTCAGGTATGTAGTGTGCATATGGCATCCAACAATTGATGAATTCGTTGGTCTTGGTTTGGTCACATGCTGATCTCAAGTGGCGACGCGCGGATGTAACTGGGATATACAAGGTGAATATGGGGGGGGGGGTGACTTATAATTGGGTAACGGATATAGTCATATATAGGCTGTTTGACAGTTATAAGTTTTATCCTGCATAGGCGTGCGAGGACGTGACTGAGAGGCAGATTTCCCTTCAACAATTTTTTACATTGAAAATTCTAAAAATCTAAAAATTACAGACATGAAATTCGTGTTTCAGGGCTGGGTACATTCAGCTTATAACACTCGCCAAGTGTCGTTTCCGGCCATCTGGAGGGTTTGTAAGGCCCAAAATTTTCTTGTACGCTCCGCGCCAACCAAAGGTGGCTCTCCGCTTAGATAGTGTACAGAATTCAATCATCCATGAATGACCTTGCCCCTCCCCCTTACAAAATTTCTGCGGACGCCCACGATCAAGGTAACAAAAATAGTGGTAGGATTGCTGCCTTGGGGATATTGGTTGCAACCTACTGCCCTTTCTTAAGTTTTAGCAAAAACATACACAGGAAAGGCGCAGAATACTTTCAAATGAATTGCACTTATACTCTGCTGCCTACTTCCAGTCTTGAGGGTGTTACATTTCTTTAACTGTTTGATCTTCCTTAAGCTTCAGTTAAAACTCACCGCATTACTTCCGAGTTGCCCCTAAGACAAACACTGTGTCTACGAACTGATGGATATGTTAAATCTTTGTTTTGAGGATCAGAAAAAGTGGCGGCGCTTCGGGGGAGGGCATGAAGGGATTCCCCCTCTGCTCAGATTTTTCCTTGCCATCAACCAGTCCCCCTTTAAGTTAAGTCGGTTAGGTGTTAGGTCACCTGAAAATTTAAATAACATACCTCTCACGAAACCTATTTTTTCTACTCTGAAGGAGTCTACAACCTCAGGACTTCAAGGGGACCCATGCCCATAGAAACGTTAACTTCGCACTTGGATTACTCCTACGCACAAAAATGTTTTATCCCAGCATTGTCCTTGCCCTGCGATTGTCCCCCAAAATTCACAAAGTAATGTTGGCACTGATCAGGAACTTCATTTCTACTGGTTCATCAAGAATCCTGTAGCAGCCTTTCGGCAAGTGCCATTCACAGATCCTTACTAATCGCGTCCAGTCCGCTTCAGGCGCAACCATTTAACAACGCCATTTGACCGAAGCGAGTCTTATACCAGTCTATATTCGCTTTTTAAAATTTGGGAGGGGTGAAGGGTGCCTTGCGCTGAATTACTACCCGACGCCCGAACCGATCCAAGCGGAACACTCGGAGTCAGAAAACATCCTGAAACGGACAATCACATTTCTCAATTATAGTTTACCCATTTAACACTAGCGCACATTACGGGGGCAGGACCGTGTCGCCCCTTTTGGAATATTTGTCGGTACATCGGCTGATTTCTTCGGTGGACTGTAGAAAAATACTTCGATAACCATAACGCATATTTAATTATCTTTACCGGAAATTCCAGGAAAACCAAAAACATTTGCTTTCATTCATGTGTAGTTATGCTAATCTGTTAAAGGTTTACATCTGTTTCAGATATGTAAGCACTGTTTGTATGAAGACAGAGTTCCACCACTAGGATATTTTCTTTCGTATGGACGTAATTCAAGAGGAACATGATTTGGACTCTTTTTGTTACTTTGTTGAGGATTAAAAGCGCAAACGTAACATCATCCTTCGTTTGACACGTTAAGGGGCTCTATAATGAGTCCATGACAGTGAATGGGGCTTATCGACCTTTTCACCTTTGTGCCTTTGACGTCAAAGCCAAAAGGTGTATCGTAACGTTACCTAGTATGACATGCAAAGAGAGCGTTCTGATGACATATTTTGGAATGCTTTCTCACGACATAGGCAATGCAATGGGATTTGCGTCTGCTCGACAAATCTGGCGGTCAAGAAAATTGTCTGCGTATTTATGAAAGTTCCCGGACAGATCTCCAATATTTTTGGCGCTCCTCTCTCGCTAAAATTTTTTCGGGATTCTTTAGGTAAACCGTTGCTTTTGGCTGTCTTTGGGTTGCCGAATCCGTAGAGAAAGCTTGGCCGCTTCGTCGGGCATATCCTTTGACTACTTCATATCAAACCTATCCTTTTAAGGTGATTTCACCATGTCAGATAATGTCAGTACTTTTCGTGTGCAATAGGTACAACCGACACAATCACAATCGAAGTTGGACCATCTTTATTACACAGCTTGAGAATTAAGTTCCAGTAAAGCAAAATCTACGGAAAAGCCCAAATCAAGCTAACCTGTATAATTAAGGGATTTCATGCAGTATACTAAGTCATTAGCATTCATGCCTTTAACCTTAGGCTTACATGAAATTGAAGTAAACTTTACTCGCACTGTGAAAGAATTCATAAAGAAATCAAGTTTTTTGGGCCATGGAAAGTTCCTTTCAAAGTGAACATACTGGAACTACTACCTAGATCGTTACTGTAATTAAAAGGCCTGATTACACCTAGCGCGCCGTTGTGTCTGAATGCATCTACCATAATCTGTGGGCTATCTGTAACGCTTGAGCATGTGATGCCCGCAAAGTAATTCTGTCTCATCACATGCCTTGCATTCCGCAACTACGTGAGAGAGCGCGTTGACTGACTGACTATCATTGTGTTATTTGACGCCGAGACTATCACATCTTTTGTGTTTCGGTCGAGTCCGAGCCTTTGTTACACTTTTGCTCTTTGTACACTGTACTACTAGGCTTTTCTTTGTGAAAAGGTGTAGGTAAGTGAGCTTGCCACTCCACGTTGGCTTACGTCAGAGAAGGCAATAAGCTGCTGTTATAGACTCTAGCCTAAGTGTTGGCTATCATTCGTGTAAAAACAAAAAGAAAAAACGAACAAAAAATACGAATATAGACTTTGTCAGGACAGGCATAATTGCGATGCCCGCAAAGTAATTATATCGCATTGTGTCACTTATGAAAGTCTGAAAAAAACGTAACACTGCCTTTTGCGTGGTGAGGTAGGCCTTACTCAGAATCCTGGCTACGGGTCTGTTTGGATATATGGAAGGGCTTGGGTAACTCCACTGAGATGCGGATGAATTGTGAAGTAAAACCAGGTTGACAAGTGCCGCCCCTTACTTTTGAACTGAAACCACTGTTTCGCTACTGCAGTTTAATTCACCCATAATTTCTGTGAACTGTAAACACCACAAGCCCATTGTTTAAAACAGAAGCGTATTAGTTGAAGTATAAAAACCCTCTCTAATTGACTACACCAGTATCATCTTTTAATCAGGGAACTGTTATTTCCATACAACAGATACCTTACACAATCTCCATTGAGTCTTTAGCTAAACAGAAACGTGTGAAAAGGTGCTAATTTGCATAAATCTCCCTGGCCTGTCGTCATCATTTTCATCAGCGCAATTAATTTAATCCTTTGTCTTCGGTTTAATTTTCATGAAAAATGAACTGAGTGGAACGAACAATGCCTGTGGAGTGTGGTATGGATAATAGAAAAGATAAAAATTACATAAAACTAAAGAAAACTAGTTTACCTATTTCTCCTCTTTTTGAAAAGGAGACAACGTAAAAAAACACAGTTGGTATTTAAACATAAATACCCTTTTGCTTTTCACAGGCGCATCTTCCACCATGTTCAGGACAATGCAGCTCGCACTTTCCCGTCGCTCATCACAACAGGTCATTGCACTTTGTTTAAAGTCTCGCACACAGGCTTTATCAGTACACCATGACTTTGGAGTATTCGGTAAGTATTTCTTGCGATAAAGTTAAAATACTCAGCAAGTTTTAAAATTACCATTGATAAGCAGCACTATGATTACGAAATTGAAAACTGATCAGCAGTGGCGTAAACAGCGGAGGGCAAACAGCCCCCTGACACAAAAAATCGGGAAGGGAAGAAAAAAAGGGAAGAAAGGAAGGGGGAAGGAAAAAGGGAAAAAGAGGAAAAGAGAGGAAAGAAGAGGAAGGAAAAGAAGAAAAAGGAAGGGAAGGAAAGGAAAGAAAGGCAGAAGAAAAAAAGGGACACGGAAAAGAAGGGGAAGGAAAGAAAAGGGGGAAAGTAAAAAAGTGAAAATGAGAAAAGCGGGCCAACTATAACATCAAAAGCAACAGAATTGATCTGCATTAAATAACCACTGTTTCGGTCAATATATGAACATTCATTTGGAAAAATATCTGAACATTCATTTAATCGCCTAAAGTTAACAAAACAATATCTGAGATCCACTTTATCGGAGGAAAGACTTTCCTCTCTTGTTCTTTGCAAGACAGTCGGGAGGACGTTTGAAAACAATCACACTTAGATTTGTCACCAGTATTTAAAGGAGGTGCAGATTCTGCAGTAATCCCCCAACTCTTTGAACTTCCTCACAGGAAACCCAGAATCCAAAGCTTTCTCCAATTTAAGCTCCATGTCAACAAATTACTGTATCAAAAGGGCAGCGCGCGCCGAAATACATCCCTACTGCAGTGGTGTTCGCATTTGCAAGAAAAATCGGAAAACTTAGCTACCCCGTACAAGCCCGAGACATGCCACTTTCGGCTGTCTGAGGGGTCGCGATTCTTAAAAATTTTCTGTACGCTCCGCGCCAACTGAAGTTTTTCTAGCAAGACTTCATATTCTAGACAGGTGAACCATTGCCCTACCATACACACATGCTCTCATACAAAGTTAAACACCTGTCATCGGGTACCTGTCAACCCTGTCAGTTGTGTAATCTTTGAAGATGGATTCTTTAGTTGTTGAAGTGTCAAAATTTCATCAATGTTCAATGTTGCAGCGCAGTGGCGTAGCAACAGGAGGCAGGGACGGCTGTGCCTTTGCTCGAAAATGTTAAAAATTCGAAACTTTTCAATTTGAGACACCATTCAACAACAGTGCGGTTTTCCCAAGTTTTCCAAAAATTCCGAATTCTTCCTAATAAAAGTTCCATATTTGAAATTATAAGTTTTTAAAAGGCAACATTTTCCGCGGGTTTCGCGCGCCTGAAATTGCAACCTTTAAAGCAGTATGTGATCGCTCATAAGCAGTCAGTGGATAATTTGTCCTAGCCGCTACAGTGCCGTTTCCCTGAAATTTTCTTCAATATAGGCTTTCATTTTTGTCCAAAAAAGGCAACAAAGTTTCGAAAGTTTTTTGAATGTCGTCGAGAAGCCTTAATCCGCACTCTTTAGATAACACGGATCTTCAGTCGCCATGCTATCTCAGATATATGCTAATAGGAAACGCAGATTCTTCGATAGTCCCCCCAAAAAGCAAATTTCCTTATAGGAAACCAAATATGTAAAAGGACCCAAATTTTTGGTAAGTACCTTATGCAGTAGTGTTCACACTTAAGAAAAAAATCAGATTTATTTTAAAAAGTTGTTCTTGCTCGTAGGAAAAGCAAAAAAAAAAAAAAAAATAAGCACAACAATGTACCTTTTGGTCAATGGGGTAGGGTGAGTTGCATGGTTCAGTACTGCAGGAAAACTATTTCCTGCAGTATAGGCGATCAAGTTGTCCTTTATTTGTGGAAAGGGGGTGTATGACACCATTTTGTCCTCCCCCTTTCAGGCTGTAAGAAAGGAACCGACTGACTTACGAAAGAATTGGAGAGAGACAAATAGGCAACGGTGATAATGAACAAGTACCGTAGGAGGCAAAGTTTTATGGAACTTTTCGTTATTTTGCACTTTATCCACATATAAAATCTCGAAAATATCGTCCATGTACCTCTCATGGCCAACACGCGCCTCACAGTGGTAGGCAATAACTGATGCACATGAATGATATTTACATTTATTTATATTTGATTGGGTATATGCATTGTTTTGATTATTAATTTGCTTTCCCACAATTTCAATGAGTATTTGATGCAAAGATGATGTTTACATTTGTTTTTATTTTTGATGGGTTTACTTTTCGTTTTATTTTTGATGGGTTTACTTTTCGTATTGCTTTTATTGAAGTTTTGCTCCGTAAATGGACATACATGCTTTTTATTGTCTACTTTTGCTACAAAGCTGCTGCTATCTAACAAACAATGATAATGATTTCTTGTATTCTGGTTGGCTAAAACCATTCGAAACCGATAAATGGCTGATTTGAAACTATTTGATTACCCACTTTGCAGTATTAACTATTTATGATAAAGATAACCATACAAGTGCAGTGAGTCATCAATGCAAATTTTTGATGATATTATATTTTTTTCTGTGCAGGACAACAGTCGTACAAGAACATGTCAGGTGTCTTTCAGGAAAGAATATGTGAGTGAATCTATCATTTTTTGACTCTGGATATTTGGAATCCTTCGTTCTGAGTGATTAAACCCTAACAAGCTATTCTCCAAAACATCGGCTGAATTCTCATTGAAATTAGGCAGTTACACGCACACGCGTAGTTTCACTCCTGTATTTTATGTATGCATTCAAATTGATACTGGCTGAAAATTAAAAAGTAACCAAAGTTTTAATTCCAAGTTGTGAGGGTCAAGTTTTACGACGAAGACGACGACGGGGATGTCAACGGAGACAGCGATGGCGATGATGATGATGATGTAGGGGTCCCACCTGAAGTTCGCGGATCCTACTATTGAGACTTCGTGGATCCTACTATTGAAACTGAAGAGCGAGATGTTTGCGATTAACTAAAACCATAAAATTCTTGACCAATGAAATTCTTTTTTTAGAGTGTGACGTAGCAGCATATCTCATATTTGCTCGACAATAGACAAGAAAATATTAACTCTTTATACCCCGGTAAAGCTGCTGAGTCGTCTTCAGCAGATAAACATCCAATCAGGAAAAGGAGGAACAATGCAAGGGAGAGTGGGACACAGTGGATCATGATTTTTCAAGCCAAAGGCATACCCTTAATGGGCAGTCACGTGTTTATCTTTATTTATGTTTGCCGCATGTGATGTGTCACAAAGTCAATTTGCACTTAACTTTGTACAGTCAAAAAATATTCTTTGCTTTTGGAGATTTCGGCTTATTAAGGAAAATTATCCACTGTTCCCGCCAGCAAACCGTGCAAGGCAACGTTGATTGACCCCAATAACATAACTTAATATAAACAAAACATATATGAAACAAAACTGATACCTTAGATGTTTTATCGCACTTTAGCATACGAATCACTGCTGTTTGGGGCACAGTTGACCACCTGGGTACAGTGGATCAATTTATCATCTCAAGTTCAATAGAATTCTTTTGAGGTCGAAGTCAATTCGACTTTGAGTGAAATTTATTTTAGCTCACGTGAAATGTCTTAGCAATGCATGTACAATTTGCTTAAGTGAATGCATTTCATTCATTACAAGTGATGCATTTCATTCAAGTGATTCATCGAATTACATTTTAGTTATTTTGGTATTTACTGAGTAAAATTCATTCCACAGAAGTGAAACTACCAGGTATATTATACATAGGACCACCATCCTGTAAAATAAATGGACGTCACTGTAGTACTAGTCTTAACAAATTTCCCCAAGCCTGAAAGGGTACCATGAATCTGAATCTGGAAGTTATCATGTTCTGCACCATTTAGCGACAGCTTGACAGAGAAAAGCATACGACTTCCTGAATCGAATAGCTTTCTGAAACAGACAATCTGAGTCCCAAATTAGAATTTACCAATTCCAACCCCATCAGAACTCCTATGCACAATTCTGCTGAACAAATGAAATTAAAGTCTACCTGGAATTGACTTCACCTTTTTGTGCAAGACTTACACTAAACGACCAGGGCACCTCCATATCCCTCCGCATTGTTTTTCTTTTTCCAACTGGGTGATGGCTCTATTCTTGCGACATGCACATATCCTCAACAGATGCTGTCCCTGTTAAAACGGCTTAAAGTCGCTTAGCATGTTAGTCTACGGAACGAAAGTAAGGAGGAACATAAAGATCAGAGAAAAATTTCTGGTAATAAGTTTCCAGAATTTTATATGTAATAATCCTTACTTTTCTCTTTATTTTGGTTTCTGTATTTGTTTGATCAATCTGATAAACAATGTTTAACAAAAAACTTTTGTTTGGATGTCTTTGATAAACGTCATTTTTCGATGCCAAATGCTTAACATTTCGATAAACCAGGTTTCACAATTCAAAATCTGGATGAAGTAGGTCCGACACACATGGCAGGTTTACCACCTCAAAAACCCTGCATGCTTACCGACGGTAAATTGTACAAAATCAGTTTATCGACCCATAAACCGAAATAAGGTTAGTCCATCAACCTACTAACCTGATTAATTCATTTGATTAAGATGAATTTCGAATTATTAACAATTTGGTTTTCGATTAAAAATCTTAGTTTATTGATCGATACATATGGTGTATGTCGACGCCAATTGTGCCAAAATTCGATCACTTTGGTTTATCGAATTGATTACTTGGCTTATCATCACCAAATGCCCAATAATTTGAAATCCTTGGGTCACCAACTGATAAACTTACTAGTTTATAGAGTGATAAATCAAACTTTTCCAGGATATTAACGTTTTCGGAGCTTAAGGCTCAAAATGTGCCGTATGGTTTATCTTTTCATGAATGGTAAGTGATTAAACTTTTTATCCCGGTAATGTTTAATAGAGTGTGAGACCTGTGATAGTGATACTTGGTTATTCTAATTATGTGTTTTTGTTCTATTTATGCTTTCGGGCATTTCGGCCCAAGGTGCCATGTATGTGTAATGGTCTTTCTTTAGAGAATCGACTAAATGATTTTTTTTCTTTAACCTTTTTTTTTGTTGATGTTGAAGTTCGTCATAATAATACTTTGCTGGTCGTTGTTTTGATAAGATTCTTTTTTTGCATATCACAAACGTTCATTTTGATACTTACTATTAGTGTGACTTGCCATCCTGAGAAGGGTTTTGTTTTATGCTATCTTCATTCAAGGGAAAAAAATAGTGCTTGATAAAAGTGGTTTGATGTCTTTGAAATATAGAGTAACACCATGGAAAGGCTCTAACGAGTGCTTGAATTTAATCTTAAGAGAACTGTAGAACCCTGTTATATCACTGACATTATCGACTTAATTTTTGAACTTCTTTGATATAAGTTCATGTATCTAGTCTGATTGTACCACACATAGTGAGAACGCTTGATTTTCGGTAAATCTTGCTAAAAATTGATAGGAACATTTTGGAACCATACTGGTCATTAGGGGCTAAAGCCTCCAAAAGTAGTATGTTATTATTTTTTTAAACCATATACCTCAGTGTTTGAACTACACAAGAATATGACATTATTTGAACGGTCTGAAAAATTTTAAAATAATATTTAGAAAGTAACGTACCACCAGTGGGTAGTCTAATTCTTTCGGAAACTTCTATGGGAAGCTGTTACTTTAATTCCATTAAGTTGTTTATTGGCAAAATTTAAATTATTCCACTATGATGCATTATGATGGCACGCTCACACCATTCCTACAATCCAGGTACCACTGCAAGCAAAGCGGGTCGAAATTTACGTATTAGTCGATTTTCCGCTTTTCCTTCAACAAGTTTAAAGAGCCCATGAAATGACTCAATGACAACGATTTGGAGTCATTCACTGATACTATCTATCAACAAAAAAGCATTTATTTTAAAAAATTCTGCCTTACAAAAGAGAAATGCTCAAGTGCAATGGTACCCCTTTTAGCCCAACAGTTGAAAAATGAAAAGAGACTTAAAAGTACATTGAACCAAGAATGACATCATCACAGGAACCCAATTTCACAATGTGTGTATTATAATGCTATGTTTAAGTGACATTTTGCACACAGATTGGGAAGCATGAGACCGGCACTGGCCAAATAATTTCTCAAATATATCTGAAAAATGTCCCAGTATAAAGCCAAAAATATATCAATCAAAATTTGAAATTATCACTCCCAATTCCTCAAAAGAGGAATTTTGTCATTATTCACTCAAGCTGTCCCATTCATGTTAGGCCTATCAGTTTGAAATTTTGGTTCCGGCAATCTGGTTGATCTATGACTTACCAACAATTCTTTCAACCAGAAAAAGAAAACATTTTAACTCACATTCAATCAGATAATTGAAATCACACCCGGATTCCTTTGAAAGACATCCTTTCCATGTAAATTTGTAGCAAACATTAATGTGGAAATCATACACCGGATCTTATACTAGCATAGACTTCAAAATGCATGAAGTTGAAATAGTAACTTCATGCCAACTTTTGATAAAAAAGGAATACTTCCGAAATAACCAAAATATCAGCTAGTCTTTTCCCTCTATAATCACTGTTCCTTTTCTTTGAACCAAGTCAAATTGCATGGACATGCATCCAAAACAACAGAGAGCTTGTTGGTAGTATTTAAGCCACTGTGCAGAATGGAATACAGTATTGCATAAGGGCCTGTGTAATGAGAGAATCACTGCTTCCTACCCAATAAAAATAATAGTTACATAACACTGGAGGAAAAATGGATACAATCACATCCCCCAGGAGCCAGAGGTATTTTCTGTGTATATAGCGTCTTACCAGGGAACTTCCAAACACTTGTATGATGTATACCAAACAACTTTCCCTGCTAGTTTGCTCATGGAATATTGAGAAACCTCAAAACTCCATTTGTTGGACAGGGGTGTTCCTAGGTTGTTGAAACCCCCTTTGTCAGTAGTTTTGTGAAGCAAACTTAGCATTAGGTTTTGTAATGATAATTTGTTGATTATATCAATCATTTTAGGCCATCTATACATGCAAGATCATGTAACATCAACAGAGCAGGGTATACTCCAAGTGCACTAAAGTACACACACTGTGAAGTTGGGTTCCTGTGATGATGTCATTTTTGGTTCATCGCACTTTTACATTTTTCAGCTGTTGTGCTGGAAGGGATACCATTTCACTTGAGCATTTCTCTTTCGCGGGGTGGTATATTTTAAAATGAATGCTATTTTGTTGATAGATAGTGTCAGAGAATGACCCTAAATCATTGTTACTAAGTCATTTCATGGGCTCTTTAAGGACAAGATCAGTCTCCCTACATTGAAGTAGTGTCGTGGATTGTCATATTTCATGATTGCCTGTTGAGAGTCATGTGACAACGATTTTTCTCTTCTAATGTAAAATTTACTAGAAGTGCTGCTTGTATTACATACGCAGTATTATAGTTTTAAAATATGATGAAAACTACTTCGGAGAGAAATAAGAAGAAAATTGTGATATATAGCAGTTGTTTCAAAATAAATTTGGGGACAGGTCTTGACCTTTAAAAAACGTATAGGAAGCCATGGCTTAATTTTAGCCATCTTTATCACATATGGTTTTCAAACTATAAGGACGTTTGCAAATATTTGGAAATCTATTAAATTGTTCCCGAGTTCGCAGCAAATTCGGCCATTTGCATCGTGTATCTGACACTTAAATCGACATTATTAGATAGAAAATCAATCTTTTACATTTATCTTCGAAAGAAGATGTTATTTTCTGAGGAACGTCTGGTGTAACAATATTCTGCTAAATATCTTCAAGTCCATGTTTCTTTGGGCATGAGAAACACACAAACTTTACACGTACTATAAATTCTCTTTCTATTCCCTCATTTAAGCTAACATCTTCGAAGCAAAAAATTCGTTTTCAAGGACCCACTTTTTGGGACTCTTTCCAACTTAACGTTCAACGGTGTCAGTCTTTAAACCTATTTAAGAAATCCCTAAACAGTTTTTCTGAGGAGTAAACGTAGCTGATTCCTCTTTCCAGTTTTCCTTATTCCCAGTTTCCTTTCTCTGATTCTTCCTGTTGTTGTTTTTCTGTAACTTCTTTCCTTTTGAAAGCTTTGCCATTGGTATTATTATTTTTTTTCTTTTGCTGAGGGTTTTTTACGAGCTCTATGGAGCTTTCCTGAGTTTCCTCCTGAGTTGGTCTTTTGTTTTGATTCATTGTGTTATTTTCTGAATTGTCATGTTAATCCAGTGAATGACTCGTATAAATGTTGTCGAACTACTACTAAAACACAACACAATCTTTTTTAACTAGTTTTAATGCACTCTGACGTATTCTGATTTCTGGAACAAAATCTGCCTAAACACGGATTGCTGATTTTCATATGCCTTTGTTTTGAATTTAACAAAGAACTTATTCATGTCCTATATTCGCTACATATTTCGGCAGGTACACCTAAAAGCGTTGAAGGAATTTGGTACAATGAACTTGGATCAAAGATAGATCTAAAAGTAGACGATCACGGCATTATAACCGGCAAATATCACACCGCTGTACAGGTTGACGAACCAAGTAAGTAAAAAAATTATGCTGAAATCTATATTGCGCCATTCGCTTATGATATGTGACGATATGCATGTACTAAAAATGTACGGTGAAGAGATACTGCATTCGATCATGATGTAAATTCACACCAAAATGTACCAAAATACATGTTTATCGTGGTAAATGTTAAGATGTTCAAAGTCGCTTTATTGATTTAAGAACACACGTTGTATATGTAAAATGTTAGGATAATAATATGTTTTTATTGCCCTTCGCGCATGCCATACAGATTGAGCCTTTTCGAGAGCTGCATAGCAAAAGGCAGACCCACAAACATTGGTCATTTAAAAGCGTGATATTAAAAAAAGTAATGGTCATGTACAAAGTGCGTACCATCATGTAGTCATTGCGAACTATCATTTAATACTGTAACTGCATTCGTTCTTGAACTGATTCCATACGTATATGTACCGTACAGATTGCATACTTTCATGTATTGATTTCATGTAATGACATGTACTGATTGTATAGGTCCATGTGCCAAATGCATACGTGCATATACTGAAGGGTCCCAAGGGGTATGGAATGGCCATAGGTCCCTTGCATCACGAAGGACCCAAAGAATTGATGTTTAAACTACGACCTATGAAAGTTGTGATTCAATTGGACATATTAATACTCAGTAGGTTTACACTGCACTAAATCAAGTAAAGAGAACGAAATGTTTTACATTCTAATTCCCGCAACAAAAGATGTTCCAAGAGTCTTATCTTATCGCAAATCATTGGCCCTGTTCCTAAAGAAACCTAGTTCAAGAACCGGATGTACCAAATGTTCATTTATTCAATTCACGACATGTAGACTTTAAAGGTAAAGAGCAGTCCCCCAAACTTATTTTGAAGAAAAAGCTTAATAACACAATATTCCAGTTGCTTCTCTTCAAAGTATCTTCCATTACATTTTATGACTTTACTATTGCATATTCAAGGTAAACCAAGCAGTTATTTCTAGTAAATTTCACGTTTGAAGAGATAAAACGTTGCCACATGACTCCCAACAGCCAATCATGAAACTGGACAGTCTACTACACTACTTCAAGTTGGGATGACTGCTCTTGCCCTTTAACTTGACGTGAAAAAATGAGGTATCAAGGATCAGAATGCATTGGAGTGGACCATGTGGAGTGGATCGGAAGTTCCCGATCCACGGCCCTACTGTGGGGAAAAAAAGCCAACATATCATCGTTCAAATATATCAAGGCGTTGTTCTGCAATATAATGTATCCACTTGAAAGACGTTATATTGAATTATACATCATTACTTACATAGAATTACGGTCACGAAATACCCTATTTCTGAAGATATACTCGTCACAGCCGTATAAAAGTACATAAACCTTGAAAATCTTGTGCCCCGTGTGCCCTCCCCCCCAACTGAGATTTGATTTTTTTTTCAAAAAACGATGTCCTCTGTAGTCAGAGTGTGACTACGAAATTGTTTAAGATTTGATTCTTCTCTGACAAGTAAAGGCAGTAATTTTCATGCTCTTCAAGTAAAAATATCGGAAAACATGCTTCGAAACGCCATTTCTGACTGTCTGAGGGGTTGCATGTTTTTTTAATTTTCTACACACTTCGGATAACAAAAACTGAAGATGGCACACAGCTCAGGTAGCAGTTCAGGCAGGATGAGGCCTACATCTTTCCTTAAGAGAATCCCATTTGACTGCCCATTAACTGCTTTCTCTTGCCCTTTCTAGTTCAGCCCCCTTTCCTCAAAATCTCAGCCGGATCCACTCTGACTTGGTAGTATTTTCACTAGATTTGTTAACAATGAAATCTTACTTGAAGTTTCCCTGGTGAAGAAATGTTTTTTAGAAAAACATTTCCCGATTTTAAAGATGTCTGAAACCTTTCGTAACAAATTCCCGAGTCCCCCAGCTGTCATTTACAGACAGCCCCCTAACCTCAAGTCCTTGCTAGTTAGAGCCAAGTTACCCGACCATTCAACTAGTGAGACTAATGGGTGTTTTAAGACACATTTAGTTCGGTGTGTCACTTGTGCTTCTCTCAAAGAAGCCAAATGTATTCGTAGCTTCTCTACGGGTCAAAATTTTAATTTGTTTCATTCAATTACTTGTTGTACTAAAGGCGTGGTGTATTTGGTGAACTGTCTTGACTGTAAAAAGCAATACGTGGGAGAAACAGGAGGAGAGCTTAGGATTAGACATCGTGGTCACAGGCAGGAATTTCGAAAAGCGACTACCCCCTTGGGGAAACATTTTCAAAGCTGTAAAAATTTTGAGCTGATAGGGATAGAAAATGTCCACAACAATAGAAAGGCAAGTAGAGAAGAAGTAGAACTAAAATGGATTTATCGTCTTAACACGTTCGCTCCAGTAGGTATAAATGTTAAGGATTTGACTTATAACCTGTAAGCCCTCCTCTGCAGCTGTCTCTTCGGTGGCCTCTCTTTTGCGTCTACATATATATATATATGTATATATATATGTATATATATATATATATATATATATATATATATATATATATATATATATATATATATATATATATATATATATATATGTATATATATAATGACTTTAAAACCTCACAAAAACTCTAAAACTCAGGAGTTTCACAGGGCCTTCAGGGGAGTTTCAGGCGCCCTTCGGGGAGCCTTGCCCCCTGCACCCCACTAGTGGCCCTAAGGCCGTGCCCTGGACCCCACCCGATGAGCATCGCGTTTTTCGCTCGGGGTCGCCTCCGGCGCCATGAGCAATCCTGGACTCCACTGCAAAGTGCTGTGCCCCCAGTGCCCCCTAGAATGAAAAATCTGGTGACGTCACTGTGCCCTATGTATGCCTAAAACTTAACATTATACTCCGAAGGTAACTCAAAAGAATTCCAAACTAAAGGAACCATTTTGGCACACCCGACTGCTATAATATTTGTCTGACCAGCAACCTCCTTGACCTGGTTGTTAAAGCATGGACACATGGGATACGAACGCCCAGCTGGCCGATCTTACCCTTTGCCCACTTAAAACATTTTAACAGATGCCCTGAGTTTCAAAGGGTGCTCTCTGATCAAATGACCAATCACAAACGGACTCACCGAGAATTATGATTGACTAGTCGCAGCAAAGAAACTAAGAGGAAGTCTCCATTAAGTTTACAGGGATCTCATGGTGAAAGTGAAGGTACAATCTCTTTCCGGTGAAGTCGCAGCAAAAGCAAAGCCATGTGAAGTCTTGCTGCAAGGTGAACCCTGCACTATGAATGAATTCACAGTTAAGTCATTGTCAGCAATGCTTTTGTGGTAAGGGTAGTGGATTATGTTTCAACAGGAATTTAATTACAATTAATAAACTTGTGTTTGATCTCGATATAATTTCAGCTGGACTAACATCACAAATCATTGGTCGAATGTCCCCCGATGGATCCCATGATACGTTTGGTTTCAGTGTTGTTTGGAATGAAGATAGTTCTACTACTAGCTGGGCAGGAGAACATAAAATAGTCGATGGGGTTCCAGTTCTGTATACAACGTGGATACTTACCGATCAGACTGAATCGTGGGAAGATAACTGGAAGTCTACTTTGTAAGCAATGCTTTAAAGTATACCCCTCTTCATGTAGACCAAAAAATATGCAACGATTTAACAGCCTGACAAAATATATAAAGTTTCCAGTCTATTCTTTTGAAAAAAAAAATAGTTACTAGATTACTATTACAGTGACCCATTCCTACGTCAAGTTGTTTTAGACAAAAGATGTTTCACAAGCAATTACAAAAGGTAGTTACCACAACATTTTCTTTACATTGTTTTGTCTGACTTAAAAATTTAGTTAGGAGCCCACCCATTTCTGAACGTTTGTCTTAACTCCTTCTAATATCGCAAGGCTTAACCCTCATTTTAAATTCCAAATACCATTAATGTATATTATATCAAACTCAGCTGATCATATTTTGTTAAGGTGTAAGCTGAATGTTCCGTATATTTTGGATTCAGAAAAGTACAATGATTCATATTTATGATGTTTTAAAAGTTAGTCTAACACATTATGCACTGTTTGGAAAATGTGTATTTTTCCCAGTTATTTTTTTAATATTTTTTTAGAGAATCACTCTACTTAATCCTTATCAATTTCCATAGTTCAATATTCTTTTTAATTTAGTTTCTACGTGAAAGTACAAATTAGAGTTCAAAATTTAAAGCTTTTGAAGGCGGATGCCTAGTATTTTTAGGCTAACTGCAAAATACGACACTGTACTGCTGGATTAGAAGATTAGCTTAATTCAAAGTAAAATGTCCAGCGTTCAAGGGGAAGTATTTTCTAATGGCCCAAAGCAATATCAGACGGGTAAAAATGCGCCTTTGTGGGTTGGATTTGGGGGTAAGCCCTGATGAGGTCCAGGGGAGAAGTCCCCTGAAGCTCCGAGAATTTTAAAATATATATGATTGAAAAAAATAAGTCTTTGGACAGGTATATTAATTTCGATTGACCTAACTTACGGAGGGGGGAACTGGGGGCAAGGTAAATCTAAATAGTAAACGTTCTTTCTTGCACCACCGTAGCGCTACCAGTGCTTATAACGCAACCGATTTGTCATGCAGATGTGAATTTCTTACTTACGAACAATTTAGAGTTCATATTCTACACCCAATCATTTTTTGGGCATAAATGCAGCACCGATCTAATAAAAGGCACATCCGTTCTTTTAAAAATTCACGCAATACAATCTAACAGTGATGCAAAGGCTTTCATATGCTCCATCGCGGCCTTTTCGCAGAGTTTAAAGAGAGTATTGTTTAGCTTTTATCCCTTTCAGTTGGTTAGATAAGGTTTTAAGGCCCACTTTCCAAGCTATTGGTTCAAGTCGAGCCGGTCATGGCCTTTTTCCAGAAGTGGTTCCTTGGCTTGTTTTCCCTACTCCATTGCTTTAGCGGAGCGTAACCAACAACGTCAGTAGGTTCCCTTTTTAGAGTCTTTGGTATGCTTCGACCTGGGAATCGTACCCGGTCGGCCTTACGCGTGAGAGGTGGATGCTCTACCGCTAGACCAAACTCGCGGTCTATATCCCTTTCAGAGAGAGTTATTTATGTTGCCAAATGTAAAATATGTTTATCGATGCACAATGATACATTACTCATACACACTAACATATCTCAGGAAAACACATCATTTCATTTACATTTCCATCGGGGTTCATTTTACACCCACTATCAGGATATGGCTGTAGTCAATTTAGTTGGTCAGCAGTGCTTGTCGATTTTTCTCGAAATTCCATTGAGCATGAAACATCTTAAATTGGAAATTACGGGTGGAGGTAATTAGGCACTTGAAATGTTCGTTGTTAATTTATTGCAAGACTTTATTTCTTCGATAAGCTTACTTTATATTAATAAACCATTACATCCAATATAATGCAGTTAATTGTTGGAACTAAGTTTCTAATCATTTTTCAATTTCATTGAAGAGAAATATTCATTGCAAATGGAAACATAAAATAAAGGCTTTCCCAATTCCAGTGACAAGCATGGAAAAAAACATTGCCGGTTGTAAAAGAAGGCAAGTACAGTTTCAAAGTTTCCTGTGCGGTCCCCGCCAAATGTGGGCAGTTCTTCCTGTAGATAATCTTACAAGGCAATAACAACTTCTTAAATTCGCTTTTGCATAACGTCACTGAAAACGATGCACAAATCTACTGCCTGTTTTTCTTTTCTTTTTAAAGTTTCAATGGTAGGCCTATGTCTCTACCGGAGGCAGGGTCTTCTCTACTGTGATTTCAAGTGAATCTCTTTTATTATCTCATCGCTCCGTGAGGAGGATGAGATATTGTAGTCACTTTGCCTATTGGGCTATATATGGCAATGCCAGCTTAAATCGCAATGGTTGCCATGGTAACGGTAAATTTTCCCAGGTTACTAGTCTCGAGGTCTAACCCATGGTGAGGTACCCCGGGGTGACCGAAGGTACATGGCTGAAAGAGGGGTCAAAACCTGTCCGTGTGTGTGTGTGTGTTGGTGGGTGTGTGTGTGTGTGTGTGTGTCCAATTTTGTTTTCTTAATATCTTGTAAACGGCTAGGCCGATTTTCTTCAAACGTAGTAGGATGGCACCTCAGGTAAAACAATTGCATTTTGATACACAACCGGAAGTGAAGGTCAAAGGTTACAGGTCAAAGGTCAAATTCGGTGAAAATCACATTTTCTGCTATTTTTCAAAAACGAAACGTTCCCCTGACACGGAACTTCACACATACGCTGATTGAATCTAGACCTACCAAAATGTGTGGTTGCCATAGCAACAGATGTCAAAGGTCAAGTGGTAGAATGGACCAAAAAATTTTCAAGTGATAATTTGTTCGTAAAACAACGTTTTTGTCCCTCAAACTCCTCCTAGTGGGCTGGACCGATTCTTTTCAAAATTGGTAGGTGGGTACTCCAGGGTAGGAACTTGAATCTCCCAGACCCTCGGAAGAAAAGGTCAAAGGTCAGAGGTCGAAGGTCACATTTTGCAAAAAAAACTTTTTTCCCTATTTTGTACTAAAACTTCAAAAGAAAACCTTCATTTTACATGAAACTTCACAAGTATAATAGGGTAGACTAGTTCTACCAAAATATGTAGTTTCCATGGCAACCGATGTCAAAGGTCACGTGACAGGGGGTCACATACTTTTTATTGTATTCACTTTAACTCTTAACGGACGCATCCCACAAATCTGAAAGTTTAAGTGTAATAGCCTAGGCATGAAACTGTAAGTTGTACCGATATGTGAGGTTGTCATGGCAACCAAGGACATGGTTCACGTTACAGATTGTCAACGGTTAAAGTGAGCATGACACGGCCATAAAAATTTTTGTGTATTGCAAGATTAGATACAGTATTTTACAAATATCATCTCACACCCCATTAAAAAAACCCGTACAATTCGGCATAAATGATATTCGAAGGAAAACTGCGTTCAAAATACAATTTCGAAAAATGCCGCAACACCTCGCCTGACTTTAATGACTCAATTGGCGGCACAAACCCTGCCCTACGGCGCGCATCTAGATGTGGAACTAATGTAACGTGCGGTAAAGTTATCTTATCTTAGCAACCTCATGAAAACGATTGCATCACAATACAGAGTCCAACATACAGAGTGGAAGGCGCGGACCATGGTGGGGATTCGGAGCAAATCATTGGCCAATATGTTCGTGTGTTTGTGCGCGCTGGTAAAAATAGTTCTGTTTTATTGCAAGAAAGACGCGGTTCGGTCGTTATAAAGAACAGCAATAAATATGTGTAGGCAGACCAAAACAAGCGCGTCCCCACTACGAGCGCGTCTTTACCGTATGAGCTGTTTGACGAAGATGCTATTGCGAATACTAAGCAGTCACCGCGCAATGCACAATTCACAATGTAGTCAGTGGCCACGCTCACTGCTATTGTAGCACCGGTGTTTGCAATTATGTCTGCACTAACACGCGTTACCATGCACATGATTCGATGATTGTGATCTCCCTGGTACCCATTTTTGAGACGCGTTCACATACGTTTTTTCGCATTAGTTCGAATTTCAAATGGACTGAGCCTGGCCTGTAATTGGGAATTCAAAACGTCGTATGTCGGTATTTATGGACATAAGTTAGTAGGGAAATCATTCACTTTATGTCAAGGTGTACCCAAAGAACAGTTACCGAGGAACTTACTTTAAAAGATTTTCGGCCGACGCATTAATCTTTTCTGCGTACTGGCCTGTGGCGAATCCTAGCCCGTGGCAAGGAATAACCCAAGATATGAAACTATGGGAGACTAACATTAGGTTAGGCATAGGGCCTACGTATCTTACATATTAGTGCCCTGAAAACTTGGCGGTTTTGAAGCATCGCCAAAAAAAGGTACGTGACAATTTCCTTGCCACGGGCTAGGGTTCGCCACCGGCCAGTGCGCAGAAAAGGTTTGTGCGTCGGCTGGAAATCTTCTAACGCCACGCGTTCAACATGGCGCACACACCCAGTTTTTTTAATTGAGACGCACATGATGCGCATATCAGCGATCCGGGGCACACGTGAAGTTTGCCGTCGCGTCAAGATGGAGAATACGCTCATACAGCTAGTGCCTGAATAATAACAATTACGCACTTGTCTGAAGCGTCCGCGAAAGCGTCTTACTTTTTTAATCGTTGCGTTTATATCCGTAGCAGTTAAGTGTAACAGTCAAGCTAGTTTTCCTTAGAGTGTTGCAAGGGGATCCCAACATCTTAAAAAATAAATTTGTTCCAAAATCTTAGATAGGCCTACTGGATTAAAAGGGCAACCGTTACAAAGATTGGGTAGCCCTTCTCCAGTTCTTTTATAATCCGGTGTCAGAATATAAATATCCAAATGATGTTTTTTGTTTTTGAATAAGGGGTGCCCCTATAGTTCCAAGAACTTGATTGGTCTGTGCCATATTCTTTCCCCTCGCTATCTTACGAAAAAAAAAAAACTTCCGTCCCTTGGAACGAAAAAAAATCGATTCCCAAATGGACTTCAAATAGGAATTTCAAAGGATTGTGGCATGCAGCTTTAGTATGGTATTTTTCGTCATTGAAATTCTACTGTAGCATAAGAACAGCACAGATAAAGCTTCTAGCACATAAATAGTTCAAGTTCTGTAACCAACTTGCGCACATGTTAGCGATGAGATATGTAACTCCGTGGATTGCCCTCTTGTTTTAAAATTTCATTCGTCTGTGACCTTTATTTTTAGAATTGGCAAAGATGTCTTTACGCGATACAAACAGCAACCTGGACCACCACCGCCACGCATTCGAGAAGCTGAAGAGGTTTGAGCAGCAAAGCAAAACGAAAAAGGCAAAAATGAATAATAATGTTTATTCATTCTTTATGTTTCTTTATATTCAGTTTTTCTAGCCTTTGAAGAGCCAAGCTTTGTTTTTGTTTGAATCTACGTATGTCTACAAGATAAATTAAAATTACACTTACTAACGTAACATTCAAGATCCAAGCCTCAGGGGTGGCGCCAGCGGGGGAGGGGGGGGGGCGGGGGGGGGGGCAGGGGGAGGTCGGCGATTTCGTCGGGGAGGCCAAAAAATTGTAAAAATATGATAAAAACCCCCATAATGACTGAAGTAACTGGATGAACCATTTAAAACATATTTTTTGCTTTGTAATTCTATTTTAATACATATCGGAATCGATTTGAGATCACTTCTTTACTCGGTTAAACCTCATTCTATGTACCATGTCCTATCTCCTGTCCCGTCGGCACTTTTGGAGTGAGGCCTAAACATGACAAACGTAAAAGACTGAAGTCACTGGATGGTTGACCATGATTTTTTTCTTTTTGAACTTTTTTTTCTTTTGTACCATCATTTTAATGCATATCTGGATCGGTTTTAATCACTTCTTCCTAGCTCTTTTGTCCCTCATCCCATCTTCAATCCGTGTGCGTAAGGTCATGCCTTCGTTGGGGACGGGCTACCCACCCCCTGTTGTTCAGAAAATCCAATTTCGTCGGGTAGCCTTCATCTACAGACCCACGGTAAAAGATATTGGTCACAAAGGTAATGAACATTGGCAATGTCGTTTTCAGCTACACAAAATGATATACAGTGGTTTGAGAAAGTAAGTCTGACCAGGGAGCTGTTATAACAGATTACTTATATTCTTCGTGCTAGCTCACTGTGAACGAAAGTTAGTCAAAGTGTTGTTTGAGTTGTACAACCACTTTTTGCTTATATTTGACTAGTTTTTGATTATGTCTGACTTATTTAGTAGTATTGGACTAAACAATATCAGTCAAAATTTAGTCAAGGAGGCTTGGTATTTGTTAGAAACTTTTTCAACTGTGTAAAATATTAGTGTATATTGTTGACAAACGTAATTAGTCAGTTCGGACTAAGTTTTGAATAATTTGTTTACAGTGTGTGCACTCCACCAATTACTTTTGAATCCAACAGAAGTACTCTGCATCACCCTCCCGGATAAAGATGCTGTTACAGATTATGAATTTATCGAAGAATCCGGACAGCAATTGATGTTAGGATTTCAGTCGAACAACAGTGGGGTCTATCACCCTTTAATCTTTCAGTTTCTTAGCTTAACTGTATCATAGGTGGATTTAAACTAAATTGTTTCTTGATTCCCTCAGTTTCACTGAATAAGAGGGTTTGAAATTCATGTAGACAATAAATGAGGATGATGTAAGTCTGATTGGTCCCTCTAATGGCTGCTTTCGGTCACTAAACACAATCGATGGTAGGATTCATCTATAATATTTAATATCATTCTGTGGTTGTTGCAAACTCTCCAAATTACCGTTTTGTGTTCCAAGGCAGTCGATAGTATTACAGGAAGTATGTGAAAAAACTGTCACTTTTGGTCATCTTTGTATTTCTATGTAATTTTCATGGATTTTAAAACAACTGTGTGAAAGACTCTAAATAACTTTAAAGGGCCGTTACAATATTTCATAAAAGAAAATTTGCAAATTTTCAATAATGTTCGTTCCAGTAATAAACACTGAAGTTCAAGACATATTTCACGATGAACAGTCATTTATCGGACGATTACTACAAAGTGACGCTATGATCAAAATTTTGTATCATAATTGGCATTTCCACAAAATGGTACGTCAAGTCCAGTGGTTGTTTAAAATTTATAGCTGTTTATGTTAGAAATTATTCCCCTCTCGACCTATTTTACACTTTTGCTGGATGCATCTTTTGACGTGAGTTGATAGACACATCTTGATTATCTGTGCTTTAAAGTCTGGAGACGTTATCATTGAAGGGTCACTTACAAATTATTACGGCAACATCATTACTCTCCTTTAAAAGAATATTGAAAATACACCGACATCATTTCTTGAGTGGTTTTCAAGATATAGCAACTTTGGCATAAAATATAACACCAAAGAAGTAGAGTTAGCAAGCAACTTAAAACAAGCTCCAATTTCAAATTGGATTTCCTAAAATACATGTCTTCTCATCATTTTTTTTCAATATGTTTTTCGTTTGGATTTACGTCGGCAATACCCAGAGAGAGTATCACCTTTGAAACAAACCCGAGAAGTTCTTCCACACGTGCGACAAGTAGTTTGTCTGTTCATTCCACCTACTCTTCACGAGGAGTCTGAGAGAATGCCTTTTTGAAAATGATCCCTCCTCCTTGTAGCACGTGAAGCAGGAAGTTGGCCCTTCTCCCATGGAATAGCGAATGAAGGTCTCGTATTGGGTAAAAATTTTATCTAATAGACAGCAAATTGTGCTAACAGTTCGGGAGATAACATCTTTCGGGGGAATATGGTTTTCACCCGATCGGAGGAAAATACGGCCATGGGTGGAGCCATTTTCAAAATTCTCCCTTGATTCTTTGCGATACTACCGCGCAAATTTAACGGAAACAAACCTTGAAAACACTTGGAAAATTTCGTCGATCTTAGGAAAGAGAAACTTTGGAATATTTAGAAACTTTGTTGCTAGGGGAACAAAACAGCCGGATCAAGTTTGGTAATTCACCGCGCAAATTTTGAGATAGCGAGCAATTTTGCCACGTTCTGTGCCCTAAGCTTAAACTATGGACTCGACACAGCCGCAAGATTTATGTGATATATTCACACAAAATTGAGTAATTTTTTGCACAAAGTTGTGTAAGTTACTCGTGCTTGCAATTGTGCTAATCAATACGTTGTTGAAAGTTTTGGAGGATTTCTGTCTGAGTTGGTGAAAAATTACCTTGTATTTAAACATATTCACACTTATAAAGCAAAGCGACGATATTGAAGAGGTACACACTAAGTGCCCATGAATATCCATGCTGTAAATTTTCCTCCGATCGGGTGAATTCTCATTTTCAGCCGAAAACGGTCATCTCCCGAACTGGCTGAAGGAGCTGTCCAGATAGTAGGAAAACCATTTCGAAAATGAAACTTGTTTTAAGATATTTTTGAAAAAAAGAAAGACCAAAAAAGGGTAATGAGGCAAATTAGGACTGCCCTGGTAGTTCATTTTTTCAGGGACCGGGCAGACGCGGGTTGGGGGAGGTAGGACGGCCTTAGACCCTCACTTTTTCTGCCATTGGCATTTTGGACCTCCTCACGTTGCTATATATTGTTGAACATATTGAGCCAATTTGATGGTTACCCCCGTTCCCGCACTTCACAAATCGCTCCGCGGCCCTTGATTGTATGCAAACCCGAAAAGAAATAACCAAAATCAATCACAATCATCTCAAATGGTCCAGTTATCCCACAATTGGGAGTGAGTACACCCCTCTGCAAACTCAGTGTAACCCACTTCAATTGCCCAATTCATTCAACGGATAGACAGGAGGGTGTTCGGGTGCACAAAAGTTTACCATCTATCCTGCCCTAGCAGTCTAGAGCCAAATACGGGCATTGGTTATGAGGATCGGGTTATTTGTTTTTCGATGCTTTAAGGATGCAGGGTGAGAATGTCTTCCCGTAAGTCTGCTTGAAAATTCATTCAAACACACCTTGTAACGTGACAATTCTTTCAATAAGTGGTACTAATAGAAGAAAAGTCATCTACTTCATTTCATCCAATGGTAGTGGTATATTTTTATCTGATTCTTCTGATTAAAAAAGCGACTGCTAAGATCCTCCTATAGACCTGGGAAATGTCGTTTTCGACTGTTTCAGGGGTCCGATTGTTCAAAATTTTCTGTTCGCTTCTCGCCAACCAGTGGTAAAGCTCCGCGTAGATAGTCTTCCTAGCAGCATTTCAGTTTCAAGTGAACATGTTTGTGCAAACAGAACCTCGAATTAGCGACTTGTAAGACCCCCTATAAGCAAAGGAAATGACATTTTTGACTGTCCGAAGTGGTCAGAGTTTTCAAAATTTCCTGTACTTTTCGCCCTAACTTATGGTGGTGCTCCACTTAAACAACTTCACAGAGTTTAAGTTTCAAGTGATCATTTTTACAAAAGGGAACGCAAAATAGCGACTGCTAAAATCCCCATACAACCCCGGGAAATGCGATTTTCAACTGTCTGGGGGGGTCGGATATTTAAAAATGTTTTGTACGCTTCGCGCCAACTAATGGTGGCGCTCCACTTAGTTTTTCTGGCTGTAATTTAGTTTGGAACGAATTTACGTTTATCTACAATTGAAACTTGAAAACGCGACTGCTTGGATCTCCTTTACAAGCCTGGGAAATGTCATTTTTGACTGTCTGAGAGGTAGTAATTTTCAAATTTTCTGGACGCTCCGCGCCAACCAGTGGTGGCGCTCCGCTTTGACTTTCTTACGGACAGCATCACATTTTCGGGCAAAAAACGTCTGCCCCCAAACTGAAATGCTACCGTACGCCTCTGGATATAACTGCCTCAGGTGTGCACTGGAAATAATAAAAAAATTTCTCACCAGAATTTAAGACAAATAAACCTGGCAAATGCCATTTCCAGCCATCTGGGAGATGGTATACATAGTATGATACATAGTACAGTGGAGTAACGAACTGAGCTAATCAGTATCTCAAATGTGTGTTTAAATCTTAGAAAAATCCAAAAGTTTTCTCACCAGAACAGCCAGTAGACAACGGTACGATAAAGCCTTTCTTTTCTTGTGGGAGTATATGCACGACGTTTCATGACGTGATAGCTCATTAATACGTCATTAGATAAAACTTGCCAATTTCGAGGGCTTATATATCAGTTAATGGCTGAATTTTACTAATAAGAAATGCGAAAATCAAATTTTGCCAATTACAGGTAACTTCATACATTTCAAAGTACATTTTGGTCAAATTTTGGAAAAGTTACGTAGTTGCATCTGAACTGTTCAAAACATTCGATTTTTGTCATTTAATCGCGCAATTTCCAATTTTAAAAACTTGCATATTCGATTAAAAATTTCTTAATCTACAATTTTAAATAAACATCTTTTTTAACCATTCTTTAACGAGTCAAGTTCACGGTAAAATACAGGGCGATTCGTTGACCAGTGGCTTCGTGAACAACAACCTCCATACTGTTCTCCATTGTACTGCACGTACTGATTTTGCGAAACATTTCGATGCGTACAGTATATAACGTGTGTACATTGAGACAACCGGTACCATAAATCGGTCATGTTCGGAATAATCAATGAGGGGATTACACTTGTTTCATTACCGACTCAAGGTGGCCCTTTGCTACGTAATATCCATTGTATAAAATATAAATTTAAAAGAAGATATGTGATTTTATTTCAATCAAGGGGTACATCATAAATGTAAACATGCTAGTAAAGGTTCCATGGACTGCATGCGTTGTTCAAAATAATGAACTGACAGCAAAAATCATGATTTCTAGTAAGCAACTGACAGAATTACTGTGTCATTGACTGATCTTACTCAGTACCCAGGGTTAAATTCCATTTGAAACCATTCGCGAATGGTCTGAATGGTTCCGAATGGTATTTTTGACACTGTATTTTTGGACAGTTCTGAATGGTCCCGAATGGTTCCATTTGCAAATGGTCTGGTGCGCAAATGGTTTTTAACTGGTCCCAAATGGTGTTGAATGGTACCATTTGCGAATGGTCTTCAAATGGTCTGGTATCCAAATGGTCTTTAAATGGAACAACTGGTCCTAAATGGTGTTGAATGGTACCATTTGCAAATGGTCTTCAAATGGTCTGGCATGCAAATGGTTTTTGAATGTAATGACTAGAATCATTCACAAATGGTTTGTGAATGGTTCATCATGTTATGCATCTCAACAGTTTCAAATAATTTAAACAGGAAACCACCCACAAATGGTCTTCAATGGTTTCTACAGTATGTGCAAGTTTGAGATGGAAAATACTGTACAGTTGCTGTAAAACCAAAGTTCATTAAAACAATACAAGAATTTAACTATAGTAGCAACAGAGTGTACATTTATTATCCCCTGATGGCATTCTGTTAAGCTTACAGAACAGTAATAATGGATTGCCCATCATGCAGAGCTGGCAACCCAGTTGAAGGATATAACATGTAATGGGTGGGATGTGATACTTACAAGGTAAATGAAGAACAACATAAATAGTCCATATGAGTACAACTTCACTCAAATTCAAAAGTCAATTGATACTTGGCAAGTTTTGTTACAAACTTAAACGCATGTAAAAACAGTTCATGGTGTCCAAAATCATGTAATACGCACTCATATGCAAACACAATATAGACAAACAATATAGCTCGTTGTAATTCAAATGTAGGGTACACCTTTCAGTAAACCGAAGGAATGAAAAAAATCACACTGTAGGTTTTCTTTCCAAGGAAGAAGAAGTAGAAAAATTATCGACGAGAATGTTTTGTCCATATTAAAAAAAAAAAACTTCTGACTTTCAAATTAAAATCAAAGTTCGGTCAAAATATTAAAATGGTCCACCAAGTAATTTATACTGTAACTTTAAGCACCAGTTTTTTTCACACCTGCAGTTAAAATAATAGGGATTTCCATGGTAAAATGCATTTCATGAAAAATCATAGAGTAGGCTTCAGTCTTCTCACATTTCCCAAATAAAACAAACTTTGGTAACTGTTTGGTCCATGAAAAACTATTCTCATGGTTATCCAAGTTGAAAAAGTAAGATGTTTTAACACAATTACTGTAAATGCCTTTAGAGGTTGCACACAGGGCACATGAAAGGTCCACGAAGGGGAAAGGTTATTTTGTTTCCGAATCCCATGGCTGTATTCTTCGTCCGATCCTCCCATTTACTCCTGAGTAAAGGAAATATTCCACACCAAGGATTCAACACTTCTTAATTACATCATCCTGACAGTTTAAACAAGACTGTTCAATTTATCAGATTACAATAAATGAGGCACAAAAACTAGGACACCAGCATTTCCTTTGTAAACATCAAAAGGTACAGTAGCCTGCATGTCATGGATATGTTAAAATTCAACAATCAGGACTGCTCATATTACAGTATGTGATAAAGAAAACAGGCTTTGTAGTTTCAAACAAGAAAATCGCTATCCTAAAGGAAGCAGGCCATAAAAGGTTACCAGTACATTGGTGTCACAGTTCAATAGCAGGATAACTTGTCCAGTCCATGGCTCCATGTATGCAGTACAATTTCCTCACTCACTAAAATGATTATGCTGGACTCTGCTACATGGTACACATCAGTCCAGACATCAATGAAAAGTATTTAAGACAATGAAAAATAACTCCATCAGCTGTGCAGGACAAGCAGGAGACAGTTTCACTATGATGTCATTCTGTTTGGGAAATGAAAAATAAAATTTTAAAAGTATATAAAAAGTTGTACAACTAAATTGGTTTCAAAGGGTAAAATGTTCTTGATAAAGGAAAACTTCAGCTTTTAAGGTCAAGAACAGATGCCACTCCCCCCCCCCCCAAAAAAAAAAAAAAATTATTTAAAAGCAACAGCTAAGCATCACAATTTTGTTCTTATCTTCAAAGTATCTGTCATCATATTTTTAGACTTCAATATTGCATATTCTGGGTAAACCAAGCAGTAAATTACATATTTGAAGAGAAACAATGTTGTCACATAACTCTAAACAGCCAATCATGAAACAAGGCAGTCTACTACACTACTTCAAGTTGGGGTGACTGCTTTTTTTTTTTTTTTTTTTTAAAGATTGTGTCTCTGATTGTTTGGGACTGTGGTATAGGCCTAGGCCTGCAGTCAAATTTTGCTAGAGGCCATATATGGGGACTTAGTTGAATTCAAAAACTAATTATTTATCATACGCACACAAATATATAAAAGCCTCGGCCTGCAACAAATTGTGTACCTGTTTATTATTTAGGCCCGATGCTACAGAACTTTACTTACAGATAAAGATGGAAACATGCAAAAAGCAATTCCTTTTCCATTCTGTTATTTTTGAGTCAGCACCCAAAAGGAAAGAGACAGTCTTCATAACCAATCCCCACCCCCTCCCCCCCCCGCCTCCAAAAGAAGTGAAAAAAAAAAACCCATTTTACTCCAACTTTAAATTTTACCATGATCTGGGGTCAACTATTTTGAGTATGACTAGGCTGAGGCCAGTAGTAGGACTATGTCTTTTCAAAACCCTTAATTTGGTTAATGAACTTGGATCCAATTAAATTAAGCTTGGTTGTCTTTGTAGAAGGTTTTGCGTGTATTATTAGCATATAATATGTCCATCCCTCTTCTCCTTGTAGGCTATAAAAAGTCCACCCCCCCCCCCCAGTAAAACGGTCTGCTTCATAAATTAACGTTAGTCTTTGTATACTACTACAGTACTAACTTAGTGCTACGAATTGTCTTGTGGAACCGCTACTATAAACATTAGGCCTGACTGTTAACACAGCAGCACCCATTATTGATGCAGTCTTTGGCTCTTAATTTTCACTAACATATGTTCATTGCTTATTGGTCTCTCTGGTGCAATAGTTTAAAAACATGTTCCTTAACTTACTGTGCTTCAGCATTTCATGAGAGTCCTCTAAGGAAAGCAGTCTTCCCCTTTCACTTCACGTTTCTTGAATTCATGACACCTGCACACCACTGCATAGCACTCTCTGTAGTGCAAGTACAAGAGCTCTTGTACTAGCTGTGCCCGCGCCTATTTTGTTACATTGTACTGTACAATGATGTACACATGGGTGTACAGCATCTGTGAGCTTTGTATGGTGCAGGGCTGTATCATGCTTTGTGTGCATGTCAAGCTATTACGTAATAGCTCCATTCAAACAAGCATTGTATTGTGCTTTGATCGTGTTCAGTGTCACTGTTATCATGAGCATGAGCAACTTGAAAGGCAACAAAGATATGCATCAGCATGATGGGGTGGGGAGGGGGATTGGAATTGTGTATGGAGAAAATGGAGAGAGGAAATGAGTACAATAATTTAGGAGGTTGTGCCTGTGGACTGTAGATGATACCAGGCTGCAAAGCTACAACTACAAAATTTCAAAGTGTTGTTGGGGTATACGAGGATATCAAGTACGGGCTAAGAAAGTGCCAGAAAGTGGAGTGGGGAAGGGAGTCAAGGGGTCTCGGGCGTGGGTCGGGTATTGGAATGGCAAGAAGAATTTCCTATTCCAGCTGATATCCGTGCTGTGCATTACAGTATCTCTGTGTATCCTTTCCAAGGTAGGGGAGGGGGTTGTACTGTTAGGGAAAACTGAAGCTAAAATTTTCAGGGAAATCCAGGGGTGCAGTTGTTGCCTACTCGAGTTGCTATGGACGGCTTTACTGTAACCCCCAATCCTATGAGCCCCACAAAATTTGATAAGTGTGCCCCGCCCCCTCCAAAATTCCTATAAATAAAATGTGCCTGGGGAAATGATCAGGGAAATATTCAGGCTGGGAAGAATCTGAACTGGTTTAGGTTAATACAAAGTTTCTAACTTTCCTGCCTACACCTTCAATTGTACCTGTGTACAAATTGTGAGAGATGTATCAAATCCAGTTGGTTATAATTTATTTTTTTTCATTGAGCTTTACATATCCTTTCAAATGAATTTGCAACAGGTTGGCTTACAGACAACTTGACCATTTGCATCATGTACATGCATGTTGAACTGGACATTTTCCATTGATGTACATAATATATACCATTCACTGAATGGTTTCCAGCTTGAACCATTTGGAACCATTTGCGAACACCAAAACCATTCGCGAACCATTTGCATTCCATTCAGGTATGCGATCAGAAAACCACTCAGATGTACATTTCCATTCATATACCATTTGAAATCCATTTGAGACCATTCAGGTCCATTCGGGTCCATTCAGATCCATTCGGAACCATTCAACTTTTCCAAATGGTTTCGAATGGAATTTAACCCTGGGTAGAGAGTAATTAGGCCTTGAGAGGTAGAACTCTCAGGCCAGTTAGCATGTTTCCCCCTATTTATTTTGGGAGGGTGTATTGAGTGTGGTGATAGGGGGCTTCGTGTGGAAAAGGGTTATACTAGACTGTCCTAGATTTCCTGTTAAATGGGAGATCACTTCATGCATAAGCATTTGGGAAGGATTTTCCAAATTAACACTGTAAGTCTATATTTACATTGAAATTAACATTTAAGTAAATAAACCTGGAGGAACATATCAATGCAAGCAAATGATGCACTTCATTTCTTGAATATGCGCGATGAAAAATTAGTCTTTGCCTTAGGATTTTTGTCTTGGGATTTGATGGGGAAACTATATTTCACTGACTGAGTCTGGGATATCAGGCTCTAGCTACCCCCTGTTTCTCAGTATGACATGCTACTGCATATATTTATTATAATATTCTCCTGAAAAGTACCAGCAGGGTAGTTAACTCCCTGTCAGTACACTGCTTTAAGGTTAACATTGACAAGTTCTTCCATGACTGGTAGAATCTGATTGTTTGGGGCGGTTTGTTAAGGTTTGGTGGTTTGACTTTTGATAGGGTTTGGACGTCACGGCATCTTATGGGACCTTGGCCCTCCTTTGCACTTCAACCTGTTATATTATGTTATTTGCTGCTAGCTGTTCCCTTCAAAATTCTAGGCCTATACAGGACTGAACTGGGCAGCAACTAGCTAAGGGTGTGCAACACTTTCCCACAAATATATCCACATATAACACTAAATGCATCAGACTGACTGTTGCAATGTGCAATGATCAGTCCAGAATGACAAGCAGAAATATGGAATTCAAGCACACACTATTTTAGTTGCAACTGTCACATTTGCCCACAGATAAAGTTCGGATTTCTACAAAATATTATTGTGAGTCATTACATCATGGTAAGATATAAACTCAACAATTGCATGGCCTTTAGGTCTTGTACTTAAAGATCTTCAAGTTTCATATGACTTATTGATGGAATTTTCATTGGGCATCATGACTTGAGAAAATCACCGAAATGTCTGGAAGACCTACCTTAATTTATCGCATAGAGCAAGACTAACAAGGAATATTCTGATACATGAACTGAAAAATGGTACTAATCCAGTCCTCTGTTTATCCCAAGGCTACAGAAAAGTGTAGAGATTTAGCAATGCGCTGTACCAAACAAACACACAGTGACACATAGCACTGCATGCACTGGGCATGGACAATTAATTCCTGTGTAAATAGGCGCCTTGTTAAAGACACTAGAAAGAATGACCATGCACCTTATAACCATTGAAACAACTGTTCTTCAGGATTCCACAAAACTATATAGAAGTATAGCGAGGGTCTATAGCTAGCTAAGATGAACTTCATGTATTGTTATGACTCAATCAGTGTTGTAAATTGTGCGATCAGGTTGGCGTGTATAAAATTGCATACTTACAAAGTGCGTTGCTGGCTCACCACTAACGTCCCGTACAAACCTGTGCAAATGTATACGCAAAACTATCGAATTTAAAGTGAAATTTTTAGGCACCATTACACCATTGCATGATCATTTTCAACCGCAAAATTGATACCAATAGGATGCTAATACTCTTTTCTAACTGATTTTACCAAGTTTATCTGTTTTTATTCTTTAACGAAGTCAAGTTCACGGCAAATATGCAGCCACTTTTTAAGCCTTGAAAAGGGCTACCTTATTTCGTTATCTGATTTTTCCCTTACTACGATCAATCGAAAAATGTTCAAAGTCTTTCTAGGAAAATAGGACTTTCGAAATTCGAATTTTCAAGTTTTGGTACTTTGTTACGCCTTCTATTGCATTATTCATCAACGTAAACTTAAGGAAACATTCAGTATTAGTTTCGCGAAATGCCATCGGTTGCTTCAATTTGGGGGGGGGGGGCTACAAGAATACTTGGTTTTCAGCTCATTAACTCGCCCGTTGTCCGATGGCTGAGAATTACAGACAAATAAACCTGGCAAATGTCATTCCCAGCCATCTGGGAGGTTTTAAAATCCAAAATTTTCTTTGTACGCTCCGCGCCAACTGATGGTCGCGCCACGCTTAGATAGTAAACTCCAGCCACCCCCTCCAAAAGCCCCCATGGATTCCTACCAGGGCTTTGCCCCCTGAACCCCACCAGGGGCCCTTAAGCGACCCCTGGACCCCACGCCGATAGGGTTTTTTGCTTCGTGCAAAAAAGGACGCCTTACGGCGTCACCATTATGTCGGCTTCCGAAAATTTGTGCCCCCTCCCCCCAATAAAAAAATTCTTCCGCCGCCTATGACATATTGAAAGAGTAGTCAAAAAAAAAAAAAAAACGTACACAGCGTTCAGTTTGAACGCGAACGTAACTACTGCTGTTAGTCGTATGTAGGATACAGAGGTTATGCAACAACGTCATTGCTTTGCGCGACAGTTTATTTTGCCATCCAGGCGTCCATTGTATAACATTTGTTACTCGAGTGCTGTTGTGTGCGAGTATCTGTAACATATCTACTGCACCTGATCAGTTCGGTCTAGGGTGCAAAACTGGAAATTCGTGACGTCACGTGCATAAACGCTATGGCTGTATTCTACACCCTGTTCTTAACTGGTCCGGAACATGCGGAGAACTGGGAGACCCGTTCTGCAGTGTCGAAGCTTTCAGGTATAGTTACCATGGATATAGATCACGTTATGCATGTAGGCCTAGCGTGCCGCCGTAATGTATCAAACTTTCACCACTTGAACAGTTTATTTTTTTTTATAATAATCCCTACAGACTATTGGTATATTTATTCATTTCTTTCGGGTAGGCCTACGTGCTTGTTCTCCTTAAGGCCAGTCTTTGTGCTGCTTATATTTCCCTTATATACTTAACGTGAGGAGATATCTCCGGTATCTTGTTACTGATCATGCTCGCTGCAGCACAGGCAAGGCATCAAGATGATGTGAGATTTGAGTGAAAGAACAAGTTCGCGAACGTGTTCTTTCGTGTTCGACTCGCAAAGGAACACTCTTCTCTGTTACAGAACTTTGACTTTGTTTTCAGAATGTTTGAACATCTGTAGCTTACATTGAAAAAATATTATTGATTTTTTTTCCTATAAGGAAAATTCGAAATTTTGAGAGGCCCTTGAAGAATTGAAGAATACGGTCTTCTCGTAAGGACAAGATCTTCGGGTGGGGGGGGGGGGGGGGTGGCGAATTCAAGTTTATCGGACTTGCATCTTCCATCATATGGGTGCAGGCTCCCCGACGAAACTAGATCTTTCCTCCAGTGAGGTGCAGCGTTCCGCGAGGGGGAACGTAGTACCTGCTCCTCTCGCTTGCGCTATCCTTGCTTCGCACTCAGGTCCCTTTTTTATCATTGTTGAAGACCAAAACTGTCAAAACAATTTCTCTTATCCAAAAGTAACTTCTCAAGTGTCAATCCCTTCACATTTCAGTGCGAATTGACGTCCTTTTAACCTTTTAAAGGTTAAACAACATACAGCATAGATCATATCCTTGGTCTAAGAAGTAAGCATTTCCAAAGAGAAAATATTATGCATTTTTGAAACATTTTTCCTACGAGTACTGTTTCCCCTGAATACCTACTGTGTGGCTTCTTATCTAAAATTCACAGTGGATTTGGGTGGAAAAACTTACAATGCGATGGGTTCATATATAATTACCCAAGAAAAATCGACTGATGCGCACCGTGGAACATGATGTTCGTCGATTGGCTGTTCCCTTGTATTGGTTTTAGGAAATAGTTAGGAAATAGTTCAATCGTTAGCCACCTAAGGAAGTCCTTGTTAACAGTGCGCATCGGCCAACAAATATTAGCATTTAATGAACCCTTTAAAGTAGGGAAGGCACATATTTTTCGGTTTGAAAACATCTTCTTTTCAGACAGTTTAACAAAAGGGTATTTAACATTATCGCCCATGTTCCGTCGGCTGTTTTGCTTGCAAGAATGACTTGCAAGTTATTTGATTAATTTATAACTAAAACTTTCCTAACGCATCACACGAAACGAAGGCTGCCAGAGATAAAAACATGTGGATGATCTTGTTTGCGAAAAATCCTCTTCCGAGGGCTATTCCACGGAGACCTCTCGGTGAAATATTCACTTTGTTTGTCAAATGCATGGGAATGAGGAATGTACTGGGAAAAACCAATGCCCCCATCATAATGCGAACAAGACGTAAAACGGGAAGCATTCATCATTGAAAAGACAAGGACCAAGTTTTGTCAGTAAATATTATCAAAGGAACCTGGTTACTGGTTTTCCCCCAAGATAATTGAATAATTCATAGAAAAAGGCGTCGTTTTGCAAAGAGCCTTCCTAAAAATAAAAATCCTGCTTGTTATAGTGTCGACAATTTTAATGACGTTTGCGACTACCTGACAGTAATTTCAGTGTCACTGGATTTCTGAAACATGGCTCACGAACAATTTTTCTCTACTTATTCAAATGGACAGTTATTCTTTGGTTGAGAGTCACCGTAAAGGAAAACGGGGAGGTGAGGTATATGCATTTATCAAAGATAATCTTGCAAATGTATTACGCAATGATACTTCTTAAATTAACAATGAAACCGATTGCTAATTTATCGATATAAATATCACATGTACAAATAGGATAATGGTGGTGGGGGTTATCTATCGTCCACCTCATGGAAATGTTACTAATTTTAATGACACATTGTACAGAATCCTAAGCAATGAACCTTGTAAGGGGGGGGGGACTTGTTTTACTATGGGGGACTAGAATCTTGACATTAGCTAGACCAATGGCACTTCTTTCCTAGACAATTTTTGCTCTTGCGGTTTTTACTCAATTATTAACCAACCAACTAGGGTAACTTCTTGTAGTCAATCTGTTATTGACACTTTTTGTACCAATATTGATAGTTTACTGAAGTGGCTTTGATATTATAAATTCTGGAATCCTTGAAGCAGACATTAGTGATCAATTTGCGATTTTCATCCATTCCTCAATACAACCTACACAACTCCTGAGAGTAATAAAGCAACTCACTTCTGCAATTATTCAAAAAAAAAAAAAAACTTGAACTGGTTTACCGCACAGATTGAAAGTACAACTTGGAACAATGTGTATGTAGAAAATGACACGAATTCAGCTTTTAACGCATTTATCATAGTAAACTTTACATGAATAGCTTCCCGCTCAAAGAATTCAAACAATAGTAAGAAAAAACAAACCTAATAACATCCGGACTGCTTGTCTCTGTCAAGCATAAAACAAGATTTTGAAGAAATACCTTAGGTCACCTACGCAGGATTATAAACTTACCCACAATACCTACCGAAATAAACTTTATCAGATTATTCGTCTCGTAAAAAGGCAACATTTTGAGGAAATTTTGAAGTAATACTAAGCAAACTTAGAAAAACATTAGTTCACTTCTCCACGGAGGGGGAAGCCAGTCTGCCTACACTGATTCATTTTCCGAAGGTGACACCTTCAGAAACGTACCAAAGGATATTGCGGATGCCTAAAATAATTTTTCTTTAACCTTGGGCAGAATTTAGCAGATAAAATATCGACGAGTGCCACTTGAAAAACTGTCAAAAGTAATAGCAATGCTAGCACTTTTTTCATAACACCAGTCAGTGAGAGTGATTTAGTCAAGACTTCACTACTTCACTAGAGTGCCCCTAGCCTAACAAGGCTGTCGGACACGATGGTTTCCGTCCTTCTGTAGTTCAAAAAGTAATTGCTTTATTTATGAACCCCTAACTTACATCTGCAATCTATTTCTCTCCCAAGGTATCTTTCCTGATAAACTCAAATTTGCTAAAGTTATTCCTATTTTCAAAAGTGGTGATTTGCCAATTATAGTCCGATCAAGTTCAATACATTCTTGTTTTTCAAAGATCTATGACAGGGAAATGTTCAACAAGATCCGGGTTTTCTAAGTAAACATACCATTCTCTCATGATAACCAATATGGTGTCCGCACTGTACGTTCAACTGAACTTGAGCTCATTTACGTAATAAACAAATTAGACAGCGCACACGACAATAACATAATTTCTTTGGCGGTCTTCCTTGATTTATCAAAGGCATTTGAAACCATTAATCATAATGTATTGTAACAGTTAGAAAAATTACAAACCTATGGCTTCCGTGGCAAAGCTTACACTTATATTTAAAAGTAACTTAACAAACAGATCGCAGATCACTTTTTTTTTAGAAATATTGCATTTGATATGAATATGATAACTTAAGGAGTCCCTCAAGGTTCCATCCTTGGACCTCTTTTGTGTATAGTTTACGTAACTGATATAGGCTGAGCCACATTTCTTCAAACTCGTCAATGATGGTACTATTTGCTGATGATACAAGTGTATTTTTTACATCCAATGACCCACAGACCCCCAGAAAATGATTGCCAGGAATTATGTTTGTATTCAGACTAGCTTACCCATAATAAACTCTACCACAATGTAAGACGAAATGCATGGTTTTCAGTCTCAAGAGGAATAACTTCAATTTCAAAATACACATAAATAAACAACCACTTGAAGTTGACAGTTAGATAAAATCCCACGGTGTTTATTTGACCCACTCCTTAAATGGGAACACCATATTTCCCACGTGTGTTCTAAGGTAGCAAAGGGTGTCGGCATTCTAGGTCGACTAAACATTTTCTTCCTCAGAATATCCCACGTAAGATCTATCTTTCTCTTATATATCCGCATCTCACATATTGTTGTACTATCTGGTCTAGTGCTACCCCCTCCCAAATTAAAAGTTTGGTTACTCTTCAGAAAAGAGCTATTCGTCACATTACCTTTTCAAAGCCTCGTGATCACACCAGTAATTTGTTCAAAACCACAAACCTCCTGAAGTTACACGACGTTATAAATTTAAATATTGTCACATTCATATAAAAACTAACTCATAATCTGTTACCTGTGACTTATTTCCAATTTTATACTCACACTTTTCTTGCACATGGGCACAACACACACACCAGTCTGGTAATTTACATATTCCCACTACATCCTCATCTAACAACAAAAACTCTTTAAGGTATCGTTCAGTCAGACTCTGGAATATCATTACTAATTAATTGAAAAGCAACGCAACCCTTATTTGATTCCGTAGTAATTATACAAGGTATATTAACAATGATTATTGATGCTGTATTCTCCTTTGTTCTTCCCCTCGGGTAGGGTGAGTGTGTCCGCTTATGCTGTTGTGGGAGGAGATTATCTGCTCAAAATGGTTTGTGTAATTTTGTTGTTGTTGTTGGAATCGTTAATTTTTTTATTTTTATTATTTATTCACTCACTCACTCGTTCATTCATTCATTCATTCATTTATTCATTCATTCATTCATTCATTCATTCATTCATTCATTCATTCATTCATTCATTCATTCATTCATTCATTCATTCATTTTCTTAAGGGAGTGCGCTCTCGACAGGCCTTTGGTTTTTAGTTGCACTTGCTTCCACTCTCATATTATCGTCTGTAGATTCGTTAAACTTTTTCATTGTACATATTTGAATGGTGAAACAAATAAATGAAATGAAAATGAATTAAATAACTTACAAAATTCAATATTCAATTTAAACTTGGGCGATGCGCACTGTTAAACGAGAAGTCTCCGCCATCCACCCATTTAAGAGACGTGGGTCATATTATGATCGCTTTCCGTTTTAAAACGACCATTTCAAGGATTCTAAAGAAGTGGCTCATCAGTGAATCATCTCACAATTTCATTGTCTTATTAAATTATTTTCCTCAACAAAATATAGTAGGGGAGACTGGGGTTAGTTGAGCCACTTTTTACGTTTGGGCCATTTAATCAAACTGAGAATAGAAACTTTTGAAACCGATGCGGGGTACGTATACTATAAACATTTGTCTAACTTGTGATCATAGTACATGAAGTAAATTAATTACTATAAATAAGTTACAGCCTTCCAAACTTTTGAAAACAAAATGGCTCAATTTACCTTACCCGTGGGGTAATTTGATCCAGTAAAGTAGGTAAGTTGATCCACCGCAGATAAGTTGAGCCACTAACATACTATATGCCTGCACGGTTAGTGGAGGAGGTAAACTTGAACAGGGACTCTGGACTGACATGTCGGAACATTCAACTTTATTTAATGCAGAACAAGAGTCGCATGAATATTGTAACAAGATACACAGATTCGTAAATAGTGGGTGTTTAGTAACATCATAGTCTGTGTGTTATGCAAACTAATAATCTTCGCCTCTTTGTGTCGCTTCCGTTTTTTGGATGGCGCACATCAGCATGCCATCTAACGTCATAAAGTACCATTTCATATTCGATTAATATACATGTTGAGCAAATCAACGCATGGATCTATTCATTGTATGGATACTAATCCTGTAACTTCGCATATCCGACGGTTCGTGAATTCAGAAGCCCTCAGAGTTCGCCCATAGGCTTGCACACTGTGCTTGGAGATCCACTTGTGGCACTACTAAACTTTTCTGGAGAGTCCCGACTTACTACCGTCCCTTCACACTTCATCGAGAGGGGCGCAGAGACCTGGGGTCACCCCTAAATAATTCAGCCGATTTTGGCAAATGGTTGGTCCTTCTGCAAATCGACTATGTGGCTGATGCGAGAATGATCGTCAGAAACGGCCGATCCCTCCAAAAGTTTGGGGAAAGAGAGATGCGACTAGTGACTGGGTCTCCCATTCCCACTGAAAAAAATGTGACCTAGTTTTATAAGCAAAGGTGTCACAGTCGGCATTCAGTTTACTCCCTGATTCGTCGTAAATGAAAAGAAACCCTGAATTTGAAATTGATTTGAAAGATGACAAATATAGCACCAGAATAGCACCTAACAGCATTTGAATATGCAAAGGTGTTCAACACCCCTCCCCTTAGACCTCTCCCCAGGTCAGTCGCATTTACCAGATCTGTTGGCAGAACAACATCCCCCCTCCCCTCAAAAATAAAAAAATTAAACCTTTGCTTCGTCACTCTCTATAGCAAAGGTTTGCAACCTTTGAGACAACAACTGTTATTTCACAGTACATTATATGGTATAGGATGAACTACTTATGGGGTACCATAAGCCGCAAATGGGTTAAGTAGAGCAGGCTCAACTTGTAACACACTGATAGGCTCAACTTGCCCCACAGTGGGTTGTCTGGTTTAGCGTCCCACATGCGAAATCTCACAGTGATGAAATTTACTGATGTGTGATGATTACCACTAACTGACATAATACAGATCATACTATTTTTCGGTGTGTAGTTTAGGCACAGACGACAAAACATTATTTTCTGAAAAATCACTTTCAACAAGAAAATTCAATATTTTGCCGCTCATTTTCTTACCTAAAGTGTTATGCTACCATGCATGTCGTACAAAGGGTACTAGTGTTGCCCTCTTTCATAGAGGGCGAGACGTGATATTCTTCAAGTTATTCTTCTTGGAGATAGTGAGGGTGGCTCAACTCACCTGCCTGCTCAGCTAACCCCAGTCTCCCTTACAGACAGTACACTAGTCCCCAAAAGCAAAATCCTTTTCGAGATAATGTCCCAAAAAAGGAAGTACAACACAAAAAAATAAGTTGTAACTAATTCGTTTACACTGAGGAACCAGCACAAATGTACCGAGCCATAATGAAACTTAAACTTAAATACGGAGTGTCAAGCGTATCATAAATGTAGAAGAATAAGTTGAACATCAAAAATAAATTCCAACCCTCCCAAAAAAAAATTAGTACCTTACAAAAAAGGTAACACACCAGAAATTAATTCAGCATTTTAAAGCTGTTGCCGTTACACCGTTATGCGTTCAAACGCACACAGTATGAACATCGCGATATCGTGGCAGCTAAGCTGGTCCAGCGCGACATTGGCTCAAAACAATGCATTCACAGACAGGGCAAGGGGGCTCCCATTGTTAAGAGAGTTGTTACTTTGGCGCGAACAAGTGTAGGCTTCACCTCCTGGGAACGCTGCTCGCGTTATTTTCCTCCCAATACGAACGGGGCAACGGTAGCAAGAAAGTTGCCACTTTCAGATAGCCTGTCATTCAGCTAAAAGAGTTACCTTGTACACATTGGCATACACTATATCGTGATGTATTGCTCATATAGTAGTTTTCGGATATACTGTACTTCTTTACAGACTGCAGCCCAGGACGTTGCAGACAAGATGTCAGAAACTGTAAAACGTAGTAATATATTAAATAATAAAAATACCGCCCATGGATACAGAAATGATCAGAATCTTAATTCGGAGAGCTCTTTTATTGTCCACTCTTAAGGACACTTTCATTTGAAGGCCATGCTTTTCTTCGGTGGGTTCACAGTAAAATGTATTTAGCATTTTTGAATGACCGAAACTAGTGCTTTATACATACCGTGAATACCAACGGGTTCGCAACTCTCTGCCTCACTAAAGCCAAAACCATATCCATTCAGAACAGAAGCAAGTTCACGGAATTAATTCCGTCCCAAAACATACTGCTGTAATTTTTTATCATTAAAGACACTCCACATGCCGTTTCATTCCCTGGAAATCAAGTAGCCCTACTGTTGTAGGATGCTTCAATTTCCCGGCAGAAAATTGCAAACGCAAATATATCTCGTTGCTAATTCAAGTAATCTGTCTTTTAGCTCTCTAGCCTGCTAGCTGACTGCTCCCACCTGCGGCCTGCTGGAATTGCCGCTACTTGCCTTCTGCAACTCCGGTGATGCTGATCCCCTTTCACATCTGTTTCGTAGTGTCGAAAAATAGCGGCTGAAAAGTATGCGTTTTGGACGTGCAACAGCTTCGCTTCTTTAAGGTTGGTCAGTATTCAAATTTGCAAACGCGATTGGATTAATTTTAAAACAGTTTAGGCTGTCCTACATGCGCTTTGAATACCTTTTTTAATATACTAAACCAATCATTGTTGATATCGCAGTTCTTTTAAGCTTTTTCAACCGCACGTTTCAAGACAGAGGGCCTATTTGTTTGTTAAAGTCATTCAGTTTATGTTGAAGGGTGACACAATGAAAATAAGAAAAAACTTGAGATTGGAAAATGAATGAGTACGGTCCATGAAAATTCAAGTAAGAACGAACAATTTGTGTGTCACGTGTTCAGCTCGAGGCTGGCCGGCCACGTCGGGACCAAACCAACTCGAACCAACCAACTCAGATAAAAGAAGATGAAAAACGCAATAAAATGAGTACAATTTGAGTATTTTAGTACAACCATTTACGATATTGCTAGAGTTTCCCCGTGTGGTGAACAGGCCTTGAAAGTGCTCTTTCTAGCGATCTGGGGAAGGGGGCATTTTGAACCAAATTTTTCTTGCTGGAGAGGTACGGGCTGAGAGTCTGTGTATGGACTTCGACGACCCCTCTTAACAGAGTGGTAGCTACGCCCTTGTCGTTATAGGAGACACCATTGTGCGTTTATCCAGCCTAGACTTTTCTTCGTGCAAGCCGGGGATTTTACAGTTTCTCCGCTTCTCCCCACCTCACAATCCCCTGCGCACGTCACTGGAAGATTTTACTTCCCCTTTGTCCCGCGTGTATGGTCTAACGGTTAGAGAATTCGCATCTCATGGGGAAGGCCGTGGTTCGATTCCCATGTCGAGTCATACCAAAGACTCTAAAAATGGAACCTACTGCCGTTATGCGTGATGCTCCGCATGAGAAATGGAGTAGGGAAAAGAAGTAAGTTAGCCACAACTGGAAAAAGGCAGTGGACGGCTTGACTTGCACCAATAGGTTGGAAAACTGGCCGTTAAACTCCATCTAGCTAACTATCTAACCCTTGTCTCGAAAAAGATCTGGCATACTGAGAGTGCTACGACAGGGACGACTCGGGCATGTGGACGACTCCGGGCTTGGACCGATTTGGTGTGGGGACGACTTGGCTTGGTGGCCGAGTTGGTTAATATAAGGACGAGTTGATCTGGGGTACGTTAAGCCCGAAATTAAAAAGCATTCAGCAAACCAGCCGGTATGCAGCAACAGTATTAATAAAGTACATTGGGAGTGAGTCAACGATTGATAAGTACAAGAGTAAAATGCACAATGTAACGTGGCTGGATTAATTGGGTTTGAATACTTCTTTCGTGGCGGCCAAGACAAGCGTAGGCCGCTTTCTGTTCATGGTTAATGAGTAGCTGTACTGGACTAAGTGATAGATTTTACGTAAGCGTAGCAAAGGTTTTGCTCGCTCATAAATGCAAATTGCATGCCATGTTGAATGCAACCAAGGAAAAATCGGGTTTTACTATGGACAAGAAGAGACACTCGCTCGCTGATTGCTTTCATGTTTACTCTAAGATTGTTATTCAAGTAAGCGTATGTTACTCAGAGGAGTAGCTTAACGGAATTATCACAATGTTACCTATTGCTACATTCTGATTCTTGTAACATGCAAAGTGGAGGTCTTCAGTGTGCAGTCTGCAAAATAGTAGATCTGAGTTCGAATACCCTTATTTCACTTCAGGTAATTTTGTCTCACTTCGAGCACATGCAGATGGCGCCCTTGTAACAAAACAAAAGGTTTCAGAGCAACACACATTCGAACCGAGTTTAGGGGAAAATATGTTTATGACATGTTGAATGTGATTGGAGAATTTCAAACAATTCTGAGATGCTTAATCTTTTAAAATGAATGTTACATTTATTTTTGGTATCCTACTTTTTTGTAATGTGTTATTTTCTTTTACTGATATGTTATTTTTATGTATGTATTTATTTATTTATTCATTTTATTATTTTTTGATATATCAATTTTTCTATACATTTATGATACTTGGAGCTGGAAAGCAGCAAAGGTTTTGAACAATTCAATACTATTTGAGAAAAAAATCCAAATTTTATAACAGTTATCAATAAGAGCAATATGGAATGTTTTGGTTAGGTCATGCTTCCCACAAAAAGCAGATTCCTTCTCGCACTTAGTACGAATATTAGGAGGAAATCCAGTGTTGGACATGAGGAAGGTCATTATCGAGACAACTGGAAGCTTAATAAGGAGTTAGACACAATTAAACATGAATACAATTGATCTTTAGTTTGAAAAGGTAGCTGTAGATCCTATTGATACCATAGACTCATTCGTGTTTACAAACAAATGAGGTCACTGCTGCGTTACAATAGTGTCTACAGAAATCAGCGCTTATGTTTAGTGACTGTAGTCAGCCATTAGTGTGGTCAATCAGCCTGAAATCGTCTTCATTTATTGCCTAAATGTAAATTCACACCCCTAATTTTAGGGTTAAATCAAGGAAATCAAAAGGTGTTTCAGTGTAAAACCATTTATGGTGAAGGTAAGCAGATAATTGAAAGATTAAAAGGTTATAGACCCAAGTTATGACCGACTGAAATAAGATCATCACTTGCTGTCCCGATTCGTCTACAGGGGTTATGCACCGACGTCACTGCGTTGCGTGTATCGCTGTTCTTTCTTCTTCTTCTAGGTGTCCGTTGTACAACAATGAATACTAAGAAGCGTTCGTACGCGTTCAATGGTAACACATGTACTGCCCATGATCAGTTCCATTCAGTATGTTTGATTGAAGTCACTTGTAAAATCTCTATATTCTGCTTGCAATTACTCGAATGCTGCAGGCGCAAAACCTAACATTCTCTCATATGTTCCTGCGCATGCTCTATGTAAACCAGTGCCAAGTGTAAAATGAGACTATAGATCCCATGCTTAAAGGAAATCTGCCACTAAATTCTATTTAGAAGAAGTTGTAGAGGCTTGAGTTAGCAAGGTTGGGCCTTATTTTATATTTCCGCACCATAATAAAACTCGCATGGGTGTACAATTAAGCAGTGAAGCTCCATTTCAACATAAGAATTGAGAGACGCCCTAAGGCGATGAAAAATCATCTAGCAGGATTTGTTACAAATTACTTGAATATCGTCTTTTTCAAGCATAAATGATCATCAGTTAAGAACACTAGAGGTGTATCTTAGGTATTCTTTCGTGTTTGTCTAAGAAATAATACGACGTCATTAATGACTCAGTTATCTGGAAAACCATGTGAGGATTATGATCTTTAGCATAGAAGAAAGAAATTTTTTTTTTCAAGATGTGAAGTAAGTAAGCCAGCATCCAATGAGGAAATGCCTATTAGAGTTAACAAAAATTCCATCTACAAGTGATCCTTTTAAATTCATCAAATGTTTCCGATAATATAGCAATGAATGCTGAGGTGGCTCAGCTTCAGGAAAATGTTCAAAGCTTTGTATACAATTTCCTATATTACTGTTTTTATACAGTTCATTGAAGAGATATTAAGTTTCGTTAGATTTTGAGGGACAAGTTTTCTTTTAATTTTTTTTTTTTATGCTACCACAAAAACGTGAGGAAAGCCAACGTCAAGGCCGATCTTAAATTTCTATCAAGGTACTTGGAAGGAACGACTATCAAGTGTATGGCTGGGAACATGGGGAGGGAAGGAACTATGGTTTCCTAGTGTTAAGACTGGCTCGTTAATTTTCATTCTACTTAAATGAGGTCTTGTTCTCCCTACCCCAATATTGAGAATGAACTGCTGTCATTGCTTAATAATTAACATACCTTTATACACGTAACCTTTCAATTTTTAGGGGAATGCAAGTACGGTGATACTGTGGGCTACACTTGGTTCCTAATTCCCCGAACAAAGCACTGCAGTTGTTGTCCCCCATGTAGGATATAACTCCTGCAGTGAATCTTGGGATGGAACTATAATTTGAGAACATGAAACCCTGGGGATAGCAAACCTTTGTTATTATAGCGACCAACCCGTGGCTTGGCTACAAGGGGAGGGGGTCACTGATATGAAAAATGAAAAATTCGGAAATTAGCCATATAGGGCATCAGTCAACTACAGTGCGGTTTCCCAACTTATACACATTCGTATTCCCTGCAATAGAAACTCCTTAATGGAAATCATTTTTGTAAAACTACAAAATTTTTCAAGCGTATCGTCTCCAAATGCAATCGCTGGGTCATGTCTTCGTGTATCTATTGATTAACATTCATAATACATTCACATTTACAATATAAAATTTTTAGTTTTTTCTAATGAGAATGAAACCATCATCGAATTTCCGAACGGCCTCTTCCCTCACCCTACTTTTAACATATGACGTCACGTCTCAATTAGTTGCGGTATGCATTATTAATGATGTGCACTTAATGTGTGGGTACGCAGCTGGGACATATGTGTCACCAGCGCGATAAATTAAAGACGCCTGGTACATTATGAGCATCGTGGTTTATTTTTAATCACATATTATGAAACAGCGCCACCTTAAAACAGCCGCCTAAGTTAAGACAACAAAATAAGTTTAGATGACAAAATGAGTTTGGACAACAACTTAAACTTTGACAACAAAATGAATTTAGACAACGCAAATGAAATCAGACAAAATAGGTTTCAACGGCAAAAACAACCTGAAATTAGACAACGTGAATTTAGACAACGAAATGTGTTTAGACAACAAAATATGCGTAACTTTTCCCGTTTCATAATGTAATGTAATATATATATATTATATATATTTACATATATATATATATATATATATATATATATATATATATATATATATATATATATATATATATATTATGTGGGAGAGACCAAGCGTCGCCTCGCGGATCGAGTCACCGAGCACCTTAGGTCCATCAAACGAAATGTGTTTAGACAACAAAATATGCGTAACTTTTCCCGTTTTATAATGTAATATATATATATATATATATATATATATATATATATATATATATATATATATATATATATATATATATATATATATATATATATATATATATATATATATATATATATATATTATGTGGGAGAGACCAAGCGTCGCCTCGCGGATCGAGTCACCGAGCACCTTAGGTCCATCAAACAGAATCTCCGTGGATACCCGGTGGCTGCACATTTCAATCCCCCTTCACCTTGTTCAATACAGCATTTAACCGTTACGGCAGCTGTAATGTGCCGGGGCTCCGATCGTGACCGCCTTAGTGCTGAAAACCGACTGATCATGAGGCTAGGTACTCTCGCTCTACACGGGCTTAACGTTAGAATTGACCTTTTGTAATATTCACCCCCTTTTTGTACCAGTTTTTACTCCTTTTACACTTACCCGTTCGTGCTCGTTTTTTTCTGTGTAGGCCTTATTTACAATTCTTTTTCCGGAGCTAGTTTTTGTCTCTTGTTTTCCCTTTTTTAAGAACATGTTCGATTTTTACGTGCATTTTTTCATCCAGGACGCTCCTTTTCTTTTTTTGATTTGTGTTTCATCCTTCGCACTCATGTTTTCTAACAGTCACTTTCGTCCGGTTCTGTTTTTACAGCGATCGCTTCGGATTTGATGTTTGTCGTGTCCAATTGTTACTGTTGGTTGTTCAGTTTGGTTTTTGCCACCTGATGAAGGGTTTATACCCGAAACGCCGTGGACTTTTCCGCAAACTTTCAAGCACTTTTTACTACCCTTTTTCGACCAATATATATATATATATATATATATATATATATATATATATATATATATATATATATATATATATATATATATATATATATATATATATATATATATATATATATATATATATATATATTAATATATATATAAAATCTTATTCGTAGAGTGTAGTTCGTAGTTTCCATGTCTGTTATCATGTTTTTTGTCATTGATTTTGCACTTCACGTGGTTGCTTTAAGTACGCAACTCATTTTTATGCTTTCTTGTTTTCAAAAAGGAAACAATTGGATTCAGGATTTTTATATCATTTCTATGTTGGACATTTATAGTAAACCCCAAAAGTTTTTAATTTTAAAACTTTACATTTTACAGGTTTCAAAATGAATCTTTTTCATATGACTCCCATTTTCATAAATTGTTAAATTGCTGGGATACGAATAGAATAATTTTATTCATTTTAACAAAAATAGTCCATCGCGAAAAAATTTCGAAGTTACTTGTTGATATTTTGTATTTTAGGGATTTTTACTTTAGGAACTATTTTTTCATGCTTTGAAAAAGTAACTTTGACCATTAACGATTGCCCAAAATAGCAGTGCATATTTTGACGCATAATTTTGCTTTAAAGGTGTTTTCACATGATAAAACAAGCACCTGTCATTCAAAAGGCGGGAAATTTACTCTTAACTGTTGTGATTCTTTGGGGTTATAATGTTATTAGAGGGCATAAACAGTGGCGCATCTAGGGTAAATTGTCGGGGGTTGGGCAGATGACCATAATAGCCCAGTGAAAACTTTCCTCCCGTCTCCCCTTTCGCAAAGGCTTTTTCTATCAGAGGTCGAGGGTTAATGAAATTTTTTATAAGAAATCTAGGTAAAGCTAGGCCATAGGCGAATAAACCTTAAGTTTGGGGCACGAAACTTTTTCTGCGCGAAATAAATAGTTCTGTCCGAAAGACAATCAAAGCGGAGGGTTACCATCAGTCGGAGCGGAGGATGCAGATTTTTTTTAAAAATTGCCACCCCTTAGACGACAGGAAATGCCACTCCCTAGCTCTCATACGACTGAACAACATAGCCTTCAAAATGATCAGAAAAAGGACCAAATTAAATGTAAAACTACCATTTTTTCGGGTAATATTTTTAACACATGCACCTGTACTCTTCTGTCTTATAATCTGGCAATTGACATCATCTCCGAACAGTTTACAAGTTTCGTCTGAATCTTCTGTATATCATTACGGGCAAAACGTTGACCAAGTCTATGAAAAGAGGCTGAGAAATAATTGTTCTATAAGCTGCCGGAATGAGTTGCAAATTTTGTAGTCGTTTGGATTTTTATGAAAATTTTATTGTGACATGAATGCGTTGTTTTGTTCAGGCAAGCTTTTAAAAGGGTTTGGGCACTCGTAGGAGCTTTAAGTGTAATTAAAAACATGACACATGTTATAAGACTCAAAAATGACCCTTGCCCGAGATTTTAATACGGCGAAAATTAGTTCAGTACCTTTCGTTTCGAAAGATGGGTGACTATAACTACTGATTCTTAGGAGTGCGACATCAGTCATGTAATAACGGTATTATCGCTATTTTGTGTTACAGATAGAAGATAGGAATTGCTAAAATATATTGTTAAGAACCTTTCTCTGTTTTAATGTGACGGACATTCATGCTGAATTTCATTTGAAACTTAAACGGGTTTAAAGAAAAGAGGCATACCTTCTGAGTTCTCTCTCATATGAAGCAGACTTCGACAAATCCCACGCCCGAAAGTCTGAGACAAATAAGAAGTTACTCCGGCAAGCGCACTGCTCAAAGTCATATAGCCAGCTGGGCAAGTATCCTACGAAAGTTTGCACAAAGACAAGTTGACTGCCAAATAGGCATGCAAGTGTACAAGGAGACTTAGAGATCAAATGCACTAGTAACGGGAAATGATGGGGAATCCTGTCTGCAGCTAAAATTAATAATCTTTTTCGCTGTCACTGTTCTTCTTTTCCCTTTTTCTTCTTTGATCCTAGTCATCAATTCTTCCCTTTTACAAACCGATGGATTGAGCTGATTTTCCCGGTCGAACCTGTCAAGGAAGGGGGCGCTTTTCCTGCTCCTGCGCATAAATACCAACAAGATTTTTTCTTTTATGAGAAGCATTTGTAACCACGAAACCCTATATGCTTCGTGCAAACTAAAGCATGGCGTACGGTTGAAAACTTCGAATGGCTTTGGGAGATTCATGGGGAAAGGTGTAATGGTGATAAATTTGCAGGAATGCACGTGACTGTAGGTTGCTTGCATACCGTTTTGGTAAAAAACAAATGATATATAACTTTTCAAAAATTGCCGAGACAACTCTTTTACTCCCTGCTAACAGAGGGTGGAGATGCAACTCTTTCTTGTGAAGAAATGTCTCGACAAAAAGTCACTGTGGTTTAATTTTCCGTATCATGGAAATAGAAAGGGTGTGGAAACGATTACATTGGATTTTTTTCCATGACAAGATCTGGACGCAGACTCTGCCATGAGATACTTTTAGTCAATAAAATTGCGTTTTCCGCATTGTGTTTACTGGCTATTCATTTGGTTAATATCTCAATATTTAGTAATAAAGGGTTATTTATTTTAAAATATTCAAATTTATTCAACTTTAATTTTTTTCAAATATTAAAGCATAACCTTTTATTAAAGCTTTTCAAATGGCCCTCTTTTTAATCCAATAACTTTTTCCTTTTTTTCAGGAGATAAGTTCAATTAAGCATTATGGCTAATATCGTGGGTTACAGCAAGGACGACCGATGCGTTAAAGGAATTTATGGAACCGTACTCGGGGAAGGAGAGTATCTTAGGTCGCGCGCCTAACGGAATATACCTACTATCAATGCAGACCGATGGCAATTTGGTTTTATATCTAGAAGACCGTGCAATTTGGGCTACGAACACATATGGAACTGCCATTGAAGAGGGTTTACGATTCCAGCCTGATGATAATTTGGTGTTGTACAAGAGTGGTGGTGGAGTTGCGTGGGCTTCAGGCACAAACAACACTGAAGCTGATAGATTAATCCTTCAAAATGACGGCAATCTAGTTTGTACGGGCGCCAAGGGGAATTTCTTTGTTCTGCCAATACTCAACACAAATATGAAGAAAAAACAACGAATTAAAAGCGACTTAAATTTTTTGTTATAATTAACATTTTCCACAGCCTCCCTGTCCCTAAAGGTAAAAGTATAATTGTTTACTGCTTTGGCTTCAATTTCAATTTAATGGATAAATGCAGTTACCCGCAAAGTCAGTTTTGTAAAGTAGTCTATCATTTCGGGAGATAACCTCTTTCGGGGGAAAATGGTTTTCCCCGATCGTGGAAAAAAACGACTATGGGTGGCGCCATTTTCAAATTTCTCCCCTAATGCTTTGCGATCCTACCGCGCAATTTAAACGGAAACAAACGTTCAAAACACCTGGAAAATTAAATCGGTCTTAGGAAAGAGAAATTTTGGAATATTTGGAAACTTTGTTGCTAGGGGAACAAAAGAGCCGGATCATGTTTGGTATTTCACCGCGCAAATTTTGAGATATCGGGCAATTTTGCCACTTTTTGTGTCCTAAGCTTAAATTATAGACTCGACACAGCCGCAAGATTTGTTCAATTTTTTTCTGCAGAAAGTTGTGTAAGTTACTCGTGCTAGCAATTGAGTCCATTAGTACGTTCTTGAAAGTTTCCTAAGATTTCTGTCTGTGGTAGTGAACAATTACCTTGTATTTGAAAATATCCACATTTATAAAACATAGCGACGACTGTGAAGAGGTACACACTAAGTGCTCATGAATATTCATGCTGCAAATGTTCTCCCTATCGGGTGAATTCTCATTTTCACCCGAAAACGGTTATCTCCCGAACTGTCTATCCTACTTTGTAAGTGGCTTTCCAGAATTAAGCGACAATATGTTTTCTCCTAAAATGTAAAGTTACTAAAAAAAATGCCATGAAAAAGCAACACTAGAGAATTAATTTATGGTAACAGAATTTGAGTGGAAAAATGATAACTGTAAATTTTAACTGTTGTTTCAAAATTAGTTTATTGCGACCACTTTTGTCGCTGATAGCTTTTGCATAAAATATTAACAATATTGTACTTTCAGTTTTATATTCAAGGTAATTGTTAGAGTTTTTGTGTATATATCTGTAATTGTAAGCAGGCCCGTAGCCAGAATAATCAACCTGGGGGCACATTAATATTGGAGTTTTGCCGGCCTGGGGGGAGTGGTCTAAGGGGAGGGGGTGTCCCCCTTTGAAAATTTTTTGCCTATTTCAAGGACTCTAGATGCAAAATGGTGCGAAATTTTGCATTTTTCTTTGATATATTTGTACGCCGAAAAAGCTGGTCTCATAACAAAACTTTGCCCTTTTTTACACTAAAAGTGAAAATGAAATAGAACAATATGGTTACTATAAAAAACAAGCGGCCAACGATGTTGTCAAGACTAATTGGTGATGTCAAACTTAAGTTAAACAAATTTTGAAAATTAATCTTACCTGTAGCTTTATCAAGTATTTTCTTGCTTAAAAGAGTTTGATTCCGGTTCTCTTTTCTAGGTTAGAAAGTTTCGTAACAACTTCAACTGGGTTGACCTGCATTTGCTTACTCCGTTCCCCGGACACATAAATAACTCCTAAATCAGAAAGTTGATTCCCCATGGTACTTCTTAAATAATTTTTTACGTACTTCATCGCAGAAAAGATCCTCTCGCATATAGCTGAAGATACTGGCAATGTAAAAGCTAATTGGGTTGTTTTCTGGAGGTTGGGCAAATTTGAAAATGGAATTAATTTTTCTACAGCGGAAAAGCCACCAGTGATCTGCTGAGTAGGAAGTTCCTGAATGTTTTTGTGTCCATCTACAATTTGATAGCAATTGCCATTTCAGCTTTGAGCAGCTGCAAATCTACATTCAAAGAATTCGAATATAGCTCAACAAAGGATGAAACAGAATCATATTTGAGAAAAGTATTTGATGCTGGTACTAAGAGAGCGTCCACACCCATCATAATTGTTATGTTTCAAGGCGAAAAACGTTGAGTCATGTCATGTTTGTAAGCATCCAGTAATGGCAAAAATATGTTTACCCTCATGTCATTACGCAAATCTGTGCTTGACGCAGATTGATGACCCTTTGAGCCCATGAGGTACAGTAACTATCATCAAAGGTCCGTTGTTTTCTTTTGCGCTTTTGTTGCGGCATCATAGATATATTGTTTTCTCCGCAAACTTGTGCGATACTTTGTAAAAGGCTAGGCCATCCTGATTCTCGTGCTTCATCGACAGTAGCTAGTACGGAATTGATCATCGCCACGGCATTGCCTAAATTTATGTTGCTAGCTTGCAAGGTTTTGCTTAAAGCTTGTGAGTGTGATAATAGTGGTAGAAGGACTTCAAGGTGTGTCACAAACGATAAGCTCATTATCTGATTGAGGAGCCCTCTAGCTTCGATAACCAGTTTCGGATCTGTTTTTGGCTCCAGCGGAGACGGATCAGAAAAATATTCCAAAACTTCAACAACATAACCATACCGTGTCTTCAAAGTTGAGAGCGACTGAAAACGACATACCCATCGTGTATCACTTAAGCGAACGAGTTCCTTGACACGAATTTTGTCTCGGCTCTGAAATTCTACAAAAACTTTATGAACTAGGGAACGCGTCATAAATACATACAAAGCTTCCAATAACACAAGAAACTCTCCAGCAGAACTGAATTTCTTACAAATATCCACAAGGACTAAGTTTAGCCTATGAGCAAGACAGTGAATATACTGGGCGATTGGGAAGTGTTCTTTTAGCCGTGCTTGAACTCCATGAAGATGTCCAGACATAACACTTGCGCCGTCATAACACTGACCAACAATATTAATATCTCTTAAACCAAGTTTACCGATTTCACGAATAATCTGGTCAGCAAGTGATTTCGTATCAAGATTATCGGCTTCCTGAAAGTCAATGAATTCTTCATGTAGTGCATGCCCAACCGCTTTCTTAAATACCATAAAGCGCAGACATACACTTATTTGTTCCTCTTTGGAACTGTCTTTACTTTCATCCACGATAATTGTTGCCATTCCTGCCGATTTCACCTCTTCTGCAATTTGGGATCGAATAAGTTCGGCAGTAGTGTTCAGTAGCTCATTTTCTATTTGCGCACTAAGATAAGTAGCATTATGAGGCAATCTTTGAAGTTTCGCACCAAATTTGATTTCAGTAATGGGGATAATTTTTTCTCCTTCAGTGCAAGACCTTTTTTGACTTTTGGGGGGGGGGGCACGTGCCCCCTGTGCCCCCCTCCCCGTGGCTACGTGCCTGATTGTAAGTACGAATCTTTTGGCATAATGGATACTTAATCGCTTCCACTTCGTTAAGTAAAAAACACTGCACCGTTTATGAGTTATGTATGTTCCACCTGGTTCATGGGGAGGAGGTTCATGAGATGAAGGTTTCAAAATCAAATCTGATGCCATGAAAGCGCTTTCCAAAAGTGGAAGTTATATAATTCTGGCGTTAATATTCAGATTACATCGTGGACTGAGCAACTTCATTTGAATTCAGTGTATTTAGTCTTCTGCATTGACCATCATAAAGGCAAAATTGATGCAAAACATTTATACATGCTGAATGTGGAAGATAAATGGAAAAAGAACTAAGACAGAAAAAATTCAAGGGTAGTTATCTCATAGCTCTCATAAGCTTTAGCAAACAATTTTATTCTATACATCAGTAACCCTCGCACTCACTATTTTCTTAATCGTGGGAATAGGTATATCGTATGGACACACAGATGAGATGACCGCCCTGTAATTTTTTTCTACAAAAATTAAATAAAAGAAGAAATGCGACTGTTTCCGCTACTTATCATCTTCCTTCAGGTTTCTTTGTCAGAAAGTCACAATTTCACACCAATACTTCCTCATATATATATATATATATATATATATATATATATATATATATATATATATATATATATATATATATATATATATATATATATATATATATATATATGTGTGTGTGTGTGTGTGTATATATATATATATATGTATATATTTTATATATATATTATGTGTCCAAAACTGTACAACGTTTCGAACAGGTCAACTGTCCTTCGTCAAGAAAACTGAATTACCAACCCACGTAAAAATACAAATGCAAAAAAAGGCTATGAACTGTGGCTTTTTCGAATGATAATCCCTTTTGGTACAAATGTTTGGAGTTGGTGTATCCAAAAAAGTTCTTTTTGTTCCCTCTGTGTTTTGTTAAGTCCCTCGACCGATGGAATGGCGATTAAATTGGTATGTGGGGATTTACCATACTGTTACGTATTCCCATTGAAAATGTGTGTCAAAACGTTAAGGGGAAACGGTTTTTTCGCCCTATGGGTAAATTCGCCCTATGGGTCGTTTTTTCAGACGATTTTTCGCCCTGGTCCGCAATAAGAAATATATATATATATATATATATGTATATTACTATACACTAACGTATTCCCATTAAAACAGTGTATATATATATATATATATACACTGTTTTAATGGGAATACGTTAGTGTATAGTAATATACATATGGGGGTGCGTAATATACCTAATTACTTCAATGTTCACCAAATTAAGGACGCCTATCTGTTAACACGTACGACTAATGGACTATTGAATGTATGTTTTTCCTTAAAGGCGAAATATACAGTTATGCATTTTATTGTTTTGTATTTCGCCTAAACGTATCAAGATATACAAATTTCCCCCTAATGTTCAATCTAGTGGTATATATATGTATATATATATTAGGTTGAAATGCTGCGGAGCACTGTTGAAATGTGTAGGTCGAAAAGAGGTAGTAAAAAGTGCTTAAAAGTTTGCCGAAAACTCCACGACTCTCGGGTATAAACCCTTCAGCAGGTGGCAAAATCCAAAAAGTTAACAACCAACAGTAACAATTGGACAAACATCAAATCCGAAGCGATCGCTGTAAAAACAGAACCGGGCTAAAATGACTGTCAGAAAACATGAGTGTGAAGGATGAAACACATATCAAAAAAAGAAAAAGAGCGTCTTGGATGAAAAAGTGCACATGGTCGGAAAAAAGGGGGAAAAGTAGACAAAAACTAGGTCCGAAAAATAATAATTAGGACTACACAATAAAAAAATGAGCAAGAACGGGTAAGTGCAAAAGGAGTAAAAACTGGCCATATATATATATATATATATATATATATATATGTATTTATACATATATGCCAGAACTATGATATATAAACATGTTTCGGATGGATGCTCCACCCTCAAATTATTGTTATCTACACCCTGACGTCGAGGGATATGAAAATTCAGAGTTACCCGTGCCCTCGACTGAGGAATGACCCCGACTAGGGGAGTTTTGGAACAGTTGTTACCAATCTCCAAGGTAAAATATCTAAAAAGTTTCAATGAGAACACCCAATATCTGATTTTTCGACTTTTTTTGGAAAGGTACGGTATAGTTTGTGAATTGTACATACTGATCCGACCTAACAACACAAATTCAAGACAACAGATCCAATGGCTAACCTTCCACCAGAATAACCTAGAAAAAAAAGATACATCAATTGCTAAAAATTATTCTTCAAGTAAAAACCAACCACAACAGCTACGGTCATGGAAGTTAAAATGACCCTGACCTCACTGGCGACTTTTGTAAAATTGTTCTCTCTGTGTATTCAGCTGTGCAGTCATAAAGCTGCCCTTTGAAAGAACTCTGGTTAAACTCAATATGGAATTCCAGAAATGCAATAAAAGCGTCGGTTTAAGTATTAAAGTATCTAAGATAAAGCTTGCTACATACCAGGAGATATAAAGGCAATCTATAACGGTAAGTTGCTTCACTTGGTTCATTTTCTTTGACAAGTTTCTTAACTAAAACATTCTCGAAGTTTTGCAAATAAATGTCTGGATTTGAGATGAACTATTCATTATAAATGACCATCCCATGGCATCACTGTTTCATTTTGTCTCATACATGCTGTGACGTCGCTTCTTGAAAAGGCAACATAGACACCCCAGTACATCAAAGGCGGTATGGGGTGTAACCAGTATCTGAGTTTGTTACATGATCTGTGACCTCGAATGAGCTATGCTTTCATTGTGTTCACACTGCGTGAAAAGCAATTAAAACACGCTAACTGACCTGTTATATAACCCCAAATGTTACGTAACTTTTTGTGTATTGAAACACAACTTTTACTGTCAATCAATAAGTCAGATATGAAATTTGACTTAATCAAGTCTGCATGTAGTGGGCTTCTTTTCCTCCCTAAAGGGATAAGAGTTAATCAGGCAGAGAGGAAAATGTGACAAAAAGTAAGAGGGAACGTTTCATCATGTATCTTACTAAAAATCCATACATGGGCAATACATGGACATTTTTATCTGGCTCATATCTGGTTCAGATATGGAATTTGTATCTGGTTTTGACCAAACTGGGCAGATACTACTTGATATTACATTAAGGGATATATTGTCAGTATAAAATTTGATAGGCTCAAAGTTTATAAGGGACAGATATGGTCCAGAAATTTCAAATTCATAAATGGTGAAGTTTTGGAAATTAATATCTTACCCATATCTGTTTCATCTATGGAATTTGTATCTGGCTTTTATAATAATTGGGCAGATATCACTTGATATAACATAAAAGAATATATGACCCAAATAAAAAATGATATAAAATTTTGTATGGAACAGATAAAGTGCATATATGTCCCATACAGTTATTTATATCCAACCCATATCTGGATCATAAATGTCTACACCAAAATTTATTAGGGCACTACCTTTGGGTCAAGCGTATCTAAGGCCTTCTGAGACAGTTTACTTTTTCTAAAGTCCTCACAACCATCCAGCAAAAGGCCTTTCGGTGAAACCAAAACTTTCACCGCTTCCCGAATAAGCTATAACGTCCACTGAAGGATAATACGTGACCAACCTCGAGACTTTCAGCCCGATTTTTTTTTCTGTCACCTCAACAGCTATCCCGAAAATTTTAAGGTTTCGTGAACGTAATACTGCGTCTTAGGGAAAGTGAAGGTTTTGACTTCTCCGAAACGCCCTTTGTCTTCAGCCAGTATAACTTTTTCTAAAGTCCTCTCGACCCTCTGGTTCAGGGCCGTTCGGCGACACCAAACTTGAAACTGCGTCACGAAGACGTTTTACCTTAACTGGAGGACATCACTTAACGACCAACATCACGGCCTTCTGAGAATATTTATCATTGTGTAGTATTTGTTCTTTTCATCCAAGGATGAAACCATACATGACAGACCTTCAACCGCTTTTTTCTAAAAGTTTCCTCGACTCTCTGGCGAAGAGCCAAGGGGCGAAAACCAAACATTTACTCCCGGAAGGAGTTCTGCTCTCTTAAGGATGTAAACGGCCCAAATGGACAAGTACGCCCTCTAACGGGCAAACATGTGTGGTCCTGTTCTAGACTGGCTGAGTAGAACAGAAGACACACCCTGGATGCAGTTTAACGTCATGCCCAGTTAAGCTTGCACCGTCACTAAAAATCAGGTCAAAAATAATCTAAGCCATACATGACAGACCTTCAACCAGTACTTTTTCCAAAGTCCTCCCGACCCTCTGGCAAAGGGCCGTTCGGCGAAACCAAACTTGACCTTCGACCAGTATAACATCAAGGACTATCTGAACATCTCTAACAAAATTTAATGTCCATTGTGTTACATTGACCAATGTATTTGAAGTTGTTAAACTACTTAATAGTGAAGAACACAACTAATTTGAAATTTCTACTTTTAAATGTTTACACTGCATTGTTGATTTAAATTATCGTATGGGCCAATATTCCAACAAAAATGATTTGTTAAAGTTTAATGACTTTTTACATTTTACTTCTTTTACCATAAAAAAGAAAATCAGGGCTCCAAACTCATGACCACGCCCACATTGGAAAGTCATTTGTATATGGTAGTAAAAGATGGCTGAATGTGTTTGTTGTTACTTATTCACTTTCAAAGAAATCCTTTATGTAGGACAGGTTCACAAATGCAACCAATTAAATTGATTGCGAAACGTTTCTCGAATGGATAATTAAAAAACGGCTTGACCGAATGCATGGTCAAGTGGTTAGAGCATCCGAATTAAATCCGGAAGGTACCGAAGGCACAGTTCTGAAATTCGACTCCTATGCCGGATCATACAGTAGAATTTAAAAATGGAACCTAATGTCATTTTGCTTTGGTGATCAGCATAAGCAATAAAGAACCGTACGGAAAACAAGGCAGGTAAATACAACTGAAAAGGGTCTCGATCGGCTTGACGTAAACCATTTGGGTAGAAACTGAGCCGTTAAACCTTATCTAACTGATTCCACAAACGGCTAATGCGTGCCTCTTTTCTGTAATTTAGACCTTTCTCGGCTCCCGTATGTTCTTAAATCTCCCTTGGAACTTGTTACCTACTACGTCATTCAATGCTAGATAAAGATAAGATATATTTCAAAGGAAGTGAAAAAATTCTCTTGACAAAAGTAACCGTTCTTCAAAGTTTCAAATATACAGTAAAAATCTAGTTACGAAAAATACATTGTAAAACAAATTGTAAAAATACTCTCGGCTTCTTTCAATTCCAAACAATACTATTATTTTGTGTAAGTAGACAACACAGTTGCCCACGTGAAAGATAAACTCGCCAGGCGTGATTCATACCAAACAATTTCAATGAAACACTGTATTGGCTTCAGACAGCGAACAACAGATCTATGCAATCGTTGGGTAAATAAGGAGTACCAATAGCAACCTTAAAGAAGTCAAAGTCAACAAACCGTAGTATACGCCAACCCTAAAATGCATGATCCTACACTAGTTTTGCAAAGGAAACGTCTCTTTTATGCAATAGGTATTCCATTTCGGGAAACCAAAAAGTATTAATATGACCATATAAAATTTTATATGTTGTTCTTTTCTGTTATGGTATTTAATTCAGTTATACCTAGCTTGTTATGGCCATATAAAACTTTCTTTACACATCTGGACAAAAATTTCATGAAGGAACATCTGACTTGATATGGCCATCTAAAACTTTATTTACATATCTAGGCTGGTCTTTCATCAAGTTATATCCGACTTGTCATTACCAAATTTAAACTCAATTTACATATCTGGAAAGGCATCTCATCAAGTTAGATATGGCTTGATCTCGCCATCTAAAACTTAATTTACATATCTGGAAAGGCATTTCATTAAGTTACACATCGCTTGATCTGGTCATCTAAAACTTAATTTACATATCTGGAAAGGCATTTCATTAAGTTACACATGGCTTGATCTGGTCATATAAAAGTTAATTTACATATCTGGACTGACATTTCATTACATTATACCTGGCTTGTTATGGTTGTGTAAAACTTTATTTGCATATCTGGAAAGGCATTTCGCCAAGTTATATCTGGCTTGATATGGCCAATTTAAACTTTACATACATATCTGGACTATCATTCCTTTACGTTATATCTGGTTTAATATGGCCATATGAAACTCGATATAATGTATCAGTACCTATTTAGGGTTTATATATGGCTTCATATGGTCACTTAAAACTTTACAACAGCCAGATATTTTCCGATATTAGCCAGATATACATTTCGAGTAAGGGCCAATACCACTAAATCCTACATCAATTTGAAGCATAAGCTACTCCAGAGATGTCTCTGCACTTTTATGTTGCATACATATTGTGAGTGTGGACTTCTCTTGATATGTATAGCTGAATGAATTCATTATTCTGAATCCGTATATACTTCTTCACAACTGATTGCATGGACTGTGGTACATTAATTAAAACAAAATAGATAGGAAAGCGTCACCCACTGCATGTTTGACTGTCGGCTCCAGGCCATGCGCCTTTTCCACATGTCATTGATGTTGTCGTTCGGGAATTTCGTCTAGTGGTAGAACACTTGCCCCTTTATTGAGATGTCTGGGCTTGATTTCCCAACGGAGTCAACCTAAGGCTGAAATGCTACCAACTGTCCCTCATTTGTGTACAGCCATGCATATGCAAAAGAGAAGAGAAAGCAAATCAGTCATTATAGTTTCAGATGAGATCTATAAAGCGCAAAGCTGTACCAAAGATGATGAGAGTTTAGCAACTTATTTTGTTTATAAGGACGGCAACACAAGGTTTCCAGCCAAGGAGAGTCGAAGGCTTTGGGGCACTCCTTCGTTAGTTTTGAACACCTTCTTTTAGTTGTGTCATTGCTGATATTTGCGCTTCACTTTTATGCATTTAATTACGAGTTTCAGAACGTTGTCAAAATGTTTTCGATAAGTGGTGTATATCACTTCAAGAAATTGCCGTAATTTTTGCAGTTATTTAGGGCATTCGCTTAGAGTAAGAATCTGTAGCATTGCTTTACTGTTCGTTACACGCGTACTTCTTTCGCCTGTGCACGTATTCTATAAGTACACGTTTACATTTTGAAGAGAAAAATATTTAGTGTTCAAGTATATTCAGTTGCTTTTGGGTCAAAAGTTAATAATCGAGAGCGATTTTTTGCCGTTATACCTTCGCACAATGTTTCACTGCAATTTGATTGCAAAATGTACAAGCTTTCATTATAGATCACATCCAGCTTTAAGTTTAATTACTTCCCAAAGTAACAATGTAGTAATTTATTTCATACAACTTGGATGGTTAATGTTTAAAGGTAAAGAGCAGTCCGGCAAACTTATTTTGAAGGAAAAGCTGAATAACACAATTTTCGTCTTTTTTCTCTTCAAAGTATCTTTCAGTACATTTTATGACTGTACTTTTGCATATTCTGAGGTAAACCAAGCAGTTTTTTCTAGTAAATGTCACATTTGAAAAGAAAAAATGTTGTCACATGACTCCCAACAGCCAATCATGAAAGTGGGCTGTCTTCTACACTGCAATTTGGGATGGATCCTCTTGCCCTTTAAAATATAAAAGCTGTATCCACTGACACCTGGTTTCGTTAGAACATGAAGGACGTTACCGCTCAATCTTCATTTGACTTCACTTATTAATGTAACATTAGTAAACCTCAAATGTCACTGTATAGGCGGTCTTTACAACTGTTCAGTAAATTATTATAGTTGGTGTTCATCAGACAGTTACTGCTTTCCGTGGGACTGTAAAAATTACAGTATTCTTACTACATGTAAAATTAATTTTACAGTACACTGCGTTATATTGTAAAATTTACAGTAAACTACTGCTCTCAGCTGCCAGTAGTTTACTGTAAATCTTACAGGAACCTTTTACAGTGGTGACAACTTTACAATGCCCGCTGTTACCAGAGCTTAGAGTCCCTTACATGGTATGCGTCCTTTACAATCACGTTAACCAGATGTTACTGCTATCTCTGGACAGAGAGATGTCATTAAGTTTCCAATTCCATGAAAAGTCAATACATTTAGCTCTAACGGGAATATCTGTTATTATTAAAGCCGAGACATCTTTCACATAGTTTAGGAAAGTATCAATTCAGGGTCTTTTGCAACTTGTATCCCGTTCTTTTGGGCTACAAAACTTTGGGAATTTCTTCCTTTCTAGTATGAGGCTATGATATAACGTTTGGATTCAGAGGTTCCTCCCAATGACGACATCAGAGACATTGAGGCAGACCCGTTGTCTTAAGGTCTCCGCACTGGTGTTGGCAAGTGCGGCCCTAGTGATGTAGATGTCTGAAAGCTTTGTCATAATGCGCACCATCAAAATCCTGAGTAGAGATTTTCCCCCTCCGAGCTTTGTTCCACCCCTTGTTCATCAATTCTGGTTAAAGGACTGAGTAACTTCATAGTGGAAGACTTAAGACTCCGATTTTGAAGACAAATACTTCTAATTGTGACAAAATGGAAGTATGGAAGAAAGGAGTTGCCTTAAATTTAATAGGGAACGTGTCCATGATGAATTTAAAAATAGCCGATTCCGATGTGTTTTAGGGTATATTTTGCAAGCCTTATGACTTTTCTTTTTGCATTTTCTTACTCAATTGTAATAACTGGTGTTAACCTGTTAACCTGTGTACCTACACCTCATGAAGAGGAAACAAAGAAAATAAATCGAAACCAAAACTTGAAATATTTTTTTCCTTTTAAAATAGATATTGAAACAAATTATAACCGTTCAGTGACGTAGCAGCGGGGTGGTATTGGGGATTAAAGCCCCCCCCCCCCCACTGGCCCAACCTTGCAATGCAAAAAACACCTAAACAGCCGTTTTTTCTCTCTATCCTTAGACTTTACCCACATGTCGTTCCCTAAACCACCCCCACGACACCAAACCCCCAACCCCCTCCTCGTGACACAATCTTGGCTACACATCTGAAACAGTTTGATTTTGGTTTTAAATCTATTGCCGAACCCTTTAAAATTTCTAGAACTAAAGTTAACCACGGTTTGACTGATCTTTTTTACTTTTTTGTCTATTATGTAACGAGCAGGAACTTCAAGGAAAGATAAGTTTGTCCAAGTTTCAAGGGGCTTCGTTTTCTAATACAACTTCATTAAACATCAGTTTCGTTACTTAATGAGTTTGTAATGGATTTTTTCAAGGTTGCATAATACTTTTGACCCTAAATTTTACTATTCGACTAATTGAAATATTTTAAAAATGGCGGAATCTTTTGTATGACAGCGTTGTTATGGAAACATTATTAACGTCATAATTGTCGCATTCTTAAATATACACGAATCTGAGCAGCTAGTGATGACGGACATTAGCCGTGTCCATTGGCCCTGAATCAACTTGTTGTCTATATATTTGCAATTCTAATCCCTCATATTGAGTAGAATTGAGGGAAATCAAGGTATTTTAGTGTATAACCCTCTTTGATACAGGGAAAAGGGGGGGGGGGGGGGTAGGCGGTTCACTATCTGACGTTATCGAGTCGGTAAACTGTCGTATTTTTTAGGGAAAAAATACCCGATCATGTTAACATGATATAATCAAAAGCTTTAATAATTCCACTCTTTTGGAGGAATGTGGGTTGTTTTCGTGTTGACATTTAGGTGGTTTTGTATAAACCAACTAGACCGGTTTCTGTTCTTCGCTCTGTTGGCAGAACGTCATCAGTAGTAGCCGTTAAGCTTTGTACGCATAGGCTGGGTTTGTCATAAGTATTATAATGCAGCTATAAGCGCATCAAGTAAAATATCGTCATAGCTTTCTTCTGTTTCGTTCGACTCCTGGTCTGGGGTTAACCTTGATTTTACAAGATGATCTTTAAGATTTGGTGCCCTTTTATAGGCTATAATAGGACGGTCGGGAAACAGACGGGACAGTTGCGGGTCACCTGCAATTAAATTCCAGTGCTTTATTAAAGCTTGCTTTAGGTGCCTTGTCTGGATGTGTGGAGTGTAGATTGTTTTGAAAACGAGTGGTGGCGCTGTTTTGCTCTTAGCAACAGAGAGATGAGTCATTCTTTGTTTATAATCAATGCCGTTAGTGGCTGCGCTGATCTCTTCTGGTGAATAATTTCTCGTAAGAAGTTTCTCTGTAAAGGAGTTCTTTTTCTCTATGAAATCATTTTCGTTACTGCAAAGCCTAGCATATCTCAGGACTTCACCCTTCATAAAGCCTTTAAAAGTGGCTAAAGGGTGTGCAGAATTACGATCTAGGTACTGAAAAGTTTCAGTGGGCTTTGTGTAGACTTTCGTGTCCAAAATGCCGCTAGATTGGAATTTAGTACCCTTGAAGATTTTTAGATCTAGGTACGTGATCTCCTCGCCAGAGACTTCCATCGTGAATTTCAGAGATGGATGAATTTCATTCATTTTGGCCACTAAACTCGAAAGTTCAAGTGCCGTTCCCTTGTAGAGCAGTAGAATGTCATCCCTGTACCGAAGCCATTTTAATATGTTGGGATCTGTTGGTATGATTTTATTTTCAAGTCTATGCATGACAATATCGCAGATTTCAGGTGAAGATTGGCTACCCATAGCGCATCCAATTTTTTGTAGGAAAAATTGGCCATTAAACTCCAAACAATTTCTTTCAAGGACGAGTTTGATGAGAGCGCGGAGGGAAGTGGGGGGTATAGTTTTAACCCCATACCAATTTTCCGGCGCTTTTTCAAAAGCTTCTTGGGATGCATCTAATGCTTCCTTTTGTGGAGTATTTGTATACATGGATACCACATCAAGTGTTACAAGTAACGTTTCTTTCGGAAGGGGGTGGCCTCCAATATTTCTAAGATATGGCTCGTGTCTTTTACGTAAGTGCTCTGTTGCAAGACAATTGGAAGCAGAAAATAGTCCACGAATTCCGATATTTTTTCGGTGGGGGATCCGTTCCCGCTAATAATAGGTCTACCAGCAAATTTTGAGTTAGCTGGCGGTGCTTTATGAATTTTAGGTAGCACGTATAAGACCGGGGTGCGGATCTTGTGGTTACGTGGGCTAAGATATTCAAACGTTTGTTCGTCTATTTCAGCTTTGTGAAACATGTCTTGAAGTGTAGTTTGGACCAGTTTTACGGTTTCGGGAGTTAGATCCCCAGGGAGTCGTTCATAATAATGACTTTGCAATTGCCTTTCAATTTCGGCTATATAGTCTGAACGATTCAAAATAGCAATGCCTCTGCCTTTATCAAATGGCTTAACTACAAGGGAACGATCGTTCCGAATTGCTTTGAGGGCATTTAATTCCGCTTTGGTTATATTGCTTTTAGCATTGCGGATGGGTAGGCTAGCTATTTCAGTTAAAGTAGATTCTAGGTAATCTTCAAGACGATTACTGTAGATAGGCTGTGGTAACCATGTCGAAGGTAGACGGAACTTTGAGAAAAGCTCTTGATCTTTATTTTGAAAAAAGTAGCGAAGTCTCATTTTACGTTTGAGGTCTTTAATTGACTTGAGCAGATCGCTACGTTTTGGCTTTTCAGGAGTTTTTATGAACTTTAAACCTTTTCCTAAGGCAACTGTTTCAATATTAGACAGAGGTCTGTCAGACAGGTTTTTGACGTACTTTTGGAGAGCTTTTGCCTCGTTTGATAGGCTTTGGGTTTCTAACTGGCTACGTATAGCCGAGCATTCCCTTTGTCGTTTGTGAGATCTTTGTCTGCTTTTAGCAGCTTTCACTGACCGATTAAATTTACGCTTTTTAGTTAGCGTGGGTTGGGGGCTTAACGTTAGGCCTATAGACCTTGTGTAAGACCTGGGCCTAGCCTCAGAGTTACTCTTAGGTTCTGACTTAGAAGAAAATTAGAATACATTTTGAGCATGTTTGAGAAGGAAGGATGCCGCTTTTTCTGAGTGGTTTAGTGGCCCTAAAAAGGGCCGTTTGGTTTTAAATCCGGATTCCTTTAACGCCTGTAGGGGTGTTTTCTGGGGGCTCTTCGGTGCCGCAGTCGATCCTCCTCCTTTTTGGCTGATGAACGGAGAAGTTTGTTCAGCAGTTGCTTGGCCTCTGCACCTTCTGAAGTGGACTCTAAGTCTAAATTTGCCCTGTTTTCCTTTTCAAGGAAACGTTGCTGTTGCCTTTTGGCCTGGCGGGATAGTTCTTGACGCCAAACTTTACAGAGCCCCCTTCCTGCCCGGGAAATCGCCGAGTTCCAAGACTCAGTGAAATCGTCGGAGCAGTTCAGAAGCTTTGGAAGCCTGGGTGGGTTTCTGTGAACCCGCAGGTGTTGAGGCACTGTCTTCCTTTCTCTGAATTATTCACCAGAAGAGATCAGCGCAGCCACTAACGGCATTGATTATAAACAAAGAATAACTCATCTCTCTGTTGTTAAGAGCAAAACAGCGCCACCACTCGTTTTCAAAACAATCTACACTCCACACATCCAGACAAGGCACCTAAAGCAAGCTTTAATAAAGCACTGGAATTTAATTGCAGGTGACCCGCAACTGTCCCGTCTGTTTCCCGACCGTCCTATTATAGCCTATAAAAGGGCACCAAATCTTAAAGATCATCTTGTAAAATCAAGGTTAACCCCAGACCAGGAGTCGTTCGAAACAGAAGAAAGCTATGACGATATTTTACTTGATGCGCTTATAGCTGCATTATAATACTTATGACAAACCCAGCCTATGCGTACAAAGCTTAACGGCTACTACTGATGACGTTCTGCCAACAGAGCGAAGAACAGAAACCGGTCTAGTTGGTTTATACAAAACCACCTAAATGTCAACACGAAAACAACCCACATTCCTCCAAAAGAGTGGAATTATTAAAGCTTTTGATTATATCATATTAACATGATCGGGTATTTTTTCCCTAAAAAGTACGACAGTTTACCGACTCGATAACGTCAGATAGTGAACCGCCTACCCCCCCCCCCCCCCTTTTCTCTTTGATACAGGTAGTGAAAGATTGGGAGAGTAAAGCCCAGGTCACACTACAGCGATATCGGATCGAATTTTGCTCCGATTTTTGTGAGTGTTACCTAAAAATCTTTTCCATCTTCTTTTGAAAAGGAATAAAAAAATGAGAACCTGTAGTAATGTTTATTGGAACAGCGGGACTGCGAAAATCGAAAACACCATAATTATTCCGTGACGTCACATAGGAACACAGCTTTTATCCTATTCGCGTAGTAGTCTGATAAAAGCTGTTTGTCACGAAATAATAAGGTAACATTTAACTTTTATGGAATTCTTAAACAAATCATTCATTTACAAATAGGGTGACAAATTTTTGGTTCTTTTTGACAACGGTTTGAGGATATTTTAACTAAAACTTACAAAAATCGGATAGGATTCCGATCCGATTTCTCTGCAGTGTAACCCGCGCTTAGAGCTGATGGACCCCAGTTAAGCCAGACTAGATCAGACCATCACTTGACCATTCGGATTCGTCCAAATTTTTGCCGTCAAAGCTTGAAACAGTTAAACTGCCCTGCCAGTAGAGTGACACCATATCGATATTTTCCAACATTACTGTGAAACCTTATTTTTACAGTACTGCAGTAATTCTGTGGCAAAAGAAGGACTTGTACTTTATTCAAGGTTGTTGGATTATTAAGGTCTACAGACTACTAGCTTTTGTATTTAACAATGTTTCATATGAACTATTATCTTAATAGAGGTGTTGCTAAAATACCGGACCAAGGAACGAACAAGTTTCATTTTGCACAAAAAGGAAACTCAGTCTTTCTTTTAGGGACATTTTGGTAACTATTCGTTTGAAAGTCTGTAGTAGTAAATACAATTGGAGCAGCGTTTGTGGAATGCATGAAACAAAAACAATTTCACAAAGACGACAAAAGCAAAATATTTACCTTACGGGTATGCATCATGATTACCGAGTCTTCTGTTTAGAGCAGGGTTGTCCAACCTTTCGCAGATGTGGGCCACATGCAATGATGGACGAGGGGCGGCATTCTATACTCGTTTTTTTCTCAATTTTTCCCGACGCCCACCGTTACACTTGGGCAACAAAATGCAATAATTGCGCGTACGGAACACTGATTCATTTTCGTTTTTGATTGAGCAAATAAATAAATTTTAGCTAAAATTGATGGTGTTGGGCAGAATATTCGGACAAAGTTTTTTTTTTTCATATTCCTCCTGAATCATTCTCAACCAGCCCCTGTGGACAACACTCCAGTGTAGCTACATGTGGCAGAAATTTGGAATGAATTATTTCGTTTAAAAGTAAGCATGCCATAGCGGACGGCGAAGCCTAAAGTTGTCATCAATTAATCTGCGTATTGAATAATTTTGCAATATAGATTATTTCTGACGGGCCGGACGCAACCTTTTCGTGGGCCGGACCGTGGCCCGCGGGCCGTAGGTTGGACAACCCTGGTTTAAAGGCTGAATATGACGTTCCCAGTTAGCAGCACATAATATCTTCTTGTTTTCTTCTGACAGTGTTCTTACTACATAATTCACATTTAAAAAGAAATTAGTCTTCAATAAATCAATGTCATAATTTCAAGCCATACCGGCGTTGGTTTTGTAGTCCTTATTCTTTTCCGAGCGGATAACAAACTTAATAGGCTGCCAATAGAAGGGAGTATTATAGGAAACTTATCTACATTTACACCCTACAAAACGAGTTTAGCAGTTAATGAAACACTTATTTTTTTCCCCTCTTTGAATATAGTTTTAAATTTCTGTCAAGTTCCATTTTGCACAAAACGAAACTAAAGCGATCTTTTAAAGACATTTTTGTTACTATTTATTTCAAATTTGTTTTTACTATGTATTTGTTAACAGGTTTGAAATCGAAGTTTGTTTAGTATTGAAAAATACACAATCAGTTATACTTAGAAGTGTTTAAAACGTAATGTTTAAGAATTCGACACTTGTGTGTAGCATCTGGACATATTTAAACTGTTGGCAAAAGGTGTTTAGATAAATGTTTAACACCGTTTGTAAGCTGTAATTATGTTTGAATTCACTTATAAATTGAGGCAATGTAATTACTATCAGAGGCGAATTGACTTCCGGTAACACTAACCACTGAATTTAGTGTACTGGCGAATCTGCAAAACAACCAAAGCATGATCAGACTATAGAAGAAGTTGAAAAAGCAGCAAAGTTTTCACTGGAGATGTGAGAGAAGTACAAACTACAATGAATGCTTGCAATACCTAAAAGCAAAGAGAATTCCTTCGAGAAAAGATTTCGTTCCCTTCAAATGTTACCCAGGTCATGGCAGGCATTGGCGTCACCAAGGGGAGGGGGAACAGGAGGCACGTCCCCCTGGAGAATGGTGTGCCCGCCGTGTGTCCCCCAAACTGAGATTTGATATGAACTTTTTAAAAAAGGTATGTCTTCTGTAGTTAGATTGTGACCACGATTTTTTTTAAGATTCGATTTTTCTTTTGACAAGAAAAGGCAGTACTTTCCATACTTTCCAACTGAAAATATCGCAAAAACACCTGGGAAGTGCCGTTTCCGGCTGTCGCAAGTGTTGCGGTTTTTTTTTTTTTTCAAAATTTTCTGCAAATATCCGACTACGCCAATTGAAGGTGGCGCAAAGCTGAGGTAACCGTTCAAGCCGGATTAGGCCTACATTTTTCTTAAGAGGATCATATCTAACTGCATATCAACTACTTTCTCTTTCTCTTTATAGTTCAGCTCCCCTTGCTTGGTAGTTGTTTCAGTAGTAGTTTCAGTTTTTGTATACCTGAAGTAGCCCTGGAAGTACTTTTAGACCAGTGTAAAGACAATAGAATTACCCTTTAAATTACGACCTTAATTCCTCACAAACCCCTTAAAATCCAGAAGCAACCGGAGGGCTCGCCTCCTGGACCCCACTGAGACACATATTGAACTTCCAATCAGCTTTTCTCTATAGTTCATCTCCCCTTTTTTAAAAGTGTCAGTCGGATCCGCTCTTGATAGTTGAACCACTGGCTTTTTTTACCAAAAGTCTTACTGGAAATTACAACCCTGGAGGTTTTTTTTTTCAGGCCAGTGTTAAGTAACTAGAAGCATCCGTTATTAGCGACATAAGTACCTGACAAACACGCTAAAATCCAGGAGCTTCCGGAGGCTTCGCCCCCTGGACCCCCACAGGGCTTTGCCCCTGGACCCCATCCGCTGAGCCTACAGCGATATGAACGGAGTCTTACCGTGCCCCTGCAAAATTGTTGTGCCTCCACAGTTCCCCCTTAGAATGAAAATTCTGGCCATGCCACTGATGGCATGGAGAGCTAAGACATAGTGAAAGTTCGACGGTTTGTTTCAAAGAGTCTTGCATGTAGCTGTGGCTACTTTACTGTCATCTCTAGAAGATTGATTATGTGTTGCGTAATCATAAACACACTTGAAACACCTGGTATTAAACTGGGAGAGAAATGGATTAACTAGTTTTTTCGGCTTAATGCAGCAGCTTTTGAGCCACCAATAACAAAAAATAATGACTGAGTTTTACAAATTCAAAATACAATTTACGTCTGAAAGATTAATATAAACAACCTTCACAACTTTTCAAAACCAAAAATTATAACGGAGCGTCCTGTGCCACATAGCAGCAATGATTTGTTGTCAGCTAATTTGGAAGTAAATAACCCAACGGCCTATGGAAGACTATAAATTTGCGGCAAAATTATAACGATATTTTTGCACCTTTCACATATTTTAGGCATGCTTTCCCCTCCAACCCTTATTCGATTTTGAGAAAAAAGGATGGCACCCTCCAATGCCCTTTAAAATCAACATTGAAACGGGGTCCTACTGTAGGATTTGTTCCTGATAAATTTGTCAAGAATTGTAGGTTGAACTACGAGGCACTGTGTTGAATTGTTCGGAATCAGTGCGGTCTATGTTGAATAGGCAGTCAAGTAAAATCTCATTTACTATAAATGAAGTTCTTTTGATACGGACATATCGAAGTGATATTAAATTAAATGATATGGGCTGTCTCAGTGTTGTTATCGAGTCACTAGATTAGTGACTCGAGTCACGAATTTTCAAACTTTTAAGTGACTTGAGTCCAGTCATTGACTCGAGCCGCTGTTCTATTTGAATGGGGAAATTACTCCTGAATTCTGTCGATTCACTATCATTTTGAGAGGAAGTGACTCGAGTCGTGACTTTTTACAACACTGGGCTGTCTCAGGAGCAATGTTAACATGAGGAAGTTTGGTTCACAATGGGTGAGAGTAGTCTTTTCTGGGAGGTGCAACAGGCATTTAGAAGTAAACAAAGTGGACTTATTTGGAAACGTGTTTACTGTTTTAGACGAAAAAATTGCTTGATGCCTAAATTACGTCTCTTTGATTACATGTTATAACACATTATTAGGCAGACATGTTCTTTGGTGTTTGCAAACAATGATTACTTAATCCCTAATTAACAGACTAAACAGAAGCCCTTTGCAATCGCCTTCATTCTTGCATCTGTGAGTTGGACGATCGACAGCGTAATTACAGCCCAATCTTTTAATGACATTCAGCTACCCTGTGTCATTGATCCATTAAAAGATCCCACCAAATGACCAAATCTTCGGTCGTGTATTTGCGTGACGTTTAGACCCATTTATTCTATTAGTAGTTTGTTTTTTGTTTTTGTTTTTGATTTTTTTTTCTTCTTGTTTTTAAGAAAAGTTGTACTTTTGCCTAGCTGCGGACAAGGACAGTCAAGAAGGCAGAAAAAAGCTAGACTAAGGAGTTGAAACGGCTTGCTAACTTTGGGCGTGTATGTTGTATTATAATTACACCATCAACGTACTAAAGGACACTGGGTATTATGAGGAAGATAGTTTCACGAGATCAGTCTCTGTTTACGACCCTATTGCTTGTTTTCAAAAGAAAATAATGCGTGGTTGCTTCTATAGCTCATTGCGGTTCAGTGTAATGATGGGGCAATGAGAGTCACAGAACTTACTATAAACATTGACACTTCCTAACTCGGATTCAAGTAAGGTAGTCATTCAACAGGACTGTACGTGTTTTTTAACAGCATAAAGCTACTTTTTCTCCAGACCCTCCGGCAATAAAGAGCCGTTCGGCAAAACCAAACTTTAAACAGGTTCCCGAAGAGGCTGTATGTCCACTGAAGGACATCACTTGACCAACCTCAAGGCCCTCAGAATCTTTACATCATTGCTCTGCCGTGTATGTCTTCATTCTTGCAAACACCCGAATCTGTGCCTGAAGGTAACCTTCCTAGCAATGGCAAATTAATGGAGTCATTTTTTTTCTTTTTGAATTTCTTATCCAGAATTCAAGCTGTAAGAACAACACTACCACCAGTACAGAGACAATAATGACAAAAATGGAAAGGAAATGAACAATTGTGTCATTACGGACTTCAATTTTTTTTAAAAGTTAACAAAATAAATAAAGGGTCCACGGTAAAGTCACGTTTTTATATGTAAGAGGGGTACTTTTTTAAAGCGTTCTGGTAAAATTTGCCTTGACATCAAATGTGATTGGATATGCGAATTTAACGTACTTTTCACATTTCTTTCGGAAGGTCCTATCGCTATCAATACAATAGACTAAAAAACAAAAAGATACAAAGCATTCTTGTTCAACGTGACTGAAAGATATCATAAGCGACGGAAGTGGGGGGCAGGGGGCCTATCCTCCCCTCCCCTATATTTTTTATCAGATTTGGGGGAATGCTGAATGTCGCAAAATTAATTTTTCAAAAGTAATTAAACAAATTTAAGTTTCTTTTATTCTTTGGCTCAATTATTACTTTTGAGAGTGTAAAAGTTGCAAAGCTTCCGGGGCTCCACCCCCTGGACACCCACATTAACGATAACCTGTAGGAGAGTTTATTTTTGCCCTTCAAACAGTTAAAACGCATATTGCCCCGGGCTTTTTAATAGGAATCCCTGTTGATAAAATGCCCCAAACACTTTGGATCTCTTCAAAATGCCCTGTCTCAAATTATCAATCACATGAAATGATATAAAATTGCTGTGAAGTATTTTTTCTCTTTAAGAAATGCCATAGTAGCCTACTTCCAAATTCCATTCTTGTCCCTTACCTCAGCCAACTCTTGATTAAGTTAATAGTTTAGAATCCTTAATTCTGATTTGATTTTCGACCATTTTGGAGCCTCTCAAATCATTTCAACCGATGAGCTTCTGGGGGCTTGGCCCCCGGACCCCCACAGGGGCCCAAGGACCTCACCAGGGGCTCTTAAGCGATCTGGACCCTATGTCACGCTTTGCGCAAAACCGGACGCCTTAGGGCGTCATTATTATGTCGGCTGCCGAAAACTCGTAGCACCCTAATAAAATAGCATCTTCCGCCCCTATAAATATAATGATATAACCTCTGCTTCCCTCAAGCTCATCTGGAGCATAGATCTGGTAATCGTTTTTTACTGGTATCTCGAGAAATCAATGTCTGAGGTTTCGCCAAAATGTGAAGATTTAGTTACTCTTTCACTTATGAAAATTTTCTGTTTGCTTTAACTTTTTCTTTAAGAACGATTTTGTGAACCATGATGTCACGAAAAAGTATTCGGAGTGCAAGAAGTCGTCGTCATGACGACAAAGTTACTGAACTCTTAACAAAAGCCATGCCAAAGATGGAACTTAATCAACGAATTTTAGAAGAGGGTGAGTCTGTTTGTTACGTCCAATGCTTCTTCACAATGATACAGCCATGCCGTGACGTTTCTTCCTGAGAATGCAACATTAAAATTTCAGTAGATCAAAAGCAGGAAGGGGTATAACTGATATCAGAGTTTGTTTCATGATATGCTCCCCAAGTGGTCTATGCTTTCATTGTGTCCACACATGCGTGATAAGCATTCAACACTTTCTTGTCTGGTCTGTTAGCAGACCCACAAATATTACGTAAGATTTTGTGTAATTTGGTATACCTGGTACTGCCAATATATTAATCGGATGTGAATCCTGACTATAACAAGTGTACACGAAGTGTATTTCGTTTCCACCCTAAGACAATAAGATGTAATTAGGCAGAGGAAAATGAACCGGATGTTTCAAAAATTAAAAAGGAAAGTTTCATTTTGGCATAATCTGATAATACACCTTATGCATATGAAGTAAAATACATAAAGTCGGCCCGTCTCAGATAACAGACCTACACCAAACCAACACCACGCCAACAAATGCAGGTAGTTTATTGGTCAGGCTATCGGATACTCACGTAAGTCTTTTACACGCGTGGGACAAATTATTTTGCTTGCTGCCCAGCGCTCCATGTATGCCCTAAATATATATATTGCCCTATGTGGTTCAAAGCTGCAAGGGGTAATAACCGTGACGCGCTTTAAGACGGTCCAACAGAAATGTGATATATGAATTCAAATCAGTATTATAATTGATAAAACATGGTCGTAACTAAAGTTCATTTCTCTTCAAGGAGTGCCTCTTGCAGACGTACTGTGGAATGCTTCGAAAACAATTCGTGAGCAAGTCCTGGACACATATTTCATAAAAGGACTACAAAACGGAACATTGAATCCAGTTAAATTTGGTAAGCGAAAGTATCCTACGTGGTGTCCAGTGGCTTATTTTCCAAGAGACAGCTAATTTGTTGATAGTTATTGAGACCTCCGCCCTTCCAAGCCTTGGTCGGTTCAATGACTTCTGTCGTCCTCTTAGGGGCTTTCCTATTACGTACACAGTTATTTTCGGTTCCAATAAGCAGGATTTTATCGTGTTGGTTTTGAACCTAATGATCTTCAAGTATTCCAATAACGGGTTTTATCTGGAAATTATGTATTATAAAGCACCTAGAAGACTGTGAGAAGATTCTATTACTATGAGGCGTCAAATGAAAACACATAATTTGCTTTCATTAAAAATTTTCATTACAAGACGAGAACTTACATGAAACTTACGGCCCATATGGCTTCCCCTTAATATGGCCGCCAAAAGGTGTATAAACTTAGTAGAGCGAGGTGCTTACAACATCTTCTTCATTAGGTAGCCTTATTATCTTCAGGGTTCGGGGAGGCAGTGGAGTGAGCAGAATATGTGAGGTGAGCGGCAAAGTGGTAAATTTCACTGACTGGCACGGATATAGCTCCATTTTACGGGGCAACTTCAAGTTTTCACCATCGAAACTGGCTCTAGTAGAAAATTTTGGCTCGTAATAACGAATACGGGAAGATACAATATATGATTGTATATTTTGGATGTTAGAAACTGTTGTGTAATTGTATGGTGCTTCCCGATTGATGAGGAATTTAGTATTCAACATGTCAGAGTCCCAGTGGAGGGTTTGCAAAATATGACTTTCCGTTGCCCTAGGGAAAGGGTGCAAGGCTAGTGGGAAAATTTTGTTTTTAAAAGGACTGAGATAAGAAGTGTGCTTTTTTGTAACACTTGGAAGCATGTAACACACATGCGGAGCAACATACCCCTCCCCGCTGCTATCGGGGAGGTCTTAAAATAATGTTTTCTTTGGGTTTAACGTGGTATATCCTATAACAGTGTTTTTATAGTTAACACTCTTTGAACTGTTTTTCTCTGAGTTATCACTCATCAACAACTTCAACCTGTCTAGAGGGCCAAAGCATAAAAGGCGTCCCTCCCCTCCTCATTTCTTATTTTGTGTAGTTCAATTATTCCCTTCCAACAAATAACTATGTTGTTATCCCATGACTAGTCTTGATAAAGATATGGTGAAACTGACCTGATGGCGCGTGCCAAGTTACTTGCACAACTATTAAAATTTACTTAAAAACGTTAGTAAGTGGAATTTATTGGAAGAATTATCGTGGGGTATAAACCCTAACTGTTGATTACGTTATTTCCAACCGATAATCTCCGTTTTTGCTTCTTGCCAACAGTGGTGGTGCCCTGAAAATATTTACATGGTAATGTGCGTCCCCAGCATATGTTCGTGGGGGTGCACCTTTCTTGTAAATAAGAGGGCCGAACACTGTGATCCGTGGATTACAAGCTTGGAATCATTTGCTGAAATTTTATGGTCATCACCTTTCAACTTCTGCTTGTCTAATTTTGTCCTGCGGTTTTCAGTTGTTGGCCACGAAATATTCTTGTCCCTCATCTGGCTTAAACCTTTAGTCAGGTCAGCTGAAATTTAGTAGTACCTTACTGCAACCCTTACATAGTTTTTTCAGTATTCCTAAACATTCGACGGCGTTAACTGGTATCTTTCGTTAACCAGATTTAGGAAATTCCCCCAGAATTTAAGAAACGTGGTATCTTCAGGATACATGTCCTACAACTTGAACAAAATTCCCTTCAGTAACATCAATTTAACAAAGGTTCTGCCCTCATTTTTACAATCAGGCCAATATGTGGTACAAGACGCAGTTTATTGCTATAAAAGCAAGGTTGACCTGAGCGTGGTTGCTTCCCGGTCTAATGGACACATTCGAGACTTTTTCATTGAAGAAGGATCGAGCTACGAAGAGTGAGTATTCTCCAAATTTCTGTCATTTACCTTAACCAAAAATCAAGTCAAGAAATTAGGTATCGTCAGGGTACACTTAAGATAAAACCTTAAGCAACTTGAAGGCAGTGACACTTTCATTAAATAATGAATTCTAGAAAACGAGAAGGTTCGATACTCGATTACCAGCCCAATAAAAAAGAGCAAAGGACAGGTCTTCATCAAAGAAATTCTCATCTAAATAAATAATAACACTACCCTAATTGCCTCCCATGTGTGTTAGACTTCTTTTCTGTTTCCCAAGTGATTACGTAACCTTTGTTTTCATTCTTTAACCACCAAATATGTATAAAAACTCTGAGGGAGTGTTTCCCTTTGAATAAGCATAGTGTTTTTAAAGATTTCTCATGTCTGTTAACGTTTTATTTTAAGTCCTTCCGTATGATGCCGTTAGGTTACCCGAATTTACTGTGGCTTTGAATACAACTTGAGAAGACAGGCACTTTCCCTTCATGGTGATTTAAATGGTTTATACGTTTTCTTATATAGGTACTACAAGGCTATTTTTGAAGACTGGAGCATTGGTAAACCCAAAGGGATTTATCTCAATTCGGCATGCCAAGCTTACGTTGACTTCAAAGCAAGAATTGCTGGGTACAAAGATCCCATTTACTTCATAGTTGCTTGTATTCCATGTGCTCGACTGTGGCCATGGATCGGCGAGCAGTTCAAACAGAGTGGACAGGTGACTACGATTTACTCATGTATATTCTTTACATTATTTTTAATTTTATCGTGTTTTATTTATTTATTTATTTATTTATTTTTTTTAATCCTCTTTTATTCAATATTCTTTCGTATAAACATATTTACAGTGTCCATTTGTGTTAATAATTTCTTAAGAGTAAGTTATACAGTAATTTTCATTTGGAACGTCGAATATAATAGATAGTGGCTATGTACATTCGCGAGAGAGTATGGACTATTTACAACATATACGTTTAGGGTAAGTGAATATAAATGAATATATATACAAAATATACAATACACAAAATTATCCCCAAAGATCCAATTTATAGATACATACAGTTCTCAATTCTAAAATTGTCAGTAACATCCTGCAACTAGGGACAGCCGTCGCCATATCGCCATGGGGACCATCACATATAATAATTGTAGGTTAATTTCTTCACAGAGCACTGGCTCGAAACAAAAAAGTACGCATCCGTACATATAAATACCCCTTATATACAATTTTACAAATAAGTTTACCATATAACTGCAATAGTTCCAGTGAAAATCACAATTCCCCTAACTTCTAAATTGTAACACTTTTCAATCAAGTAAACACTTAAGTGAGGCATGCGGAGTTTCCTTGACGTATCTTTTACAATAAACCATAGCAAATTGAAGTAAAAGTAAATTAATTGATATAAGCATGCAATTCCGATGTATGAACAATTAATCGACAAATGAATTTGATAGGTAATTAAGCAAAAACCAGTGCATGTCATAGGAATCTAAGAGTGGGATGGATCGTAGTGGAAATCCAAATTATAGGTGAAATCTTATAATACATGGCAGACAGAGAGTTCAAAAAGTTCGGTCCAAAAGTGGGAACACTTCTTCCAGATCTCCAAAGTTAATAGTTTTCTTGGTTTTAATTTGACCATAGTTATGAATATGTTTTTCTACTCTTAAAACGAACCGCAATCTATACAGAAACTCCGTGCAGTTCAGATTCTTTTCTTGTCGTTTTATGCTATAAATGTAATATTTAAGATGTAAAATAAAAAAGTTAAAGGAGTGACGCATTTCCTTCTGGAATCCAAAAAGTATATCCTCCTTTGAGAGCTCAATGTGGGGGCCTAGAACCATAGTTTTAACATCGTTAATAAAAGCAGCTACTATATTACAATCAAAGAAAAGATGACTTAAAGTTTCGACTTCAGAATGGCAAAAGAAACAGAGATCGGTATCACTAATACCCATTAAGTTAAGTAAGCGATTTGTAGGGATAATTCTATGTAAAAAACGGAACTGGAAAAAGGATAATCTGGCCTCGGAGACAGAGTACCATGGCATACTAAAAATATGGTCCCAGTCGTCATCACTAAAATCGGGAAAATCAATCTTCCATTTTGAAAGGGACGTTGGCTCGGCCGCAACCTTATCTAGATACCTAGCCCTATACCCTAATTGAGAAATTGATTTCGTATGCAAAAATTTTTCTAAAAATACAACATTAATGTTTGAAACAATACTCGCAGAACAACCTCCTTGCTTCCAATGTAAAGGAATACCACGAATAAGCCCCCAATAAATAGTAAAGGGAAAATGGTTTAGGTGAAACTTTTCTCTGAAGGATTGATAACTTAAAGGAACACCATCATTATCAAAAAAAGCTGAGACAAACTTTACACCATTATTATACATAAAATCATAGAAAATCGTAGAATTATTAATTAGTATGTGGTGGTTATTCCAAATAATCTGGTTTCCAAAGTTTGCAGTAGGAACATGGTAAGTTGAATCTAACCAAGCTCTAACGGTATGAAAAACAAATTTACTAGAAATGGCCGGCAGATCGGCAGGTTTACAGTTACATTGAAAGATAAGTTTATTACCTAAAACTGAAAGATTATCATCAAAAAACACCTTCCATGCCCCTTCACAATCATCAAAATACCGTTTAACCCATGTACACTTTAAACTTTTAATGAAACTCGGGATATGTACAACTTTTAGACCCCCTTTGTTAAAATCATTAATTAAACAGCTTCGTTTGACTTTATCCTGCTTTCCCGCCCAGATGAAATCAAAAATAATATTCTCGACATCCTTGATAAAAGAAGAAGGTGGGTCAGGGAGAACCATAAAAAGATAAACAAGCTGTGAAAGGGAGAAGCTTTTCACCAAAATGTTGCGGCCTATCGGAGTCAGGTCCCTAGTGGACCACATCCGCAGGCAATTCTTAAGTCTTGAAAGCTTGGGGATAAAATTAAGTCTAAAGAGATCATCGCCATTGTGATTAAAGGTGATACCACACTGTTTAAAATTTCTGTAAATTTACAGACTTTTTTTAACTTAAACTTTTTGTATTTTACTTTTAATAGAGATTTTCTGTATCTTTACAGACACTTTGTATTTCTACAATAAAAAAAGGTTGTTAAACATGTATTTTCTGTTTATTTGAAAAACCATTTCTGTCTGCTTTTTTAACCAAATTTTACTGCTTTGTAAAACTTTTTCTGTAAATGTACAGAAATTTTAACAGTATTTTGTATTTTTCTGATTTCACATGAATATACTGTCATTTAACAAACATTCATTTTGTTTTTACGCTGAAAAAGAAACAAAAATAAGCCCAAACAAACAAACAAATAAGAAATAGCCAGAAAATTTTCAATATATAACATGCATCGTTCTGCGAAGTTTCAGTTAAAAAAGAAAACATTTTTGGCAAATTTATGGCCCTATTTGAAAATTTACTTACATTTATTATACTGACAATTGGTATACTGATGTCAACTCATCGCCACAGGCGCTCATGCACTTGATCGAATTAAAAACGTTTCACAAATTTACTTGAAAGAGTCTGTAAATTTACCACTTTATGACGTAAATCTCATTTTGCATAAATGGGTGGAGCTTATTTTGTAGGCATTTTCCTAACAAAAGGATTGCTGTTGCTTTGAATAATATCTTTTTTGGCGTTTTTTAATCAGGAAGTGATAAACTTATTGTTTACCTTGTCTGGAAATGTTTGCAACCAATGTATTAGCATTCTTTGTCGTATTTATTTTAAAAACAATTAATATATTGTACCAAAAATGTGACTTTCCAATTACAAAGTTCCTAGAGATAGCAATCTACTTGACAGCAATATGACAACAAAGCATCCTCATTGTGTTTTGATTGAAAATAACTTCGTAACGACACATTACGTTGACAAGCAAGTACCTGATCTACGTAATGGTGAAGTGTATGTTACGTAATAACATATGAAAGGAAAAAAGCGATATTATAATAAATATTAAAACGCCGAGAATAAAAACAGTAGGCTGTAAATTCACATAAAATTAAGGTAAAAAAAAAAAAACAGAACAATTCTGTAATTCGATTTTACAGTAGACATTTGTAAACTAATTTACATGCAAAAACTGTAAAGAAAAAACAAACACTTAATGTTTTTTCATGATTACAGTCTGGCTGTAAAAAAAACATTATTTGGTTGGAAAAAAATTTGCCATAATTATGTAAATTTTACAGAGAAATTTCTAACAGTGCAAGCAACTTAACAGGACCTGTGGAAAAAGTAAAACCACAGCCATTTACAAATCTGGGGGGACGATGGGCAAAAGCTCCAAGTGGAAACAGAATTGACTTTGCAGTACTGACAGTTAATCCAGAAGACATCTTTAAAACGTTAAGAATTTGGAAGGCCTCGATGAGAGACTCGTGGCTACCGTCAAGGAAAAACAATTGTGTCATCGGCGTATTGTAGAAGCTTAGTTTCTTTACCCTTAATTACAATACCCTTTAATCTACTATAAGCTGTATAGATAGCTAGCACTTCTGTACAAATGATGAAAAGGTAAGGACTAAGAGGGCAACCCTGACGCACGCCTCCGTGAATTGGAAAGAAACCCGTAGGGTAGCCATTGTTACAGACACAAGCAGTCGCATTACTATAAAAAGTATCTACCCAATGAATAAAGCTTTGGCCGAAGTTAAAAAAACGTAAGCAGCTTATAATAAAACCCCATTCAAGCTTATCAAAGGCCTTCTCAAAATCGACGAATAACATAAAACCAGTCACATTATTACAATTGGTATAATCAATTAAATCTAAAACATAACGAACATTTTCCTAGATAAATCGATTTCGAATAAAACCTGTTTGGTTCGGGCTAATAATGTTACTAATGATTCGCTTAAGTCTAGCGGCAATTGCCTTTGTCCCTATTTTGTAGTCAGTATTTTGAAGTGAAATTGGTCTATAATTTTTAAGGTAATGTGGATCTTTTTCGGGTTTTTGAATAAGGGTAATAATACTTCTAGACTGCTCAGGTGAGAGACCAGTATGAGTGTCAGCATAATTTAAAGACTCAACTACAAGATTACCTATTAAATGCCAAAACGTTTTATAAAAATTGACGGAAAGGCCATCGCTACCTGGGGATTTGTCATTTTTTAAGGAATTAAGTGAAATACTACATTCTTCTAAAGTAAGCTCCCCATCACAAGCAGAAGAATGATCAGGGTGTAAAGGCTTAGGCGGTAGGTTGCCCAAAATTAGATCGGGCGAACAAGGGTTACTCGTGTACAGAGTTTTATAAAAACATTTTATCTGGTTGAGGATCGACTTTCCCTCAATATGCAAATTACCATTATTATCATAAATCTTGTAAATAGTATTATAAATCTTATTACGCTTCTCAAGGTTGTTTATTTATTTATTTATTTGTTTGTTTGTTTGTTTATTTATTTTAAATAAATAAATAAATAAATAAATAATTTTTATTTATTTACTTTCACGCCTTAAATCCATCCTTAACTTGTGGTCACAGCGAGACCTCACTCCACTTGGCAGAATTACTTTGGTTAAAACGTTTGCTTTATCTCAGCTAGTTTACCTCTTTCAGGTTTTACCAAGTTCACCCTCTCATTTTGTAAAAACATTAGAGTCGATTTTGTATAAGTTTATTTGGTCCTGGAAGCCGGACAAAGTTCGTCGAAGCACAATGATAAATCCTATAAAGGAGGGGGGATTAAGTGTCACTCATATAAGTAGTTTTATTCGAGGTTTAAAGTGTACATGGGTTAAACGTTACGTTAATGAAAGCGATGCCCATTGGGCAAAGTTTTTTTATTATTACTTAAATCATTTTGGTGGTTCCTTTCTGTTTAGATGCAATTATAAGAGCTCTGATGTAAAAACTGGTAATAATTTTATCGACGATATTTGTCATGCCTGGGCTTTGTGTAACTATGAGGTTCCATTATCAGATTTTAAAAGGCAAATCTTATGGAATAATTCCGATATAAAGATAAATGGTTCCGTGGTATTATACAAACAATAGTATTATAATGGAATTATTTCTGTCAAGGACCTTCTCGATGAAAACGATAATTTTTTAACTTTTCAACACTTTCTAAACAAGTTTAACCTACAATGTTCGTTCTTGTTATATTATAGTATTATGCATGCTATTCCATCCGAGTGGAAACGAAAGTTCAATGTTGTTTCGCAAACGCCATATGATGAGGACTCTTTATTCGATGGAATACAGGGTACGCCTTTGCTCTCTAGGTATATTTACAATATTTTAATTAAACGTATTTCACTGCCTCCAAAGGCAATTCTAAAGTGGCAAACTGATTTTGATTTCGAGGATGAGCAATGGCAAAAAATTCACCTGATACCTTTCAAGTCTGTTAAAGAGAGTAAATTACAATATTTCCAATTTCGCTTTATTCATAGGATACTGGGCACAAACTATTATTTATACAAAATCAACATGATGGAAAATCCAAGATGCACTTTTTGTGGGAAAGGGGTGAAACTATCAGACATCTGTTCTGGGATTGCAAATATACCTCCAATTTTATTTTAGATGTTCAGCAGGCTGTATTAGGAAGGCAATTTTGTTTCTCTAGGGCTGATTTCTTTTTTGGCTATAAATTAATTCTTAAGCATCCTTATAACTTCCTCATTTTGCATGCTAAGTACTTTATTTTCCAACAAAAACTCCTTGAAAGGATTCCATCTGTGAACGACTTCATGTATAAATTTAAGTTTTCTTTGCAAGTGCAAAATCATTTACATAAAATTAAGTCTCGGCAACCAATTTCTTTTGACTCTTTGAAAAATGCTTTCAGCACCAACAATTTTCTTTTTGAGTAAGATTTGTTCTTTGCTACTGCTGCTGGAGGGTAGGTTTATTTTAAATGTTCCCAAATACCAGTTATATTGCGGTATACTCGTCAGGGCGGCAGTAGTATACAGCCACTCAGATTGGTATTCTGCTTTATGGACTGCCTTCGATACCCTTATGGGTAGTTATACTAGTTTGCCCACTCTTTGTTATGCACCTTTCTGTTTTATAATGGGAAACAATGGCTGTTGTTTATAATTTTCCTTTCTTGAAATGTTTTTGTAATAGCCTACATTCACTGACGTCTTTACACTTCCATATTTATATATATATATATATATATATATATATATATATATATATATATATATATATATATATATATATATATATATATATATATATATATATATATATATATATATATATATATATTGATATATTTGTATCAACATTAAAGTTGGTGAATTGTAAAAAAAATATATATATATATTTATTTATTTATTTATTTATTTATTTATTTTGAATTTTCAATGACCCTACGCATAGCTATATTCAAATATGTGATTTCCTAACACCAACAAAGAAAAACTGAAAAGATGGTACATTCTGCAACACTCTATGCTTTGTGACACGAAAACAATCAGTAAACAACTACAGAATATGTACCCACTGAACGTTTCGAACGTCCTAGGTTACTTGCCAACAGTATAATAAGGAAACCGACAATATGATACGAAGGGAAAATGCATGCGACCTGATCAACGGTCACGCTTGTTGGACATGAATGAAAGGTCACGGTTAAGACCGTGGACGTGACTCTAACACCTGAAGATGAGGCTAAATTCTTGTGTGTGTGTTTTTTTTTTTTTTTCTTTGTTGAGCCTAGTTTGTAGAAAAGCCTGCCATCAAAATAACAAATCTTAAGTCGAGGACGCTGTGGGGCCGGAGGGGTTCTTTACAGTGTTCTCAACAGGGAGCCCAGTGCTTTCGTTGCGGATACTGGCTTTGTGGTTGTTGAATCTTGGTCTAAAATTGGAAGAAGTCTCACCTATGCGATAGATTATGGGGCACTTATCACACAAAAGGAGGTAAATAACGTTGGAGGAATTGCAAGAGTGTGGTCCCGGTAATAATTGGATTCATTTAGGGCGGATGAAAATTGTACTCTCTATGATCATATGGTTGAATCCTTAAAAAAAGTTTATAACCGCAAGGGGAATTATCTTTTGGGAGGAGTAGCAAATGGAGGATCAAACCTAGTATGAACCAGGATTCCGTGTATATTAGGAGGTTGTCTGAAGGAATTAACCGGGGGTTCTTTAAAAATGTCTCTGAAAGTGGGGTCCAAGCTAAGATTTCGCCACGAAGTCTTGACTATTTTAAGTAGGGGGATGAATTTAGGATTACAGGTGACTACAACGGGGATTCGTTTAATTTCATTGTCCATACGCAGATTGTTTCTGTCTAGCTTTTAAACCATCATAAGCACATATTTACAACAAGATAGGTTGGTGTCAAGGGCACATCTACAAATATTGTTTAAAGAGTGCAAATGGTCGATGGCCAGCAGGTTTGGAATTCATCTTCCTTGTGTGTAACCGTGTCTAAAGTACAAACTGGAATGGTTACATAAAGAGAAATGTTGAGCCCTGTATTTGTGTATAGGGCGCTGATAACCGTGCTTTGGAACCAAAGCGGACTTTGCTTTTATTCTTAGCAGCTTTTTGCTCGCTGGACTGAAAAGTTGCCAAAACAGAAAACAACCCCACCTACAGGAATACTTACGAAGCCCTTAAGTATTTTAATTTGGGCTAAAACTTGAGCAGAATGTTCTCATCTCTCATCAGCAAACCGCTATAATTATAGGTTCCAATCTTTCAAAATTAGTAATGATTCACCAACTTCACATACACATTATTTCGGACCGGTTGTTTGGTCTAGTGCAGTGGTAGACCACCAGCCCTCCACTTGGGCAGTCGGGGTTCAATTATCAGATGAAGTTATGACACAAATGTACCTTATTGTCGTAAACGTTGTGCATGTTGGTCAAAATATTGAGCAATAGGAGAGATGGGGAAAAGATTCAAGTTCCCCACGGATTGAAGGTTCTGGACTCCGCTAAAGTTAAGCGGGCCATGTTAAAGCGTTAAAGAACTCGGGCGTAAAACCCGAAGAAGCCGAACCAAACCCATAGGATAAGCAAGTTCGGTAATCCGTTTTGGTGGCTAAAATACACATCCGCACATCTTCCAAATCGTCGGGATAAACTAACCAATCCCTCACCTAGGAGGCGTATTCAAAAATTTGATTTTACGTGAAAATTTGGTGAAATCATCCTTTTTTATTCCATCCATTAAACATAAGTAGGGATCTCAAGTGTGGTTTTGTGCAGTGAATTGCGTCTTAATTGCCTTTTTGGTGTAAAAATTTTCGATTTATGTGCCGCAAAGTAGCACTTAGACTCTATTATCGTTCGAATTGGTTAAAAACTTAGATAGTGTTGTATCCACGCACTGACGAAAACAAGGGAACGCCGTTCACTGTATGCTAATCTCGGTTTAAGTATCCTTCGCTGTACTCCACAATACCATGCAGCAACGAATTACAAAAGTAGCTTATTTTTAGCTAGCACTCCATCCATATCAGTGGCGTAGGAAGGGAAGAGCATTGAACCATTGCCCCCCCCCCCCAAGGCTGCCACTTTACTTTTATCCTAAAAACGCGTGGCCCTACTTTAGTAACACAGATTTTACTTCGAAATTAAGCATATGTGGCACCAGATTGCATGTAAGGACACCCATGTTCTCAAAAATTTTCAAAGGGGAAGGATTGTCTTTGCAAGGCTCCTCCGGAATACCAACTTTTTTAATTCCTAAAATAAGCAAATTTTGTCAAATTCCAAATTGTACTTGAAAAGGTAAAATCTGTAACCCCCTGGTGGCACCAATTGTCTCTAATGACACCGACCCATAAAAGAATCCTCAAAAGGGGGGGGGGTCCATCCCTTACACACCTTTCCCGGCCGGCAAAGATGTAAGTAACGGGGGAATGGAAGAGGAGGATTATTGTGCGGTGAGCAATAGCTTGCCATTTATCATGCAAGATATGTAATGGGTACAATTATTTAAAGTCGGACGTTCGAGCAGTCACAGACAATTTCCTCAATTTAGCAGATCTTTAATTTCAGCCAAGAGTCACAATAGAGAAGCATTAACATTTTTACAATTCCGTTGTATAGTTTCCCCGAAAAGAATCAAGACCATTTATATAACAGTTGTGGAACATTTTATGTGGTATAATATTCTGATCAATTAACGTGTTGCTGATTTTTTGTTACTGCAAACAAAAACTAAACATGAAGATTGCTTCGATTCTCTTTCCAGCATGAAAACGCAATTTTCGGCCATGGGGATGAGAACTAGATTCAAAACAGTCCTTTATGATGCTAAGACCTCTATCACTGTCTCCTCTTATCACCTCTACCTTGTTTTTTTGTCCTTTTATTTTTTTCAGTATGGCCCCTTCCTCTCATTGGGGAGCAACCGCCCCCATTACCCTTGGTTACGCTGACTAGTGCTTTACATTACAGCTGCAATCTTTCTTTTTCTTTTTTCAGACATCTGGACTCTATCAGGAATGGGTGGATGAAAATTTTAGCCCCGAATACAGAGGATACCTCAAATGGGAGGAGTTTGTGAACAATTCCAGGCACATCGACGTGGCTACTGCTAAAACAATTTACAACGAATGTATGAAGGGAGAGCTCGCCTTTTTTAACTCTATCAAACAATAAATATGCTACACGATCAATCTCAGCTATTTCAAATCAAGTTGCTGGCCTTGTTTATTCTTAGTCTTCATTAAAAAACGGAAAGAACTTCTTCCTCAAGGAAACTGTTTTAAGACCGAAAGATGTTTAATTTAGTATAGCTGAGGTTTTGAATATTACGGTATTATGTTGAACTATGGGTCTCATTTATTTATCGGTGGATTGGGTATAGGTTGAATTTGTAATTGCTAAGCTATAACAGTAATTGAGATGGCCCAGTAAATGACCTTATATTCGGTTTGAGGGAGAGGTCTAAGGAAAGATGTATTTAACTCCCTTTGAGAATTAGTTTTGAAATCAACTTTTGTTTCATTTGGAAAACATTTTCACAACTCGATTGGTGTGACATGCACCAATCTGGCTCAGTCGATGAATTTTTTGTGTCAGAGTGGTTTTCCAACAGTCTTTCAATCTTCACTCAAAGAAGTAGGCTATTTATTAGAAAAAAATCTGTGAATGTCCATCATCAACATGCTCTATTCATTGCAAGAAACTGGATAAACTTCAACTGTCTTACAGCTCTTGATTTAAGTGTTTAATGTGTTGACTTTAAGATTGTACCACACCATCTATGCATATTGAAGCATGCCCTTTTCCAGTAGAGGTACGTAAAGTGAGAGAAATGACTAACGTCCGCATGAACCGTGCAGAGGGATTTGCGTTTGGAAAAAGCTTGGCTTAAGACAGTTTTTGTGCGGCTCTAGGAATGTTGGGAAAATGAAATTTCTGAAGCGAGGAGTATGGTCGTGCGGGACTCTTTCTCTCAGGGGAGGTAACTTTTCACCCGAGTCCAAATCCCCAACCAGGGCATAATCTCTGCTCGACTGAAGCACCGATCCAGCCTGAACGATCCAGCAGGGTTTTTTGTCAACTGGGGGGCTGCAGCAAGCAGGAGGCAATGGCGAGGAGGGTACGTTTTACTTAAATCATTATTCACGAAGAGATTGCTCTTGCCCCTTCCCAAAAAATACTCCCGTGTGCCGATGGGGACAGTGACAGGCAACTTGCTGTTATAGCTGATCAGCCTGTCTAAACCACTCTAATGCGCGTAGGTCAAATATCAAAACGCAGTGATGATTCAAATACTGGAGGTGAACAGTACGCTTGAATTATGAGTGCAAGTCCCTAAGGACTGGACAGAAAGGAAGTTATTGGGAGAAATGAAATCTGTACATGTAAAATATCATAGGTTTATCACCATGTGACACAAACTCTATCAAATTTGTGTGATTTCAGGAATGGAAATTGCAATTTCTACCTTTTTATGAAGATTTTTAATACAGCACCTATAAATACTCCCTCCTCTTACATTTCGTCATAGTTCCTGTCTTGTCATTTATCCGCTTATCTGCTTATTTAACAGCAATCGCCAATGAACTTAATGTTATTATCACTTGTGTTTTTGCTTGAATTGCAGTGATTGAAATAAGTGTCCAAGTTGGGACCATTTCGTCTTTTTCATTACTGAAATACGTGGAGTATAACCTGTTCATAAGAATCGGCTTATCGCCTCGATTGAAAGTAACGATCTCTGCCAAAACCGCAGGAGAATTGTCGAGCGTTAAGCTTATTTGATTCAACGGTAAAAGTTAGGGTGAAGTGGTGTAAATGAAACAAAGGAAACATTGAAAATGACGGGTTGTTGTGCACTACAAATGTGTAAGTTTGCAATGAAAAATAGGCTTTAATTTACTTTAGTCACGAAATCACAATCCCTGATAACAGGTCCTGGTTTCTTTGAATACAGGAACTAACACCGCAATTCAAGACCATTTAGCAAGTAATTTTGCCAAGCGTGCAAGTTGTAACTTAAAGCTACCCTGGGACTTTTCTTAAGCGAGAAAATTGGAATTTAATCCACCACCACCGTGGTAATTATAACTCGACACTGCTTTTAATCATTTATTTACAAGCATGGGAAATGCCATTCCGGTTATTGAAGGGATGTCGAATTTTTTCGCTCCACACTCTCTTGGGTAGCGTTCCGCTTAGAAATCGTTTCGTGCAAGATTATAAACAGGGAACATCTGCAACTAGAACAACTGTATTTGCTAGCAAATACATTTCATTGTAGTGCGCAGCGTAAGGGGCCTATTGTGGTGCATTGTTATTTGGAACACTCAACTCTGTTTGTCTGGCGAGGTCAAGCTGTCACAAATAAATCTGAAAACAAAGGAGTTTGGTCAATGATACAATTAACACTTTCGTTTAACTTGCAAGGCAAGTACTGTACCTCAGAGCCAAGGAAAAGTATTGGAATGTGCTTGCCAACATCCAGTTTGTACTCAAAACAAAATCTTAACAAGGCTGAAGCGGAAGGAAATATTTAATTTCATTGAATAACACTAGCAATACAAACAAGGGTGACACTTGGATATGCTGCTGTTGGCAACTATTGTGGCAATGAGGCTATAAAAAGGTTTTTGATCCACATTCATAGCTGAACTCAGATGTTTCAGTTTCACTGCTGCTGTTTAGCCCAAGAACCAAAAAATACATGCAGACTCGTAGCTTCAGTGCAAGATGGGAAGGGGTAATTTATCTGTAGGACACACTGTAGATGTATGCGAAGGACTGTGCACCACCTGCCAATGGAGACTCCCTTAAGCTCCATGTTTAACTGTATGCTTTCTTGACTTACACTGACATGTTAGTCTGCCACTCCACGCCCAAATGACTGCATTAGAGTGCATATATGTGTTAGAAGTGCACCCATTGGAAGGGTCTGTCCACTTTATGGTACACACCCAGCTGGAAAAGTTGGAAAGGGTGCAGGGTGGGAGAGAAAGAGGTAGGGTGTAGAAACACTCTCACATGAGGGCATTGTGAGACTGAAAAGGAGCGGAGTGGGCTGCTGCTGTGAATTAATGAAGTTAGTGGTCTGATACATGCATCCATTACACCTGCCAAGGCTATCTTCAAGTCATTGCACAATTTCATGGCAGGCAAAGGCATAAATATAAGTAAATGTCATCTGGTAGTACATGTAAATCTCTTCTTCCAAGGTATCAACAGACTGGTTATAAGTTGTCAGATAAAATTGTTAGATCTGCACTCATACTGTCCCTGAACTTAGATGTTCACTGCTGTTGTTTATTCCATGAACCATGCATCCTTATGCCTGTCAAGAATGATATCATATTGCACACTCTTAGGTAAAAGCATAAGCAAATGTCATCTGGTGGTCCATGGAAATCTCTTCTTCCCAGGCTGGAACTGGACAGATTAGAGACCGTTTATAGTATGAGAGAAAAACGTATTTTGTGATACTCTTTCACATGGTTGAAGACATGCAGTGCAAATTTTATCAAAAATTTCAGTATTAGTTTGTATTTGACAATGACATGTTTAACTTTTCCTGGTTATTCTTTATAATAGCCTGTAGGTTAATGTGATCATTTAGAGAAATTGTGGTTGAAAATCAACAATTCACACACCTCAACAATTAAACACTAAAAAGATCTGACTTCCCTTGCTGGAGGTAAAACTACGTGTTGTACTCAGTCTAGCTTCATACTGTCTTTAATATACGACTGACCATTAAAAACAATTTAAAGCAAAATATGTCAATAATTTTACCTTTACCGAAAATAAACATCTAGAAGAATCTCCGAAGCAGGTATAAAATTTCTGAAAAAGTGGAATCAATAGCCGTGTTCCCATTTGATCCAGGGAGGTGGATCTTGATCTACCGAGGTGGATCAAACACTAAGGGGAACGCGGATCAACAACACTCACTCAAGATCAAGATCCACCGATTTTGATCGACCGTTCGGGGTAGATCAGATCCACCGCGCTGGATCAAAGTTTGTAATGGGAACACATCGGTAGATCAAGTGACCCTGGATCTCCGGTTACACTCATGTATGTTTTTGTGATACATCGATAAGAAATGCATGGCAGGCCGACTTGTAAACATTGGTGACCTTTTCGCGCTTGCGCAATGTGTTCATAAAACACGTTTGATCTACCGCGCTCACTCAAATGGGAACGCGGATCTCGATCAAGGTAACTGATGTTGATCCACCTCGGTAGATCAAGATCCACCTCCCTGGATCAAATGGGAACACGGCTAATGTAGCTCAATTTCACGGATTAATAAGCAGTGGTTAAACTTCCCAACTTCGAAGAAAACTAGTATTTTCATTATCATGAATTGAACCATTTTGTATGTTTCGGTGTGCATTGTAAGCCACTGGCACGAAAACGTTGTACACCTCTAAGACTTTTACAAGAAAAAATCGTTTTCAAAGAGATCTACTTTTCTTTCCATGCAAAGGTATGGCAGTTGTCTGGAGGATATTTGCATATTTGCAAGTCTGCTAGCTCTGGATTTTACTGAGCATCGAAGCTGTTAGCTTGAACAGCTGCATTGTACTTTGCCCAACCCTTTCCGGCGAAGAAGACCTATAATGCGCCCATATGGGTTCTACACAGTTTTGTGACAGTAATTCTTCTCTGTTTGCCAGGGAAATATTTAAATACCTGTTCTCAATATCAATTAAAGCTTTGAAATTGCAGCGTTCAATAAAAAGCCAATCCTCGTTGTGATGTAATGTCAGGGTGTAGCAACATGAACGGGATCGGCCATGAACATTTATACCAGGTGCGGCACTGGAGTTGGTTCATGCTAGCAGTTATTTCCAATACCACAATGCTAACTTCATCAGTTACACGCCTATAGATTGAATGGCCCAGAACGTCTTATCCCAGCACCTTCAGTCAAATTTTGGTTAGCACAGTGCTCACATGTCTCTCACTTTGTCAATATTGTCAGTCAATAAAGTGATTCTGGCAGGATTTCACCAAGCCTTGGGTGTTTTGGGATGACTTTAAGGTCAATTGTTACCCAGCTCTCAAACTAAGGACGGTTCACTATGTGCGTAACCGTGTAGGTACTGTCAATAGCGTCAACATGATGACGTTACCTGTCTGTGAGAAAGACAGGTTGCGCGTCAAATTTTTGACTGAGGACTGTGTCAGTCGACATGAGAAGTCATTCGCATGAGTATTGTGGAATGAACAAAAGCGCCGTGTACAAATAATTGATCATGACTGAAAAGAACGGGGCCATGTGTGACATCGTAAGTCATTCAACTGATATGTGCATTATACTGACCGTTTCCTGTTTGATCGATCGATTTAACCTTACCTCTAGATTCTGTAACCAGAGTTTCTGCACTAAAGCCAACACAACCATCATGCAACACGACAGCAAAAATGAACAAAAAAGCCAATAGGATTTATTACGACAAAAGTAAACGGGAATTGACAACAAAAGTTCTAATTAAAATCATTAAATAGAGAGTTATTAAGATTACCATGGTAGCCTACCATTGTATATTTCATTTTGTTAATTACATTTTGTTGAAAAACAATTTTTGTATACCACGATGTCAGAAAATATTACTCGAAGGGAAAGATATCCTAACATGACGAGGGGATATTGACTAAAATCTTTCCGAAAGTGACGTCGGAAACGAATCAACTAGCTTCCACTAATGGTAAGTTTTTTTTCTGTTACACCATCTTCTGCCAGATGAAACAACTGCACCGGAATATAAGCCTAACAGTGAGGTGACAGTGAGACTTTATTATTGGGTAAAGTGGGACAGGTGAAAGAGAGTAACTTTGAAAATACGGCATATAATAGCGTCCGAAATTTTCGGTATAATTGAAACATTCGATGTGGAACTTCTATCAAGGAAAAGACAACAGTGATAATCAGTGATAGCTGTAATTTGAAATTCCTATTTGGTCTCCCGAAATATTCATGCTTTTTTTATTTGCCAAATCAGCGGACGGGATCCTGAGTTCAAGTAGTGCGATGGACGAAAATTTGTACCCTGTATTCTTCAAGGAAATTACACCTTTTGGCCTCCCAAGTAACATAACTTGTCATTTAGCGTGTTGGACACTACACAAGTCATAAACTCTAACGTCGGTCTCTAGTTTGATGGCCCTATTCATCAACCCATAACTAAGTTGGGGTTTTGCCCATTTTCGAGTGCATCAGGCGAGTCAAGTTCTATTTTGTATAGTCTTGGCCAAGACCCTGATACAAGTTAGTACAACATTTCCTACTCCCCTTTCAATACGATTTCTATTATCTTCAGAATTTCTCAGTACTACTATTTATGAAGCAAATCTCTCAGCAAAATAATTAATGCCCGCACTCCCTATTTTAAATTCTAAGAAGAGAAGGTGCACCGCGTCTTGACCATGATTATTATTTAGTACAGTATACCGCTTCAGATTGAGCTAAGTACATGTGCACATGGAAACATCATTGTTGGTACCACTTTGGGGGTTTCCAATCATGCTTAGATCAGAAAAATGGCAAAAGTCGTCGCGTTCGGGAGAAAACTGCCTTCGGGGAAAATGAATTTTAACCCATATTTGTTATGGGGGCGCGGTTTTCAAACAACTCCGATGATGCATTGCAATTATAACTTCTTGTATTTGTGATATTTATACTTTTGCAAGTTTCTTTAAGCTCTTCGAAGGTATTACAGAGAATGACAAACTAAGCTACTCTCATGTAAAGTGATGAAGCCTCGCGACTCCAGCATGTCAAGTAAGTCGATGCAGTACGGGGATCCTGCCAAGCAGCAGGGAGGTGTTAGGACCAGAAACAGAAAAAACAGATGGAGAGTTCCAATCGAATAAATGATGATTTATTCGTTGATTAAGTTCAAAAAAGAGATGATCAAGTTTTAATCATTCTGGCGGCAGAAAAAAAGATTAATTATCTACAGCTAGGTTACTCAAGTGCTCCTCTCTGAAGTCTGATGCACGAGTGTCCAGCTCGCATGCTCGGTCTTGGAAACCTCGTGCGAGATCCGAACACCTGCAGTCCCCTGATTGGTCAAAAGTTATGACGCACCAATGTAAATGAGTGTAATGATATAGATGACCAATGAAGAGGCTGCAAAGGGAGAAATTGGCCACACCTTGAAAATATGGGTTACAGTGTGCACGTGGAACTACGGCGACGTAATATGTCACGTCCACCCGGTAACACGTGACGGTAAACAGGAAGGGCCCTGGGAATCTAGAACAAAAGGAAGGGCGAGGTGCGCGTAAACAACAAGATGGCGTCTGCTAAAGGTCATGGAGAGTGCACCATATTACATAACACTACCGCGCAAATCCAACGGAGATGAACTTTCAGAATCACCTTGCAGTTTCTCAGGAAAGAGAAATTCGCACAAGTTTAAAATCCAGGCGCGGATCCAAGGTGGGTGGGGAAATTTTGCGGCCTCATCCCTCCCTTTTTCGCCAGATCAACAATAAAACATACCGGAATTAGAAGAACAACTCCTACACTTCACTGTTTCTCTTACGTCATACTCCTTTTTAGGGAGATCTTGGTCCGCGTCTGAACTCTGTGTTGATGGGGGAATAAGAAAGTTAAATTCGTCATGTTTGGTTGCTCACCGCGCGGATTTTTAAGATATCAAGCAAATTTGCTTTACGTTAAGTCCGACGCTTAATTTATTAATCGTTACAGCCGCAAGTTTTTTGCGCTCTTTCCCGCATAAAGGTGTGACAGTGGATTGTGCGGGAATTGGCGCTTGTAGGCCTAGCCCTATATACATTGTTGATGGTCCATTTTGTGTAATTCGCCCTTTGTGTCGTAACTATAATCTTACATTGGAATACATACACATTTAATAAACGAATCGACGATTGTGCAGAAGTAAACACGTAGTGCTCTTTAATATACATACCGTTTTTCCCCAATCTGGGAAACCCCATTTTTACCCCAAAAGCAAAATCTCCCGAACTGGTTAAGGGGAGTGAAGAATGAGGGTCGGGTAATAAAAAAGCTAATAGTCAATGTATCGACACGATCTTCACAAGCCCTCCTTCATCCGTGTGGTTGTGACCCTCATCCAACCATCCACCCCAGCAGGTCCAAACTCGGGAATTCCGATATAGGCGGCACTGGCACTGTACAGGGGGCATCGAAAAGTATTGTCTACAGTCAGTGTGCTAGTTGTGGCACCATGTGAAAACTACTAGTGGGAACCATTTTCTACTGTCTTCCACAGATAACTCAACCAGCACCGGATTGAAAGGAATGCATTCTCAAGGAGCGCGCCAAATTTCGCTATTCGGATTTGAATGTACACTCTGTTCGCAACTGAGGAAATCTGCCGTGAAATGTTCAAAATAGAACGTAACAAGGCTGTAATCGCCTTTCTGTTTCTCACAAACACATCCAGGTGGTGGGTCAGTACTTTTCAAGTTGCGAGGGACCTAAGACAACAACCATAGGGCAGGCTTCAGGTGGTCCAGTACGGTTTTGGTAAGCTACAAAGAAAAATTCTTGCGACTCCGAGGTTTGCAAGCACTGTTAATATGTGACAAAAACTGTGAATATTATCGAGAATTTAGATGGAAGTTATAGTATTTTCATATTGAACGAAATTTTGCATTGCGGAAAAACATTATTTTTATAAATTTCTGGTAGGAGTGAAGTTTACATAGCTTTAAATTTATATAGGCCTGTAGTCACTACATGCTTAACTTGATAAAAAGAAATATTGCGTTTAAAATGCTCCAACATAGTATTAAAAATAGATAGCTCTAGTCATTTTCAAATCATTCGGTCTCAACAATTAACCCAAGCAATAGCTTACTCCTCAAAAAAATGTACAAGAAGAGTTACGGAAATTACATCTTTTGAAATGTTGAAAGTTTGGGTGAACAAATTATTCTCGAACAACAAATAACCGTCTAGCTACATCGCTGTACACACCTTACCATGCAGGACAGTAGAAAATAACTACACGCCCCCCCCCCCCACACACACACACTTCACAAATCGACGCCATTACTGACCGCTAAGTGAGGGTAACCGATCTTGCCATCTTCTTTTATGTTAGTGATGATCTCGCCGCATAAGTAGACCTTGTTTCCCTCCATCTACACCATGCGACGAGACACATTGCAACAGTAATGTCTTGTCGTGGTGGCGACTGACGACTAACTAGTTTTAAAATTGAAATATTGCGCTTGTTTTACAAGGAAATTACATCCTTATGACCGGAATGCAAAAATGCATTCAGGATGACACATACATGTTTTTTTTTTCAATAAAATGCTACATGTCTTGTAACACCTGGTGACCGAAAGTGACCTTTGACTCCACCAGTAAGTAACTGGTTTTTCTTTTAACCAAAACACTTCTATATTAAAAAAACAAATTTCATAATGTGCCTTAAGATATTCTGCCAACAAGCTTTTCAGAGTTGAATGCCAGGTGATACCAGATGACCATTGACCTCCACCAAACGCAACAGGTACAGTACTTTCAACTCACCATAACACATCCAAATACTAATTATAAAATCCATCTAAGTTTCCTACCTTGAGATATCCCTTTGACAAGGTTTTCAAAGTTTGATCTTTGGGGACCCCAAATGAGCTTCACCAAGGACTGCAGATGCCATCTTCCTACCATAACACATCCTCATACTAACTTTGAACTCTATCACAGTTTTCTACCTTGAAATACAAAATAAAATTGGGTTTTCAAATTTTGACCTTGGATAATCCCATGGGAACTCTGTCCTCTCCCAAAATAAAAAAGGGTCCACTCTCCCATCATAATTCATGAAAAACCAAGTTTGAAAACAATCCAAGCTTCCTAGCTTGAGATATCGTTTAACAAGTTTTACTGAGTTTGACCCCTATGTGACCCCAAATGTCCTTTGACCTATATCAAAAATCAAAGGGGTTTTCCTTACATCATAAAGCAGCAATATATCAAGTTTGAAAACAATCCGAGTTTCCTACCTTGAGATATCGTGTAAACAAGAATTTCCGGGTTTGACAAAATGTGACCTTAAATGACGTTTGACCTTCACCAAAATAGATAGGGTTCCTTCATCACCTCATAACACATCAACATATTAGGTTTGAAATGAATCCAGGTTTCCCACCATGAGATGTTGTATAAACAAGAATTTCGGGGTTTGACCCATGTGACCCCCAAATGACCTCTGACCGCCAAGAAAATTAATGGGGTTCTCCCTTACATCATAACACATCAACGTGTCAAGTTTGAAATCAATCCGAGTATCCTACCTTGAGATATCGTGTAAACAAGGATTTCCGGGTTTGACAAAATGTGACCCCAAATGAACTCTGACCTCCACCAAAATGAAAAGGGGTTCTTTCTCACGTCATAAAGCATCAACATTTCAAGTTTGAAAAGAATCCACGTTTCTTGCCATGAGATATTGTGGAAACAAGGATTTCGGGGTTTGACCCCATGTGACCTCCAAATGACCTTTGACCTTTACCAAAATCAATAGGTTTCTTTCTTACATCATGAAGTATCAACATGTCAAGTTTGAAATTAATCCAAGTTCGTTATCTTGAGATATCGTGTAAACAAGGATTTCGGCGTTTGACCCCCTGTGACCCCAGATGACTCTTAACCTCCACCAAAATCGATAGACTTCTTCCTCTCAGTATGGGGTATCTGTTACCAAGTTTGAGGATTGTTAAATCTTCCCTTCTCAAGACATCGTGTAAACAAGCAAAGTGTCACAAACACACACAATACACACATACATACACACACACGCCATCATGTCATCATCTCTTTTCATCGAAACCAAAAACCATATTTGTTGGCAAGGATTTAAATTTCAAATAAGACAGTTTGGTAGCTTTCTTTTGAAGTTTCCTTCAAAAAGAAATTCGGTTTAGTTGTTCAAGAATAATTTGTTCACCCAAACTTACATTTCAAAAGATGCAACTTCCATAACTCTTCTGGTGCATAATTTTTGAGGAGATGAAGTTTTGCTTGGGTTTATTGTTGAGACCGAACGATTTGAAAAAGACTAGAGCTGTTTACATTTAGTGCTATGTTGGAGCATTGTAAACGTAGTATTTCCCCTAAAGAACATGATGTCCACGTTATGCAACAAGTCCCAGGTCCATGAAGCGATTCACGGAAAATTTTAACTTTTAACATTACTCTTATTTATAAAATTGAAGGGGCAAGAATGTGTTCTGTCCATTTCAATAAACTGGCCTTCGCGGTCTTATCTGTCCTTGTTTTCAGTTGCACGTTACAGTTTTAGTGCTACCGAACATGTTCGGTGGCATTGCTGAACCGTGGGTTGCAAGTCTGCTTGCAAGTCTGCTTGCAACTCGTTCCAAAGCACTCACCGATTTGCAGCGCGTCTGAACAATCCCGTTGTATTGAGCTACGTCGCATCGAGTCGCATGGTGAGGACGTGGCTTTACGAAAACGCTTGAACACACATTGACACATGTTGCAGGGCATACGAAAATACGTAATTGTAAAAGCATGGCAATAAGTGGTGACACATGTGGTATTGGAACCAAATTAACACACAGGACCACTCTTTCCCTGGATGAATGTTATACGTAACCGTAAATCCTGCGTCAAAGTGGGGGCAAACTGTATCTCGTTGACATTTGTGCCGAAACAGGAAAGAGTGTGGCACTAACAAATTGAACTTATTAAAAATTGTTTTCTTGAAACTACAACTTTTCAAGCATTTAAGCAATTGCACAAATCCCCTATCTTACGACAATTTGCCATATGCTACGTGAATCACGTGATTTTGCGTTTTCCATGCACTTTTCCCATGTTCAACATGGGTCAATGCTAGGCGAAGCAGGTCACTTTTAAAGAATGGGTCGAATTCCTATGAAAAAACACAAATTTTCATGTTAAAGATCACTAAAATTCACATGACCATACTGTTCTACTGTTAGACGCGGAATTTTGGGTGTTTTGGGTGTATTGCAATATTTGTCACGCACTTTTGTAATTGTGAAGGTAACGTTTTAAACAGTTAAATGAATAATGGAGTGGACTAAGGATCTCAATTCTTTCCGAACCGGCTGGTAAGATTGCTAAATTCTGTTGTCGTGATTTTTTCAAAGCAACAGACGACGAATATAGAAATCTTAAAAACTCATTTAACTTTGAATAGAATTGTACCATCATTTGTTTCGTATTACTTACTTTCAGTTTCGACAATTTTATCGTGACGCCATCAGTTTGGCTGCCGGAGTGGCACACCACTAAGATTCAATACTGTTTATTAAAAGAATGCCAAAACAGCGTAACCGCATTACCGTTCTTCAAACCATTAAGATACATCGGCTGCTTAGTCAGAAGACGATAAATTCCTAATAAGTAAGTCCAAGGTATAATTACAGTTTATTTTTAAATTGCACTAAAGAGGGTGCAATTTCAGCCGTTAGAAGGGTGAAAGTTATAAAGCTCCTTCTAAAAGAGAGGCAATTTACTCAATGAAGAGTGTTATTGTGTATTGCGTGAGCAACTGTCAATTTACAGAATTTGTAAGCAAATCTGTGAGACATTTCCTGCTCCGATTAATTGTTCAAGTAAATGACGTTAAGATTGCTTTGGGGATAAGTGTTTGTTTTTTCGTGTGCTCGTTTTGGTTTTTCGTCTAATAAAGGAAAAAACATCAATGGTTGATTTTATTTTTCAGTCAACTTTATTCAAGAACAAAATTTTCAAATAGAATATCAATCGTTGTGCTACATCCAAATAATAAATGTTGGGTACATCAGTCAGGTAATATCAGCTTGTCAATTTCAGCGCATCATGGAAATTGAATTCGGGATAAAACTGGAAGTCACTGCAGCTTAATGAAATAAGTGGGGGAAGATTGGATTATAATCTGCTTGTTGTAAGGATAAGCTGAGCCTTCTAGTTCTGTTTTATCACAGTTGATAAGACAGTTCAGAAGCCGAATATTACAGCATTCAATTTGTGAAAATTATTCAAACACTCACGATTTTTTTACAACAGACAAAAATTACAGACTAAATTTCCTGTGAAAGTTGAAAACCAACTGCCTTCGGAAATAAACATCCATTCTTATTTTTTTTCTAAACCCCAGTTGTTAAACCAGATATCTTTAATTACTGTTTTTCCTAATGGAAACTAATGGAAAAATAAAAAGAATTAATGAAACAACACAATATCTTTGAGTAAAGATATAACATAATTGTCTGAAAAAAATAACACAAGGTACAAAGTGTGTACAAAGTAAATATTATCTAAACTATATATACTTTATTCTGATGAGAAGGGTATATTCTGCAGTCAAAGGAAAAATCCGCTCAAACTAAGCTTCATGCTATAAAAACGTTTGTTATTTTACTAAGTTCCTTGCTTCTTAAATCCACAGACTCCTTGACTTAACCCATTGAAACATTTTTTGCCGAAATAATTGACACATTTTGTGACAGAGATAATTGTTAGCTTAAGCAAAAGTATCCCAAAATAGCCCCTTAATGGTGTTTCCCATGCAAATTATTTGCAAAGAGTCTTCTCTGACTGCTTAAATGAACTGTTATCTTGGTGGTAATGGCTGTAGAGAACCGACGAGCAGCGGCTGATCATAAAGGACCATCTTACTCATAGAAAGGTGCATTTCACTTGGGAGAGGAAGAAATACTTTTGCCCGCACATGCCTCTGTGCTCGAAAGACTATATACTGGAAAACTGAGAACCCTCAGATAGCCGAAAATAGCATTTTCCTACCTTGCACATAGGGTCCAAGCAGGTGAAATTTTGAACTTTTGTTTGGAATAAAATCAATCAATCAAAAAAATGCATGTAGTTAGATACTTGGCAGTTAAACTGTGCCACTCCTGATAGATTTTCTTGTTATCAAGGAAGAATAATTCCTAACTTAATTGACAAAAACGAAAAATTATGTTCAATGTTCTGTGAAGAAATCTGTGCGCCCGAAAGATTAAGCGAAAAGCCACCACTGGTTAGCGTACAGAGGGTTTCGGAAGATTGCAAGGCCTCAGATAATCGGAAATGTCACTTTAGAGCTTAGTACGTGAATTTAAGCAGTTGATATTTTGATCCTTTCCTTTGAATGAATTCAATGAAAATCCTGCTAAGTGATCAGAAAAAAATCCCGAATTTTACCACTACCTTTGGATTTTCTCTCTATCAATGAATAGTGAGTACTTATTTTGACAAATAACGAAAAATGATGTGGAAGCATGCACTGTTTTGTTAAGTAATCTGTTCGACAGAAAGACTAAACAGAGAAGTTTGAAAAATCGAACCCATTCAACAGCCTGAAATGACTTCGACGAGGCTTGTAACCAGAGAGTTAACGAAGTTGTCGGTACTTTGAGCTTTCATTTTGCAATACAGTTTACATTTCAATAGAAAAAAGCAACTTGCCAAGTGATTAGAAACTTTCCAGAAAATGCGTATTGTATCACTACCAGAAGAATGATGAAATGGAACAACGGAATTGTTAACATGCTCATGTTTTGACTCTTGGCTCTTTAAACTCTTGACTGAATTCAGTTATACAAGTGTGATAGATTCTCACACTTCTGTACATCACTTTGTTTAATTGAAAACAGCATACCCTGTTTCCATTACCGTTAACCGAATTAGACTGCCAGGGCAGGATAGAAGCAAACTCTTGGGTAATGCAAGTACCATAACAACCACCGTCCTTCCCTGTAATTTTGAAATTGAAAACATCCCATATTTTTTTTAAATCTTCACCCAAATATTTTTCTATATTTGACAAAGGTTTTACAAGACTACAGTATGACGTGGGGCTGGGGAAAAGTTTTTCAAAAAGCCGCTCGAATATGTCGCAAAACTTTCATTTGTAACATTTTTATTTTTCATGAAATTTTAATTTAAATAATAACGATTATCCGGGCAAATTTTTGCAACAAATGAGCCTACCGGCTATTTTGGGCATTTTGTTCCACAAGATTTAAAAACACGTGGAAGACCGATTGTTTCTTTTTAGACATGGGATTCTGGAATGTGTCGCATTCTTTGTTCCTTTTTATGTTTTTGAAATTGTTAAAAGCTGTGATACTTTTCAATTTGGGGGGGGGGGGGGATTCCTGAAAGAATTTGTATATTCGAGCATTTTGGTGTTGTGTTGTGTAAGACTAACCTCACTCACAAATAAAAACTTTTTTGAGCTGCCCGGATATATTGCGACTAATGTTTTCCTTTCCTCCGGCATTTCTTGGTTGATGGTTTCGTGCACGCTAAGGAGTTCTCTTTGTTAATTTATCCTTGTCAAGTTTTAAAATTTAAAAGTCTGCCCAATTTTTCTCAGATTCCTGCCCGAATTTTAAATCTTACCGATTATTTTATTTGCACGTGGGGGACCAGTCCGCTCCTTGAAGCTCTCGTCCTCGTTCGACTATGATCTTACTCCGAAAAGGCAGAGTGATAATCTTGCAATCAGTGATTCTGCCCCGCGATGTAATGCTTCTGTCTATAATTTCCTGGACACTGACAACTATTTTAATTATTACATTTAAAGATGTTCTGTTTTGTTTCTAATTAAGTATCTGAAGTAGAAGAGAGTCTAGCAGACCCGTTTTCAATTGGCTTTTTTTTAACGTGTACGTAATAAGTGGCTATTTCAATGCGGTCAAATAGTGTGAATCAGGTATCATTACTGGTACTTATTTTGTGCTTTTATCAATTTCCAGATATCCAAAACGTACTTCTAGCAGTGATTGAGTTCAAAAATTGGTTACTTCTACAATTTCCCCTGTATTTGGCTGTAGTAGATCTACACAAAGTTACTTTTAGCCCAGTTTCTGTAGAAAATTTGGCTCTTCTGGAATCTTCAACTTTACTGACCGAGATCCCTTGCCCCGTTACTGTTGTTGACACTTACAGGTAATACATGTACGGACTTAAAGAAATTCAAAATGATAAGCGTAAGCATATAAGAGGCAAAGTCAAGTTATTTAGTTAGATAAAGTTTTACGGCCCAGCTTCCAACCAATTTGGTTCAAGTCGAATTTTCCACGGCTTTTTTCCAGTTGTGGCACACTGGCCCTTGTGTTCCCTAAAAGACCGTTAAGTGACAGGCAAGTTGCTGTAACAGCTGATCGGTCTATCTTAACCACTGTAATGCACGTAGGTCAAATATAAAAACGCAGTGCTGATACAAATACTGGGGATGAGCATTACGCTTGAATTGAGAAAACAAATCCTTAAGGACTCGACAGAAAAGAAATGATAGGGAGAAGTTAAATTTGCAAATGTAAAATCATAGATTTTTCACCCATGTGACATAAACTCTCTCTAATTTGTATGATTTAAGGAACTGAAACTGTATATCCTACCTTTTCTATTTCTCTTTGAGGATATTGTTGAAGACTTTAAAAACCCCTCTAAATACCCCCTCCCCTTACATTCCGCCATAGTCCCTGTCCTGTCATTTATGTGCTTGTCTGCTTGTTCTACGGCAATCGCCAATGAACTTATAATTTTTATAATTATTTTTATAATTATAATTTTTTAATTTTATAAACACTTTGTTCTTTACTTAAACTGTAATATTCAAAAAAGAATATAAGTTGGGACCATTTCGTCATTTTATATTACTTTCATACGTAGTGTATTTATTACCTTCTTCTTATTATCGGATTATGACATCGATTAAAAGTAAAGATTCCTGCCGAAATCGCGTAAATGCGTTAGTTTGCAATAAATAATAGCTTCAATGTCCTTAAAGCACGGAATCATAAAACGCCTTTTGCTTGTTTTTTTTCTTTTATTTTTGGTTCTCGATTTTTTCTTTAATAGTATGCCTTCCATGAAAGCTATAAATACGACCATAGAGTAATAACTCCATGATACCACAGACACAAAGTTTGAAAACTCTTTACATGTTGGACTGGAAAGGGGTAGTTATAACAGGACAGCCCGAGGAAAGACGAAGCACAAACAATTGGTGTACAATACGAGATCTATGGTCCAATAAAGGTGTAATATATAACAGGTCCTTGTTTCTTTGAATGAAGGACCTAACACTGCAATTCAAATCATTCAGTAAGTTATTTTACATTACACGGTTGACAGAGTACCAAAGCGTGCAAGCCGTAACTTAAAGCTACCCTGGGACCTTTCTTAAATGAGAAAAATGGAATATAACTCACTGTCACGGTGGTAGGCTAATGATGCATTTTTTTATCAGCCTGCCGATTAACTGCCATTGTACTGTTGTTGCAAAAATAATGATTCTTGTAAATATTACATTTATTTTTCACCTTTTGTTCTGTATTATGTTTAAGCTGTAAATAAAGTTCTCCCTTCAATTTCAGAGGGAAAAAGTATAAATTTTTTATATTTATGGCTCCAGTCTTCTGAAATTAAAAAAAAAAGACGTTGAAAATAAATGCGGTAACTTTCCGCTAAAAAAATAATATCTTTTTGGATTGATTTATCACTTTCATTGCTGTTTTATTTTACTCTTCTTATCTAAATTTCTCATGATAAAGCTGCTCCCACACACTGAACACCCAACATGATTGTGCGCAGTGGGTTGATGGGGAGTTCGTCAGAGTCCCGTGAAAAATCGGTTGATATTCGCCTGCAGTGCTATAAGATTTAGAAGATTTGACGCGTCAATAGAGTCATGAAATTTTACGAACGATATCAGGGTAATGGCCACGAACTCGTATACACGGACAGAGCATGTAACGTCTACGTCCTATCCGTAGATTGTCTCCACCGACTGGGACAAAAACGCCGCACCAAGATGGCCGCCGTGAAGCTATAATATGTATGATTTGACAAGGGGTCTGTAATATTTTAAACAAAAGTTAAACTTGAATAAGAAACAATATCATATTCCTGCAATACGTGTAGTGATTTTGAAATTACCTTGAATTATTTCGAAAACTATTGCAAAATCTGGGAATTGACTTGAGCAAGTCCAATTTATTCACACAAATATCATAGTAAGCAGCCAGATTGGTGCGCTTTTTCTCACACGTATGGTAGCGACAATCTACCGTGCAGTATGCTCTGTCTATGTATAGAAAGTCGGTGGTAGTGGCATATTTATGCTGGATAATAAGTCCCTAATTTCCTATCGTCGAATTGCTCTATATACATGCATTTAATGTGTGCAAACGTCAAAATCCCACTCGGAGCCCTTTCATCTCTGAAGTACAATTTGGGAGCAGATCTGCGAAACGGTCAAAGGATAAACACTTCACAAACTTCAATGTGATCTCCGACGCACCTGATTTGTGCTGCAGCAGAAATTACGGTACAACTAACGAATAATCACTATAATTTTGAAAGGTTAAAATTTTGCGTGTTTGTATATCACTGATGATATTTTTGGAGGTAAGGTAACTTTAAAACTTTGTGTTGATTAGTTTGCCAAAAATGCTTTTCATTTTGGGGGTAGCTAGATCTACCTTTACAATTAAAAGAAATAAATCAAAATAGGGGACAATAAGGGCTGACCTAGGTCAGTTTGAATTGACAATCATGTGTCAGGTAAAAGAGTCATGTGACGAGCGAGATGACATGCCCCATCAGTACATGGTAGGTTCTGCCAATAGCGAATGGGCGGGAAGTGGAACGCCCCCAATCGATTTGGGAACAGAAATGAAATTTTTCGGGCAGAGTAATATTAGTTAGTTAGATGGAGTTTTACGAAGCAGTTTCCAATCAATTGGTTCAAGTCGAACCGGTCACCCCTTTTTCAGTTTTGGCACACTGGCTTTTTTCCTTACTCCATCGCTTATGCTGAGCACCAAGCATTTTAGAGTCATCGGTATGACCCGGCCAAGTTTTAACTCCCGACCTCCCGAATGCAAGTCGGGTGCTACAACATGCAGTCGGTCGCACAGAGTGGAGAGGCTTATCGCTAACGAAAACTCAAAATTACAAATGATATTGTTTGTAATAGTTTATTTACAAGCATGAGAAATGCCATTCCCGCTATCGAATGGGGTTCAAATGTTCTTGCTCCACATCAACCAACGAAACAGGGCAGAGTGTGACAAAGTGAAATTATTAACATTTTTTCTTGAAAATACAACTTTCCAAGCATTTAAGCATTTACATACATCCCCTATCTTTCGACAATTTGCCATATTCTACGTGCATCACGTGATTTTGCGTTTTCCATGCACTTTTTCACAGATTCAAAATGGGTCAATGCTAGGCAAAGAAATCCAATTTTAAAGAATGTTTCAAATTTCTATGAAAGAGGCGAATTTTCATGTTAAAGATCACTAAAATTCACCTGACCATACTGTTCTACTGTTAGACGCGGAATTTCGGGTGTTTTGGGTGTATTGCAAGATTTCTCATACAATTTTGTAAAGGTAACGGTTTAAATAAATAATGGAGTGAACTAGGGATCTCAATTATTTCCGAACCGACTGGTAAGATTGTTATATTCTGTTGTGTGATAATTTCAGAGTACAGACGAAGAGTATAGAAATTTTAAAACTCATTTAACTTTGAATAGATTTGTACCATCATTTATTTTGTATTACTTACTTTCTGTTTCGACAATGTTACTGTGACGCCATCACTTTGACTGCCGGAGTGGCACATCACTAAGATTCAATACTGTTTATTAAAAGAATTCAAAAACAGCGTAACCGCATTACCGTTCTTCAAACCATTAAGACATAACGGCTGCTTAGTCAGAAGACGATAAATTCCTAATAAGTAAGTCCAAGTTTTAACTACAGTTTATTTTTTATCTGCACTAAAAAGGCGTGCAATTTCACTCTTTAGAAGGGTGAAAGTTGTAAAGCTCCTTCTAAAAGAGAAGAAATTAGGCAATGAAGATTGTTAGTGTGTATTGCGCGAGCAACTGTCAATTTACAGGGTTTGTAAGCAAATTTGTGAGACATTTCATGTTCCGATTAAGTGTTCAAGTAAATGACGTTAAGATTGCTTTGGGGATAAGTGTTAGTTTGTTTGTTCGAGTGCTCGTTTGGGTTTTACGTCCAATAAAAGACAAAACGGTCGTGACTGCTTTTATTTTTATTCAAGGACATAATTTTTAAATAGAATATCAATCGTTGTGTAACATCCAAACGATTAATGTTGGGTACATCAGTCAAGTAATACCAGCTTGTGAATTTCAGCGCAACATGGAAATTGAATTCGGGATAAAACTGGAAGTCACTAAGCTTAATGAAATATGTGGGAGAAGATTGGATTATAGTCTGCTTGTTGTAAGGATAAGCTTAGCCATCTATTTCTGTTTTATCACAGTTGATAAGACAATTCAGAAAACGGATATTACAGTATTCAATTTGTGGAAATTATTCAAACCCTGACTATTCGTTTTAACAGACAAAAACTGCAGACTACATTTCCTGTGAAAGTTGAAAATCTACTGCCTTCGGAGATAAATATCCATTCCTAATTTTTTTTTCTAAAACCTTGCGAAACCAGATACTTTTAATTACTGTTTTTCCTAATGGAAACTAATGGAAAAATAAAAAGAATTAATTAAAAAACACAATGTCTTTGTGTGCAACTCTGAAAAAATAACACAAGATACAAAGTGAGTACAAACTAAATGTTATCTAAACTATATATACTTTATTCTGATGAGACGGGCATATTCTGCAATCAAAGGAAAATTTCGCCCAAACTTAGCTTAATGCTATAAACATATTTATGTAAGGTGTAGCTTTGCTCCATTCCTTGCTTCTTAAATCCACAGAGTCCTTGACTTAACCCATAGAAGCATTTTTTGCAGATATAATTGACACATTTTGTAACCGATATAATTGCGAACTTAGACAAAAGTATCCCAAAAAGCTACTTAAAAGTGTTTCACATGCAAATTATTTGTAAAGAGTCTTCTGCTTAAATGAACTGTTATCTTGGTGGTAATGGCTGTAGAGCACTGACGGGCAGCTGTTGATCATAAAGGACCATCTTACTCATAGGAAGGTGCATTTCACTTGGGGGAGGAAGTAAAAATTTTGCCCAAAATGCATTTGTGCTCGAAAGACTATGGGCCTATACTGGAAAACCGAGAACCCTCAGATAGCCGAAAATAGCATGGAAAAAAAACTGTCCCTCATGGCCTACGCTGAGTACCAAGCATTTTAATAGTCTTCGGTAAGACACAGCCAAGTTTCTAACTGCTGACGTCCCGACTGCAAGTCGGGTGCTACAACATGCAGTCGGTCTGGCAGAGTGGAGAGGCTTAGTGCTAACGAAAACCGAAAATTACAAATGACATTGTTCGTAAGAGTTTATTTCCAAGCATCGGAAATGCCATTCCCGCTATCGAAGGGTTTTCAAATTTCCTTGCTCCACTCCAACTTGAGTGGCGCTCCGCTTGGATATTGTTTCGTGCAGGATTATAAACTCCTTGCAAAGAACCTCTGAAATAAGCTAAAAATGATAGTAAACGAATAGTTTCTTAAGTTTAACTCATCTGAACGTCATTCAAGCCATTTTTCACATTTTGACAGAATTTTAAGATGTGTCATCATTTGCGAACTAAGGGCAAAAATATATTCCGGGAAGAATCTACTTTGCCCACCCCTTCCGGCAGGGTGCAGCTCATAGGCCAATGGATTCAACGCAGTTTTGTTAGAGTAATTCTTTTCTGTTGGCAAGGAAAGCATTTAAATACCAGTTCTCAATATCAATTACTGCTTTATGCTTGCAGCGTTCAAGATTATTATTATCAAGTTAATCCTCGTAGTGATGTAATGTCAAGGTGGAACATGGCAACATGAAGGGAAACGATAAACACCGACACTAGTTCGTACGGCATAGCTTGTTTCCGATAGCAAAATGCAAATTTAATCATTGGTGTTACGTACCTATAAATTGAATGACTCAGAACGGGCTTACTCCAGCACTGTCAGTCAAATATGGGTCATCGACCAAGGACATTGTAACTCACATGTCCGTCACTTTTTCAATATTGTCAGTCAACAAAGTGATTCGGGTTGGATTTCACCATGTCTCGGGTGTTAGTCACGTTGCTGACTTAGGGATGAATAATTTTAGGTCAAGTATTACCCGCTATCAAACTATGGATGGTTCCCTTTGTGCGTCATTGAGTAGGTACTGTCAATACCTTCAATGTGGTGACGTTACATGTCTGTCAGAACAGGTTGGGCGTCAGCTTTGTGACTTTAAGGGGTGTGTCAGTTTACATGAGAAGTCGATTCACAAAAATAAATGAGGAGTACGCCAATGAACAATAACGCCGTGTGCAAATGACTGATAATGGCTGACAAAAAAGAGGCAATATGAGGTAAATTGAGCTGATATGTGCATCATACTGACCGATTACTGATCAATCGATCGATTAAGCTTACGTCTGGATTCTGTAACGGTACCGAAATTTCTGCATTAAAACGAACACTACCACAACGACAGCAAGTAAGGGAAACAAATAATAAGTACAAAGACAATACGCAAATTGACAACAGCAGTAGTTATTAAAATGATAAAATAAAAAGTATTTTAAATTATCATGGTATCTCACATTTTTTTAAAGAACGATTTTGTGAACCACGATGTCAGAAATAGTTGCTAGAAGTGCAAGATATCCTCAACATGACGAGAGGATACTGACTCAAATCTTCCCAAAACTGACGTCAAAAACTAAATATCAACAAGATTCGACTGATGGTAAGTTTTTTTTTATTATTTGTTACATTATCTTCTGTTAGATGAAACAACGGGAATATATGCCCAAAAGAGAGGTAAGCAGTGAGATTTGATATTATAAATAGAATAACTTTGAAGATAAGACATATAATATAAAGCGCCCGACATTTGTCGGTATATTTAAAACATTCAATGTGGAAATTATATCAAAGAAAAAGAGTACAGTGATAATCAGTGGCTCTATTTTGTACTTCTTCTAGGTTTCTCGAAATGTTCATGTTTTATTTGTTACATCAGCCGATGAGATCCTACGTCACTCAGTGCGATGGATTGACATTTTGTACTCTGTATTCGTAAGCCTAGACTAGTGAAAAAATAAAACTGTTTGGCTTTCCAAGTGACCTAACTTTCAATTGGCTGGATCATCTGATCATAAGCTATAGTCCATGACATTTTGTAGCATCTTAGGGATTTGCTTTATTTTTTCTACATTTCATAGAAATTGCTATGATGTAGATTAGATATGATGTAGATTATCAATTACACATTCTGGAAAGAATTTGCTCCATGTTTTTCGTGTGCAAAAGGGGTTGCCAGCTATTTCAAAATGGCTGCCATTTTAAACTTTTTTGGCATTAAAAGTTAAGAAGTTGAACAGTTCCCGTGCAAAAGTACAGTTAAGTTTGTAAAGCATTTTGTTTCCAACTCACTAATTTTGTTGACCTTCCCTTTACTAAACAAGATCTGACCCTTTCACACACAACTGTTCCGAGAACATTTGTACGGAAGCGTAGAATACATTTGCCATTGTTAAAATATGTTTTGATCAAATGATTCTTATGGACAGGTTCTCAGCCATAATCAAAACATTCAATTAAAGGAATCGCAACGGCAGTTTAAATTAAATTCGTTCCTTCAAATCTTTCTTCAAATAAAGTTGAGGGCGTGTCTTTGCGTTGGCCTTTTACCACTGCATGGCTGCTCAAACTAATTGATCTATGAATTGAGATAGGAATTTGGGGAGGAGAACAGGATTACATTCCGTAACAAATAGTGCGTCAAAGCGTTCGTGCAAGCTGTGTCTCCTACCTTCTCTCTTAATTTTTTACATTGAATTTCGATTGAATATCAATCCATATAGATAATCTTACTCGGTTGAAAATTGTCCACCTTAATATAGATTGGTCCCTAATTTCACTCTTTTAGATTGGTTTTCAATACACAGTTATTATCTCAAACGTTGTCATTTTCCAAGGCGCTAGTTTTTAAAAATATTTGCATAAAAATATAGTAACTTAAAAATTTTTATTCATTTTGAAGGGGCGGAGTCTCTTGCAGATTTTCTGTGGAATTCTACAAGATCAATTCGTGAGCAAGTTCTGCAGACATATTTCATCAAAGGACTGAGGAACGGAACTTTGAATCCAGTGAGGTTTGGTAAGCAAAAATGTCTTACGTGGTGTTAAATCGGGAACTTTATATGACAGCTTCCTGATCAGAAAGGTCATTGGGGCAATCCCAGGGAACAGGAGAAGGGACATATCTAAAGGTAGTCGAGGTAAAATCAACTACTGGCACAAACCACGCGGAAACAACCTCACCGAGCGGTGTTATTCGGATGCCGTCTTAGATCATCCCTTTTCTCTTTGCTTTGTAGGCCTAAACACTGATCCAGTATCATTGAAACAATTAGCAACCTATGGTCGTATAAGCATTGAGCTATGTCAAAGTATGAGCTCCATTGTTTAAGTCTCCATTGTATCAGTCAGTTCAGAGTTACATCGAAGTCTAACAGGTCAACGGTCATACTAGGGTTCTCCGAACGCAAATGCCGCAACTGCACTGCAGAGTGACACTGTCGGTACTATCATGGAAGTACTACTTCCGTGGTACCACACGTACCTACGGTATACACTATACCAAACCCCACAACCTGCCCCCACGAATAAGAAATTGGCCAGCAAGGTAAAAATAATTGCTGAAGTAATACGGATTTACTTCGGCAGGAATACAATCTATCTCGCAATATTTTCAACCAGAATGCAAAAATGCATTGAGGTTTCGATGATACATACATGCTCTTTTCAATAAAATGCTACATTTCTTGAAACACCTGGTGACCCAAAGTGACCTTTGACTCCACCAGTAAGTAACTGGTTTTTCTTATAACCAAAGCACTTCTATATTCAAAAAGCCAAATTTCATACTGTGCCTTAAAATATTCTGCAAAAAAGGTTTCCAGAGTTTGATGCCAACGGAAACCAGAAGTCCATTGACCTCCACCAAAAACAACAGTTACAGTACTCTCAACTCACCATAACACATCCACATACTAATTATGAAATCCATCCAAATTTCCTACCTTGAGATATCCCATTTTGACAAGGATTTCAAAGTTTGACCATTAATGACCCCAGATGTCCTTTCACCTCCACAAAAAACCACATACAGACCATCTTCTCACCATAACTCATCCACATACTAATTATGAAATCCATCCACGTTTCATACCTTGAGCTACCCTAAACAAGGTTTTCTGAGTTTGACCCATGTGACCCGAAATGACCTTTGACCTCTACCAAAATCAATAGGGTTCTTCCTTACATCATAATGCATCAACATATCAAGTTTGAAATCAATCCAAGCTTTCCACCTTGAGTTTTGTGTTAAAAAATTTTCAGGATTTGATCCCTCCTGACCCCAAATGACCTTTGACCTCCACCGAAATAAATATGGTTCTTCTTTACATCATAACGCATCAACATATCAAGTTTGAAACGAATTCAAGTTTCCTACCATGATGTATCATGTAAACAAGAATTTCAGGGTTTGACCCCATGTGACCCCAAACCAAATGACCTTTGACCTCCACAAAAATTAATTGGGATCTTCCTTCAGTCATAACGCATCAACATACCAAGTTTGAAATGAATCCAAGTTTCCTACCATGAGATATAGTGTAAACAAGGATTTCGGGGTTTGACCCCCTGTGACCCCAGATGACCTTTGATCTCCACCAAAATATATAATGTTCTTCCTCTCAGTATGGGGTATTTGTGTACCAAGTTTGAGAACTGTCAGAACTTCCCTTCTTAAGATGCCGTGTAAACAAGCAAAGTGTCACAAACACACACACATACACACACGTACACACACAGGTTTTTTTTCCACACAACCTGAGGACCCCATTGTGTTTTCCTTTGTTCCTGCTTCCTTAACCCTAACCTTAACAATAGACTCTCTATTGTTCACACAGGAGAGGACCCCAGAAATCTATTGAATTTCCACCAGAGGACCTAAAATCCATTGTTCAGGTCCTCTGTTTGAATACGAAACAAGTACACCTACACACACACTCACACACTCACACACGCACATACACACACATACACACGCACGCCATCATGAATGCATAGGTTTCTCTTTTCATCGAAACCAATAATGGTAAACGCCGAAAATTTCGCAGGAGTACGAGTGAAGGTGTGTCAGGCCTTTCTGCAAGTAGCGAGGGTAATAGCAGTCGTGCACTGCAGACACAAGGTACGGTGATCCAGGGGAGGATCTAGGATTTTTCGTTAAGGGGCGCGCTGACGGTCGATCATCTGCCCGAACGAATATCTAAACGGAATGCCACAATCAGTTTGCGCGGAGCGTACAGAAAATTTTGAAAAATCGCGACCCCTCAGATAGGCGGAAATGGCATTTCCCAGGCTTGTAAGTAAAACCTAAGCAGTCGTTGCTTTGAGCTTTTGTTTGCCAAAAAATGTTCCCTTCATTTAAAAGTGAGAAAATTGCAAAAACATGCTTCATGAACTAAACCAAAATTTACTTGATCTTGATTTAAGCTAAGATCACTCTTTAAACACCTTTAATGAAATATCTTTCCAAAAATATGTAATGTTATAGGTCCGGCAAAAGTGGTCTAAAGATAAGGAAGGGGGATCCTCACACAAGGTACAGAGAGGAGAATCTTTCCTTTTTAATTTTGATAAAAATTCGTTACAACCTGTAATTCTATGAACGTAAAAAAAATTGAAAGAATTGAATTTTGGGGTCTCCAACAGCATCAAAGACGACGGTGAAAATATCTGACCAAGAATACGATGCACTGCTGTAAGGTTCATATTTGAGATCGCAGTAGCTTTAACAATCTTTTGTTTTATGAAATATACCACTTAAGTGTCATGTACATGAGAGATAAACATATTGTTAAACGCTTTGCGTTATCATTCATTTCATAAGTGGCGTGTAGATTCAGTCTCCACTCCCTCGGGATAGCAGAATTTTTCCATAATACAATGTAAGTCGACTCTCTCATTAAAAGAATACTTTGCAAGTTTTAGTAACCATGAGAGCTGTGGAATAGATAAGTTTTTACCAATTTTAATAAGAATTATTCAAAATATATTGATTAGCATACACATCCGGAGGGCGTAAATTAAGATCAAGTGCAACAGACATACTTGTTTTATATAATAACATATTCATTGGGAAGGTTACATTAAATCACATACATTCCGCCATATTTCTTGAGCTTACTATCAAACAAAACTTTCCAAAAAGCAAAGCCATCCTGAAAATAATTTACCCTCATTTACACTTTAAACTATAAGCAAAAGAGCATAATTCGACCATTCCTAAACCACCTTCACATTTTGCACGAGTATATGACAGCATTAACGAGGACTTTCGTTGATTAAAAAACTCCACATCTGATGAACCCAAATAGCAGATGGATTGTAAGAAAAAGTTTAGTGTTCTACATAAAGCGTGGTCCGAAATAGGGTTAAGACCTTCGATATCACTTTATTGACATTTTATCGGAAAACTTGAAACTGTGTGCTCTAAATTGCTATTAGTTTGTAACAATTATAATTACATATTTTGAAAATTTTAATAAAATACAACATTATGTAGAAACAAGTAGGCTAAATGATCTATTTAGTGAAAGTAAAACAAATAGCTATGGAAAATTTTAGAGGGGCGCGCCGGGTGCTCCCCAGCCTAAATCCGCCACTGCGGTGATCACTTATAGCTTTTTTCACAACACGACCAGTATAGCAGTAGCCACACTTTGCAATCGAGTGTATTCAAACTTTTTGTTGTATCACGGGAGTTTGACACGTACATAGAAAAAGTCAAATACAGAGAAATGTTAATATATTTTGGCATGCAATGACGGACTTAAAGTGACCGACTTGCTGAAACAGGTACCGCATTGCGGAAATACGTGTGCATGACCAGCCAGTCATAACTTTCAATACAATATATACACACATTGAAGTCACCATTGAGTCTGTATAATGATTGCACTGCTTGTGTCTTGGCTTTTTTTTTTCGATTCGGTAACTTTTAAAAACAGGTTGATTCTTGCTACGAAGAAAAGTAACAAATATTTGGTTGATGAGGGTGATTTCAAGGTGTCACATTTGTAAGTTATCTAAGGGAAGGGAGTGAAAGACTTGTACTGCATAGTCAATTTCCGTAACCGATTTTCCTCGCGTACTGCTAGCCAGTTGGCCTCGCTATTCGGTTCCAGCTAATAGTGCCGAGTTTAGCTCTTACATAGCGATTGTAACGAAAGTTTAAATCAAAATTTTCTGTAAAAAATTAAAAGGGGAACTTTAATTTTCAATTCCACTAAACCCTGCGACCCACATTTTTATCTCCTCAGCAATATTTTTTGCTAAAGTGAAGCCAATTTGCTTCTTCCCCATGGCAATGCCAATTGCCGCGAACATGTAAACTTTGCTACATCCCTATGACCTGACATGCGCAGTTACAACTCTGAACTGGCTTATTGAGCGTATGGCATTTAAGCCTTTCCGCGGGGAATTTCCTACGCCGGCAAAATTGCTTAGTAGTAGCTTGGAGTAGCCAAACAAGCAAAATGCCACTTACGGTACTACTGTAATGTGGGGCAGACACTAAGCGAAGTGACAAGAGCCCATCTTTTGAGAATACTTTCAAATTTCTTATACTTACGTAGATACCTAATCTTGCAATTTTGTGCATTTTGCGCCCACCCTTTGTGGTTACTAGATCTCCTTTTTCCAAATGATTGTTTCAATGCCCTGGGAACTTTCAAAATAAACCATCCCCACGATCTCTGTGTTGTTGATTCCTAACGTCTTATTATGACTACAACCGAAGAATTGAAAGTCATATTTTCATATTGGAGTGTTATAACTGCCAACTCAAAGTGGAATTTCAAACTAAACTGCATCATTTTTAAGGTCTAAATGTCGTTAATATTCTCAGCTTTCGAAAGCTGCGCCCTAAATACTGAACTGGAGTATGCAACTCTCCCTAGCAATTTTAGTATCATGAGAAATTGACGGCAATGGCATCTTTCGTTCAACCGTTGCAAAATTTTGGACGTGGTTCCAGATGTAAGTGTTGATATTAATGAAATGTTATTTGGTCGGTATAGCTTTGTAGAGTAAATGTACCAAAGGCGTGCCCTTCCATGAGCTAACAGTTCTGTGTCTGATTTCACAAAAGTGTTCTGTACTTATTTTCACAATCAGGTCAGTACATGGTACAAGACGCAGTCTATTGCTGCAAAACCAAGGTCGAGCTGGACGCGGTAGCCTCACGTTCTGATGGACTCATTCAAGCCTTTTTTAACCATGAAAGCTCGAGATACGAAGAGTAAGCACTTAAATTTGTTTATAGTGATATAATAAAAAAAAAGGCAAAAAGGCCTTCAGATTTTTTCCTTTTGACTTCATTGGAGATTCAAATTAAAATAGCTCAGTCAACCAGAACGAATATATGTCAAACTTGGAAAAAATGTAACAAAAATGGTTCGAAGTGCAGTGGGTTAATGAAACTCCCCCCCCCCCCCTCACCCCGCTGTCACTTAATCAAAATCCGTAAAAGTACATAATATTTCACAATTTTGAAAAATGATGCAAATCAGTATCCATCATAGGCCCAAAATTGCAAATAATATATAACTTTGCATCAAATTGTGTTGCCGTAAAATGTCTCAGTACAGCCTTACCATGTTTTGATGGTCACCAATTGAATGAAGATGATGCGAACTTACCATGGTTACAAACCTAAAAACACAGATTATGCAAATTAGTATCCGCCATAAGCTTAAGGAAAACTTTGCATCAAATTTTATCAAAAAAGTGGTGTCCATACCAGTGTTTTGATGGTCAGTAAGGGGACCCGTTCGACGTTTCTTCAAGGACAGTATTGCGCAATAGGTCAAAGTAAAACAGTCTTTTACTGTGGAAATAAACAGCAGTGGAGTCCATGTTTGTTACATGATTTGCATCTTTCAAATAGGCAGAGGGCATCATACATGAGCCGATGATCCATATCCCATTTTACTGGTAGCTTGTCATTCACTTTCATTGAACATGACCATATCAAACCAGACATAGGACGTTTACTTGATATGTTTTATACGCAAATGAGCATTTGAACAGTTTGTTTCATTTTTTTATTTGACTCAATGATTCTTGCGATAATTCCTTTAAAAAATTGAAAACATTTCGGATACAGCATTACTTCCCAAACATTGTAGTTATTTAGTGGCTACACTTTTGTTAATACCACAGTATACTTACTGCACATTGGGCGGAACTTGTATCTCTTCCTTCATTTTCATGACTTAGGAAGTTAAAAGTGAAATATGCATTACGCAGTAAAAAAAAATAACTTACAGCAAAATACAATGTTTTCAGGAAACGAAGTTACTGCTGTGACTAACTGTTGAGATTCAATCATTTGGTAGTTACTAAGCTGTTTTCAACAGGTACGATGTTGATCATTTGAAGCACCAAATTTCTAACTGAAGAAAGGAATAATACCTGAGATGGCTGACAGGAGCCTGAGGGGCCATGTGTTCACATTTTCACCCCTTTTCCACATTGGTGGTTCATTATCGTGTGAAGGCAAACGCCCTTAACCGCATCATGAACAATAAATACTCACACTTAAATTCTAAACTTTTATTGGTCCATTCCAGTCACATGACCGTCTTATCCCGTTATGATTTCTCTCCTATGAATTAATTTTGGCTACTTTATGTTACTCGGGGCTGTACTGTTCTAATGTGGTTATTTACAAACGGAATTTCGCTCCCCTTTCATCATCTCAAACTAAAGTAAGGTTGTGTATAAATGAACAATTTTTTTACTGACACCACCCCTTAAAAAAAGTGCGGAATAATGCACTACCAGGGAATAATGCTCTCGCTGGATGTACTAGGGCTGCGTTCTCACTCATCTTGTATGAACCCTCCGATCGCGCATTAACCTGCATGTGCTTTTATCATGGAGTAGCCAAACAAGCAAAATGCCACTTACGATACTACTGTAATGTGGGGCAGACACTAAGCGAAGTGACAAGAGCCCATCTTTTGAGAATACTTTCAAATTTCTTATACTTACGTAGATACCTAATCTTGCAATTTTGTGCATTTTGCGCTCACCCTTTGTGGTTACTAGTTCTCCTTTTTCCAAATGATTGTTTCAATGCCCTGGGAACTTTCAAAATAAACCATCCCGACGATCTCTGTGTTGTTGATTCCTAACGTCTTATTATGACTACAACCGAAGAATTGAAAGTCATATTTTCATATTGGAGTGTTATAACTGCCAACTCAAAGTGGAATTTCAAACTAAACTGCATCATTTTTAAGGTCTAAATGTCGTTTATATTCTCAGCTTTCGAAAGCTGCGCCCTAAATACTGAACTGGAGTATGCAACTCTCCCTACCAATTTTAGTATCATGAGAAATTGACGGCAATGGCATCTTTCGTTCAACCGTTGCAAAATTTTGGACGTGGTTCCAGATGTAAGTGTTGATATTAATGAAATGTTATTTGGCCGGTATAACTTTGTAGAGTAAATGTACCAAAGGCGTGCCCTTCCATGAGCTAACAGTTCTGTTTCTGATTTCACAAAAGTGTTCTGTACTTATTTTCACAATCAGGTCAGTACATGGTACAAGACGCAGTCTATTGCTGCAAAACCAAGGTCGAGCTGGACGCGGTAGCCTCACGTTCTGATGGACTCATTCAAGCCTTTTTTAACCATGAAAGCTCGAGATACGAAGAGTAAGCACTTAAATTTGTTTATAGTGATATAATAAAAAAAAGCAAAAAGGCCTTCAGATTTTTTCCTTTTGACTTCATTGGAGATTCAAATTAAAATAGCTCAGTCAACCAGAATGAATATATGTCAAACTTGGAAAAAATGTAACAAAAATGGTTCGAAGTGCAGTGGGTTAATGAAACTCCCCCCCCCCCTCACCCCGCTGTCACTTAATCAAAATCCGTAAAAGTACATAATATTTCACAATTTTGAAAAATGATGCAAATCAGTATCCATCATAGGCCCAAAATTGCAAATAATATATAACTTTGCATCAAATTGTGTTGCCGTAAAATGTCTCAGTACAGCCTTACCATGTTTTGATGGTCACCAATTGAATGAAGATGATGCGAACTTACCATGGTTACAAACCTAAAAACACAGATTATGCAAATTAGTATCCGCCATAAGCTTAAGGAAAACTTTGCATCAAATTTTATCAAAAAAGTGGTGTCCATACCAGTGTTTTGATGGTCAGTAAGGGGACCCGTTCGACGTTTCTTCAAGGACAGTATTGCGCAATAGGTCAAAGTAAAACAGTCTTTTACTGTGGAAATAAACAGCAGTGGAGTCCATGTTTGTTACATGATTTGCATCTTTCAAATAGGCAGAGGGCATCATACATGAGCCGATGATCCATATCCCATTTTACTGGTAACTTGTCATTCACTTTCATTGAACATGACCATATCAAACCAGACATAGGACGTTTACTTGATATGTTTTATACGCAAATGAGCATTTGAACAGTTTGTTTCATTTTTTTATTTGACTCAATGATTCTTGCGATAATTCCTTTAAAAAATTGAAAACATTTCGGATACAGCATTACTTCCCAAACATTGTAGTTATTTAGTGGCTACACTTTTGTTAATACCACAGTATACTTACTGCACATTGGGCGGAACTTGTATCTCTTCCTTCATTTTCATGACTTAGGAAGTTAAAAGTGAAATATGCATTACGCAGTAAAAAAAATAACAGCAAAACACAATGTTTTCAGGGAACGAAGTTACTGCTGTGACTAACTGTTGAGATTCAATCATTTGGTAGTTACTAAGCTGTTTTCAACAGGTACGATGTTGATCATTTGAAGCACCAAATTTCTAACTGAAGAAAGGAATAATACCTGAGATGGCTGACAGGAGCCTGAGGGGCCATGTGTTCACATTTTAACCCCTTTTCCACATTGGTGGTTCATTATCGTGTGAAGGCAAACGCCCTTAACCGCATCATGAACAATAAATACTCACACTTAAATTCTAAACTTTTATTGGTCCATTCCAGTCACGTGACCGTCTTATCCCGTTATGATTTCTCTCCTATGAATTAATTTTGGCAACTTTATGTTACTCGGGGTTGTACTGTTCTAATGTGGCTACTTACAAACGGAATTTCGCTCCCCTTTCATCATCTCAAACTAAAGTAAGGTTGTGTATAAATGAACAATTTTTTACACCACCCCTTAAAAAAAGTGCGGAATAATGCACTACCAGGGAATAATGCTCTCGCTGGATGTACTAGGGCTGCGTTCTCACCCATCTTGTATGAACCCTCCGATCGCGCATTAACCTGCATGTGCTTTTATCATGGCGGTCCATCGATCTAACACCTTTTGTTATACGCCTTCGTGTACAGGTACTACAAGGCCATGTTCGAGGAATGGAGCATTGCAAAACCCGATGGGATTCATCTTAATTCAGCATGCCAAAGTTACATTGATTTCAAAGTAACAGTCGCCGACAAGAGAGATCCTATCTACTTCATCGTTGCCAACATTCCGTGTGGTCGTCTTTGGCCATGGATCGGCAAACAGTTCCAATCAAATGGAGGAAAGGTGATTACCGTTTACTCACATTTATTCCAGTAAACATATTGTAATGGCACTCCAGTTGCGACTCGGGGTGGTCGAAAAGAGGTTTACCGTGACACACAGAGAAAAGCTCAACTGGTATATCTCGATTCTTCTAAGATCAGTTTGCCTTATTAAATGTTCATCTCAAAATCAACAACCCAACAATTTGTACAAATCACCGATAATTACAAAGATGCTTCTCAAGTGTACATTTAGGTACGGCAGCAACGCAGCGCAGCCAATGCGGAGTGACAAGCGCGGCGTGACCAAAGTAAACACCGGCATAACCAACGCGGAGTCGTCAACATCAGCGTCGTCCAGGTAACGCAGCGCTAGCCCCACCGTATTCAAATTTTAAATGACTTTCTTTCAAGTAGGCTACATCTCCTGGTTCCCGCCAACACTCACGTGGTGTACCTCCAAGCAGTCCTATAGTTGGTGCATTCGATTCAACGGCCCGAGTCAGCTCAACTGGCTCAGTCAGCGTCCGATCTTTCGGAAAAGTGATCTTAACGTCCACAAAACGTCACAACTTGAGTCGGCCAAAACAACCAACCCCCCGAGGTAGTCTAGTTGAGCCATGTGACGTATTTAACGTCATATGTCATCGACTTTAGAAACTGGCCCAGTCAATTGAGCTGGCTCGAGCCGCTAAATCGAACGCACCAACTGATTTCTTAGCTAACTAGAAGCAAGGTGACTGTAAAACGCGCGGAAGGCAGCTTCCGCTCATCAAAGGGGACCGGCCGGTGGCGTGTTCATGCCAGTGCCTGGGAAGGAGAAATCTCACACGGGCTTAGCAAGGCAATTTGCAAACAATACTCCTGCACGGTGAATACGTGAAATGATGATACCAGGGAGCTGTAATCTAGGAGATGCAACGGAAATTTTAATTTATGCTAATAATTATACTTTAAGACCCTCTTAAAGGAATGAAGATAAGCTGTATAATTGCCACAGAGGTAAGAACTTCCTTCAATATCATTCCTGGAACGCCATCTCTTTCAAGGCAACTAATCCGTTGTCAAATGGCTCATGCAGAACAATAGTTTGATGGGTAGATCTGTACCGCCTACAGTTTGACAGCATATGCAATCACACTCGAAAGTCGAAACGACTGTTTAACTGAAATAATTTAATTGGTCCTTCCCTCTTGAAAGCATGGCATGCAGATTAACTGTAGGAGTAAAAGTCTATTTTTTTTTTTTACAACAAGATAAAAAGTTCCCCCACCTTTTTTAGAAATAGGCAGATGTTAACTCTTGTTCAGATTTCGACATACGACCGAGCTGATATTTTTTCAAACGCGTCTCCGAGCTTCGAAAAACTGAATTTTACTTTTATTTACCTGACGGCTGACAATGCTGTGGCATTGCAAAATACCTGCCGGTGACATAGTTTTTTGGGAAGCTGTCCTAGGACAGAAAAATCTGGTTATTCGCTCGGTTTTTTTGGTCTGATACTAGCTGAAATGGTCCGTGACGCATACGGACACTGTACACGCACGTAAGTGCAGAGAGTTCACACTCCGAACAAAGATGCACGAATACGTACCAATACAACTCACAGCAACCTACTCAGTGCACCACTGAGTGGACAGCGAACGATAACGCTGCGCTGTGGAGCGAACCAAATAACGGCTGTACGGAAGTTGATAAGTGCCATCTCGACGGTCGGAGGGTTTCTTCGAACTTTCAATGGTCATTTTCGAAAACATTTCTAAAATGGTTTGGGGGATAACGGGGGTGATTCATGTAGGGGTGAGTCCGTTCTATCACTATGCTTCTGCTGATCGGGGGGAAATTGGTACTGGGGCACCACAGCCCCGAAAAGGTCCGAAAATTTGCTTAGCATATATATATATATAGCTTACAAATTGCTTGTACTTTCAACGGTCATTTTGGCATTGCGACTTTCAACGGTCATTATGGTAAATATGTCAAAATGTTTCGCCGGACTGTGGGGATGATTCATGTGGGGGTGGATCCATTCTATCACCATGCTTCCGATGAGCCGGGGCAAATTGTCACAAGGGCTCTAAAGCCCCGAAAATGTCAGATAATTTATTGCTATAAGGTGGGGCTATGGTTGGGATGGGTACGTACGTTACTTGCAAGGATGGCATTCTCGTGGAACCGGGACCCTCTATATGTTCACAACTTTATTACGATAAAAAAGAAATAATGCACTTTTTTCGCATGTAAAGTATTGAATTAATAATGAACCCACATTTTGCGCGATCTTAACAGAACAATGCCAGTCAAATTGGGCACCACTATAACTTTAAGGGTAATTCGTTCTCACTTGTTGTCTAGTTTTTTCCATGTGGTTTCATTTTTATTCCACCTTAGGGTGGTCAGGCACAATAGAGCTATTTTCTGTCGTCTATGTACTTCGGTCCGGGTGCACTGTATCCATGCGGGCTAAAGGAACGACTGGCGGGAAAAAATGCCTCCATGGTACTGTTCGTCGTCCAGATTATGTGTGTATGGGACTATGATTTGGGGTTTTTTTTTATTTGTTTTTGGTTTTGTTTTTTGTTTTTGTTTTTTTTCTTTTTGTAAAGGGGTCTACTAGCATAAGCTTTACTTCCTTAAAGCTGAGCACTGTTCTATTCAGCCAGTAGTATAGAGCAGAACCACTCAGTGTTTGCCCTTTGGAGGGCGTACTTGTCCATTTGGGACGTTAAGCTCCTTAAGGGAGCAGAACTCCCCCTTGGCTCTTCGCCAGAGAGTCGTGGGGACTTTTAGAAAAAAGGAAGCTTTACTTCCTCAGTCCTCCTCCACCGCCTTGTTTAAATGTTGTATCATTTCGTATTTAAACTGTGGAAATGAACTCAAACTCAACTCAGATATTATCCTGGTTTTGCCTCAAGGGCAGGCCGGTTTTGCGTTGTGTGTACAGGGCACTTGCAGAGATTCCGAGCCCACAATTACCCAAAGGTGGCATACTAATGAAAATGCTAAACTGTGGAAACTCTCAGTTGTAGGCTAAGTGGAAACCCCAAAGACCTGACAAATCGCTTGCATAAGATTCAATCCTTTTTTGTGTGGATATTCACTGGGTTCCTTCGTAGACAACTCTTTTATTGGTAAATGCATGGCAACGGTGGTCGAACTTCCTCATTATGCGTTCTTAACGGATATCCTGTCTTGTAGTTAGAGAGGTAGCATCTTTGTGCGAACAGGGAGGTGTGATCTAGTTACACCTCCCTGGTAAGATGGGGTAGAATTAAAGACCGCAGATACTTTGAAGTCAGTCGCGTAGCAACAGAGTGCCTAGGGCGGGGCCAAGCCCCCCCCCCCCATGTTGTTCAGACTCCCCAGACTTTTTGCGTCCTGATAAACATTGTTCCTCTGGCATTATGTATGTCATGTATGTCACTTATGTCACTTGAAAATTCGGCCACAAAAACGAGAGAGAGACAATAGTTTAAGGTCACGGGGTCAATAGCCTAGGGAAGCTGATGAGGGGCGTGCTACGTCCGCAAATATGCCCCGAATGGAGCACAACGGTAAAGGGTTAAGAACGCCTAAAATTCAAAATTGAAACAAGGGACTGCATGCGTAGTATTAGATAATGCCACCGCCTAACCACTTTCATTCATTAATTTTTATGTGCGTCTCCAAACACAAGAAATTGACAATTAACTTGTATTAGGCAACAATCCTCGACAAAAAAGGTGGGAAAAACAAGCAAAACAGGCAATGAACGGATCATTATCCCCCATCACGCCCCCATTCAATAATGTGGCAGCCCAAGGCGTCCTGAAACTTTAACCTTGATACAGGATCGGGATTTGTCCCATCTTGCAACTTGCAACTCCCTGGTCCCATGTATTTTTGTCGAGGATTGCAGCTAGCGTAGCCATAGACATCTTTAATGCATGTGTGTGCTGTGTGGGGTAGGGTGGGAGTAGAAGTTTAACAAATGAGTCAAGATATTGTACAGTAGTTGCTAAAATTTTCTTTGTTTTGTTCCTACTAATATATTTTTTCTTAAAACAGAAAGAAATGGCCCTGGCTTTATTTCTTTACTGGGCAAAAGTCAAGACCAAAACAAGAGAGTAAAAGCATACAGTTGATTTTAAAAGCAAGCAACCCCCCCCCCCCCCTTAAGGTCTCCATACAATAGCAATTTCAATGGGAACTTAGAGTGGCAAATCATGATTTTGATAAGGCATAAATCAAACTTTATACAAATAAAAACCATGAGTCATTCAATTGAGAAATTTTGCATTTGTTTTTCATGACATGTGTGTGATTAATTAAACATAATTGATGTGCAGGTTTTAGATTTTCGTAGTTTAAATCAAAGGACCAATCCTCTGACCCCAAACTACACTTCTTGTGTGGGGTAGCAGAAACTCCGACTCAATTGGCTCGGCATTTTGATTGACTGCTAATTCAAACAATGAAGAGCAAAACAGTGCAAGACACCAAAGCTTGTATTGCACAGCATTAACTGCGCCGAGAGTGTTTTGATTACATACATACTCACCCTGATACAATAAACCAGGCTGAGATTGTGTCTGGATGAGGATGAATTTCAGACAATTGCGGAAGGGGCTTAAGTAAGAAGGTTAGGAGCATTGGTACTGTTTGGGGTGAGAGAACTGGGCCTTTAAGGCATGCATGGTAAGACTATTTCCAAGTATAAAACAGTTAAATGGCCGGCTGGTGCAATAAACGGAGGAACAAACGACGCTTTGACGCAGTGGAGAACCTTTTCGACCACCCTATTTAGACTCTAGTTGTCAAACAAGTCCCTCTTTGGCATGTAGTAAACATTCATAGTGGAAGTATAAATTTCCAACCATGTGTTTCAAAAATTAAGGGATATTTAGCTGAAATTAACAGGGCCAAAGACACTGAGAAGTTCCATTTCCGCAATCTGAGAGGCATGTTTAGCCAAAATTTTCTCTGTACACTATGCGCCGACCAATGATGGCGCTCCGCTTAGAAAGTGTTATTCCTGCTTGCCCCTCCCCTCCCCCCTCCGACATCAACCTTTGCCCCCCCCCCCCCTCACCCCTCAGTCCCCAACTGAAAAAGTCTGGTTACGCTACTGCAAATCTGCAATGAACAGCGCACTACTTAAGATATTAGGCTCTTTAAAACAGAACAGTAATTTGTGCATAATGCGATTTTACCAATGCACTTGGTTGTTATCTTCAACCATTCTCCTTCAAGACCTAGAAAATAGTGTCATTTATTCCATTGAAAGAGGAAATGGAAAGGTAAAAAATTGAAAACGCCCAGCAACAATTGGGGGGGGGGGACAAAAAAAGTTAGCTGAGACTTAGAAAAATGATTTGGTCATCACTCAGTTTGATACGTATCCATGGAAAAGGGAAGTTAATTTTCAATGCTCCCAGCTCTACCGTCCGTTGTTGGTAATCCTGCATTCTGATTGTTGAGCAGAGATCTGTTGTTTCACTGCTCACGGTCAATAAACATAAAGAAAGTGATAAAGGTAAAGTTTTTCACACATTTTCAGTGGTAGAAATAAACCTCATTTGTCTGATCATTACTGTCTTATAAGCCGTCTTGACTCCAAATTTGCAACATAATAGACTCGACTTCGCCTCGACCCTTATTTTGCCAACTTGGAGTCTAGACGGTTTATTATTTATTATAAATGCGACTTATCCCTTAAATATCGGTACCACCATTTCATTGAGATTTTAAGTCAATTTGAAATATCCCGCAGGTGCACTTTCGTTTTAGTTTTTATGTATAATGAGCCTATGCTGGCATGAAGCAGTTTACTCACCCAAAATGAACAGAATTCAAGAGATGAACATATCGCTCTAATATGGTTTCAATAAAAATGGTTGTTCTGTTAGAAAACATATTTCAAAGGTATTTCACGAAAAGCACTATTAGATATATGATCATGATACTATGGAAAGGTGTAGCTACATACATCCAATAGGACTTGCCATCGGACTGCTCTTTACAAAAATTAAGGGGTAAATAGTCATCTGGGGGACTCGATCTACATGCAGTGCAGCGAGATTAGGCATTTAACATTTCAAAAGAAATTTACACTTTTCAATGGCAGAAGAAATCCTTTTTCGACTTTTGGTACATACTTTCAACTTTTATGTAAAAAAAACAGGAGGGTCGTTCGCAACTTCCCCCTCCCTTGGTGTGTCCATGAATCTTGCGGGTATGAAAATTTTATATATTTTAATGCGTTGCGTTCACCTGCTTCAAAAGGACCTTTAGCTAGGAATGACAATATGACAATGGTACGGATAAATCAGTTCCCATAATTTCTGATAGCACAGGAACCGGTACCTTCCATGTATCCCTACGGCACCCTTAATCCCCACACCAAGATGACACTCATTCAGTGAACTAAAAGGGTGTCACCTATCAATCAGGGGCACGCCACTTGTTCTCTCTCGTTTTGCTTAAACTGGTGTTCCCTATTAATTTCCCCAATGCCACAGCCTCATCTTAAGAAAAAGAATGTGGATATATTTTAGTCCGCCAACTCCCCCCCCCCCCCCTATCCTTACAATTATTATGTCCGCTCAAGATTCGCCTGAATCGCGTCACTGCGGTCCTGTAATATTTTGTATTTGGTCACACAATTTGTTATCATAGTATTTGTCCGGGAAAGAATCACCAAAAAAAAAGAATAATATATATTTTTTTTTTGTCGGCATCTTAATTGTCTCAGAATTCTGACTAAATAACTCAGAATCCTAAGATAATTGAGATGCGAACAAAAACAAAAAGTCACCTTTTTTTGTTGTCCCCTCTCGGCCACCGTACAAAATCGATCAGTGGCGCAGGCCAAAAAAGCTTCTATTTCGTGGGACCAAAAAAACTAGACCCGGACCAAAACATCTAGTTTTTTTTTTGTCTTACCCCAGACCAAAAAAACTAGCTTTTCTTGTCCTGGGACCAAAAAAAACTGTAAAACTCCATTTTTTTGGTCCCGTCGGACAGGGGACAAAAAAACTGCCACACCGGTCCTACTTTAACCTTCTTCTTACTTATCCCCTAAAACCATAATAGAATTGTCAAGAACGATACAAATGGCGGGTTAATGAGTGGCCTTGACGGCGTAAATCTCATTTCAAAGCGCTATGTCGCCATCCATAGTACTACTCTCTGATAATTCCAACTGTTCGAATGAAGCAGAAGTAATTCAGTTCAATAAAATCGACATTAGTTAAGCACAAAAACTACGGAGCCCGTAAAGGGACATGCAAGAAAAAAATTTCGTATATTCGAAATGCCTCCATACGTTTACTTGGGTAGGTCGTATCAGGGAGGTGTTAGAACCTAACACCTCCCTGGTCGTACGTAGGCCTAGGCTAGATATATGCGAAATACTATCTTTTTCTTTCAGGGAGGTATAGGACTAGAAAATTATTCGTCGTTGCGAAGTCATACTTTATGTCAATACTTTTTTTCGCCCGGTGGAAAATGGCCTTTCCTGTGATACAGGGCATCTAACAGAACCAAGCGCAAATCCAGAGGGTGAAGGGGAGGGGCGACCTCCCCCCAGATCGATTGAGAAATAAATATAAAAATATGTAACAAAGAAAAAAAAACAAAAAAAATAAATTAAATCGGATCTAAATCGCACATTTGTTGAGACATTTCCGGTATATGGGGTATTGTGAGGGATGCAAAGACCTCCGTTCAATAGAAACTGAATCATCTTTGATGCAACTGGACGCTTACATTAAATGTCTAAATTCTGTGTTAACACATACCTTCGATTCTAGCGCTTCAGATAGGCCTACCTGGCTGACTTGAGGCGGAAAGTTTTTAATGTAAATATATAAAGTTAGGTCCAAACGCCAAACGTATGCCAGACTGTCTTACGTTGCTCTAACGTAGCACTGATCAATCCAAACGGCCCGGGGTATTCAGGAACTTATGACGGTGATAAGGCCTACGTTAACTTCAAAGTTAATTCTTTGGCCGCTATTTATTTTTCAATTTACGACTAGTCTTGTAAAACTATCCTGAATACCTCAAGTTACAGCAAGCCAGACCAAGAAGACATGTATAGCTAAAACAACCGCCGAAATACATACCGTCAGAATTATTTGAGGCAAACTAGCCTATACCGATGGAGGAGGCAGAACCAGCCTGCCATTATGTCAAATAATCACATTCATTCACTTTAAAGTCCGTCGCCGTAAAACCATCGAGCTACAAATGGCAAAACCTTCGCAATTTATCTCAACTGCCTAAAGAGAAGCGCTACTGTGTCTCATATCCTGCATTTCTTTTGCTTCTGCTGTTATGGACCGATAAATACAGCAGGTGAATAATTATGGTTGTCGCGACTACTTTCTTGCCGAACTTTAAGGGGCGGAATTATCCCAGCGAACCCCCCACCCCCCTCCCCCCGCCACTTTCTTGTTACTACACTCCTATCCCCTTGTTCATTTCCCAGTAAGCGTGAACACTATGATATGAACGGGTGGGTGACATTCTTGGGTGAGGTGGGGAACGGATTGTCTTCAACTTTTGAGCATCGTTTGGGGAATTGAGAAAATATTTGTGGGAAATGTCAGGTCAGTCTTAAAAGAATATGAATCATGCTGTCAGAATGGCTTAAGTCATAGCCACGAAAGTAGTGTTCTAATTTTTAGTTATTAAAGAGAACGATACAATTGATCATACGTGATTCATTAAAATTAGTGCCCTCACTGAACTATGGACCTAAGTCTTAGGCATTCTTATGTCCTTCCACAGACCCACCTTACTTATGATCGGTCTTTGGAAATAGCCTCAAGGCTACAGGTGTGACCACACGCTCGACACGAACATGCCGTAACGTAACATGTGATGGTAACTGTTAGAAAGGAACACATGCAGGCGGCGATCCTGGGGGAATATATCCCCCCCCCCATGAAATTGGATGAGGGCGGGGATACTGTACACTATATCCCCCCCCCCCCCCCCCCCCCATGAAAACCAACCTTCAAATTCGAAAACTATGTACAAATATAAGTATGCTATTATGTAAACTTCTTCAGTAGAACGGAAAGATAAAAGATTACAAAATCCACGTTTTAAAATGGCATTAAACCGTTTGTCTTAAAATAGAAGGGAACGTATGAATGCTACTTGAGAGTTCTGTACACCCTCCCATGGCCTGACTAAAACATAAACAAATTACACATATGCACCAGTATCCTCAATCGCCTATCACTTATGAAAGTGATCATCCATAGCTTTATTTCTCTAAAAAGACGTTTTCCATTTCTTACATAGGTATTCTGATAAGATGACTTTTACATGCAGTGAAAGAATACAAAGTATTTAGATGCCATCAAAATTGCAAAAGACTATTCACATAATTGCCGTAACAGGCCGTAACATTTTTTCCTGAAAATTTTAAATCTGTTACAACTTGGGTTTCTGCTTCTCCAGATGAGTTTTATTATACCGCAGTTTAAGCTCCACACAGCTCTTACAGTGATATTTACTTTGAAAATCATTGATGTTATTTTTATTCTTTTCGGTTCAGTTTTATCGACTTTCTGTCAGTCTCATTTAAAAAAAAATATTAAAATTATTTAATTCAGACAAACTGATGACCATAAACAATTACTAAATATATAGGCCATCATTAAGCCTTAGAATACTTTAATTCAGAAAATGACTGATGATTGTAAACAATTACTTTACATTTAGACCTCTATGAAGAACAAGAGAAGTGATAATTATAAAAAGTGTACACAATAACACAAATTGATTCATTATACAACTTAGAGCCCGAGGAGTGTCGACAGGAAACTTAAAATGCCCACTCTGATATGCACCGGCACGCCTTGAATTAACCCCAAAATACTATATGAATGAAAGATATACGATAGAACGTAGCAACAGGGGGAAGGGGACGATTCCCCTGGCTCTAAAAAGGGAAAAATTCGGAAATTTGTCATTTGTGACATCAATTATTTACAGTGTTGTTTTTCCAAGTCTTCTTATGAAATTCCTTATTCTCTTCAATAAAAGCTTCATTTTTTGTTTTTATTTGTTCCAAATATGCAAAGTTTTCCGCGCGCTCCGCGCGCAGAAATTTTTAGTCGCTACTTGCAATCATGTGCCCTCTTAAATCAGTTTCGTAAACTTTTCTGAACTTTGGACATGATAAGAGCACTAAGTCATTAGGTGTTATCGGCAACTACAGTGCTGTTTTCATTAATTTTCTTTCAAAAAAAAATAAATGTCTAGCTACGCCACTGCTCAATGATTTTGTTTGTTTACTTAATTCAGAGACTTAATTCCACTTTAAAGGCAATCAGACAACTCTTAATTTTCCAGGCTTTTCCCGATAGGCCTTTTAACCTTTTTGAAATACGCTTCTGACAGTTGCCATGCTTTCATGTTGGATAATCCGGAAGAAGCCATATCCAGTGATTTTGGGCGTTTTTCCTAGCATATTTCCTTTGTACGTTAGGCGCCAAGTGATAGTTGCGCTCCGCTTAGATAGTGACCCCAACTATATCCCCCTCACTTTCAGAGACGGATCGCCGCTCATGCCGGTATTTGTTGAGACGTTTATTCATCTGTCCTATTGAAAAGAGTAAGCAATTACAATTTTATTTGAAATAGCTTGTATCCGACTTATTATACTGTACAAAACGGCAAGATTTGAAAAAGGTTTTGATAAAGATACCTTTAGCGGGGGTTACTGAACGGCATAATTATAATTACAAACAAAGTTGTTGATCTTTTGTCTTTAATTTGCTTTACATGTGCAAATTTAATAAATCGTATGGCTCTGCAAATAACTTTTTGAATAAATTCAGTAACAGCCTACACTTCAGTTGAGTTGTAAACAATCGTAAACCTTTGTCCACTAACTGGGAAAAAATATCGCTGCCGTGCAAAGCGCCTCCCAGATCATTAAAAGGTAAAACTGAAGGAATCGCTGACCATTTTTTCTCAACTCACTTCAAACTAATTTCATAACTTCGAGTTTTCTCATTCTCCGAGAGCTTCCGGTGGCTTCGCCCTGTGGACCCCCACCAGGACTCCGCCCCTGGACCCCCAACCAGGGCTCCGCACCTGGACCCCGCCATGGGCCCGCGTGTTATACTCGCGCTTCGCGCTCATGGTGCACCTTCGGTGCACTTCATTCGCCCCCCCCCCCCCCCCTTACAGTAGCTGATAGATCGGCCTTGGAACAGAACACTCAGTTACTGCGGGTTGATTTCGAATATACGAAATAATTATTTCCAATATGAGAAATATTTATTTCTTGCATGACCGTTTACGGGCTCAGTAATGCGCGTTTGTAAGGCTTCGCGACTACGAATACTATTCTAGTTCTATACTCCATGAAAGAAAAAAATACTATTCGAATATACGAAATAATTATTTCGAAAGTACGAAATAATTTTTTTTTCTTGCATGACCGTTTACGGGCTCAGTAATGCGCGTTAGGATGTCTTCGCAACTATGAATAATATTCTGGTCCTATACTTCATGAAAGAAAAGTATATTATTTCGAATATACGAAATAATTATTTCGAATAAACGAAAAAAAATTTTTCTTTTATGTCCCTTCACGGGCTCCGTACAAAAACAGCACTTTTAAGAGAAAACTGTTTAGTTTGAATGCTTTTTTCCGTGAGAAACTTTTCCGTTAAAATCTAACATTTGTTCCAAGGTTGAACGTTCTATTGCATAAGTGTACCAGTTGATATGTGTACCAGCTGACCAGGGAAAACATTCAGAACAAGCCAGTGAGCCATAACTGATGAAACTAGAATGCAAGGCATTCATACTCGCGAATGGAGACGGTCTAACGGATCTAGTGATATTGAAGAGCGAGTTGCTTAAATTTACCACATGTTGAATTCCCCTGCCTATAAAAACTCTGTCCATAATTTTTTCCTTCAGCGAACTAAGGTCAACAAAAACCAGATAAGAAGTTGCCCTTCTACTTGCCTTTCACACCTAGCAAACAGTGGCACATCTGGCCGGTTTTATCCCACCTTTGTTTACATCTTCTGCTAGCTTTCTCTTATCAAGCTTGTGGTTTATTGGAAGTGTGCTTGAATGAGTTACGCTGGAAGTGGGGTTAAATTTGATTACTCCACCAAACGTTGCTTTTGGTGGGGACTTGGGTGAAATATCTTATAGGGTAAGAAATTCCTCTTGCAACTCCCTGATACGAGTAACAGGTAGTAGATGGTGAATTTGTTATGATGAGGAGATTTGCACATTTCAGAAAAGGATTTTAGGGTTGAAAATTTATAAAGGGGAAAACTTGTGATGGGAGGTGAGGGAAATAGAAATGTTTATGCTACAAGCTCGTGGGTGTGTGGTTCAGGATAGAACGTTCCAGGCGCGGCGGAACGGAAAAAATATTGGGGGGCTGAGGGCCAGCAGGACTATCTAAGCGGAGGGCCACCATCGCTTGGCGGGGAGCGTACAAGAAAATTTTTGTTTGACTTTACAGACCCCAGGTGGCCGGAAACGGCACTTCCCGCGTGCTCTATGTTGCATGTATCCAGCCTTAAAATATGGGTCTCATGTTTGCAATTTCTCAACTAAAAAGAAAAAAATCAGCCTATGCAAAATGTTAATACATACCAGATAAATTGAGATGATACAAGAACAACCAGAAAGCCAAAAGGCTTAGTGATTCCTTGCCATCAAATACCTTACCTGCTTTCAAATTGACAGTGCTTGATAGATTTTTCTTTACATTTTAGGCACAGAATTTTCGCAATTTTACCCCTGGTGGACCTCAAATGACCTTTGACCTCTACCAAAAACAATAGGCTTCTTTCTCTCAACATGACAAATCTATATACCAAATATGAAAAGTATCCGTTACTCTTATCTGGAGATATTGTGTTTACAAGCCATTTTCGAAGTTTTGGCAATATTACCACTGGTGACCTCAAATGACCTTTGACCTCTACCAAAAGCAATAGGCTTCTTTCTCTCAACATGAAAAATCTATACACCAAGTATGAAAATTGTCGGGCAATTCTATCTGAAGATATCATGTTTACAAGCCATTTTCGGTGTTTTCACATTTTTACCGCTGATGACCTCAAATGACCTTTGACCTCAGCCAAAAACAATAGACTTCTTCCTCTCAACATGACAAACCTATATACCAAGCATGAGAAGTGTCGGTCACTCCTAACTGAAGAAATCATGTTTAAAAGCCATTTTCGGGATTTTCCCAGTTTTACCGCTGGTGACCTCAAATGAACTTTGAATTCTACCAAAAGCAATAGGCTTCTTTCTCTCAACATGACAAATCTATATACCAAATATGAAGAGTATCTGTCACTCCTTTTTGAAGATATCGTGTTTACAAGCCATTTTCAGTGTTTTCGCAATTTTACCGCTGATGACCTCAAATGACCTTTGACCTTTGACCTCTACCAAAAACAATAGCGTCCTTCCTCTCAACATGACAAACCTATATACCAAGTATGAAAGGTGTCGGGTAATCCTATCTGAAGATATCGTGTTTACAAGCCATTTTCGGCGTTTTCACAATTTTACCGCTGGTGACCTCAAATGACCTTTGACCTATACCAAAAACATTAGGGTTCTTCCTCTCAACATGACAAATCTATATACCAAGTGTGAAAAGTGTCGGACGTTCCTATCTGAAGATATCGTGTTTACAAGCCATTTTCCGCGTTTTCGCAATTTTACCGCTGGTGACCTCAAATGACCTTTGACCTCTACCAAAAACAATAGGGTTCTTCTTCTCAACATGACAAATCTGTATACCAAGTATGAAAAGTGTCGGACATTCCTATCTGAAGATATCGTGTTTACAAGCTATTTTTGAAATTGTCGCAATTTTACCGCTGGTGACCTCAAATGACCTTTGACCTCTACCAAAAACAATAGGGTTCTTCCTCTCAACATGATAAATCTATATACCAAATATGAAAAGTGTCGGACATTCCTATCTTAAGATATCGTGTTTACAAGCAAGTGTCACAAACACACACACACATACACACACACACCTATACACACACACACACACGACATCACCATCGCATAGATTCCATGCCTGCCTACGGCAAGGAATCAATAATTATGCATCCTCTTTCATTCATTCTGTTTGCCGTGGTTATTCACTTTCTGCACCCCTTGTTACATTTCTCCACTCATACATGTCAATTACTCAATTATATTTCCACTAGATCATACCAACCCCCTCCCGTGGTTTCTCCCAAGGATACCACCAACCTAATCTATACCGATCTCAAATCCAGTGGCGGAGCTAGGGATTTCGGTCAGAGGGGCGAAAATAGTTTGCAGGGGCGCTTCGAAGGAGTAAATACCCTGAGCCTCAGCACGATCGGGGCCACAGCTTTTCAGACTTCCCATTTGATTTTCCGCACCTGGTGGAAGACTACTTTGCCATTTCTCCTCCGCAAGTTTTTCTATTAAAACATGTTTAAATTGTCTCTCCATGGGCCTCCGCAGAAGAAAATTCGGGTGGGGGGACAAAATTCTTTTAGGCAAAATGCTATAAGGGGGAAAGCTCCGCGCCACCATGAGTTGTCGCGGAGCGCAAGGAAATTTTATCCCACAATGTCTCCCAGATCGCTGGAAATGTCATTTCTAAAGTCTGTTTACCGCATAAAAAAGGGAAAACACTGAGTGAATTGTTCAGAAATGTTGATGTTAATTTTTCTTCGTCTTTTTCTTTTTTTTTTTCGTTTTTTCAGGTTTTTTTTTTTATTTTCCAGGGGAGGGCAAGTGCCGACTTGCCCCTGCCTACGGACGCTCATGTTTCTATCCTTCTCTTTCGGATTCTAGAATAAAGGCGGTCATTTTATTTTGTGTGTTATTGTCAGGTCTCGATTTAAGATTCTAATGTTAAAATGGGTTACTTTGTGAAGATGAAGATTAAACCAGTTAGAGCCAAATAGCAAGCAAATCTCACACGTAAAAAAGTTATGGAAATTAATCACCGTAAGGTGTACATTTTTGGTACCTGGAAATCACGATTAGTTCACGAAGAAACATTACTTGACGTATTTTACACCCTCTGACCACTCTGAAATAGACATTTATTAAGTACATTGCAAGAAATATTCAAGACAAAAGGTCTGCTTGGCTCTCTAGGTACCGAATTCATACTAAATAAAAGTAGCCTAAACCTAGGCTTATTGGATGCAATTTTCTGGCTTTTGAGTCACCTAAGTACAGAAATAAGCATTTTCATGGGATTATCGTGCACTGTCAGAAAACACCAAACAATTGCCATTTATCATGAGAATGGTCACGTGAAGAAAAGCAAAATGGAAACTGCTCATTTAAACGCTTAAATCATTACCAATATAATAACAGTTTTACTTTATGTTAACCTAAATGTTCTCTTCAAATGGTTTTGAAAAATGTTGTGGAAGCTATTTTGGTACATTTAGAGACTCTTTTTATTGTCTATCTTGACAAATATCCCCGACAACACGAAGTCTATTGGCGCTTCAATTATTGTTGCACCCTTTGCAACATCTGTTATTGACAGGGAGGGTTAATTTAATGTTAGTCTGTGTATTTTGGTAGCTTATAAATCAGGCTTGGCGTGAGAGCAATGAACTTAGCACAGCGACAGCATTCATTAGTGCGTATAAAGCATGGAGATACGTCTCGGCAAAAACCTATCCCTATATTACAGAAGATGACCCTTTTCATCAGAATAAAGTGTAGATAGTACAGTTACTGGTGGCTGTTTGGGCATTTTGTTATGTGGGCCTTTAAACAACGCTATTAAATTATGTCTTTTGCCAAAAATGGTGCAAGAGTTAAATATGTTTAAGAAAGACCTAAAAAGGGCGCCGACAGACGATTTTAGTCCGCCCCCCCCCCCCCCGACCACTCAAATCGCAAAAGTACTATAGACTGTGTACTAACGGTGGTAGAATACGTTGTTCAACTTCGCGAAAAACGATCAGTAAAACTTAACAAGATTACGCAATAACAGAGGCTTTTCGAGGACCTCGGAGATTGGGTTGGGGGATGATAAAGAGGCTTTAGCGTGTCCAGTATCTTTTTCATCGACAACATTTCCCTAAAATTATTACTAGGCATATATTGTGAATTAGACTGATGGAGAATATGTTCACCACCCACTCTAATATTCTCCCCGCCGTCGCCGGTCACCACTTCTTGAAGCGTACCTTTCAAATATTGGGGGGGGGGGGGGCTAAACATGCCTTTAGCCCCTCCACTTTTTTTCATGGGGGGGGGGGGGCTAAGCCCCCAAAGCCCCCCGGTTCCGCCGCCACTGAAATGTTCAGTATGTCTCTTCAAAGTTTTCCTCTTCCTCGAACCCGTGAATCCCCGACTGAGTGATTTTCCCCCCAATTGAATTCAAAGGTGGGCTGCCAGTGCCCAGGCCCCCTTTAAACACGATACTGGTTCTTAGTATTGTTCGGTGGCAGTGCTTTCTACGGTTCCGCAGTTTAACGAAGTAGTACTTCCATGGTTCAACCGGATCACCTGTTTATGAATGCATCTCATGATCACCAACAAAGCAAGCATACACTTCCAGATCAGAAGTGTTGTAACTAAGCTATCATTTTGGCAAATGAGGTTCAATGGTAGAGAGAAAATTACGAAGTCTTTTATTTTGTTTCTCCTCATCAGAGACCTTTCTTCCTATTCCTACTATAATTGTCAACAAAACACGCAGTATAAAATTCCTAACAGCCTTCTCTTTCTTCGGTTGGATAAGTGCGCAGCTAGGTGTTTCCCTTATATTACGGTTGCTCAAAGGAACCGTTTTAAATTTGTCTTACAAGATTGCTTAATCTGCAGCGACCAATGAAAAAAATCTAATGTGAGAATATTTACAAAATGCACAACAAAAAAAACTTGGGTTGAGGTTAACTAAGTTATGTAGATGCGGTTAAGCATATACTGCCTTGCGCATGGCACATATTTGACTTTCCACTGAAACACACCAAAACTCAAAATGGCTTTTTAAGCCACCGTAGCCGTCCAGAGCCTCGCTCTGGCGTCACAATTATGACATCGGTCCACTACCTCTATAAGGCACCGAATAGCAGAGCGAGAGGAAGAGAATTTTGGACGAAGATACAGTTCTGTTTCATAGGAAATATCAATGAAATGGGTGCGCGGTATTACCATCTGAAAAAACCATGCCAAATGAATAGTCGTATTTTGGTGAAAATTCCTGATCTTTTGAACAGGAACTGAGTATTGTAGAAGAGCTTAACAATTCCCTTCGTTTGCTCTGAAGGTGTGTCATTTCAAAAATGACATTCCATGTTTTTTTTTTTCAAAGTCATCTATAACTCCGAAAAATAAACACTGAATAAAACATTCCTACCGAAGAAGGCTAACCTAACACTGACAATTTAAAATGCACGAAATACATTAGGAATATATAAAAGATTTTTCCATTTCTAAGGAAAATATATTCCCATGAGCCTACCAATATTGTTTTGTTTAAAGGTGTACTATAATAGTAGGATACTACCAAGAAAATTACTACGGAGGGTTACCGCGGCAATCAGACCTACTGTGCTTTCGAAGGTCAAAAGCCACTTAGAAATCGATACAAAACCGTCGGAATCCAATCACAACGTGGGGCTAAAGGTATGTTAAGCCTACCCCTGCCCCATATTTAAGAAAGGCGGCTTCAAGAAGTGGGTACATGTATCTTAAAACACTCGGGAAGTGCTATTTCCGGCCAACGGAGGGGTAGTAAAGAACAGTTTTTCGCACGCCCCGCACCAATCAATGGTGGCGACCCGCTAGCTTTCCAATATATTTTTCCGTCCTGCAGCTCCTGCGAGAAATTACTCCCTTTTCAGACAGAGATGTAAAGTTTTTTAAAGGTTTAAGAAAACTTAATTCTTTCCGCGTTTCAAATGTATTTTAAGAGTCTACGGTTGTACTGAATTCACACTATTGTGTGTAAAATATCCCAGGCAGTCATTGGTTGTTCAATAATTTAGCATACCACAGCGTTCATATCGATTATTCAAATACCTAGGACAAGTACTTGTGGTATGAACGAAATGCATTTACACAGTTCGAAGATAAACCTTGCGTATAACTACCATACTGTAAATGTATTAGAGCCAACCGCAATGCATGTAACGTGAGTGGTTGTGACTTGCATAAAGTTAAAGATGATGAAGATGGCGATGACGATGACGACAGTGGCGTAGCTAGGATTTTTTCCGGGGGGGGGGGGGGGGAGGTATGAAATTTCCCCAAAACTTTTCCCGGTCAATGTGTATGTATTTCATATAAAATATGCAAACTTACAAGTATAACAAGATTACCATGTCATTTTGTAATATTACCTGCATTTTAATCTTAAAGTAAAACATTCAGCAATCGGAAATAACAAAGTATATTATTTTGGTAAACAATATCTGGTTTATTTGTATGTACTAACGCAGGATTTCTCTGAATGGGAGGGGCATGCAGTATGGTCTAAGGGGAGGGGTGTCCGGAAATTTTTTGACGTTTTCAAGGAGCCTCAATGCAAAATGGTGCAAGATTTTCGACTTTGACAGAAACAGTGTTAAAAGTTGAATCGTGGTGGTTCATGAGGATAAAACTGAAACTTTTGTGTCTTGACATGCATTTCCTTATGCCATTTATGCTACCCTACGAAGCAAAACTTGTCATTAACTTTGCACACTTTTAGGAGTCAAAATAAAAGAGCATTGATCGGTATTTGTGGTTTTTCTTGGCCACAAAATGTTATTTTGTCATACAGATTATCTAAGCGGAGCGCCACCACTGGTTGGCGCGGAGCGTAGAGAAAATTTGGAAAAATCAGACCCCTTAGATGGCCGGAAATAGCATTTTCCAGGCTAATACGAAGAATCTAGCCAGTCCCTTCCTTCTTTTGTCGTTTGCAATAAAATGCTCACTTCAAAATATGTTCGCAAACTGCAAAGTGATCAGAGTTAAAAGCTAATTTTACCCCCAAAATGTAATTTTGCCCAAAAGACCAAGCGAAGCGCCAGCATTGGTTGGCGCGGAGCGTAAAGAAAATTTCGAAAAATCAGACCCCTCAGATGGTAAAAATGGCGTATTTATGCTTGTAAAGAGAATCTAAACATGTAGTCTTTTTTATCGATGCCACCACTGGGAAACAGAGTCTACCTTTTTAAGTAAAATTGGAATTTGACAGAATTTGCCTAGGTCTATTTGTAGGAATTAAAAAAAATTGGCATCACCGAAAGACCTTGCAGAGACAATCCTTCCCCTTTGAAAATTTTTGAAAAATTGGGTGTCCTTATAAGCAATCTGGTGCTGTCTTTTGAAGTAAAATCTGTGTTATTAAAGTTAGACTACGTATTTTTAAGAACAAAGAAAAAATGGCATCTGTGAGGGGGGCATGGCCCAATGGTCTCCCTTCGCACACAACTAAGGAGGCCTAATAGTGGCTCGATCACACATGATGTCCTGTTAGAAAAGCAGTCTGTTAAGTGTAGAAGGCTACAAGGTACTTATTGTCCATTTATTGTTACACTCAAAGTGAGCAGAAAGCTATTTTCCCGAACTAGCTTGTAAGCCTCCCGGATTAGGCTAAGTAACAAAATCTAAGTGTGCCAACGGATCCCGTTAATTCTAATTTCTAGATTAACTTTAAGTTTATCGTTGGCCATGGATTGTTTCAGCCCCATCCATCGTTATTGACACAGAGTAAAATCGTACAGCTACTGCTAGCTTGTAGAAGAACATAACAACCTCGGGGGTCTACGGTAGTGACTTGTCAGTTTTCACATCCTTTTACTGAATTCCCAAAGTATCACCTGAATAACAGCTTCCTGTGCACTGAAATGCACTGATCATAACCCCCGTGCGTATACAAGCACAAGAGAACATTCAATCTGCTACGCGGCGAGGACATTTCTGTGGAACGCGAATTGGGCCGGTTCATGCGACACTGACGAAATCTGAGTTAATTTGTTGCATGAAAATACGAATTATGTATGAGAAATGTCTCACAATTTCTTATTCTAACAAAAATTTTGAGGAATTTCTGTAATAATAAGAAGATTCATCAAATTTCCCCATTTTCATCAAATTTCCCCAAATTTTTTTTCCAGGGGGGCAACTTGCCCCCCTGCCCCCCCCCCCTCTCCCCCCAGTAGCTACGCCACAGGATGACTACAATTATAGAATTTTACTTCACTTTTTCTAACCTATTGGTTCAAGTCGACCCGACAACGACTCTTTTTCCAGTTATCGCTTACTGGCTTGTTTTTACTACTCTATTGCTCATGCTGAGCACCAAGAATAATGGCAATAGCTTCTGTTTTTCAAGTCTTCGGGATGTGTAATATTCGCTTCATGAATACTAACTAAAAAGATACATTGAATTATCTTCCTCTGAAGCCCGAAAGGCAGATCAGATGCCAGGGGACAAATTCAAAACGAATAACTACGCACACATATATGCAAAAAAGAAGACCTTTCACATCGTGTTATCACAAACATTTAATGTGCAGTGGCGGTGCTACGAGGCAGGAGGGGGTATTTTCCCTACCATGTTTTTTCCCACTCTCCCTAATCATTTGGTATGCATACGCCTATGACTGAGTATAAACAGCCGCACAAATTTAAAATGATACTCCTAAAGAAAAAGTTGTGAACGCCGGGGTAAGGTCATAAACAAACTAAAAAATAAATGTTATATCTCTCCTGAAATTTAATGTTAGTTTCACCCACAGATTTTCTATAACGTCAGGATTTGCCCTGAAGCCTCACCTAGGCTTTTCTCCTAGACCCCATCAGCAAGAGCTCGCTCTTCGCGCTGCATATGGAATGCCCGCCTCCCCCCCCCCCTCCCGCATTTAACTTTACCCTTAGTTTTTTGCCATCCTGGCGCCTTCACTTTCAATGTGATTACCACAAAACACGAAGAAAATGCAAACACGCGTTTGACAGGCTAATCTACACTCCTTGTAGCTAAAGTTATAAATGGTTCAGTATCTGGAAGTGCGTTAATCTTTTGGGGTTTACCACGTACGAAGTTTCTTAAATAGTACGTAAGACTTAATTTTCGCAATACCGCGTGCCAACGGTTAAAATCCAGCCCTATCGCATTTGGATTACTGTAGGGTCCATGTCTTCGAGAATTGCCAGACATTAAGGAAAATGAAAATGGTTCACAATTTTAACATCGTTTATGTGTTTTTATTTTCTCCATACAGTTGTCTGGGATTTATCAGGAATGGGTAGACGGGAATTTCGACCCTCGTGATACCGGATACCTCAAATGGGAGACGTTTGTCAACGACCCTTCGAACAACATCGATCGGAAGATTGCTCTATCGGTTAACACAGAATGTATGAAAGGAGAGCTTGACTTCTTCAATTCCATAAGAAAATAAATAACTTACTTGCAAACTTACAGTCCTGTTGAATTTCTACTTTAAGGCATCTAAAATAAAAATGTTGTAATTTTCGAAGTTTGTTAATTTGTACTAATAGATTTGATTTTGACTTTTACAGTAATCATAGTTGATAACGCGCCCCCTCCCCCTTTAGTGTTGAATGTTAACAAATGTAAGCAAAGAGATTTATTTACTTTCTGTGGTTTGACTAGGTACAGTTAGTTGTCACTAATTGCTACGTCAACCGCCGCAAAAAATTGATGAAATCGTGTTTTCACGCAAAATTCTCAACTTAAACGTGTTATCAAAACTTTTATCCAATGATTCTGAAGTCAATGTCTCTTAATTTGTAGGGGTAATGGGTTTTCTCTCACAGTAGCTCACGCATCATCAGTTCGGGAGATAACCGCTTTTGGGGAAATTACTTTTTACCCGATCGGAGGAAACTTTTGTCACGGGTGGTTATTTTCAAGTATCTCCCACGATGCACTGTGATCCTACCGCGCAAATTCAACGGAGATGAACGTTCAAAACAAACTTTCAATGTTCATCGATTTTAGGAAAGAGAAATTGGAGCATATTTTAAATATTTTTAGATAGGGAAATGAAAAAGCTCCATCATCTTTGGTTTTTCATCTCGCTTATTTTGAATCGAACAATTTTGCTACGTTCTTTGTCCTACGCTTAATTTATAGACTCGACACATCCGCAAGTTTTGTGCACTATTTTTCCGCAAAAAGGTGTGCAAGTGGATTGTGCCAGCACTTGTGTTTGTAAATACCTTGTAAAAAGTTCGTTGCAGTTTCACCCTTTCTGTCTTTTCTATTACCTCACATACACATTTATTAAATCAATGGACGACTGCGAAAAAGTTGGCACTGAGTGCTCACAAATACTCATTTCATTGAGACAGGCGTTTTCCCCAGATCTGGAGAAATCTCAATTTCCCCGGAAAGGGGTTTTCTCCCGAACTGATCATTACTGCAATGTGGTCGGGACCAAACTTCAAAATCAATCCATTGGAAGATAATCCAAATACAAGTTCAGTTGGCCATGAGTTTACCAAACAATGCTTATCCTGGAGAACACTCGCAGATGTTTAAACCAGTTCAATAGAGTCTTTTCTTGGAAGCAGTTCAAATCCTGCATGCATATTTATTGTTAACTCAGTCAGGTGAGACTGGGAGCAAAGTTATGACTCGAAGATACCATATAGTGAAGAAATTAAGAAATTGCTCCTCATACAAAATTGAACAATTACTTGTTACATCCCTCTTGTACTTCTCAGATATTTGGTTTACTTTACCCTTCTTTTCCATAACTTCAAACCTACTCCCATCCCGTTGAAAATGCTGTTTAGTGTTTTGAGTGACTTTCTAAGTACACACTTTTTTTTTATCTTCACATTACATGCAAGGAAAAAACCTCAAATGTCGCATCGAGATATTTCATTCAGCGACAGCAAAGCAGTGGTAATCGTCAACTATTGCACAGTCCAGTTTTTTTCAGATTAAAGGTATTTTAAACCTTTTTATTTCATCAAATGCATCAGCTATGGATATTGAATCATGTGCGCGTTTTCCAGGAAACATACATATGGAGCAAAATGGCTTCCAGGATGGGTACGGCTAAATGTGTAAACAGTTACAAAGTCAATGGCAACCTGCAGTTTTCTAAAAGGGCAAGCTAATTCAGAGGTCAAGCCCCCTTGCCTCAATTGACTATGGTCCTGTATGGGAGATAGATCTGTAGATTACATACTTAATTGCCTACTCTCTATGAAAGATATGCTTTAAGTTTTGAGACTTTGAGTCCAGGTTTTCTTTAGGTCTATAGTTCCTGCAAATATGATAACTATTTAAATGCTTAACATTTACATCCTGTCTTCAAAGTGTATTTTCGCCTCTCGCTCAACTTTTGAAAGTTCACGCAGCAAATAGTATGTTGTAGTCATTAAAGGTGACACAGCTTCAACGTCTCCTATAAACCATAATATTCAATGAAAATGGAGGTCAATAAATCTTCACAATTAAATTCAGGAACATTGTGTGACAAATGATGATATTGCTTCTATACGCACCAGGCCAGGCTAACCAGTGAGCTATCAGTAACGACTACCTAGCCTAACACTGCTAATAGATCATTGCAGCACTAAATTGTTAGGCTTTAATGATGCAAGCATTTATAGGAGTATAAATTTGCTAATTTTACTTCAGTGGGATAAATGGAGGCATGATATCAGGCGCAAATACATCAGGAATGTAGGAAAATAAAAAAAAAAATTAGTGTTTGCACGGGTACTAAAAATTAGGACCCGGGTACCCGATCGCCATACCCGTCGGGTACCCGGGTTACCCGGTGTTACATACGGTGACTAAAAGATACAGTATGAGCATTTTGTAAGGCATACTCCATAAGACATGCATGGTAACATTAACATCTGTATTGGATAGGTATAGCGATCACAGTTCCCAAGTTCAAAAACATTTGATTTGTAAGAAGGTTTAATCGTCTCGTTTTGTTTTAGTTCAAAATGACAAGTAAAAAAAAAAACGTAACAGAAAACAGTCAAATAAGAAAGTTGTACTTCCCAAGGCCTATATCAACTTGATATTGAATTTTGGGACGCTTTCCTACTCGAAAAACCAGCATAGAAAGAGCTCGCAGCTTCTCCTTTCAAACCACTGATTTAAAAATATCAACTAATCAGAGCCCTGTATTATGGTATTCTCTTGCACGTCATAAATTACTGATTGTAAACAAACGACGTCATGTTTGTGAACTTCCCTCATACTACTTTGCAATGTGCGTTGGAATTATCGCTAACGGGGTATGTACGTTCTTACGTAGCTAGCCTCGTGTCGACATCCAGGCACGGTAACATAACTTTCACACATAAACTTCGTTGTCTGCTCGAGCGCCATTTTGGGGTAAAATAACGTAATATATACTGGCCTATTTTAAAAAAAAAATTGTGAATGTTTACAGTGTTATTACATTGATGTCGTTTTACTTTGCAGATAGCGGCAAAGTGTTGATTTGCGTAAAACTGACACCTTTGACCATTAAGAAATATTCGAGGATTAAACTCGAGGTGGCATACCGTATTGATAATAAGATCGTATATACATGCAAGGCTCAGTTTACCTAGCATGCTGAACGTTACGGGCACTGTCTTTGCGAGCTGGGCGGGGTGATACAGTATGTCTTCCGATGTCTGCGTGAAACAGTACGATGTGATTTCTAATCTGCCATCAGATAGCTTGCTTGCGAGTAAGTTTATAAGCGACATACATGTGATGTGTGAGAAGTAACCCACTTCATGAGGATAGCACGATCTGGCCGCACGCTGATAAAAATTCCAACTTCAGAAACGAAGTACAGACAACTATCAAACTTACACATAATTTCTAGGGGCTCTCTTCATTCTCAGTCTCGGAGAATGTTTACCAAATTGGCAAAATATTTTAGTCCATTACTGTGGGCAATGGCGTAAACGGGATGATCTTTTTGCATGCATTTTTTTTTTAAGATTGGGGTAGTAGATTTGGAACCGGGTAATACGATGGCGGGCGGGTACCCGGGTGCCCGGGTTACCCGTGCAAACACTAAAAAAAATCATTTGTTATTCTAATGAAATTGATCAACAGCTTTGATCAAATATGGAACGTACTGCAAAAAAAAAGCTCCTTGGCTACTTCTAATATTTGCTTAGTCAAAGCAGGCACATGGCATGGACTTTAAAATAGTCAAACTTTGTTAGGTATTTTGTGTGCATTCACCCATGAAATTGCACAGGAAAAGTTAAATCACCAGCAGAATACCCATAATAATCGTTACACATATGTAACTTAAATTCGACAGTACTTATCTGAGGGTCGTCATTACTTATTGGAAATTATAATTCAACATTACTTATTTGTAACTTTAAAGGGAAATATTGCGTTTGTTTTGCAAGAAAAATTCCTCCTTTTAATACTAATATTCATTGACACAGGTTGATAGATTATCAAAAATAAAGCAGAATGGTAGCCTCCTTTTCAAGAATTAAATTGCCCACAGATAGAAACTCAGATGTTTTTTGCTCAAGAATAATTTGTTCACCCAAACTTACAACATTTTAAATGATGCAACATCCATGGCTCTTTTTGTGCATAGTATTTTGAAGTGATGTAGCTATTGTTGGGGTTTATCATTAAGACTGAATTGCTGGATAGTGTCTAAGCCATTTTCTTTGTACACTTTGTTGAAGCATTTCAAACACAATATTTCCCTCTAAGTCGCCATTACTTATTTGTAACTCGTCGTTACTTATTTCTAGCTTAAAGTAGTCATTACTAATTTGTAAATTGTTGTTTTGTATTTGTAACATGAAGTCGCCAATACTTATTTGCGAGTCGCCAGTACTAATTCATAACTCAAAGTCGTCATTTCCCACATACCAGGCCGTGAATGTTACTGGTTTCTACTTTAACTCGTTTTGGAAAAAACAATCTTCTTCAGTATTTGGCTGTAACTGTTCCATTATATGTTTTCGTAGCATGTTCACTTTATCTGAACGGTGCGGAAGCTTTCTGTCCCATTGATGGTAAGGTATCTATAAAGAGGACGAGAACAAGCAAATGAAGGTTAAACAAAGAAGGGCGAAATACTGGCACAAAACAATGCACAATCTGTGGTGGATGCTGGATATGCACAAAGTGTAATTTCCTATGAAGTCCAATATATAACTAGAACTGCATTCGCTTGCAAATACGCAGAATTGTAGTGCGCGTTAGAGATGTCTTTTCAGTTAGTACAGTAGCCCAGTTTTTATTTGAACTTTAGGATTTGTTCATGGTGGGAAGAGGGGCTGTTGTTTCTTTTTGGCCACTCCTCTCAACCCTATTTCTTGATAGTACAAAGATGGACCACTTGTCTCCCAGCTCCTTGGCTGGACGCATAAAGAAATCATAGAAGAGTAACCAATGATGGAGTAAATCCGGACCTTCTATGCTAATAGTCAGTCACTAGCTTTATTTTGAAGCATATTTGCCAACAATGAAGCAAGTGCTGAGTAGTCCTTGAACAAGACCGTGTACTGCGCTTAACGGTAGGACCTACTCCGTAGACAGTCTAGTGTGGAGTAAAATGAAGTGGACGAAGCATAGTCCCGTTCAAGGACTCGTGCTGAGTAGCCTACTTAGCCATACGTTATGCTCTGTTGTGTTGCTTACTCCTGCCTGAAATGGTTTTATCGGTTCTCGACTCCTCTTTCACCGTTCTTTATGTTAAATAATGACGCCCCCTCAAGCTCTCTGACTGCACCGCTGCATGCATATGACAACTGTCTCGTGGAAGGAGGCCGAATAACTGTTGACGCTGTGTGTTTTAACATCCGTGTTTCGTTAATTCGCAATGCATGCTACATGCATATTGTCAAAACGTTTCGGTCAGACTGCTGTCAAAATAGCTTCGGCTTTTACCACTGAAATAAAGCATGATAATAGAACTACAGCACAAGTCGCTTAATCCAATGCAGTAAAGCCAATTCGTTCCGTACAGGGAATTGGCAATACCCTGCTCCGTAGTAGCTAGATGAAGATACTGTACAATAACGTCTTGATACTGTTCAACGATAGGGGACGCAATGGCGCCGTGTTACGTATACCAATTGGAAGCAGCGATTGATTCTCCAGGCTTATCACTTCAGTGTGAAAAGGCCGAACCACATTACATCGCGTTTTCTGGAAATTTATCCGCAATGCTCTTTCATGAAGCTAACTCCTTAAATCAGCCTTGTAAGTGTAGTATTTGCTTTTCTGAAGTTGATTTTTGTTTAAAGACGGCCACAGATTGCACTTACTGCTATTGTTAAAGGGTAGAGCATGGATATTTGTACGAACTAAGTTACGGTACGCGCAGGGAAATGAGTTGTGGGCCATAACAGGCTTCACAAAAGAAATTGTCAGTCGGCCAGTAAATGCCAATATTGTAGTGCGGCGCACTACAATAATTATCAACACAGCGACAGTCACAGTTGTCACATCCCAACACTAAATGAACTTAAGTAACCTTATTTGACGTCATATGCATACATTAAAGGGCAGGCTCTGTCCTTTACACTTCTTTAAAAATATAGAATTTGAAATTATTACTCACAGCTTTGCATATTAAAGGAAAATAAAATTTCACCCCCCCCCCCCCCACCTCCCCCACAGTCTCTAGCATGATTCACACACCTTATTTTGATAAGTTTTACATGCAAATGATGATACTGTGGACAAAAAGAGAATGAAGGAAGAAAAAAATCAGAATTTTGCCTGCAGATATTGTACACCAGTTTGTGGCCAGAGTGCATTACGCCCACTAAATTTTGTTGCAAACCGACACCTCAAATATCCTTCGATTCCAATCATTGGACCAGTACATGCAGTGAAAACAGTTTTGAAAAAATATATCCGTGTTTACAAACATTTTTCTTTTTTTAACAGTTTGCATTAAAGTTCTTTGGCAAGTTTAATAAATAATGGGGAATCAAAAACTGTTTATTCTCCTTTTTTGTTAAATTATGAGTTTTTCCTTGAACAACATCAAACCTTTCCACAGTTTCGTACAGTTCACCGATAAGATTGCACTGCGCATGGCGAACCCCTTTGAATGTCAGCAATTACATTCAATACAGCACTAGAACAGTAAGTCCTTCAGTTTATTACAAGTGCCATTCACAGCACACATCGTGTTTTCAAACGCGTAGTACTAGTGTGTTACAAAATCAAGTAAAGTTATATACTTGCATGTGGCAGATCTGGTACTACTGATATCAGTGGCAAGAAGGAATTGCCACGAGTTTCTGAGCCGTGACACTTTAGGCCGTTGGTCCCCGACACCAAACATCATCCTGTTATTTGGAGTACTAGACTGCAAATATCACCAAAGTGACCTGAGTCTATCCATAGCGTACTGTCTGATTATATCATACGATGAACTTACCGTGATGTATCTGTAGCCAAGCACCTCAAGGTGACGTCTCTTCATGTTAATTTCTCCGGTCACCCTCAAAGGTTCATTTCTAAAATAGCAGCTCCGTGGTAAAACATCTATGGCAATCCTAAATGAGTAATCAAAGGACTGAACAAATGTGAGATAAAATCACTCAAAATACTTCATGTCCACCAAATATTTTACTGTAAGACATTTGTCAGTAGCGTGCCCCAATGCAGCAATGCAGAGGGTGGGGGTGGCGTGCTCCAATGTGGGGGGGGGGGGAACACGCCATTCACAGGCTGCAAGTGGTCAGAGGAAAATAAGCTAATTGGGGGATATCACTCTAACGTAGTCTGGCCTGGTCTGTCCACTGGAACTGGAGCGCCCCTACGTGTTGCCCGTCATGAATATTTAAATTTCCTTTCATGTATCAAAATTGCGACAGCCCAATATTACATCTCAGCCCTCTTTAACATTCAATAAATTCCCAAAGGGGAGGGGACCTTACAACCCCACCACCCCCACCCCGACAGCAAACAATCAAACTTTGCCAACCAACTATTGAAATGTCTCCGATACTTTTCTATTCAGTTGACAACTTCCAAACAAACATCAGCTAATATCAGTTCCTGATATGCCTATTACACCCACGGACTTCCTTTACATGGACAGCATAGTGCACGTTAGATTGTCGCTACCGTAAGTGTGAGTATAGGCGCAGCAAGATGGCTATGGTTTGTGTGTGACGTTTGGACTTGCTAAAGAAGTTCAAATCAACAGATTTTGCAAGAAACTTGTGATAATTTCGAAATAATGCAAGGTACTGTAAGGTCAAAATCACTATACGTATTGCAGGAATATGATGCTGTTCACCATTCAAGTTTAACTTTTGTTCACAATATTACAGAGTCTTCAAATCATACAAATGATAGCTTCACGGCTGTCATTTTGGTGCGCCTTTTTTGACCCAGTCGGTGGCGACAATCTACGGATAGGACGTACACGTTACATGCTTCTGTCCATGTATATAGCAAGTCCGTGAGCACAACACAAAACTTTATACTGATCATTTAAAGTCATAATTTGGTGTTCAGCCACTTGCAATGGGGAAAACTTTCGGATGCCCCGTAGATTCTTACACATTGAAGTTGAGGGTATTCACCGCCCCCCCCCCCCCCCCCCATTCACAATTAATGGGATTGCCAGTACTGACGGCTATTGTCGGCGATAACACAAAATGGTAAACAAACAGTACGTTACTAATACATATATAGAAGCGCATTACAGACATTTCTATTACTAAGGGATATTTTGGCACCCACCTCCTACTTAGAGACGAATAGGAGTGAATTAAGCATTTCTGTTACTAATTAATATTTTGGCACCAGCTCAAACGTACGTGAAAAATGAATAAATAAAGTACACATGAATTGATTCCAGAAGTTCATTTAACACTACCCTACAACATAATAGACCACTACAAACTTGAAACATTAAACGAAAGAGGACTAGTATTGTCTATTTTTCACAAAGGTTTTTAATGGATGATAACGATACCATGTTGGAATGCACAGCACACATGTTTTCCTGAATGAATCGCGCGGTCAGGTGAATTAAAAAAACAATTTACAGTCACAATTCATTCAACTTGACATATTCTTAGCAAGTAGGTGAACAGGGGGAACAATGTCTACCTCCCCCCCCCCCCCGAGGGGAAATTAGGGACTCCAACAACCAAACAACGGGGCAAGAAAGGTGTTACCATTACCCGAAACCATCTTTAAAGACTGAAGGGGTCTTTGGAAAATATATTTGAGGGCGCCTGACCTCCCCTAATGATCTTGCTAAAGCACTCATTCTGTCACAAAAACTATATTTATTATGAAAGAAGGGCTTACTTTTCTTTGGTTTTCCTTGACTTGGTTGGGACGTCGACAATATCACGAACACAGCACGAAAATTCGAAATCTAACAAAGACACAAAGTAATGTATATTTAAACAAACTTGATAATGAGCATCTAACTTGCAGTATAAGGAAAGCAAATTACTACGGTTACAAAGAATATTTATAGGTAAATTCGCTGCTCTGGAAAATATTGGCACTTTGTCTAGAAGCTTCTCAGAGGCTTTTAGGTTTGAAGCTGGGTGCAACAATTGTACTGTTTAAAGAAACAGAAGTATAGCAAGGGATGGGCAGATTAGACAATTTCCAGTGGCTCCAAGGGTCCCGAACCAAGTTCATCAGGTATCTTTTATGGTAGTGGTCCTAGCTATCACGACGATGGTCAAGTGACGTTTGTGATGTATAAATGACTAGTTTGCCCTTATTCTAAATCCTTGTGGCTTTTTTGTGGACATATCTGGCTTAAAGAAAGACTCTATGCATATCACACCATAATGTAACTTGATGAAATAATCCTGGCCAGCTATAAAATTCAAGTTTGTATGGCCGTAACCAACCAGATTTAACTCTTTTATCAAACAAACTGGTGAATTTCTTTGACGAAATGAGTCCTCTCGCAGTTGTAGATACGGCAGTGCCTCCTAAACCTGGCTGAGATGCAACTTTCTCTGATACAACATTACTAAGAAAACATTTGGTGTAAAGGGTTTTTTGGGGGGGAAGACGGATACAAATATCAAGTTAAATATGGCCATATCAAGCCAGATATTACTTGTTAACTTGATATATTAAATATACAAATGGAAATTTCACTATTTTGTTTTATTTTTATCTGATTTGATGTTTAAATTATGCTTGTTCCAAATTAAATGGAAGGACAGATGCAACATTACTATGTCCTGCAAGTTTTATTTTGGAACTTAAAATTGTATCCTTGAAAAGCATCACTTTAACTTGACAAACCGTAAACTGTCTTATCAATTCAGAAATGATTTATTTGCTGTTAACAAGAGAGAAAAACACTGAACAGCACCGAACATCATTTTTTACATAAGCAAAACGTTGCTTCAGAAGCATTCAAACATCGAAGAGGTATACTGTATCTTGAAAACCGTAAAAGACACTGAAATAATTCGTACGGATTTTTCCACAGAAAGCTTAACTACGGAGTTAGGCCATGGCTTTTTGCTCACATATCACACTACCTTTAAGACATATTTTGGGTACAGCAACACTTTCCCTGATATTGCAGTAATTTAGTGGCTACACTTTTAACACAGTATTCTAGGCAAACTTATGGAAATGATTTGTAAATTTGGAAAAAGCTAGTATCGAAACCTTCATTAAGGTAAAGGTAAAATATACACTTAGGCAGCAGTAAAACAAAATTTACAGTCAAATACTGTACGTAACAAAGTTTAAAATAAGAAGCCCATATTACTGTGATCACTTAAAATTGAGTCCTTCTAGTCAATTACACCTGATATCTATGGTAAATTTTGATGGGGCTCATAAAGGAAAATGAAGGTTTTGCGCTGGAATTCGTCGGTGAAAAAATACCCTTGTTACCATGTATGCAAGTTTTGCAGACAACTTTTTCATACACAGAAAGATATGATAACTAGGAAGCCAAACTCTTTGGTGATTCTTTCCTGATGAAAGGCAGGCGATTCCTAAGTGTTGAAATGTAAGTCTTAATTTTTAGTTGACAGTGTTTCATGAATTACCAAAAACAATTGGGTTCACTTTTTCAACTTGGGGAATTCACATGCTGCAACATTTGTATGAAATGCCCCGCAGTTACAGATAATTCATAGTGAGAGCCAGGCAACTCTTACCACAAAATACATAGATTTTCAATTGATACAGCTCTTTGATTGACAGCAAATTCAAAAAATGCAGAGACCTGCACCTTATATTACACAGCATGTACTATTCTGAGAGTGTTCTGATCACACATTGGGTCTTTGTAAACTAATTCTGAAGCAACTAATAAACTGAGATCCTGTCTGGATGAGGATGAGTTTTAGACATTGTGAGAGGGGCTTAAAATAAGAAGCTTAAGAGAATTGAAACTGTCTAGGGTGAAAGGATTACACCAACTTGCCAAGTATAAGATCCCTCAGTGCTACACGTCTTGAGATATCGTTTAGTGAACCTCTGATCTAGTGAAAATATCCCTAAACACTCACCCACTAGGTAATTATACGGTGTTGTGGCACCGGTTTTAACTATGCCATCTTCATTGAGTAGATCACAGAGGCCCAAATAAATGTCGTCCTTCACTCTATTCCACTTAACTTTCCCTGTAAAATAAAGAGCAGTTCTGTATATGATGAGACATTTTTTGAACTTGGCCTTTCTAGACAACCATGTCATCTGTACTGTACACATGTCAAAAGGAGGACTCCACCAATAACTTCTACTGTATGTCACTTATATTGCGAAATTCCAATGACAACACTACATCTTTATCTATCAGTTTTACTCCCTCCTCCTCCAACACACACACGATGACGAAATAAGCACACACGATGACGAAATAAGCACACACGATGACGAAATAAGCTCCGACTGTAGGTGCATCCTGTCCCTTCATCCCAACAAGCGCCCTCCCCAGTTGCATTAACAGCATAGGACAAAATGAGAGAGAGGGGGGTTTTGTGGGCTCTCTTTGACTCTGCGCTCTGGAAAAATTTACACCCTTTTCCTTAATTGCCACTGCCTTATCTTTGCATGTATTAACCACTGACCAAAAGTTTTCCCGCCCCTGTGGGCGGGGGTTATAGAATACGCCCACGGTATTTCCCTCCTGTCGTTAGAGGCGGCGAAAGGGAAACCAGATTTGAACTTGAACCATACTGGAAAGTAAATTTAAACTTTGAACTGTTTATCGAGTTCTGACACCGTGTAACACATTCCTGTTGGTGTGTCGTTCAATCTAATCTGACCAACTCAGACTGACTGATGAGTGACTGACAAGTTTTCCTCTGCAACGTTTTTAAGCATACATTATGGGAGCTAAGATGAAGCAATGCAGTAACCCATCAGTACCAACAGCTTTGTAAAAGTCATTCTCTATGAAGCAACTTACCCACACCTTTTCTTATGCGACTAAAAAACAGTAACTCAAGTAACCAAGTCATCTATAGTGGGAATTCTTGACACATTGTCAACTAACGCACCGTTTGATGACAGATTCAGATTCGAGTCAGATTACCGAATTGACTTGACAAAACCTCTACAGTTACTGTAAGAGTCGTTTTAATATAAATTAGTTAACTATACTTACAATCATGAGTCTCCATATTAACTTCATGATGAAACCAAGGGACTTGCATCTCTGGATACTCTAAGCAAACGGCTCTATTTAACTGCATCAAGAGGTGGGACATGAACGTCTTTAGTTTCAATTTATCAGTCTTCTCTAAGAACCTCCACACAAAAATTTTTCTCAGTAATGCAGCATCAAAGAATTGCACCTTAGACAAATTAAGGGCACTATCTACAACGGTGAAAGGACTCACTTCGTCAAAGAAAGTCACCAACTTTTCAACAAATACTTGGCAGAGATCGTTAAGCTTCGGATGAGACACACCACAAGACGCTAATGTAAGAACAACATCTCGAATTTCGTACGGTGTGAAAGTATAAACGTCATCGTTCACAACCTCAACAATTTTGTCTAATATATCTGAATAGTACATCTTAGTTTGATTCAGGTACAGAGATATTCCAATGACGTTCGACTTTGTAATTGGGGAGGGTATGTCCCAAGAATCTTCCCTAAGCGCCAAAGTCGTGTTGGCATCTGAAAAACTCTGTTTATCTTCCCTGTCTAGAAGCAAATGCCTTGGAGGTATTTCACGAAGCAACTTATAGAAAACATCTCTTTGCAAGTGAACCAGTTCTGAGTGATAATGAGGATTTATATGATAAAACTTGGAACTTCCGAGGAAGGACAATACTCTCCTTGATGACTCTCCAACAAGGTTTGGCAGGAATTTCCTCATTTGAATCCAGACGAAGGGATCAATTCCATTTGGAGTTAAGCCAAGCTTGGCCAAGCCACTGACGATACACGAATGCTCCCTAGGTGTAATAGCGCGGTAAGAAGCATTAACAAACTTTTCTTTTAGCAAGCTGTGTGCTGATGATTTGGGGGAACACTTTAATTTGATGAATCTGGCTAATGTATTCAACAGAGCAACATCTTCGATTTCTGGTAATAATTCCTCGCATTTCTCGCGGAATTTAATAACAAGTTGCGGGTGATGCATACTAACTCTGAGAGCTATTGAGCATATTTTGGACCAATCTGTTGTCTTACCATTGTCAAGCACTTTAAGCAACTTATGAACCAAATCTTCGCACATTTTCGTGTGACCTTGACTCAGCAAATCTGCAGCGTGTATCACATCCCTTTCATTGGTTAAGTGGTTTGCATTTTCTTTAAGAACTTTTAATAACTGATCGTAAATATCGTCAGGTTTAAAATAAAAGTGTCGACATATATACAAGAAGGATACAATCTGTGAAAGGCTCATTTTCTCAGATAGTGGTTTTGCAAGGTTTGAACATTGTTTCAGAATTTCCAGTCTTTGCATATTTTCAAAATGGACGGATATCCTCATCATGGCTATGAGATCATCCGCTGTATGTTCTGAAGATTCATTAAACAGAACCTCAAATTTATAAAAAATGTCATCTTTTGTCCGCGACGAGCTTAGATGAATGATACTGCACACTATGCTGGTAAACACAGAAGGATACCATATTTCGCAAAGTCTGTCTTGGAAAATTTGGAGTAAATTACTAGCATACCAGCTAGTCTCTTTCTTCAAAATGGAAACCAACTCAGCTAAAGTTTTCAGGTCATTAATCAAAATCTGGTCTATCTGCTGAAATACTTGCTGGCAAAGAAGAGGAAGTGGCTCGAGTTTAAAATCAATATTGGCTTTTGCCAAATTCAACAACAAAGATGGCCAAATCTTCAAGCACAAATTCTTCTCCTCTGCCAAATATCGCAGTGCCTCCATAATCTTGAAATCGAAATCCACTTCATTTCTCAAATCATGGTAAAAAGGGTGTCCACAAGAAGATGGTATTTGCAAACATTTAACAAACATTTCAAACTCATTTTCATTCATTCTGTCACGTCGAGTAACTAAATTTTTTGATATTTTCACCGCTACATTCTGAAGCCCAACAATCGGAACACTCTTTTCTTGGTCTTGGAGTACCAACTGCAAAAACGAAATTGATTCTCGTGTAGGTAACCGTCTTAGTGCCTCCCATACAGTATTGTCCATGGAGTACGGCGAACCATAAACAGTGTGACCTTCTGAGATACAATGAACCTCTTTTTCACCCTGTGATAGGCAAATACCTTTAACCTTTTGAAAAAGTTCATGAATATCTAAAGAGGGTAAGTCTTCTTGGTCTTTCAAAAAGGTCAGCAACGGTGAAGTGTGATCAAAGGTTGATATTTCACTAGCAATATTATTACTGCTATTTTGATTTAAATGAGGTGCTTTCACACCGCAAGCATATGATGCAGCCTGAAAGACATTGCCTCTAAATATATCTCTCTTATAAGCGATTCTTCTTTTCAGCACAGCATTATTTCCGACAGATGCTGAAGGGGGGCTCCTGTAAAACAAATGTTTTTGAAAGTCTCCAATCCTAACAAACCAACTATGTAAATATCTCTGTTGGCGATATATTTGACAATGAAAAGACCCCATAGCAACTTCCAAATCCAAATCATTTATGCTACTTCTGAATCCTGCCAGCAGGTTGTTGACAAATTGCAACTGTTAGTGGACCGCTTCCCTTCATCTCCTGCAAAGAGAAATATATTTCCATTTATAGTGAAATGAATTATTTGAAAAATGCTGGACTATAAGTTTGCAAACTACAGTTACAAATATTTAACTGAAGTACTTTAAATTCATTTAAACAGGTAATATTAACACTGATCCAGCACTTTCACTTAAATTACACAATAGAGTACGAGTTTTTCATTTGGGGCCAGAGGATGCTCTGTCCAAAAAAGTAATCCTGCCAGAAAGACTACCTAAGCAGAACAATCATAGCCTGGCACGGAGGGAATAGAAAATTTTGAAAACCGGCCACCCCTCAGACATCTTGAGATGGCATTTCCCAGGCCTGTAAGTAGAATCCAAGCAATAGCTAATATGAACCTTTGTTTGCAATAAAATATGCTGGCCAACTTCAAAACAAATGAGCAAACTGCAAAAAGATAAAAAATGTACTCCATAAAATGCACGGGTTTTTCCAGATTTGACGTAAATGAGGAGCAATTCAACTTGCACCCATTCTTGATCGCGAAGCTGGGGGAGGGGTGAAACTGTTTGCTTTCTCTAAAGGGATAAGATGGAAAATGGTACTATACTTCGCTTCCTTCATACTTGCTACAGCACATTCGCTCCAAATGTCCTGATTTTTATCTTATGAAAGAATAATTACTCCCTTTCACAAAAAGAAATATATAGGATGTGATAGCCTGTGTTGTTATGTTAATTTATTTTGTCTTCATAATATCATTATGGGATAGTTCTTATGAAGCTGATACAATGAAGTGCAATTTATAGATTAACCATTGTGTCGAACTTTTGTAATCTTGATGGTGTTCAATGGAACTTCTGCGTTTTTTCTTTCCTTTTGTCAGGCACATTTTTGAAAAATTTCAGGCACTTTTGGCAGTTTGCACGTACGGTAGTCAACAACCTGTCCTAAAAATCCGAATGACTAAGTTTTTCCCGACTTCCGCCAGAGTTCTAGCTTTTTTATCTGAAAACAACCCCCCCCCCCTCCCCCAACCTTGCACCCTAATACTGCATACATTTTAATGATTTCCCTTCGAGGTTCCATCCATTAAATTCATCAATAAACCATTTACTGTAAGATATTTTCTTGCATTGTATGCCTTACAGTATTCATAAGGTATGAACTGTCAGGGTGACACAAAAGCTCTTGGACCACATAACAATGAATCAATGTTTCTACTACAAAAGCCCTGCTACATCTATTGAGTCACGAACTTAATTTACATAAAAATTCAAGGGCAAGAGCAGTTGGCCCAAACTTATTTTGAAACAAGGGATTTAGATCACATTTTTTTCTCATATGCACAGTAACATTCAAAATATTTTAGGACTTCAAATTCAATACTGGAATCAAGCTGAACCAAGCAGTTACTCCTTGTTAATGACATAACTAGCGAGAAAAGTTATTGTCAGTTTTATAATTGTCAAAGCAAAGGCCAATAAAGAAACAGGACAGTCTATAATACTGCAACACTTGTAACAAATACCACTTTCACAGTTTCATTTTATTTTTAGGATGAAAACAAGGTAAAATTCAATTTTAATATGGTACCACTCATTAAGAAAGAGAATATTATGGTAATATTTTGTATTCAATGTTGGGATTTGAAATGAGATAATCTTTAGTGTTTACTATACACACTTCTCATATGTAAAACTTTTGTTGGCCAATAGCTAAAAAAAAATCTCAGACTCAGCCTATGGAATTTAAGGTATATGGTAATGCCATACAACTTACTGCACAATTTCAAATTTTTCTTGATTTAAAACAATTTAAAGGGTGATTGTCATCATCCCACACAAATTCCAATTCTCCCAAATGTGCAGTTTGTTGCTCCTGTCATAACTGCACATTTCAGATAAAATGCCTTTAGAACAATCTTGTCAGGAACTATTCTCAGTACTAATTATATGCCAATTTAAGCATTTAAAATGACCATGAAGGTTGAACTTTGATAGCACTTTGTCTCAGAATAAGCTGAAAGGGGATGTAGCCATTCAGTGCATTTTAAGTAACTTGATTCCCTTTTTGCCAGCACTAGTTTCAGGACTTGTTGTAAGTTGTTATTTGAACTCCAAAGTTGTTGGGCTTCTATTGTACCAGAATGGTTATCAAATCTGCTGCTCACTGAAGCAGCTAATTGGGATAATGAACCAGTGGTCCGGTACTATAATTGGGAAATTTCCCTAAAAACTGTGGTAGCTATGACAGATCTCCTTAAAGTCTTATATTCTGTAATGCATAAAACACCTCCTTGTGCAGTCACATAACTATTTTTTTCTTAAAAGAAGGGTTTAAGGTCACAACAGGATTTGGTAGGTAAGAGAGGTGCTTATTCTTTTTTGGGTGAAATTTGCATTGAAATCTGATGTGTGGTTCTCAAGATATGAACATGTAAAATTTTCACATTTTCAACAAAAAGTGAACTTGAAGCAAGCACAAATGACATCACATCCCCACATTAATGGGCAGTCTTTTGTTTTTCTTTAAACTTTATTCTGGATTTGCTCCTCAACCATGACATATTTTTAAAATGTGGTTGCATAAGTGGCATGAAAGTTTTACAAACTTTGCATCCCCCACAGGGAGGTCATACTCCTATTAACTTATTAACTTCAAGGTCAACACAACAGTCTGATAAAACAAAGGTAAACAAAGCATTCCTTGTCAATGTGAGGAACTGATAGAAGCTCTGCTACCCTCAAACTCACTTTTGAACACAAATCTACTGACTTCATTTACTGATATCTCAAGAAATACATGTCCGATTTGAATGGAACTTTTACCACACTGTGTAGATTTTGTTCATTGTTCACATATGAAAATTTAATTTTTGCTTCAACCTCCCCTTTAAGGCCATGTCCTGGTGAGCATGCATACAAGCTTATAATTTGAACCCAAAGCACTCTCTCTGAATGTTCAGTAAGCTAGTTTCCTCTGCATCTTTTGAATGTTCAAGTTTTGGTGCAATCAAACAGCACTAACCAACTGAGAACTTTCATACCCATCCACTACTTGCATCAATGTACACTGATAACACTGGATTGTTGAGAAGAATTTGGTGGTAAAATGAGGACATGATGTCATGTTTGCTTGCTTTTCACTCTGGGACACAAATCTATTAACTTCATTTGTTGATATCTCAGGAAATACAGTACTTGATTTACATGAAAGTTTCCCTGAATCAAGTATATCTACTGTACTGTAGTTCCACTTCACATACAGTAATTTAAAATTAAAGGTAAATTAAATCCTTACTCCACTTTACCTTTTACAGTACTGCTTCTCTCCAGTGTGTATTACTGTTATTGTACAGTACATACAGTAGCTACAGTGTCTGCATGGCTACTGTACTGTGTGCAAACTATAGAATGTGACCACCTGCCAGTACACAGTAAATATATGCAGTACTACTGTACCAAAAGTCACCTTGAAGCTTTCCATGATGAAAACAAAGCTTGTACTAAAAATTTTCACAGGATGGAGAAATCGTGCACCTTTACAGTTCACATGTGGTATGAACTCTGCTAAAAAAGTATTTCCAAGGAAACCGCACACGTGTACTTCATTTACTTGGACATTATCATATCACAATATTACATGTACATCATTGCTTGGCCTTTTTTACCAACACAAGGTACCCTTTGGGTGATAAAATGCTTCAAACAATACTGAAGAACAATAGTATACTTACTCTCATTTTAAAAAAGTACTAATCTCAGTTGTACTGTACATGCTGTATAATGTCTATATTGTAGCCTACTGTGCAGTCCATAGATTTCTGAGTGCAACACCAGTACAGTATTGTACTGTTAAAATAATCTTCCGTAATATACCCATGTGGGTTATTGCTAGAAACACAGGGCTTAACCTTACAGTACTGTATACAGTAAGTAAATCTTTTCAAGTCTTGCAAACAGTTCCAATTCTCTGAAACTTAACTTCGATACAGCATGCACAGTAAGTACAGTAGGCTATAACATCCCAAAGGTCTTAAAATTCTAGTGCAGACACAACAATTCTTACAGAAGTTAATTGTTCAAAAGTTGATTTATATAACCCAAGACAATTCCAATGATCCCACCCTAATGAACTGTACTTTCAGTAGGTCTAACCCACAGCTGCATCCTTATCCAGACACAACCACACCTTGAGGGAGGAGTTGGCTCGGTAGTTGAGTGTACAATATGTGCCTTGCAAGCTAATCTGGAGGTCCTGTATCTAATTTTGATGGAACCTCTTGGGCATTTCCTGAGGTCTAGGAGTTATAACTTTTAATCAAAGCTGTTTCACAGTGATGCTGAATAAAGGGTTTAAAGATTAGTGATTTACAAAATTGGGTATTTGGTTGTCCATTCAGGAAGTTTTCAGGCTCAGAAAGTTGTTTGCTTGCTCAGTTCAGCTGTTGAGCAGAGGTGCAGAGCAAATAACATCCACCTCACCCCCCCCCCTTTGGGAAGGTGGTAAAGAACTGGGGGTACCTCTCACCTCTGCTCTTTTGGGAGCAGGATTGGGAACAAGTTTTTGTCTGCCTTGTTAACCTCTGAGCACTAGTCAAATAAAACAGGGGAAGCTCAACATGTTTCATCCACGCTCACTTTGGAAAAGGGTCCTGATGAGCCAAAATGGCTTTCTGACCCTCAAAACATAAAATTTAAAGTTGTTGCTTCATGGAATAGGGCCTTTTCTCGAGGGCATTCAGAAGGGGTGTACCCGATATCCGGTCCAATCTGACTATCCAGCCAGATAATGAAAAATTGTCCAGTTCCAGTTTTGGCAGGACTTATTTAAAAATCTGGCTGGAACCGGATTTTTTTTGTGAACCAACACTAAAGTGCACAACAAGTATATTTAGTAAGTAATATGCATGATGGAAATAACCAATTAAAACCAGTTTTGTCACAATGGTATGGGAGGAGGGTACAACCTGGATTCTTTCAAGGTATGGTTCTGTGCAAGGGAAGACTATGTTGTAACTCAACTGTGACTATCTGCAAACCTCATAAATTTTTCACAAAAGCTGTTTCTACAAAGTTTTACATCTGGTAACAACTCCTGATAAAACCAAAAATACAACATGCTTGTGGTTTCTTTGCTTGAAAATGAGGAAAATTACATGTATGAAAGGTACTGTAACATTTCATATTTGATCCCACTGGATGGGGGGGGGGGGACAAACAATTGTACATTCAGTTTAACCTACATGTATCTCCAAAATTGTGAAAGGTATGACTTCATACTGTAAATCTGTTAAGTGAAAGAATCTAATGCTATGTAAACTGAATGCAACATTTCTCAAGTTATCTCCCTCTTAATTATTGACTCCATTAAAGTTTGGCATCGACTGTATGGTGATGGGACCAATGACCCAGGGTTATATACTGTAGACAATATCCTTCATGAATATAAGGTCACACGACACATATTTCTCTTCTTTTAGAACAACCCATCCATATTAAGCCTATATGCCTTGCTACGGTACTGTAAACTAGTCTTTGCACAATGAAATACTGTATCTGTATTGTAGCAAAATGGTTAACCTTCTATAAGTAAAGAAAATTCAGAAATTAGATGCCCTATTTGGTACTACAGTGTAGCTCCAAAACAAGCCTTCATATATGCCTGTAGTATTAAACAAAAGTTTTAAGAAAAGTACACTACAGTATAACTTGTGCCTTATCTAATTTAAAAAATAACAAAAAAAAAACAAAAACAAAAAGACAAACAAACTCAAAGACTAACTCAGTAAGTTATATAATTGCATAGTACTGTAACTTAGTTTATGGCTTTAATACAGTATTTGACCCCCCTTCCCATAGCAATCAAGGGTCAAGGGGGAGGGGGACTGAAGGGGAACCTCAATATCCTTATACTCTATGAAGATGAAGGCTCTCTCTAACAGGATAACAGTCAGAAAATACATTTTATCAAACTTTTGTGTAGCTGGATACACATTACCATGTTTTGGCTTTTCAATGTTAAGAAGAAGGGTCTTCCTTACATGAAAATACACAAGGTGCTTACTTAACAAGCATGGGAAGGGCAATTTCTGGTGACTACAGTAGGTGGTAGGCCTATTTGTATCCAAAAATTTTCTGGGATTTTTACACACCATCTGATTGTGGCACTTATCTTAGATACCAGTAGTCCCTGTACAAATGTCAGCCCTTCATGGTCCAAAATTCTCGGTGCCTATTACAGGTACTGATGAAAAAACTCTTCTTTTATGCAATTAAGGGAAACACTACAGCAATACTCTACTCAACCATATGACACTAACTTAACAGCCAAGGGAAGTCAGTCCTATTTCTAACATTTTAGTCAGGTTATTTGCTGAAAACTGTCTTCATAAATATGTGCCAACTCACCCTGTCTTTTTCTCTGCTGATAGTTTCATAAAAGGTCCCAGGGGTTTAGGCCCTACACTATGTATAACAAGATGGTAGACTAATTTCAAGTTTTACTAGATTCTGACTGAACAATCTACTAAATTCAAATTCAAATGTACATACAAACTAGCAAAACTTACAAATACTGTATATGAGTTGAATTAACACAAAGTTTAAACAGGAAAAAAGAAAGCTACAGTACACATAACAGATTCGGGTTATAGGTCCTGTATCCATGCAGGTCTAAATCAACAAACTCATTTTACATGATGGGACTTGGGAAAAGGAATAGGCCTACAGTAGCTTTAGTCTTTATCCTTCACTTGAAGAGATGATCATACAGGTATCCCTTAATTGCAGCTGTTTTTGAATACAGTAATTTGAAGTTAAAGGCCCAGTTCTCTCACCCCAAACAGTACCCCAAACAGTACCAGATCTCCTCAAAGATGTCAAGTTCAGTTTGCGTATTTGATTTCTTTAAGTTTCAATAGATGGGGAATCCCTTACAGCTGAGGGTAAGCATTCCACTCTGCCACTGTCCTAGGAATAAAAGAAAACTTATTACAGTCCTTTTTTACAGCAGGGTGATGAAAGGAGATCAATGAAGACATTCCATTATTGTCGGGCTTAAAAATATATCCGTTTAGATCAATAGCAACTAAGTGATGGAGAGACTTGTACAGTAAACTTAACCTAGCACTGATCCTGCGTTCCTCCAATACATGTACAAAATGCTTACACCATTCACTGGCAATTCAAGAACTGTATAGCATAGTATACAGTACATTTATCATATGAAGGGAGTACACTGGAGCGTGGGGAGTACAGCTTGCCCACCGCTACGCCAAGTAGGAGTTGGTGCACACGCCGCAGATCTTTGTCTTGGAGTGCATGAAATGCAGACTGGTGTTTAGCATGGGCACTGTATATCTAGTATTTCCAGGGAATATGAGAGTATCACGGACCTCATTTATGGACAGAGCATACTGCAGGGTACATTGAAAATGAAATACAGTATTTTTAAAATAAGGCAATGTAAGGTCAAAATCACTTCGCATTTTGCAGGAATATGACATTGTTTCCCATTCAAGTTTAACTCTTGCTTAGAATATTACTGTACAGAGTCGACTTCATCAAATCAGACGATTTATAGGTTCTCTGCAGCTATCTCAGTGTGATTTTTTTTGTCCCAGTCGGTAAAGACCATCGATCTACGGATAGGACGTACATTAATTACGTGCCCTCCATGTATAGGCGAAGTCTGTGACGAGTATTCATAGCAGTCAATACATACATGCATGTGCAAACCTATGCACTGGTGTGCCACTTGTGGGGTCTGAAACCCAATTAGGCCCCCTAGGCCTAGTGTCTATTTAACTTTCATTACCGAATCGATCTTACTAGGCCTAACGTTAGGCCTTACACACGAGTAATGAGTAGCATGGTTACATGAAAGTTTCGCGCATTCCGGCCCTATTTTGAAAAAAATCATGGTCAATTCACCCTGTGAGTAAAAAACTTATAACCAGGCCAAATTATCATTCGTTCGCTTTATTTTGATATGAAACATGCTTTAGTTAGATAGAAATTAAGAAAGTAACGGTTGATTGAAGTTGGGCTCTTTTGTCACAACTTCATGCTGTTTTATGTCCCTAAGTTTCGCGCACCCTAAATTTTACTGATGGTGTCCTTTGTGGGAGTAAAATCAGATACTACATTTGTCAGTTGTTGCCAAAAATTGTGTTTTGGCAATTTCTCAGTCTTTAAATGAGTGAAAACTGATTAAAAATGGGTTTTTGTTGACGAATTTGATAACTGTTTTCCATTCATTTTAGACTGCAGGCCTGGTGAAATTTTTCTTCGTTTATACCCCAAAAATAGCACCAAGTAACAGAGAAAAAAGTATTAAACATCGTTAATGCCCAAGAAATAATTTAGCAACATCAGTATTATTATAGATGTCCTAAGGATGGGATAAATGATTGGAATGTACAGCATGTCGTTTGCACCCGGTAACACTACCTCAAATTTTAAGACAAATGTTTTTGACCCTTTGCTATAATAACTTAAAAAAGACTTTACATCACTCTGCTCTGCAAAACTGATACATGTGCAACATGTTAATTAACAGACCATAAAAGTTTCCGGTCGCGAAAAGATCGTGTGACCAAGAAAATAACAGATTTGTGACGCTGCTTCTACAGCTTTTCAAAAAAATATCGTAGTAGAAACTGAGGTAACATTTTTCCAAATCCTGAACGACCTTAAAGCAAAATTGAACTCAAAATGGATTTATTTTGATGAAAAATGTCACGTTTAACCATCAAATGGCTAGGCTTTTGTGTTGCTACTGCGATATAGTGAAATTTGTATAGTATCCTATTTCTAGGGGTGCGCGATATTTAAGGTCATTGACTATACTATACATTGTGCAATGACTACTGTAGCAAACAGTTCTGCGAAACCAATTCAGTGGTCATTGCGACCACCGGGTAACCAGTGCCATAAACTCAAATTTGCTCCAGACGTAAACATGGTGAGTAAAAAGAAAAAAAAAACTGTTACAAGGAAAACTTTATTACCTAACGTTACATGTAATTACTTGTAAAGCAGCCACATATTCCTGTTACTGATTACCTTTCGGCACAGACAGCACGTCCGCTGTACAATTTTCATGCGAGTTTGTTCTTTGGCAAGCAATTCCATAAAGCTAAAGAGCATCTGAATAAACGGAGGTTTGCATATACTTTAGTTACTGAGAAGGAATAATAAACTCTAATGCAGTTAATTTATTTCCAAAAATGACCTAAAAATATTTTTTTCTTTTATTTGTATCCTTTGATCTTTACAATTACTCCAAAGTAAATTTTACAACAAGATATTTTAGAAACAATTGTGGATGCGTTGGTTCACCATAAGTTCAAAATAACATTGTGGAACTATATAACAAAACAATACAGCATTGAAGGTAGCGGGCCACTAATTATAAGTCCCATTGATTTACACACTAAATTAGGCTACTTCCGTGCCCCCTAGCTCCCAATAGAAGTTTTCAACCAGGACATGCTACCCCTCTGATCGAAGCCCACAATCTCAGCTTTCATGGCACTTTCAAATTTCTACCATAACCAGTGAAATTTTGAGCTAGAGAGCCTTGAATGATAGGGATGTGTAATAGCTACTCAAAAACGGCATGGCACAGAGCGGAGTAATACAATAAAAAAAATTGCACTAAAATTAGTTAGATCGCTTTGAATTTTGCACAGTATGTATTTCAACTCATTTTCTACAAAATCCAAATGCAAAAATGATCATATTTTGTAATTAAAGCAGTCAGAAACAACATCCCATAAATTTTTATGGCGCTTTGTCTGTCAGTAAACATTTTCCCGAACATGAGTATTGAAGTTAGTGGTCCGCTACCTAGCAACCGTTTCCAAGCTAACACAGTATTGGTTAATACCGGCGTGCTTGGCGATCAACTACTGTAGTAGGCCTACAGTACGTCTAGTGATTCGTTCGTTATCACTTCATCACCTTCATCTAATTTGATTAGACAGCAGTGTAGACACCCTTTGTAACCCTAGTAAAGTATCAACGAAACTATTTTCCAAGCTAGGAGGGAATGCATCTGAATCTAGGAGCGCCATCATCTGTTAGAGAGTACGGATGGCGCACAAAGAGAGTTTTCAATAACGGCGCCAGCAATTAATGACCGAAAACGGCACTTTCCAAGTGTTCTAAGCATGTACCCAGCCTTAAATATGGATCTCATGCAACCAGTTTTCATCAACACCCATTTCCGTCAAAATTCTCCCGGTCGACGCCTCTTCTTGAAGCCGCTCCTTTGCAAATTTTGAAGGCTAGACATAGACATGCCTTTTACCGGCCTCTTTTCATTCAGTTGCCAGGATGAGACGACCCTCCCCCACCTCGCTTTGCTGTCATGCAGGGGACTACCTTTCGCCGGACCCCTCAGCTCGAGGGTATGTCCGCCTAACTCATGAAATATAGTTATATACTTACCACGAAACCGGTTGCAGAAAACCGTCATCATCATCATACTGAGTCCATTTCCTAAATAGGCCAATACCTACAGGCTGTCCGATAATTTGCTAAAAATCATAAATGAGGAAAACTGATATTCATGCCGAAGCCACATAACCGAGGCTGTCGTCAGCCCCCTCATTAAATATTAGTCCCACCCCCTAACGATGGCATCCCGCCCTCAACACCGCCACACCCCAAAATTCCAAAAACATCAAAATGGGGAACGCTGGGAGAAGTTCGAAGTGGCTGTCTTGTTTGGTTTAATATTACTGCCTATACGTCCACGCGGCTTAACTGTCGGGCAGTTCATGTCACTGTCAAAAGCGGCGCTACATTCGCAGCCAAAAGTAAATGAAACATCACACATCACATCACATCAACTGCGATGTTGCTGGCCAATGGCCAATTCATCGCTCCAAAAGAAAGGAAAACCAATCCATATAGTGACAAAAAACAAATAAATCTCTTTCCCCTCAATATTGTTATATTCTGGATGTAAACAGCAGTGATAAAAACAGCAGTGATGTAAACTGCAGTGATGGCATTCCTCCAAAAGTTTTGAAGTCTGTCTCCCACGTTATAACCCCTGTACTGTGTCACATTTTCAATCTCGCATTTACTACTGGTATTTATCCCGACGCTTTGAAAGTGGCTAAAGTCATCCCGATCTTTAAAAAAGGTGATCCAACGTTGCCTGAAAATTACCGTCCCATAAGTTTGCTCCCATGTATCAACAAGTTGCTAGAGAGGTCTATTGAAAAGCGATTAAGGTCCTTCTTAAATAAAAATAATATACTCTTTGACTTTCAGTTTGGTTTTAGGAAACACCATGATACAAGTCATGCTCTTTTGGAGACAGTCAACTGTATTCGTACCTACCTCGATAGTGGTGATAATGCTCTGGGCCTTTATCTTGCCCTTAAGAAGTCTTTTGATACAGTCAACCACACAATACTCCTTGATAAATTAAAAAATTATGGCATTCGAGGTGAAGCCTTTAATATTATGCATAGTTATCTGAGTAATAGAAAACAATTCTTGTATGTAAATGGTATTTATTCTACCTGTACCTTCGTTAACGTAGGCGTGCCTCAGGGCTCTGTGCTAGGACCACTACTATTTTTAATCTAAATGACATTAAAAATGTTGTGCCTCACGAGTCTCTAAGACTCTTTGCCGATGACACGAATCTATTTGTCCACGGCATGATAGTAATTGTGTTACCCTTGTTGATAAAGCTCATTTTGTACTCAATCAACTTAAGACTTGGTTTGATGCTAATAGACTTACTTTACATCTTGGGAAAACCAACTTTTCGATTTTCCATGCTAATTCACATATACCCCATTCTTGTCCAGACCACTTTGTCATGAACGATGTAAATATCCTCAAAACAAACTGTGTTAAATACCTGGGTCTATTGATCGATGATCAGCTATGCTTTAAGCAACACATTGACGAACTCTGTAACAACCTCGTAAAATATAATGGAATTTTTTATCGCCTTAGGGCATCACTTACCCCTGCTGTAGCAACCCAGTTATATTACTCACTCGTTTTTTCTAAATTGTCTTATGGTATGGAAATATATGGCATGTCTAAGCCTTCTTCGCTCAAACCCCTGCAAGTTCTTCAGAATAGGATTTTAAAAACTCTTACTTTCAAAGACCGGCGCCACTCCACGAATACCCTGCATAGAGACCTTAGCATCCTTAAGATCAGCGATATTCATACTTTCAAAATGTGTTCTTTTATCTATAAGTATATTAATAATCGTCTTCCTTTTGTATTTAGTAAAATCCTTAACCCTAGCTTTTCTACCAATGCTCGACCTAGCACTAGAACTAATGCCCTCTTTACGGTTAGTAGGCACCATACTAGGCGTGGTAAATTATTGTTAAATAACTATTGTTATAAACTTTGGAATTCTCTCCCCAACGAAAAAAGAAATGTTAGAACGCCTGCTACTTTTAAGAGTAAGGTAAAAAAATTACCTAATCGCCCAGTACACTTGTTAAGTAGCCCTTTCTTTTTTGCTTTCTTAGTTGACTTTGTTGTTTCTTTGTTTTCCTTTTTCCTCTTATTTTCTTTTTTGTTATTCTTTGTTGTATTGTCTCTTTATGGGCACTAGCTCGTTAAACTATTGTTTTTCTAGTGTCCTGTCCGGTTCTATATTTCAGTTTATATTTGTACGGACGAAATTAATAAATGAAATGAAATGAAATGAAATGAAATGAAATGAAATGAAATGAAATGAAATGAAATGAAATGAAATGAAATGAAATGAAATGAAATGAAATGAAATGAAATGAAATGTAAACAGGGCATGGGATGCTTTCAAAAATATTTTCACCAGCATCATGATCGATAGTATTGCCACAGACATGAAAATCCGCCTAAAGAAACGTAATGAACCCTGGATGAACAGTGACATTCTTGAAAGTATCAGGCTCAGGGATCAGCTTCTTCACAAGTTCAAAAAAATCATGACTCCGATCTTTACGCAAGTTATTGTAAAGTTAGAAATAAGATTCAACGGGATATCAAGCATGCCAAAGCCAGGTTTTTCCTCGACAAAATAGCCGAGAACAAAAATAATGTCTTTTAATGCTGATAAAAGCGAATTTCTTCACTTTGGATCCAAGAATTTGGGTCATAAGTATTCCGTATTCCGTGGCTGGTAGTGTTCTAGGTATAGTGACTTCTGAAAAAGACTTGGGTGTTGTCATTTCAAGTGATTTGAAGCCTTCTAGGCAGTGCGCATCAGCTGCTGCTAGGGCTAATAGGGTGCTTGGTTTGATCAAGAGGAATTTCAATAATTTCAGAAAAGATATTGTGCTAAATTTTTATAAGCAGTTAGTTAGGCCACATCTTGATTATGCTGTGCAGGCATGGAACCCTTTTAATGAAAAGGACAGGTTTATTTTAGAGCAGGTTCAGAGGAGGGCCACACGGCTTACTCACAATGTGCGTAATCTCCCTTATCATGATAGGCTCAATTGTCAAGGATTTACTTCTCTCGAGTTAAGAAGTATTAAAGTCGATATGCTGCAGGTTTTCAAGTTCCTTTCTGGTTATGATTCTCTGTCTAGCTGTAACTACTTAGAGGTTTGTGCTGACTCCCGTGCTCGTGGCCATAATAAGAAGCTGGTGAAATGGCTCTAGACTTGACATCAGAAAGTTCAGCTTCTCTCATAGGGTTGTCAATGAGTGGAACAGTCTCCCTGAGTGGGTTGTTAATTCCACTTCAGTCAACTGCTTCAAGATTAACATTGACAAGTATTACCGTGACCGTGGCAGGATCTGATTGTATTGGGTTTGTTTAGTTTTTGTTTGAATTTAGGTGTTGGTTTGGGTCTGTTCTATAGCCTAGCTAGGGCATCTTATGGGTTTTTTTACCCTCCTTGCCCTTTAACTTGTTATGTTATGTTATGTTATGTTATGTTATGTTATGTTATGTTATGTTATGTTATGTTATGTTATGTTATGTTATGTTATGTTATGTTATGTTATGTTATGTTATGTTATGTTATGTTATGTTATGTTATGTTATGTTATGTTATGTTATGTTATGTTATGTTATGTTATGTTATGTTATGTTATGTTATGTTATGTTATTTTATGTTATGTTATTTTATGTTATTTTATGTTATGTTATGTTATGTTATGTTATGTTATGTTATGTTATGTTATGTTATGTTATGTTATGTTATGTTATGTTATGTTATGTTATGTTATGTTATGTTATGTTATGTTATGTTATGTTATGTTATGTTATGTTATGTTATGTTATGTTATGTTATGTTATGTTATGTTATGTTATGTTATGTTATGTTATGTTATGTTATGTTATGTTATGTTATGTTATGTTATGTTATGTTATGTTATGTTATGTTATAATCCTAAGAAGCTTTGGCAGGATCTAAAATCTCTTGGCTACACTTCCTCGCCCAAGAGCAATGAGGCTCTTAATATCGATAATGAAGTTTGTTCCAGTCCCCGTCGTGTTGCTATGTACATACACGACTTCTTTGCCAATGATGCTAGTACTCTTGTTGAAAGGTTGCCCCAATCTTCCTACAAATTTGACACTTATTCTGTTGCCTACGGGAATTATAACTGTCAGAAGGGCATAGTTCCTAACTCCTTTAAGCTGCACGTCTAAGGTGTCCTCTGATTTTGTCTATGATGAGTTATGCGCCTTAAATATCAGCAAAGACACCGGCCTCAATGAAATCCCTGCTAAGTTTTCAAGGGATGGGACAGACGTCTTAAAAGACCAATTGTCTCACATAATTAATTATATAATTTATTCATCGAAACCCATATTGTTTCTGATGATTTCAAATATGCCCGTGTCGAGCCTCCCTTTAAACAGAATAGTCGATTGGATGTGGGAATTTACAGGCCTATGAGTATCCTCAGTGTTACGTCTAAATTACTTGGAAGAGCTAGTTTTGTCCAGATGGAAAATAATCTAAATGATTGTAAGATTTTGCATGACTTCCAATCAGGCTTTAGGGCAGGTTTTTCCACCGACACCTACCTCACTAATCTAAGTGGCTACATTCGAAGTCAGTCCTCAGTTGGTAATTATACCGGGGTGGTCTTAATGACCTGCAAAAGGCCTTTGATACATTTGACCATCGAATTCTTTGTAAAAAACTTAAAGCTATGGGTTTCTCCTCCGTAGACTGGTTTGTATCCTATCTGAGGGAAAGAAGTCAGATTGTTAGTGCGAACGGTGTCAACTCTGACCCCACTACTGTAACTTACGGGGTTCCCCAGGGTAGCATTCTTGGACCGCTTTTGTTTTTGTGTTATAATGATGATATGCCTATCAGTGTTAACTGCAAACTGCTTCTCTATGCTGGCAACAGTGTTTTAATTGTCTCTGGTAAAGATGTTCAGAGCATTAGAGACTGCTTAAGTAAGGAGAGTCTTGCAGAGAATGGTTGGTTAATAACAGGATATCACTTCACCTGGGGAATACCGAATCTGTTCTCTTTGGTTCGAAAGTCATGCTTAAGGAATCCAGTCCCCTCTCAGTCTCTTGCAATCGCCAGCTTATTAAGTCCTCTAGTTTTGTTAAATACCTTGGAATTATACTGGACGAAACCCTCAGGTGATTCTATTGCCCGTGACATTCTTAAAAAAGCTGGTACGCGTTTAAATTTTTTATACAGGCAATCTAGCTCTCTAAAAAGTTCCGGGTGTTTTACTTTTCTACCCTCACTAGTTTTTAATGAAATATAAAATCATTAGCATATCAAAAGAAAGAACAAGAAAGAAGAAAAAACTTGCCCTTTTCTTATGGTGGCATGCATTCTTTGAAAAAAACTATACGTTTTCCCATACACGTATTAAAAAGACGTTCATTAAAGCCTATGAAATAACGAGGTAGTCTTACAGTCGTATGTATATTTACTGAAGTCGAATATACATTCTGAACTCGCGTTATTGAAAGCAACTTCGGATAAAACGCGGCCCATGAAATTGTGAGGCACAGCGTGTGATACCGACACAAACCAAGCTCAGCACATACAGTAGTGTACGGTTCCCCATCCCCAAGCTTGTTTCGGTCCAGCACGTGCATTTACCGCTATGCATGCTTCGTAATGTGTCTAGCTAAACCGAACGGAACAACTTAGATCTCAGCTCCTATTTTACGGCATAAAGTAATGCAATTTTTGCACCAAAAAGGCATTTCAGAAACCCTCCAAGTCTCCACTGCACAAAATCACACTTAAAGGGTCATTCCTCTCACCCCAAACTGCAGTTCTTGTAGGGGGGGGGGGGTACCGAAACTCTCAATTGGCTCAGTTCTTTGATTGACAGTTAATTCAAACAACGCAGAATCCCAAAGCTTATATTACACCGCATGAACTGTACTGAGAGTGTTTTGATTATGCACATTAAGCTTTTCATATTCACCCTGAAGAAATAAACTAAGATTGTGTCTGGATGCATGAATTTCAGACAATTGTGGGAGGGACTTAAGTAAGAAGGTTAGAAGAAGAGGTACTGTTTGGCATGAGAGAATCGGGCCATTAAAACTTCCTCTTTAGACTATGGCTCCTCCTTTGAAATCTTGGCTACTCGACAGAAATCCTTCATGACGAATCGGTATGTCAGATAGTTGTTCATTGTATGACTGAGTTAGAATGGCACGCCCTTTAAAAATTAGAGTTGAAATTTTAGCAGGTATTAAAACGATGGCATTGGCATACAATGGCAACAATGGCACAATGGTGTGTTGCAATTTATTTTACATTGTGTCTCGATTGTCACTTTAAGAAGGGTACCAATTAAGGCATGATTGCTTTCGGTACGTATATTCAACGGTAGCAAGCCCAACATTGAAAAGTTCTGTGATAATATTTTTCAAGCTTGGGATTAAAGACGACGTGAACCCATCACACCAAAATGCATTTTAATATAGAGGTTAAAAAATCTGACTTGGTGCTGCTCCTAGTTTGACATTGATGTCAAGGTATGTAAAGTATCACTGTCCAACATGTACATGGATGAAGTTCGTATTAATGTCTTTCACGGACTTCCTATATATAGACAAAGCATACCGCACGGTACGTTGTCGCTACCGTATGTGTGAGTATAGGGGTAGCAAGATGACTGCTTGCTATGGTTTTGTGTGAAAGTTTGGACTTACTAAAGTAAATCAACACATTTTGCAAGAAAGTTAATTTTTTTTCAAACAATGCAAGGAAAGGCCAAAATCACTAAACGTATTTCAGGAATATGATATTGTTTCCCATTTAAGTCAAACTTTTGTTTAAAATATTACGGAGTCGTCCTTCGTCAATTCATACAAATTATAGCTCCAATTAGGCCATCTTGGTGCGCCTTTTCTGTCCACCGTCGGTGGCGACCATCTAGGGATAGCACGTAACCGTTACATGTTCTGTCCAATCTGCATATATGAAGTCCCCAGTGTCTTTGTACACTCACCAAGATATATGTCATTAAGCAGTTAACTAGCCTAAGGATCATTCCTACAGAAGGTGGAACTAGACTGTGGGAGGGGCTTAAAATAACGTTGAAAGGCATGTTAGAACTAACAGAGGTGAGATGATTTGTACTTAAAAAAGTAATTAGGCCCCTACTGACACTTAAATCCCTTGCTCTTTATATATTTTGGTCTAGACCTTTTCGGGGCAGGGAATTTCTAACTGTCCATCCATTTGTCAATCTGTCCGTCTTCTTCCTATCTATCTGCCCTTCACTCTTTAAAAGCAAAAGAGTGAATTTAATCACTCCTGAAGGAGTGAGAAGTGTGACTTCGCTCCATTAGAGTGTTTATTTATTCCAAGAAGAGTGGAACTCCCTATGAGAAGAGTGAAAATTTGCTCTGTGAAGAGTGCCTGCACTTAATAACCCATCCTCTAAACGAGTGATCCCTGTAGACACTCCATCAGGAGTGAAACTAATTCGCAACTCTTTTGGAGTGAATTTCCCTCGTCATGGAGTTGAATAACGTCGTAACGGAGCGAATTAACACTTTTCACTTTAAAAAAAAGTGAATAATTAGGTCACCATTTTCCTTTTAGAATGTAGGCTGTCTTTGTGTCTGTCCTTATCAGTGTACAGTTGTTATCAGTCCACTTGAAATGGCAGATTCTAATTATTATTTGACAGAACTTGTAATTTATTTTCGTCCCGCTGTACGAATTTAATTATCCATAACATAATTTCCACTCCGAGGAGCACTGCGTTCATCAGAGTTCAAGTTAAACGATCTCCAAAGGTTGGAAAGACGACTACATCAAAAATATAAATAGCAGTGCACGATTTACACAATGGAAAGGTTTTCTGCAACTCATCTGGCCCTCGTTTGGGTCGCATTGCTCGTCGGTTCTCCGGTTCAGGCAATTGTAACAGAAAATATTACGTACAACTGCTTGTGGGATGGGGTTGCTGCCTACATACCAGTCGAAAGAGAGAAAATACAAAACAAGCTAGATGAGTGGAAAGATTCAATCTCAGGTGGATGTGGTAAGTTTAAAGGCTTAATCCTCCCACCCCAAACAGTTCCAATTCTCCTAATTTACTTAACCCTTCCCACAACTGTCTCTTCTTCATCATCATATAGAGTCTGACTTAATTGCAGTTTATTGCTCCAGTGTGTGTACACAAGACCCAACGTGTAATCAAAGCACTCTCCGTACGGTACATGGCGTGTAATATAAGCCCATCATTTTTTAATTAGATGTCAATCAAAGAAGTGTACCAATTGAGAATTTCTGTAGACTACTAAAAAAATCGTAGTTTGGGGTGAGAGGATTAGCCCTTTAAGACAACTAAAATTTAGCCCAGTCTAGATTCATGTGAAAGTTAAGAATAAAAGCTGATCTTTCTTTTGACTGTGTCAAGTCAAATGACGACGGTCTTCTGCAACGTAGTTTAACAAGATTGTTTTCTGTAACAATATAACTTCGTGGTTTTCACGTCATTTTACCGTAGGATTTTGTTTCATAGATCCACATTTTATTCATACTCTCAGGCAATAATCTTTAACTTCAAGTGGTCCTTTAGGCAGACCTTGACAAAACCTCTCGCCAATTCCAACCTGCCAACTCGCCAATATGGCGAGGGAATTTTTCAATCCGTTTACAATAGTACCTGACTAGTGATCTCACGTGAAGGACATCTGTCATGGGGGAATACCAATTTGCAACTTATTTCAATAGATCGCATGAAATCACATGATTTTGAACATGATCAAAACTATAGCCTTCCCCATGTAACAGTTATCGCTCGCCTCGGTAGCTAGGTGAGAGATCGGAATAAAAACAATTTATTTCCTAACAGCAAAAAATAAAAAGTTTGGAAGCTTTTTATAAATTACATGATTGCATTTTATCGTCTTCCATTTCTTTCGTAGGCCTTTTGGACCATTTTGTTCGTTAAAATGCTATCTTTCTTGAAAAATCTTCCAAAAAGAACAACTTTGCCTAGACCAACATTATCCAAAAAACTTAGGTCAACATTAGTTTAAAGATGCAATGACCAAAATGCTCTAAAGACCCATTTTTTCTGGGTTTATATCGTATTGTCATTTTGATATGATATCGTCACCACAACTGTCTTTCCACTCTTTCAAAGGTCCAAGACTGTATTTGCCAAATTCTCCAGTATTTCCTGGTATCCTTGACAAAAGTCTTCACGTCATTTATGTCAGCATCGGTTTCTCGGATTTTTATGAATTTCAAGACCTTGTCGATGAATGTGTATCCATATCTGGTATGGAGTTTTTAGTGACCATACCTTACCTTACTGATCATCCAGACGGAATACCACACTACTCATTAGCTGTGAATCTTTTTTACGAACGAGGCCGAGGGGACATTCCCAAACCGAATTTCGCGTTGCCCTACACACCTGTCGACGAAATAACAGCAAATGAGACTTATGTCTCCATACGGAATGGCGGTGACCAATTGAGCTTATCTTTTGTACGACAGACAGATCCCTGCGAGTCTATAAATCCGACGGTTCGTCATGAATTTGATGAGTACGTAGATCAAGTTTTTCAGTTCGGTTTACCTCAACCTGACTTTTCCATCTGCGATCGCTATCCCATCAGTAATAGATTTTGTACAACCTCCGACCTTATCAAATGTGATGTCCAAAGGTCTTCCCCTAATGTCTGTCAATCGTCATGGACAACACCAAGGAAGATATCATGTGAAACTGAAGTACAATTCGAAGACGTTACTGACGGATTTCGTGAAATGTTGCTCTTGGATCAGGGTGACATAAAAGTCGTCGCCTCGGAATCATACTTTGGGAACTTTTCAATTGGTCTGAAATATCCGTGTATCGAAGATTCATAATAATCCAAAAAGTTCACGTATATTTTCCTATCAACGGAATTACTTTAATGAGAGATAGATTATGTCATTTTCGTAAAAGTCTTCTGAGTCATCATTCTTTAAGATGAAGCACTAAACAGGAAGGCATTACTGGTAGCTTATACACTCTAAAAATATCTGATAAAATTTCACCAGATTCCGTGTTAGTATAGCACCCACACCATCCTGATTATTTTAACCAGGAACTTTTATACAAATTAACGAAGAAACTGGTAAAAAACTAGAAGAATGTCGGCTTTTTATTTGGGTTAAATTCACCAGTGTTATGGATAATGTGACCATGATATCTTGGTAAAAAATAACCCGGATTGTGTAGGTGCTTTACTAACACGGACCTGGTGAAAATTCACCAGACGTTTTTTGAGTGTAGGGTATAAGATAAAATCAATCGAAATAAATTAAATCCTTTGTTTATCCCGGACTTGTGCGGTAGGTGTGGTGAAAGATACAATATTAAAATTAAATATTTATGTGAAATTTTACTTTGAATTTAATTATGTTAATTCAGCATAAATATATATTATTTCGCATGAAATACAGTAGGAATTAAAAGAAATAATCGAAAGTGTTTATTTAATTTGGATGCAAGAAAAGTGGAGTTTGGAACAGTGCCGTACGTAGCGTGCGCAAAGGGGAAGATGGATCAGGTCGTCGGAAAAAACTCTGATCGGAGCAAAATTCTGCACCTACCAACACGCCACCTTTCTAATTGAGATAGTGTGTGTTTAGATATGCTCAAAATTTATAGATATGTATTTATAAATGTTTAAATATGATTCTAATAGCACCATTGCACCATTGTACATCTCAACGATTTTCCGAAAACAAAACTTTCCAAATGGGAGGATACCCCTCCCATTAAACTCCATCAGCAATAAAACAAACAAACAAACAAAAAACAAAAAAACATCTTTCGGATAATCTAATCTTAAATCCTTTGTATTCAAACTTCTTTGCGCATATATTGTTCTTTCCCCTTTGGTGGAGTACTCCAGCATACCATCTAAAGATGTTTACTTTTACTCCGGTTACTAAGAGACACCATTACGCAAAATTTCTCCAGTACCCACCCAACTTTGAACACACTTCCCTCCATTCCAGTCATAGAGGACATTCACAGTATGTCCTCACGTCAAAATTCTTGCTATTGATTTGGAACAATTTTAGATTCTTTACATTCTGTACAAGATTCTAAGCTGACTGATTGAGAGAGTTTTGAGTCGAGCTGAGTTCACTTGTAAGAACATTTGCTCTTATAGCAATCGTGAGGTTCGCCAAGATTTTTCCGACACTGCAGGAGAAAAACTTCCCCACGTGGGGAAGGGGGGCAATAAGGTGAAGCTGCAACAAAAACGATAAGTCACCAAAAGTAAGTAAGGGCAAATTTTGAGCTTGTATAACGGAAAAATAAAAAATATGGTAGTATGAAAATTATATCTGTAAGTAAATGTGGATTAAGTTAATTCTGCACGTCCTATGAGCAAAATCAAGCATATTGTTGGCATGATTGAGGGTGGATGGGGATTGCATAATTATATTTTTCTATTGGTCATAAAAAGCTCCGTTAGAAATTGGTAATTGTTCTTTACAGGGACAACTTTCCCTGTCGATAACCATGTCCCTTTGCGCCCCTAGGACGGTTCTGCTCAAAAAGACGAAGTTGAAAGTAATTACGCTGGAAAGATGAAGACAAGAATAGTACAATTCTTGGTTGGATCCATGGACTTTCTAAACATGGACAGAACATACTATTCGTAGATTGTCGCTACCGTACTTGTGAGTATAGGCTTAGCAAGATGGCTCTCTGCTGTGGTTTTGAGTGTGAAAGTTTGGACTTGCTCAAGTAGTTCAAATCGACAGATTTTGCAAGAAAGTTGAATTATTTTCGAAATAATGCAAGGTAAGGTCAAAACCACTGCACGCATTGCCGGAATATGATATTGCTTCACATTCAAGTTTAGTGAAAAATTTTCTGATCCTTCGTCAAATCATGCAAATTATAGCTTCACGGAGGCCATCTTGGTGCCCAGTGGCGTAGCTAGGATTTTTCCAGGGGGCAAAGGTATGAAATTTCCCCCCAATTTTTCCCAGTCAATGTGTATGTATTTCATATACAAAATGTAAATTTACAAGTATATTATGTATTATTACCTGCATTTTTAATCTTAAAGTATAACATAGAGCAACTGGAATTAACAGCTCTTAGTACATTATTTTGGTCAACAATATCTGGTTTATTTGTATGTACTAACGCAGTGGCGTACCCAGGATTTTTCTGAAGGGGGGGGGGGGGGGAGTAAGCAGTTTGATCTAAGGGGAAGGTTGTCCGGAAATTTTTTGACGCAAAATTGGTGCAAGATTGGTGCATGCAAAATGGTGCAAGATTTTCGGCTTTGACAGGAACAGTGTAAAAAGTTGAATCGTGGTGGTTCATGAGGGTAAGACTGAAACTTTTGTGCCTTTACATGCATTCTTATGCCATCTGTGCTACCTTACGAAGTAAAACTTGACATTAAATTTGCACACTTTTAGGAGTCAAAATAAAAGAGTATTGATCGGTATAGGATTTGTGGTATTTCTTGGCCACAGAACGTTATTTTGTCATAAAGATTATCCACGCGGAGCACCACCATTAGCTGGCGCGGAGCGTAGAGAAAATTTCGAAAAATCAGACCCCTCAGATGGCCAGAAATAGCATTTTTCAGACTTATACGAAGAATCTACCCAGTCACTACCTCCCTTTGTCGTTTGCAAATAAAAACCTGCCTTCAAAATATGTTCGCAAACTGCAAAGTGATCAAGAGAGTTAAGAGGTAACCTGACCCAAAAATGTAATTTCGTCCAAAAGACTGAGCGAAACGCCACCATTGGTTGGCGCGGAGCGTAAAAATAATTTCGAAGGATCAGACCCCTCAGATGGTTAAAAATAGAGTATTCATGCTTGTAAAGAGAATCTTAACATGCAGTCTTTATTTTTATCGATACCACCAGTGGGAAACAGAGTCTACCATTTTAAAGTAAAAAATGGAATTTGACAGAATTTGCCCATTTGTAGGAGTTAAAATACTGGCATCACTGAGGGACGTACTTGCAGAGACAATCCTTGTCCTTCGAAAATTTTTGAAAAATTGGGTGTCCTTATATGCAACCTGGTGCCACATATGCTATCCTTTGAAGTAAAATCTGTGTTACTAAAGTTTAACTACTTATTTTTAAGAACAAAGAAAGAATGGCATCTGTGAGAGGGCATGGCCCAACGGTCCCTCCTTCGTACGCCACTAAAAGGAGGCCTAATAGTGGCTCGATCACACATGATATCCTGTTAGAACAGCAGTCTGTTAAGTGAAGAAGGCTACAAGGTACTCATGGACCCGTTTATTGTTACACCCCTAGTGAGCAGAAAGCTTTGTTCCCGAACTAGCCTGTAAGCCTCCAAGGATTACGCTAAGTAGCAAAATCTAAGTATGCCAATGGATCCCGTTCATTCTTATTTCTATAACTTTCAGTTAATCGTTGGCCATGGATTGTTTCAGCCCCATCCATCGTTATGTACAGAGAGTAAAATCGGTATAGCTACAAGAGAACATTCAATCTGCTACGCGGCGAGGACATTTCTATGGAACGCGAGTAGGGCCGGTTCACGCGACACTGACGAAATCTCAAATCTAGGTTAATTTGTTGCATGAAAATACGAATTATGTATGAGAAATGTCTCAGATTTTTTTATTCTAACAAAAATTTTGAGAAATTTTTGTTAAGAGTTAGAAAATTCATCAAATTTCCCCAATTTTATCAAATTTCCCCAAATTATTTTCCCCCTGCCCCCCCCCCCCCCCCCCAGTAGCTGCGCCACTGTTGGTGCACCTTTTTTGCCCAAGGCGTTGGAGACAATCTACAGATAGGACGTACACGCTGCATTCTCTGTCCATGTGTATAGGAAGTCCGTGTTTGGATCGTATAAAAGTGAGCCATTATTAGTTCTCATTAAGCGTCATATTGAGTGAAAACCTGGGCTTGAACTAAGGGAGTTATGGGAGTGAATTAAGTCATTCAAAAATGTGACGTCATGCCGGAAGCCGTATCATCAACGGACGGTGTACTGAGTTCTCTTTGCGGATACACATTATCAACAAAGAATGATTTTCATAGGCGTACGGGGGTAATTTTCTATGATGGGCAAGAGCATTTTTTGCCCGAATAATGCCACCATTTATCATGTTATGCCCATATTTTGTCCGAATAGTTCAACTGTTTTGCCCGAATTGGGAGGGTGAGTGTACCCCCTGCACACCAGCCTCGTACGCCTATGATGGTTTTAATATCTCGGCACTCGATTAAAAATTACTGAGCCTTTTATTTATGCTATTTTTACAATTTGTCTCTTCGGGAGAATCCCCCACTGACGAAGGACTTTAAGAAATCGCGGGAATTAGTGATTGTGAATAAAACACACAAGAATTATCATTCGGATAATTACGATAGTTTGTCGTCCAGCAAGGCGTCGCAACCGCAAAGCTCACGCAGCCTCTCTCTTTATTATTACGTCATTGCAAGACCTCTATTCACCATTTTACTTATATAATGTTAACAGAAATGAATGTTGTAATGAAATATTGTTGGATATTGCGTGGTACGGGATCGAGTTCCAGGCGGAAAAAAGGTAGGAGAGCTCAGTTGATTTTAAAATACTTATTTGATGATTTTAGTTCCACAAAAAGATGATTAAGTTGAATTAATTATTCTGCCAGCCTAATATGATTTCTAAGATATGTGTATCCCTCTGCGTCTACGGCACGAGTGTCCAGCTCGCAGGCTCGGTCTTGTGAATCGTGCGAGCTCTGAACACATGCAGTCCCCCTGATTGGTCAAAAGTTATGACGCACCCATATAAATAATTATTTTGATATAAACGACCAATGAGGAGGCTGCAAAGGGGGAAATTGGCCACACCTTGAAAATATGGGTTGCAGCGTGCACGTGGAGCTACGGCAATGTGATATGTCACGTCCACTGGTAACACGTGACGGGAAACAGGAAGGGCCCTGGGAATCTAGAACAAAAGGAAGGGAGCGTTGCTCGTAAACAACAAGATGGCGTCTGGTTAAGGTCATGGAGAGTGCACCATACTACATGACAATGTATTAAATTTACAATTACACAACATGAATGTGACATAAGAGCTAAATTAAACTTAATTAACTTCGCTCTAAACTCTAAAATCAAAAGAGTGAACTTAGTCACTCTTTGATCGAGTGAAAAGTATAAATTCACTCCATAAGAGTGATAATTCACTCCAAGAGGAGTGAAGTTCCCTCCAAAAAGAGTAAAATTCACTCCAAAAAGAGTGAAATTCCCTTAAAACGAGCGAAGTTTCACTCTTGATGGAGTGTCCACAGTGATCGCTCTTAAAAAAAGAGCGATCATTGCAGGCACTCGTGGAAGAGTGAATTTTCCCTCTTCCTCTGGTGAATTTCACTCTTTTTGGAGGGAACTTCACTCCTCTTGGAGTGAATTATCACTCTAATGGAGTGAATTTATACTTTTCACTCGATCAAAGAGTGACTAAGTTCACTCTTTTGATTTTAGAGTGTAAAGCGCTTACACCGCCTTCGTAGCCAGTCATGGTATTGAATCCCCGAAAAGACACTGGGAGAATACCGTCCTACTAATATCAATCTTAACACAAGAGACTGACAAAACAAGAGGAAACAAAGCATCCCTTGTTAATGTGAGGAAATGATGTAACATCTGCTGCCCTTTATAGTCTTGGACAAGACGTCAGTACATGTTCAGCTCTTATAAGATTTTATAAACTGAGGGCGCTCGCCAATTAGACTGTACCTACTTGATGTTTTGGTATCGACAGAAACTTGGAAGGACATTTCCATTTCTTGCCTAACCCCCCCCCCCCCCCTTAAGTCCTGAATATTATGTGACAAGCCGAAGAAAAGTGTCACACTTTTAAAACTCCTCCAAGCTAATAACTTCATCCTTCAAATCTCACACAATTTCATGATTACATCGGTAGTACTTTAAATGAATAGTCCAGAACCAAACTTATTTTTGATATGTTAAAGAAGAACATATTTTAAGAATTCTGGTGAAAATTTCATTCATTTCCCAAGTTTCGTTTTCGAGATATAAGTAATTGAAGGTGATGCATTTTCTCTAAAAACTTGAAGCAAACATGTGTGGTGTCATGGATTTACATTGTTGGTCAATCTTATGTTTTTCTTTAGTTTTCATCCTATTAGTTTGACCTTGAATTGATAAGGGATGATTTATTGCCCCCAAGGCATATGAAACAGGGACCGAGGAGCGAGTTTTGAAGTGGGGGAGGGGGATACTCACCAAAGCGGCCAAATATATTCCACAATATAATAGCAATGTAAGGCGGCCCAATATGCCTACGAAAGAAAAAGTGGGGGCTAATCCCTCTATCCCCCTCCCGTTTCCGCAGTCCCTGTAAAGTTTTTAAAATTCCAATGCTCGGGATGCACATATGGTATTACTATCCCCGTTTAGTTCGCGCCTAAAATTAGATTCATTATAAATAAATACAAACATTAGTCAACGATGCTTGAGTGCATAGGCTTGAGAGGAGCACAGCATTAAAGAATGCAATGAAAGGGGTTTATTTTTGCCTTCCTCGATTTTGAAACCATCTTATATGAGAATTTAATGATAGGATGCCTGGACAGCAGATTCTCCTTGTAAGATTTCTAGGCGCTAGAGTCCGCCATGAAAATAAATCATTTTTAATACATAATTTCGGCACCCATGTTATCGCATTCGTCAATTTGTTAAAATTATTTCTTGAGGAAAAATATCTTTATCCTCTGTCTGCAGGAATTCTGTGAGGTGCATATTTCTGAAACGAATAATGGAAGCGTCTTTATCCATTTCTAATATTTTTTCCGTCCCAATTTGCCAATTACTGAATTAAATTCAATCTTTGCTTCTATTATTTGTCCATTAAGATCCATCTCAATAGTATTTAGGGTGTTCAACGGCAGTGCAAGGATTTTACAATAGTTCCATGTAAAATGTCGTTGCCCTTCGCGCGCAGTTTCCTGTTTACACCCCATGGTCTTAATTGAACATGTGTGAATGGCGAATGGCGGCGCATTCCCATCAATTTCCAATTCCCTTCAAACTCCCGATATGTCTTTAAGCTGTAATCCTCTTTGGGGTTTCTTAGGAATTGCTTCCACAAAGCTTGCATTAATATTGTTATAGTTTAATCATGTTCAATCCCAAATAATTTTCAAACTATTATGCTACCAAAACTTTCCCGCGCTTCCATACACTTTCTCAATATAACCTCTGATATTTACCCCTTAAAACAGTCTTCAGAGGACTTCTAAAACGTCAAAATCCAAGAACTTCCGGGCGTTGCACCCTGGACCCCAACCGGGGCTTTCCCCCTTGTCCCCAACCGTTAAGGGCTTGAGCGTTGCGTTCGCCGTGTACGTGCGCGAAGCTCACACTTTCGAATTCGACGTAAATCACACGGCCACCCCCTCCCCAAAGTTGATAAGTAATCTATATCTCTGCTCGGGTGAAGCAGTTAAGTAGCGCGTTTAGCCGCCCGGCCAATAGGAAAAAGCTGTTTTTATTTCACGGCTACATTTTTCTCAGTTCTTACCAGTTTCATTTCAGAAAGGTCGTTTTTTCATACCGTACGCAAAAAAGCACCAAATTTCATTTCAGGACCTTTGAAAATGCAAAAATTTTCACTAAGAAGGCAGGGGACAAGCCCTCCCCTCATACCCCTCCTCCAGACAGGCGATCCCACTTTGGACCCATGGCCTCTGGAAAAAATCTGGATCCGCCCCTGTTAGAAATTCTTTTGGCCGTTTGGGCAGAATTAGTTACGTTTCGGGCAGAGAGTCGCACTTAACGCCCCCATAAACCAGCTTTCAGATGTTCAGCTCTTTCAGGACTTCGAAATGTCTAGATCCGTGCCTGCCATGAAGCCAACTGACGAATCAATACGTATACGGACAGTATATTGATTCCTCGGGAGAGGGGCAATATCTGGTTCAGGAACCCTCGAGCAATCAACTTCGGGTCGGACTGGGTGCATTAAGAACCACGGCGACAGAACAAAAAAAAAAAAGAAGAAGAAGAAGAAAAAACTCATTACTGTACCCAAACCACCACTCCTATTTTCAGAGCTGTAGTCGAGTCCGGACTCGGAATCGTGATTTCAGAATTTGATGGACTCAGCCATAGAGGTTGATTTTTCCCATTGAGAAATTAGGCTACAAGACTCGGGTCCGAATCGAGTCCTTGAAAGTTGAAAATTGCCGGAGTCGTGACTCGGACTCTCCGGACTCGACTATACAGCACTCCCTATTTTACTAGCCCCATCTTCTTTTCCCTTGTGACGAAGAACTATCTATATCTGATCTCGAGGGTACTTTAATTGGACTATGTTTCTTCATGGAAGTGTTCGTCATTCCCAAGGTTCTGGACGACAAATTACCATCAGTCACTGACCCTACATCCTTCACTGCCCAGCTTAACATTTAACAAGTGAAAAGTCTGAGGAACTTGAAGCCTAGTAGAAGATGCTATTAACAGGATAAATACCCGTTGTGGCGGTGTATGCACTCTAAAATCAAAAGAGTGAACTTAGTCACTCTTTGATCGAGTGAAAAGTGTAAATTCACTCCAAGAGGAGTGAAGTTCCCTCCAAAAAGAGTGTAATTCACTAGAGGAAGAGGGAAAATTCACTCTTCCACGAGTGCCTGCAATGATCGCTCTTTTCTAAGAGCGATCACTGCGGGAACTCCATCAAGAGTGAAACTTCGCTCGTTTCAAGGGAAGTTCACTCTTTTTGGAGTGAACTTCACTCTTTTTGGAGGGAACTTCGCTCCTCTTGGAGTGAATTATCACTCTAATGGAGTGAATTTACACTTTTCACTCGATCAAAGAGTGACTTAGTTCACTCTTTTGATTTTAGAGTGTATAGTCAGAACATGAAAGTACTATCTTGGAGGTAGTACTTCCATGATCAGAACGAGCCATAGAGCGGGATAATATAGGAACCTATATCCTGCTCTATGATCATGCCTAAACTTTAATGTAGACTACGGAAGCGTATAAGTGCCACAACATCACAAACAAATAACCTGACAATTTGCAATAATTTGTTACATTGAGCACATATATCTCAACAAAATGCAAAAAATTGTGCCTTTTCACAATTACTCATTTTCTTGCAATGCAGCAAAATATTGATTAATGCTTTATTGTCGAGTTTACACAACTCATGATCTCCACAATTATTTGCACAATGGCAGATTGTTGACTTTTTCAAACTTTGCATGGGGGCATAATTTTACTCAATGTTCAATTGACATTTTGTGATCTCCACAATTATTTGCAAAATGTGTGAGTTCTTTACTCAACAAAACTCTAAACAGAAGCAAAATTTTACTTAATGTTCAATTGACATTTTGTGATCTCCACAATTATTTGCAAAATGTGTGAGTTCCTTACTCAACAAAACTCTAAACAGAAGCAAAATTTTACTCAATGTTCAATTGACATTTTGTGATCTCCACAATTATTTACTAAATGTTGAGTTCCTAACTCAACCAAACTCTAAAAAGAAGCAAAATTTTACTCAATGTTCAATTGACATTTTGTGATCTCCACAATTATTTGCTAAATGTTGAGTTCCTAACTCAACCAAACTCTAAAAAGAAGCAAAATTTTACTCAATGTTCAATTGACATTTTGTGATCTCCACAATTATTTGCAAAACGTTGAGTTCCTTACTCAACATAACTCTAAAAAGAAGCAAAATTTTACTCAATGTTCAATTGAAATTTTGTGATCGCCACAATTATTTGCAAAATGTGGAGTTCCTTACCCAACAAAACTCTAAAGAGAAGCAAAATTTTACTCAATGTTCAATTGACATTTTGTGATCTCCACAATTATTTGCTAAATGTTGAGTTCCTAACTCAACCAAACTCTAAAAAGAAGCAAAATTTTACTCAATGTTCAATTGACATTTTGTGATCTCCACAATTATTTGCTAAATGTTGAGTTCCTAACTCAACCAAACTCTAAAAAGAAGCAAAATTTTACTCAATGTTCAATTGACATTTTGTGATCTCCACAATTATTTGCAAAATGTTGAGCTCCTTACCCATAAAAACTTTACAAAGAAGCAAAATTTCACTCAATGTTCAATTGACATTTTGTGATCGCCACAATTATCTGCAGAATGTTAAATTGCTAACTTTTAACTCTTCAAAGTTGCAGAATTTTGCTAAATGCTCATTTAATGACATCGATACCCCTTAATGTAACGGCGCACGGCAATATATGACAAAGACCTTTACAGTTGAAGCAGGCTATGCACACAGTAGACTACTGGAATGATATAACCACATCGAAAAATAGCTTGTATTCTTCATATGGATTACCTTCATCGAGAAAATGACGGCATCTTTGAAATTAAGCATGGTAAGTTTGATACATTAATATACTTTCTCGAGGAGACACCATAGTCAGGCCCTTATCGGGGGATTTTATTTGGTTGAATGAATATGATATGACGGTAAAAGTAATAAGTGTCTCGGATGAACTTGAAAGGTCCATGGACATCGAACTGTGGAGGAACGGGGGACATGTCTCCCACGCTTTTTGTAAACACACGCTTTAAATAAATTTTTGACGGAAGTGGCCGTGCCCTTCCTAACATTCCAGTAAAATTTGAAGTCATGGAATAAATAGATATAGTTCGTAACTAACTAGCACAAATGCTTTGCCATTCCCCTATTTTGGCACATTATAGCCCCCTTCTCCAATCTCTTTAATAGATTGCAATTGAGATAATTCTAACTTCACTGTAGAATATATTTTGACAAAGGCCTACATTGTAGACAATTTTTTTCACTTTTTGATTACCCTTTTCTTTTTTTGTCTTATATTCTTGTTTTTCTTTTTCTGTTCTTTTTAACCGTGGCGACATTTTGGTTTGGCCGTAGGAGAAATGTGGTTGTAGCTAATATAAAGAAACCAGCCCCTCTCCCATGTCTGTCAATATGATATGGCCCTTGCAGTTTATTCAACGAAGTGCTTCCACGGTTTTTATAAATACAATGCTCTAGTCATTAGCAGTTTTGTATGGTTTACTTGTAAAGGCAAACAAAGATAATAGAATATGTTAGACGTCTAAAAGTGGACATGATGCAGTTTCAGTGGTTAATAAAGGGAAAAATTTTTCATGATATTTTACCATATTTGCTCAACTTTCACAGGTTCTTCTGGTTGTGGTGGTATATTCACCTCCCGCATTAGCTCCAGGTCCTGCTCTGTACACTGCTGCAGAAGTAAGAGTCCATGCATCACAAATACGGGATGCCTTAATTCGACATTACTGGCATGACGGTTTCACTGCTGCCACAATTATAAATTTTCTGGTGTTACGTCATGGTATAAATATTAGCTTGCGACACTTGCGTAGGATACTCGCTTATCATAGATGTAGAAGACGAGACGCTCCCCTAAATTACGACAACGTCATACGAGCAATCCTTTATGAAACTCATGGCAGCGGACAAAACTTGGGTTACCGGGCTATGTGGCATCGACTGCGCACTACACACTGCTTACCCATAACACAAGAAGCAACTAGGCTTCTTTTAAATGATCCAGACGGAGTAGCTTTAAGAAGACGTCATCGAATAATTCGTAGGACGTACAGGAGTCCAGGACCAAATTATCTCATTCACGTTGATGGATATGATAAACTAAAGCAGTTTGGATTCGCTGTGCATGCAGCAATTGACGGCTTTTCTCGCAAAGTTCTCTGGCTATATGTTGGTAACAGCAATAACAATCCAAGAATTGTTGCAAAGCGTTTCATCGATTATGTAAATCAGATCGGTGGGGTACCAAAAATTGTAAGAGCGGACCGGGGAACTGAAAATGTATTTCTCCATGATTTACAGATTGCATTAAGATGGTACCATGATGACCATTTTCGTCGCCATAAAAGCTTCTTGTATGGGCGTTCAGTTGCAAACCAAAGAATCGAGGCTTGGTGGGGACAACTTGGAAGGATGTCATCAAATTACTGGATACAATTTTTTTTAAGTATGAGAAATGACGGCAGTTTTGACAATAGTAACCACATCCACGTGGATTGCCTCAGATTCTGTTTTAACCGCATCATACAACGAGATTTCGACCAAGTGGTGCGGGAATGGAATCAACATTCCATTTGAAGTCAAAGGCTTGGTTGTGCTAGAGGTATACCAGGTGTACTTTACTTCACACCAGAAGTGTATCACACCCATGATTACAAAATGGAACTCAACGCCTCAGGCGAGGAACTCCGGGAGGTTGAGAGACTGTATTGCTCACCATATTCTGAACACAGTTGCAGCCCCGAACTACTTGCAGTAATACACGAACTTTTCGGTGAGATTAGGAACGATCAATTTCCTGAAACCACAGCGGAGGCAAAACAATTGTACCTTGATATGGTGGACGTTTTAACTAATCATATGTAGCAGAAAGATAAAGTTTCCAGGAGAGGATTTAGAGGGCGCACCAGTGCGTCAACTAAAAGTTTTTCTTTTTACTTTCACAGGTGAATCACTTTGCCTAAATTGTGTGAACGCAATGTTCAAATTTTAACAAAATAATATCAACTTCACAGCATATACAGTTTCATATTTGGAGATTAGGGTAACGTTGAAGGGTTCAACCGTAAGCATACGAGGCAGGGACAGACCGCTCCCCTGCTGCAAGACCTGAATTTTCGACGGGGGCCTGGAAAAATTCGATGAACTACTTCCAGGCAAGACATCCATGGGATGGTGATGTCGTGTGTGCGTATATATAATAGGAGTGTGTGCGTGTGAGTGTATTAGATGATTTTGCATGTAAATAGGATATCTCACAATAGGTTAATTGTGACGTGCTTATCTCATATTTGATGTGCGGGTTGGTCGCATAAAGTACATGATACCTATTGTTTTTGTTGGAGGTAAAAGGTCATTTTGAGATCACGGGTCGACAGATCAAATTTTCAAAACATTGCAAACATGATATCTCAAAAAAGTAAATGTGACTACACTCATATATAGGCGTGTGGGTAGCTAGTAGTATATAATCCCTTTCGATTTTGGTAAAGGTCAAAGGTCATTTTGGATCACAGAGGTCAAATGTAAGTACCTTAGAAATTGCACCAAAAAAAAAAAAAAACACAATATATCAAGCAAGGCAAGTGTGACTAATCTCGTATCTGGTGTGGGGGTTGCTCTCATGTAAGATGATTAGGTGTGCAGGTTAGCCATATTGAGTAGATGATCCCTACTGTATCTGGTAGTGGTCCAAGGTCATTTGGAGTCACCAGAGGTCAAAAAGCAATACCCTAGGAATTGCTTGTATACTTGGTATCGCTGATTGGTAAAGAGAGTTATCTGATATAGTTATTATGTGGACTGCCTGTACTTAGTAAATAAGCACTATTGTTTTTATTGTCGGTGAAAGTCATTTGTGGTCGACAGTGGTCACAAGGTTCAATCCTATTCAGGTATACCACAAGTCAAAGAATTCAATAATATATATTCAAGGGCATGAAGAGTAAGTTCCAACCGAGTCCAACTCTCATCTTCATAGGACATTCCTAAGCTGAGATATAAAATGTTGAAGTTTATTCACTCAAATTGAAACGGTACATTACGCAATAATTTGTGATGTCATTGCTGTACTACTCAAATAACAATGTTTGCATTTCTTTGTTTTTCTGAAAGTAAATGCACCTTGTATCAAGGTGCGATAGTACTATTACTCTTATGGGGTGATGTAATTAATAAAGCCCTCTCTGTGCAACATGCTATGCTAGCAGACAGGAAGTATTCAAGGTCCTACAAACATTTCTATTTTTAAAGGGAAACAAAGCAGGTAATTGAGTTGTACAAAAAGAAAGTCACAATTTATTGCGCAATGGACTAATTTGTTTTAAGTGAATAAATTTCAACATTTTGCATCTCCGCTCAAGAATGTCCTATGAAGATGGGAATTTGCTTAATACATACACTCTAAAAACTTTTTAAAAAACGCTGTGTAACTAGTGCACATAGCTAGCAATGTGTAAAAACTACACAATTTGTGTAACAATTCAACACAAATTGTGTAATTATTACACAAATATATGTAATTTCTACACAAACTTGTGTAGTTTTGTTACACATTGTTAGTTTTGTGCACTATTTACACAGTGTTGTGTAAAATTTACACATCTTTTTTAGAAAGTTTTTTTTTTTGTGAAAAAAGGTATCTCAAGAAGTGTAATAGAGCACAGATCTCCAAATTAGCGAACTTTGATATTTACATGAAGAAACATGGAGATTGGTACATAAAAATTAAACCTGGAGATTGGTACCTCGAATTTAATTTTTCCGCACCACATCGGTGCGAAAGAACAATTAACATGCGCATACCAGGGTTTCCAAATAATCCAAGTGGTGGGGCTCACTTTGCGATTTTTTGCCTTTTGTAACAAGTATTTGCCATAGATGTAATCATACTCGGCAAAATAATTTATGCATGTGATGAAAAAATTGTGTTTTTTTTGAAAAATCTGCCCTTTGTAAGTTAATTTGAGTACATTTTCTGAACAACTGAAGATCGTTGGGGTTAAACTTTCACATTTTATCTTAAAAGGCTCTGACCAAAAAATGCATTTACCCATATCCTAGTAAAATTTCATCAAGTTGTTTTAAGAGTGTGTCATTCTATAATAACTTAAACTTGGGCCGTTATTGAGTTCAAAATAATGTAAGCAATGTCTACATTTATCAAAGCCTGGAATATTCCACCATCTATAGTGTAACAATTCTCTCACAAATTTACCAAAATCATATGCAAAGTAAGGATTCGAAAAAAAAGAAGCAACTTAACCGAAATCGACAAAATCTTGCCTGGTTCAGTGTGTTAGGATATTCAAACATGCACATACTTACACGTACTTAGGAAAGTTAAAAAATTTGAATGTTAAAAAATGAACTTGAGAGGTTCTGATAATTGCCGTGTGGCTTAATGTTTGCACCTAGCTGTTTGAATACTGTTATGTTGTCGTGATGTGATGAAAATTTGAACGTGAGACGACGCCTAAAACCGTGAGACTCACTATGAAAGCGTGGGAGTTGGCAGGTTTGCCTTTACGTATATGTTGTAACTTGTGCATTGTCCATAGTGAGAAAGTGAGCACGTTCGTGCTTGGTAATTTATGAAACAATGTCAACAAGAAATAAACATAAACTTACATTTCAGCGATAAGGAATCACTAAGACTTTCGGCTTTCTGGTTTATAACACAGAATCGTGAGTGTCCAACATAGTACTGCCATTATGCTTAGTGCTCAGCATAAAAAGTGGTGCTCGGAAAACAAGTCAGTGAGCCACAACCGGAGAGTGTGTCGAAATTCTTTCCAAAATTGCTCGAAAAATTAAAAATTTATCCAAAGTAAAACTTCCATGATAATTTAAAAGAATTACCAAAAGTTCGGTATGTAATCTTACAGCGTACAGAAAAACAATATCTATTCCACCTCACTTCTTGGTCTTGCACAGTATACTTTGCCCGAAAATTCCGAAATGGTACTTATTCGGACGAAAGTTGCAAAAAAGGTTCATAGGTGCAAAGGTTTATAAGCAGTGACCCAGCTAAGAGGGAGGAACCTCATGAGGGCTCCCCGAATCGTAGTTGCACCCCAAATGTAAATTTAGTTCAACGTATTTAAGCATAATTTACTTGTAGTTGTGGTGGAAGGTGGGGTAGAAAGCAAATGCCACTTCTGGTAATCTAGGAGGTAAAAGAAACAATTCTGCTGCACTCGGCGTCAACTGCGTGGTATTATTCGTGACTTCCCGCTTAGACTAGAAAGTGGCGTAGCTTTGCGGATTACAGGGGGCAGGAGTAATTGCTCTTAGCTGGCCCTGAAAAATCACAAAAATTTGAAAAGTTGCGTTATGTGACACAGGTCATTTACAGTGATGTTTTCCTAGCTTTTCTTCCATAACATTCCATTTTTCGAATATACGCTCTTCATTTTGAAATATTTATCCTAAAAAGGCAACGAAGTTTCAGAAACTTTTTAAATGTCTTCGGAGAGCCTTAGATAACTATGCTACACCTACGATCTCCAACTGCCGTGGAATCTCGGATTTGCTAATGGGAAGTGTAACAATAAAGCGATGCTCCCCATATTTTCATATTTCCTCACCAGAAACTCGAAATCTAGACTTATCAGCAATACAATTAGCTCCGTGATATTTTCAGATATTTGTTCAAACAAGGCAGGGAGCGTGCCACAAATAACGTTACTGATTGATAAGTGTCCACACTTAAAAACTTCTGAAAATTGGGTACATGCCACTGAGAATAATAAATGTCCTTTCATAGGCAAATGGCAATTGGCTACCCCCGTACCCCGGTAGTATTGAATAGACCACGGCGCACCACTGTATATAACAGTACCCAAAGGATTACCCTAAAATAGGCCTGTGGTAGTGGTTTCATTTGGTAATGTCGACATTATTTTGTAATTTGCTCGTTTTATTGAACTGTTTTTGCAGACGAAAGCTCAAAATAACGAGTGCTTAGGTTCTCCTTACAAGCCTGGGAAATGACATTCTTGGCTGTCTACATGTGGGGTCGCGGTTTTCAACATTTTCCTTACGCTCCGTAGCAATTATGGTGGAGCTCCGCTAATGTCCCTCGACTTCGTCCCTTATTTACACCAAATAACCCCTGGAGATTGTTAGGCAAATTTCTGATAATTTGCGCCCTGTAACTTCATTGTTTTATTGATCTAAACATTTCATTGCACAAAGAAAGCTGGAAATAACGACTGCTTAAATTCTGCTTACAAGCCCGGTGAATGATATTTCCGGCTGACTGAGAGTTGGCGATTTCCAAAATTTTCTGAATGCTCCGCTCCAATGATGGTAGCGCTCCGCTTAGAGAGTCATTTGGGTAGCGTCTTTACTGGCTGTGTGACGGGTTGCGAGTTCTCCGAATTTTCTTTGTAAGCAAATATAACATCTCACGTAGGCCTATTCAAGTTGGGATAGGGTTTTATAATTGTTCTACGAAGTAAAAAAGTTCGACTTTTTTCAGTTGGAACCGGAGCCAGGGCCCCCGTCCCACATCCTAAGTCAGCCTCTGGTAATAAATATACAGTACCATGCTATAAATAATTTATTCAACATAACGGCCTATATTAATCTGTCATGTAGCGACATTTTACTGGAAAGAATTTATAAAACTAAGCTTCACTGAGCGACCGAGCAACCGGTCCTGTATTCAATGACAGCATTCATGCGATAAACGCCTGCACTGATATACATCTAAGGAAATTTCCAGAAAAAAGTCTCGTTTTTTATCTTTCAATATAATTAATCCGTCAACTCGATTTCATTAACGCTACTATCTGACTATGGATGCCACTTACGGCATCTCTCCCAATATTCTTAAGACGCGATGAACGAATGTGATTTGTAGACTTTAGATTTCCCTAAGCAATGATTTATTCAGCAGAAGTAAATCACGACCGTATGAAACGAGAATCACTATCATTTGTGCAGTTAATAACGTAACTAGATTAGGGGAAGCAAGCACATGTTTTACGTTTTTTGTTTTAAAACGATCCACAGTTAGGTGTTTAGTTAGGCAAACAACTTGAGAATTCAACTCTTTTTAAACAATTATTTCAAAATATAGAGTTTGTATTGCAAAAAAAACGTTGGCTTCTACAACAAGATCTTATCAGTTCACAATTTCAGATGGTAATCAGATGTTAAAAGAGTAAATAGGGACGTGGCTATCCCATTTGGGGTCGAGTCCCCAAGCCCCCACACACCCCCTGTACAACAGAGTCTGGCAGGGGCGTAGCCAGGATTTTCTTGTGGGGGGGGGCAAAGTCGACTCATCGTCCCCAATCTTGACCGACAAGACTATCTAAACGGAGCGCCACCATCGGTTGGCGCGGAGCGTACAAGAAAATTTTTGGTTTTAGAAACCCCTCAGATGGCAGGAAACGGCACTTCCCGAGTGTTTTATGCTGCATGTTCCCAACCTGGAAATGGATCTCATTTCTGAAATTTCTCAATTAATGCAAAAAAAAAAATTATCTATAAAAAATGTCAATACATGTTTCTAAGCGGAGCTCTACCATCGATTGGTGGGGAGCGAACCAGGAAATTTTTGGTTTTACAAACCCCTCAGATGGCCGGAAACGGCACTTCCCGAGTATTCAGAGCAAGAATATGTTCAGCCCAACTTTGAAATCCTCCCCGCTTCTTAATTGGAGCACTTGACATATATTGAGGGGCTGCACATACCTTTAGCCCCCACTTTTTCATTTTTCATCGCTGCCACTGGGGTGTGGCATTTTCTTGAGGGAGCGAAGCGCCCAAGTGAGGAGCCCAGCATCCGAACGGGGAGAGGGTGTGGTTTTCCCACTCCTACCTCAAGGAGATGTTGCAATTTTACATCAAAATTGAGCGATCTGGTGAACACCTTAGCTGGAATTTTTGGACATTTTCAATCTTGTATCAATGTTTTCCTTATTCCCTCGAGAGTAAGTGTGTGCCAGTAAGAGGGTTACTGACGAGTCAATGGGGCCCTAGGAAATTGTGTTGCACTGAAACAAAACAGCTACTCATAAGACTTACATTGGCTAAACCAGCGGAATTGACATTTTACCTTGAAAAACGCCAAAACTCCATTTAAATAAAAACAAATAATAAAAAAAATGGGTCTGGGCGTGAGTAAGTGCGAACCCCCTGGCTACGGGCCTGTCTTCCTGGGTGTTCCCCTCCCCTTTTGGAATTTTTTTGCTGTCTCGAAGAGCTTAGATGCAACATGGTGGTAGATTTTGTTCTTTTTATACTAGATTCTAGTGTTCTCCACAGGGGGGTTTTAGAGGGGCGACACGCCTTCCTAGTGAAATCGCCCCTCCAAAATAGTTGCCGTTCTCCAAAAAATGCAGCTTCCATCTTTAGTTCATTGCTTCATTACACATATACAAGTCATAACTGGAAAATGTGTCTTCCCTCCAGGCTTGGCGCCAGGATTTGTCCGACGAAGGGCCACTCTCCGAACGGGGGAGGGGTAGGGTGGGTAGCGACCCCAAGTCCCGACAGCCAGGATGCCATCGATGAGTTGGTGAGGGAGATTTAAAGAAAACCTGTGCACTATACCTGCCATTGCGAGTCATATACGACATAAAATTTGTATATGCTAGAGGAAGATATGTCCGCACTGATTTAACCGTGGAAAAGCGGGCGAAATTTTTTTGGGTTAGCCTACACTAAAAAGAATCTGTACTTATTTAAAGCTTATATAGATCAATTGTCACGGCCTTTTGGCCCTATCGGGCACAACTTATATTGTACTTCCCTCTTCGAGTCCGTACCGCAAGACTGACACAAGAGATCACACCTCCCTGGTTTTGCGAAATGAGATGGAATTCCCGACATGTTCATTAATCCATTTATTCTACATATTAATTTACTTGAAAAGATGGGAAGGGTTTGTAATTTATTAGCTCTAGGTAACGGTACTGAGGAAGAGTGTGAAAAGCATTCTGAACATTTTGGGTTTTATCGCAGAAATAACTCTTTTGAAAGCCAAAATAATTAAACCGACCAGGGAGGTGTGATTCAAATGACACCTCCCTGAACCGACCATGGGAAGGCGACAGATTATTCCCGACAGGGGGCGGGCCATGTCAGCGACCACAAGTTCCGACGGCCCCTATTTGGAGGGGGTGGTGAGAAGGGGATATGAAGGAGCCTTACTATCCCATGTTATTGCACCCCTTGGCACATTTTGCACAATATCACTTAATATTTTAAAAGCCGAGTTGCGCACTGATAGTGTTCTGTTGAGTCTGAATCGTGAAATTGCAAAGCGCGCGAAGCGCGCGAAAATTTTTGGTAGACTTACAAAAATAACATATAGCCTATGTAATCATTAAGAACAAAAAGAAAAAAAAATAGAAACTGTGGGGGTTGTAGACCGTATCGGGGATAACATACATTGCGTCGAAAACACCTGGAATACCCGATAAAATAACCAAACTATGCTCCGTCTGTCCGTGAGTCGCTCACCAACTGACCTATCGCGTGACACACACAAGAGAACAGCAACTAGGCTTTGTGATATGGGATGAAATTTAAGACCTCTAAATAACCTGTGTACTCTGCCTCCCTGTTTCTTGGTAATGTTGACAGGACTTACACTCTCTAGATATGTGGAAAGGAAATATTAAAAAAAAAAAAGGAGTGAATCTACAGCGCGCGTAGCGCGCCGAAAATTTGGGGTTCTTATTAGGGAAATTGTCCCTTAAGAGCAAAAAACAGGTTAACCATCGGGGACTCTAGCCACCGTCTGGAAATGCAAACTTTATCGTAACGACTAAGAGCTTCCCCCCCCCCCTCGAAAAACTGTAAAAAAACGCCCCCGATTCCCTCCCTCCTCTTGCCGTTTATCTTTTTTTATTTTATTTATTTTTTTTTTTTTGCTCTCCTTCATTTTTTCAACATCGCCCATCGCGTCCCCAAAATTTCTGTGGGGGGGGGGGGCACTCTGCCCCCCCTGCCCCCCGCCGGCTACGCTAGTGGAGTCTGGTCGTTGGAGGGGCTGGCAAAGGCAGTCATTCATCACCCCATACTACAGTTTCACCCTCATGCTACGTATGTCAAAAGTCTCAATATGGTACTGCTCTTTGATTGACATCAAATTAAAAAGAAAATGCAGCACAGCTCATTTACACAGCATGTGCACTGAGAGTGTTTTTGATCGTACATTATGGACTTGTACGCTCAGTGGAATATGCCCTGATGTAAGAAACTAGGATTGTGCCTGGATAATGATGAGTTTCAGATAGATGTGGGAGGGGCTATAGAAGTAAGTAGGTTGGGAGAATTGGAACTATTTGGGGTGATAAAAATATGACTTTCAAGTTAGGTAAGATGGTTAGGAGAATTGGTATTGTTTGGGGTGAGCAGATTAGACCTTTAATCACGTTCGCTGCAATAAACAAATATGTGCATCAAGGCGCCTTTCACTTCTCTATTGAGATTTCTGCAAGTGGACTATTCGTTTCGTTTGGAACAGATTTGATTGTTATTACTGCTGCTAATGTTGTTTCGTTTGGAACAAATTTGATTGTTATTGCTGCTGCTAATGTTGCTAGTATTGTTGCATGAAAGCAAGTTCTTCTGGGTGTAAACTTAAAAACAAAAATCCAGCAAAGTGGGAGAGGTTTTCCTCCAACAACCGCTCTGTCAAAACCTATCCGTATTGCCTATATTTTGGCGTTTTCTTTCGATACCCCCCCCCCTTCTAGGAAATAAGTGCCAAATCATAATGCAAATAAAACGAGTGTGCATGCACTTCGGTCTGTCTATCTGTATATGGGGAAAGAATATTCACTGTCTTGTACCCACGTTGATAAAAAGTGAAATAAGTTTATTGCAAATCAAAGAAGGGGGTGTTCACCCACACTCTCCATTAATTAGACCCCACGCCTCCTCGATATGGGGAATTCGGAACTCATTCCCTCGTAGACTGTTTTGCCCTCTGTTCATTGTGCGTTATACCTTAACTAAATGGCTTAACATGCTGAAGCTACGTAGATTAAACTTGAGATCGATTTTAACATGAATATCACTTACTAAGCCACCTCATGCCGGAATGTGCAAGTAAAATTGTCTGCTGTCATATAAGCATAAGATGCGACACCAGCACGGGTCCAGTTCCACTACATATAAGGGGAGCTGTCAGCCATGGCCGTACCGGGGACTCTTTCTTAATTCTTGGGGCGGTGACTTTTTGCCGACTCCAGAATCCACCAAGGGCATAATTTTTGTCCGACTGGGGCACCAGTCTAGCAAATTTTGGGCAATACGGGATGCAGCCCTCCCGTCCCGTACGACAATCGGATTAGTACTGTTGTTTTTGTCAGATTTTAAAGTGAAGCCAGGATTTATTTTATTCAAGTTTTCTGATTTTCAATAAATATTCTTTCCAAAAACATGTGAGTCTTGAAGTTTGTAACCAATGTCCTCACGCAAGATATTGGGGGGGGAGGGGAGGTGGGCCGGGGGGCATTTTCACGAACGACAGGTGGGTAACCCAGAACTCTTATATTTGTAGTGAGTAGTGGCACCATGTTAGCTTGTGGTAACCATGAACACTGCTTGCGAGAATCACATGATATCGAAAGCCTGCCATGTATAGCCTGTAGGAGTGTCGATGCATCTTGTGGTGCGGAGCGTGAGAAAAATTTTCCTTTCTTGTTAGAATTTTCACCTCCTTTGCCGATACAGCATGTAGCTTTGAGCAGGACATTAAATGGTCGAATCTTCAGAAGGTTATCATTGTCATTTTACTTTGAACTTTTTTCATGTTATATAAAAGGGTAAATTTGAAATAAATTTGTGGTACCTTGAGTTCCAAACCAAGTATCCGAGCCATCATATTAAGCACGTTGGTCTAGTAGCCTACTTCCTACTCAATGAGGCTGCCACATACAACCCCAAGGGGTGATGTTCGGGAACTGTCAGCGTTCCCCTGGCTTTGAAAATGGATACGGCGTCGTTTACCGCTACAAGTTTATGCTATTTAAGTTTACAGTTGGTTCAACTTTGTCAGTGAGTTATATGCACAAAGAATGCCGACATTTTGCAAGACATTAATATGAAAAGAGGTCATGACACGACAGGGGGGGGGGGGAGGGGGGCTCTATCCCGCTAGTTAAGGATCGAACCCCCACCAGACATGAGACGATCATGTGTTAACACAGGGCCGTCGCTAGGGTCTCATGTCTGGTGGGGGTGTCCAAAATTCGACTGGCTGTACGTTTTTCCAACTGGGTAAGGAATTAACATTTTGCAAATAATTGTTGAAATCACAAAATGTCAGTTAAACAATGAGTAAAATTTTGCTTCTTTGCAAAGTTTTTAAAGATAAGGAATTCAACATTTTCAAGTTGCAAACAATTGTTGAGATCGCAAAATGTCAATTGAACATTGAGTAAAATTTTACTTATTTGTTAAGTGTGTATATAAGTAAAATATTTAACATTTTGCAAATAATTGTAGAGATCACAAAATGTCAATTAAACAATGAGTAAAATTTTGCTCTTTTGCAAAGTTTGATATAAGTAAGGAATTCAACATTTTGCAAATAATTGTGGAGATCACAAAATGTTAATTGAACATTGAGTAAAATTTTGCTTCTTTTTAAAAATAAGGAATTCAACATTTTGCAAACAATTGTTGAGATCACAAAATGTCAATTGAACATTGAGTAAAATTTTGCTTCTTTATAAAGTTTTTATGGGTAAGGAATTAATCATTTTGCAAATAATTGTTGAGATCACAAGATGTCAATTGACATATTGGGTACAATTTTGCTGCATTTTGAAGTTTTTATAAGTAAAAAATTTAACATTTTGCAAATAATTGTATAGATCACAAAATGTCAGGTCAATTAAACAATGAGTAAAATTTTGCTTCTTTGCAAAGTTTTTATAAGTAAGGAATTCAACATTTTGCAAATAATTGTAGAGATCACAAAATTTCAATTAAACAATGAGTAAAATTTTGCCTCTGTTTAGAGTTTTGTTGAGTAAGGAACTCGACATTTTGCAAATAATTGTGGAGATCACAAAATGTCAATTGAACATTGAGTAAAATTATGCCCCCATGCAAAGTTTGAAAAAGTCAACAATCTGCCATTGTGCAAATAATTGTGGAGATCATGAGTTGTGTAAACTCGACAATAAAGCATTAATCAATATTTTGCTGCATTGCAAGAAAATGAGTAATTGTGAAAAGGCACAATTTTTTGCATTTTGTTGAGATATATGTGCTCAATGTAACAAATTATTGCAAATTGCCAGGTTATTTGTTTGTGATGTTGTGGCACTTATACGCTTCCGTAGTAGACCCCGTTGTGTCTTGAACACAACTTGGACGATGTTCCTCAGAAAAAAATAACTGTTGCAATGGAAAATGGAAAATCAACTTTACAAGGCCTATCTTGTGGAAACGCAGCAAAAAAAATGCGCAAAACGAATTGAATATTCAATGTTCTATCACTCAGCAGTTAGTATCCGCTAAGCCAGCTCACTTGAGAAAATCGACGACACAAATTTAGGAAATTTTATTTTAAAAAATGGAAGAGTACTTGCCCTTCTGTAAACAGTGGGACTTGGGCATGTCTGAGCGTACAGACTTACTGATCTGGATCTGGAGGAGTACTGCAGAACACTCCTGGTGGAGTCAAATGACCGACTGAAGCCGTTGTATTTTCTGTTGTGGTGGTAATATGCCGAAAAATAAAGGCGGAGGCGGATCAAAAGGTGGTGCAAAGGGAGGAAAGAAAGGGAAACCTGGTAAAGTCAGTTTTTATGTCACTGTCATTTTTATGTTAGATAGGTCATGTGTACCACAATACTGTACATTGGCCGTGGCGTTAATCAGCCTAGCAAGTAGCAGCTACAGTACCCTAACGTTACTGTAGCTTGGCTAGGCTAACGTAAAGGCCTATATCCACGAGCAACATTTGCAAAACATTCCCAAAAACATTTCCAAAATGTCCACTGGCAACAAATCCAAAACAGTCTTGTTTTCGGTTTGTTGCACAGTGTAGACAGGGAATACAGCATGTTTTGAACATTTTCAAAATGTTTTCAAATTGTTTTTACACAAGCATGTTCATGAATTTGAATTCTGATAACTTTTCAAAGGAAAGAGGTACAGTGTAAAACTCAAGTTTAATAAAAATGTGATGTCTGGACTTGGCAATATAATTATAATAGTATTTCAGATAAGCAGTACTTTGCTGAATTTTGGATACAGTATGTGAGTCTTTCATTTGTTGAGATGGCACTGAATGACCCAATTCTTCCTACCTTCTTCTTAAAGTTCCTCCCACAATTGTCTAAAATGCATCCCCATCCAGACACAGTTTTTAATTGCTTCAGGGTGAGTATAGAAATGTCCAATATGTATACTGTAATCAAAACACTCTCAGTGTAATACAGTATAAGCTTTGGTACTCTGCATTGTTTGAACTAAATGTCAGTCAAAGAAGTGAGCCAATGTTAGATAATTTCTGAAGACTAGGCCTACTACAAAAATTGTAGTTTGGGATGAGAGGACAAGCCCTTTAAAAGAATTGTGCTAAGACAGTAAGAGAAGTATTGCAGGTCTACGGTAAGTCCCGCACAAAATACTAACAGATAAGACTTAAGTACAGTGATAACACAGAAAAGGCTGACAGTTTTGCAGAAATAAATTAGGAATAAAAAAGAATGGCAGGCAGATCCACTTACAGTATAATGGTTGGTTCAAAGTTCGAACAGGTTCTAAATTCGAACACCTAATTAAAATCATTCATGTAACAGTCATAAGACAGTATTTTCTTCAATTACTTGAAACACCATGAAGAAATAATTATGGCTCCATATGGTATGGTAAAAATTGACAATTATTTTGCATCGATCAGTGAATAAATATTCCATTTTAATGAGGTGTTCGAATTAAGAACCTGTTCGAACTTAGAACCAACCACTATACTACGTGTTGAATATTTGCAAAGTGCAAATTTAAAGCACAAGGTGCCATACAGTTCCCATAATTCATATTGGACTTCTGTAACTGTTGCATGCCCTTTGAAGAAGTTAAAAAATTTGTTAATGCCCTAATAAGATGCCATTTTATACTGCAATGTAGAATTACAATAAGGGTTAGAAAAAAGTTGATTTTCCAAGAAGGGAGATGCACATATTTTCCTCGATTTCTTCTGCATTTCATGCACTGTACCCATGAGATTAAAATGCCCATTAGCCTACAATCCTGAGTAGTCCTGCACAGGTCAGTAACTTGCAGGGATGTAGCCACATTGGGTGGTGCTGGGTGGTGACACCCAGCACTCCATATTCCCACGGAGCACTCCAGGCTAATACACCTCTCCCCACCCAACACAAACCTTTCTTATAGACCTAAAACTACAGTAGCCCCAAATTCACTCCCTAAAGTACAGTGAGGTAAAAAATGAAAAAAATAAAAAGCTGAAAAATGGGGTACTGTCGATGCAATGGAGTGAAGTGAGGTGCTTTTCCCAGATCAGACAATTACCCAGCTTTCAAATAAGCTTTCACGGTAAACCGGTTACATTACCGATACCGGTAATAACCGGTTACGGTTTGGTTGGATTATTGCCTTGAAGAATAATTGAAAAATGGAAAAAATCAGTAATATCGTAAGAATCGAAAATAGTCGTGAATAATTGTGAAATAATCGTAAAAATGTAAGTTACAGCACTATCTCGTACTAGTTGACAGTACAACTCATCGGCGGCGGGATCCTTTGTGTTTCCATGAGAGTAGATCATTTGCGATGTGTTTTGCAGGGTTACTGGGGTGCTCGCGCGCCATCATAATACCTGTCCCAAATCTACTACCCAAATCTTTGAAAATATCGCATGCAAAAAGAATCACTTCATTTACATGATTGCCCCCGATAATGGACTAATATTTTTGGCCAATTTGGTAAGCGTTCTCCTAGTCTGAGAATGAAGAGAGTCCTTAGAAATTATGTTTAAGTTGGAGAGTTGTTTGCACTTCGTTTTCTGAAGTTGAAATTTTCATCGGCGTGCGGCCCGAATTTGCTATCGTCACGTAGTGTGCTACAATACTGCTCACATAGGTGTTCGCAGCAATATGTACATCACTTCTTGCACGCAAGCTGTCTGACAGTGATTAATAGTAACGTTTTACGCAGAAACTTGCAGATATCACCCCGCCCAGCTGGCAAAGACAGTGCCCGTAACGTTCGGCACGTAAACTGAGCCTAGCATGTGTGCGGTCTTTCATTTCATACGGTATGCAACCTCGAGTAAAATGACAAAAAAAAAAAACACAACTCGAAAATTACACAATGATTAAGCGTGTCACTTTTACCCAAATCAACACTTTGCTGCTGTGTGTAAAGTACTATCACTGTAATGACACCGAAAATATTCACGATTTTTTAGACAGGCCATTACATACACGTTTGGTAGACCCAGAGTAGCATTCGTGCATACTACGAATTTTACGAATGAAAGCTATGTCAGCATGCCCGGATGTCAACACGAGACTAGCTGCGTAAGAACGTTCACAGCCCTTTAGTGATATAGGCATTGGAGAGTAGAATTTTTCTTACTTGGCTCTAGTGACTCTTGTCTGTTAAGATTTTGAAACAAAAGAGACAATACAACCTTGTGACATGTGAAGTATTATTGAACTTGTGAATGTGATCTCGGAAAATATTATGGATGTACTATGGAACATGCCTAACAAAATGTTGTCATGTTTTAGTCACCATAACACCGGGTATGGCGATTAGGTACCTAGTTCCTATTTTTGTACCCGTGCAAATACTAATACAATTTACACAATATGAGCTGTAATGCGCAGCTTCCAAGTTTTCGGTCAAGCGATCTGTACTGTGCAGATAGGGTGCTCTAAAATCTACTGCCTGCATTTATTGGCTATTTTATCGTACAGTATTTTTCGGGGCTCAAAGTCATCTTGGTTCGCTGGTACAGCCGAAGTTTCTGTCAACAAGCCGTCTCGAAATTATCCATACATAATGCTTTTTCTTATTCGTTGTAACTCAAATATCATCGGGCATATCACAGTAATTTGATTGATTTTAACATATATTTTCTACCTTAAAATCGCCGCCATTTATTTATTAAGGAAGCGCATCGGGCTGTTTCATTAACAAAATTCTAATATTTATAAAAAGGACAAAGATTTGGAAATCCCTACATCGATCGCCTAGAAGAACGCTCAGTGTAAAGACGTCACATCAACTGACACGAAATTAACCAATCAGAACACAAGTGCAATTGTATTCTCTGTTCGGTAGCAATCCTCATTTATAAACGGTACTACGTACACAACATCTCTCATAATCGCTCGCAATAGCTTCGCGAAAAGATCGAGGGTTAATGTGTGGCTTACGGTAGTACATTATACAGGAAGTTGCCACGTGGCCAAAAGCCACGTGGAAGCAAGCTGTACATAAATTTATGTACTTATTTGCATTACATTCGTGGCTAACTGGAGTGCACCACTTGCGTTATTTTAGTATGGCTTATACTACCGTCCCATGCGTAGTTTCGTCGATCCCTGATGTTGAAATCGGGCGACCCGTGTAAATCCTGATGGTTCATGTAACTCTCATTGAAAAGTTTTAGAATGATCGTCGAATGAAGCATAATTTTAGGACTACACAGGAATAATGAAGGGATATAACACTTTGGTGTACAGCAGGTTCTACCGTAAAAGTTCAATGCTTTTGTTTTATTAGCCAAGCAGAAAATTTTAGGGCTCAGTTTGTAGTAGAGCAGACCCGCGCATGTAGGGGAAAAACATGGACAATAAGCGCAGTCGGATTGTTGGCAAGTTAAGCACTGATGGAGAGCTAGCCAGCGGGAGGGCCAGGGCGGGGATTATAAACAAAAAATTCAGTTTCCGTTCCTGATTTCCATACATTGCGGGCACATATTTTATGAACATTGTTTGAAGTTTATATAGCTGAGCCCGAGAGCATAAATAAAAAGGGTTCTTTGCTTTTGATAAATTGTAGTATAATTACCAGTCAAGTACCGCAACTGAGGCATCCAGTTCCGCTGGCTTACGGATACAAAGATGTACGTAACTTGCTTGCTACAGCACAAATGTCAACTTAGGAACTTAATGTAATATGTGCGGGAAAAAAACCGGTTATAATCGAAGTACAATTATTAGACGTCCGATTATACGGGTTATGTTTTTTTGGAATACCGTGAAAGCTTACTTTCAAATTTGCCTACTGTACTACATCCCTGGTATCTTGCACATTTTGAGGTTTTAGTCCAGCTGCTCCAGCCAATTACAGCACTGTCATCATCACAATTGGCTGGACTAAAACCACAGAATATGCAAGTTTACCAACCATCACTAAGGCAACTTTCCCAAGCTTTACAGGCTACTTGAGATTTTATGCTCATGGGCATTTCCGTAGCATGCTGTGCAAAAAGTGCAAGTTTCTGCCCAAGTGCCCAGCATTTGCCCCCAAATACAACACTACCGAAACTTCCTGGGAAGGAGCCTCCCAAAGTCCCAGTTTTCGAATTTTTTCACCCATGGGCCTTGAATTATAGAAAAGTTGCTACCAATGGCTGGCCGCAGCTTAATGTTATTTGAGTCAGTATATTTAGAGGTAGGGTGAAGGTTTGATTCTTCCTTATACTGAAATATAATAAATGTGCTTCCTTTTGTTTATTACTTCTGTAGATGGTGATGGAGATGATGCTGGTGCAGGAAAACAAAAGAAAGGAGGTACAGCGGTCAAGGTACAGTATCAGAGAAATCAAGTTTGTTCTATTTGGCTTTTTAATAAAATTTGGCATTTGCCCCTCACAGTATTCTAATCTATACTGTATGTACAGAGGTCAAAGTACAGTATCAGAGAAATCAAGTTTGTTCTATTTGGCTTTTTAATAAAATTTGGCATTTGCCCCTCACAGTATTCTAATCTGTACTGTATGTACAGCAGTGGAGGTACAGTATCAGAGAAATCAAGTTTGTTCTATTTGGCTTTTTAATAAAATTTGGCATTTGCCCCTCACAGTATTCTAATCTATACTGTATGTACAGAGGTCAAAGTACAGTCAGTATCAGAGAAATCAAGTTTGTTCTATTTGGCCTGTTAATAAAATTTGGCATTTGCCCCTCACAGTATTCTAATCTATACTGTATGTACAGCAGTGGAGGTACAGTATCAGAGAAATCAAGTTTGTTCTATTTGGCTTGTTAATAAAATTTGGCATTTGCCCCTCACAGTATTCTAATCTACACTGTATGTACAGCAGTCGAGGTACAGTATCAGAGAAAAAGTTTGTTGTATTATTAATAAAATTTGCCCCTCATCTATATACTACAGTACGTGTATATACAGGTAACTTTTTAAGTCTATAGACAAATCCAGACAGATTGTAATGGTCTGATTTTAGTCGGCCATTACTGGGGTCAATCACCTTTAAATCTTTAAATTTCCTTCCTTACCTGTTCCATGGATGGTTGTACACTGAAGTGTATCTTGATTTTCTCAACTTCACTGAATATGAGGATTTGAAATTCACATAGACAATAAATGAAGACAATTAAAGGCTGGTGGACCCCACTAATGGCTGCCTACTGTCACTAAAAACAAGCGCTATTTGGATTTGTCTATTTAAAGCTGTACTCACTGATAGTGCTGAGGCTGAAGAGCAAACATTTGGTAAACTTTCACTGTTGAAGCGGGGCAGTTACAAAAATTCATCATGTGAATGCTAGCAAAGAACCCTCACCTAATAGCCATATCCATGGATAAACGTATTGTGATCAGTTACCTGCATTGACCCCCAGTCATTACTGTACAGTAGCTTGGTTACAAAAATTGATCATGCAAATACTTTCAAACAGTCAAAGTCTGTTAGCTGGTGGCATGCTGATAAACAATGAACAATTATTTGCATTGTCCACTGACTGTACATATGGATGCATGCTATTGACAGTCACAGTACAGAAGAATTAGTAGAGGTTGCTTCAGATGTATCCCTAGAGTCAAACATATGAACAAACAATCACCGCATCATGTCAACACTGCATGTTTGCTAATCAACTTGCGAATGTGACCCATCTTTAGTTGCAATCCTGCTACCATAATAAAAGTGTGGACATTTACTGTAACATTGTTGTGAATTTGGGTCATTCTTTCACAAACGCTTTGCAAATATTCATTTGCAAAATTTTTCGGCTGATCCCTAGCCAGGGCATACTGAAGACTTTAAAAACGGAAGCTACTGCCATTGTGCTTGGTGCTCAGCATAAGCAATGTAGTAGGGAAAACAAACCAGTGAGCCACAACTGGAAGTAAAGCAAAGTAACATACTGTAGCAACAATGTTACCAGGTTTGTCCAAGCTGCTACAGCAGAGTCAACCCTGCACAGTACAAAATTCATCCCACTCTTCAAAGAGCTCCAGCACACCTGTGGTGCTTATTTCACCATGATCTGCTGGCACATTTAAAATTGCCCTTTGTTCCCTTGTCGACTGCTGAGGACTAGAAAAATCTGTGTTCCCTAAGAGGGCTGTCAATTTTCATTTAAGAATTGCAAGCAGAAGACAAAGTGACAGCCTAGTGAAGTCAGTGCCTGGGTAGTTCTATAATTGTATGCAAACACAGTAACACTCAAATATTTAATGATTAGCTGATGATTAAATTCCTTCAAGTTGCCAACATTTCTCTCCAGTAGCTATTTTCTTGAAAGGAGCCTCCCAGGTTCCCAAGTTTTTCCACTATTTTGTATGTTTTATAGTCTTTACTGATTTGAATAGTTCAAGTCCATCATAAATGTAATTGCCATGTAAACATTCTATCATGAGAGAATAGTACTCTATGGCCTTTTCTTGCTTCTAGTGGAATTTTGTTGGATTTGTTCCGGGGACAATAGCCCCACTAAAGGTTAAAATTTTGGCAAGTTTCTTAGACGGTCTTAAAAATAAGGATGGGAAGGGTATGAACAGAGATGTTGAGAGATTGTTGAGGTTGCAGTATATGCATTAGGGCCTTATGTGCTAAGCGGCAAGTGAAATTGAAATAAATTACTGTAGGATAGTGTTACACGAGGGGGAGTCTAAGACAGCAGTGGGAGGAGTTGAAAGAAAAAATGTGGAAACACATGAAACTACAGTATCTGTATAGGTTGAGAAGATGTAGCCTTTAAAAGCATATAGTGGTAATCAGATATGATGCTTTAAAAAAAAAAAAAATGTGCTACAGTATGCATACTGTATATTTTATACTTACAGTAATTTGAGGGTAATCTGATTGTTACCACATTAATACCTCAAACTTTGAGGAAGATTGACTTTCAGGGAGACAAGTATGTTTTTAGCACCATCTGAGGAATAACATTAACATCCTTTTTCATATATATATATTAACAGGCATCTATTGTGTTTCAAAGAAGATTTAGTACAGAAGCCAAGAAAAAGATAGTTGGAGAAAGTCCTACATTACAGTAGTTTGGATAAGATTTCCTCAGCCTCTATTGAACCAATTCTCAGAGAACATTTTAAACTTCAGTTTTATATGATGAAAAGTAACCACCTTTTTAAAGATATCTCGAGTTAGGTAAGGGGTTCTGATGAATATTTTTTTTATCCTTTGTGTACATAACGCTACCAGACAATGCCTTTAATATCATCACATTTTGGTTTTTAACAGGTGAGACACATACTTTGTGAGAAACAGTCAAAGGCTTTGGAAGCAATGGAAAAAATAAAGGGTGGTCAGAAATTTAATGTGGTTGCTGAACAGTACAGTGAAGATAAAGCACGACAGGGAGTAAGTTTTATATTCAATGGTTTTGTTATTACCTTAAGTCAACAGGAAAATGCTTTGCCATGGTTTAAATCAGCTCAGGTACTTGAGGACCCTGGTAATTAAGTAATAGTGGACTTCTTTGCAAAGTAGAAATTGAGGTATACACTGAGTTATAGATTTTTCCAGGTGTGGTACAAATCACGCTCCTCAAAAAATTAAGGAGTGTGGTTTTTTAGCTGTTTTTTTTCAACTAAAAAAGATTTTTATGAGCTCTCATTCTTCATCTAGGTGTTCAAAAATAACACTCCAAGTAGTGATTTCAGGTGAGTGATGGTGAGTTATCGAACTCACACTCCTCAAAATTTAAGGCTTGGTGAGGGAGTCTTTACTTTTATAGCAGCTGTTCCTTTAGAAATTCTGTGGCTTTTAAAATAATTCAAGGTAGCCAACACATTCTTGTGGAAAGGTGTTTCCCCATTTGTTGATGTGGTAGAAGTGAGAATCAGAGGGGATGAAAAATAAAAACTAAAGACTTCTCCATCAATAAATGAGCACTGTTTTTTGACATCTATCACTTCACCAGATCTTTGCCAGTTATCGTGTTCTTCCTTTCCAACTCCCCACCTCGTGCCAAACCAAACATTTGCCCACACCAGACTTGCAGACCAAAATTTTCCCTCACTCCCCCATAAACAGTACCATCGTACAGTATATCCTCTTTACTACCCTTCTGTCACTGCCTTCTTGAAAGGCAGTTGAATTTTTTTTTTCCTTAGCTTGTGAAGAACTGGTATGAACACCAATTCCATGCCCATCCAAGCATTTGAAAATAGCCCTGAAGACTGATTTGTGATAGCAGTTTACCTTAGAATAAACTGAAAGAGGATCTGGCATTTTAATGCTCCATGAGTACTTTCATCCCCTCTTAGCCAGCACATGTTACTGTACAATAGGTGTTATGCAAAGCTGCTGCTGGAGAAGGTAATGGGAATAATGGAACAGTAGAGTGGTAGCCCACTTTTAATTGGGAACCACAGTTTTATCTCTAGAAACTGCTATACATAGCCAGATCTCCTTAATGGTAAAAATTCTGTCACGGATTACCTTGATACGTCTTTGCCTCTGTTTCATCTTTAGTTAGTTACAGTAGTTAGAGTTTTACCGCCCAGTTTCCAATCCACTGGTTCAAGTCGAGCTGGCCACGGCCTTTTTCCAGTTGTGGCTCACTGGCTTGTTTTTGTCACTCCATTGCATATGTGGAGCCTCACCCACAATGGCAGTAGGCTCCATTTTTTCAGTGATGAACCTGAGACTTCTATAACAAAGAGGAAATTAGCCTGAAACTTCTAAAAAAAGAGAAAATTAGGAAACATGCACCAGGGGCAGAGGCTTAAAGAGCTCCTAGTGGCATTGAAATCATTATAAAAGACTTCTGATTGGGTTGAACTCCAAGGGCTGTTTGAACATGTTTAACAGCTGAGATACACAAAATTTATGACAGAGAATTTGGGTTATTTGGCACAAAAAAGAGGAATGAACAGAAAAAGGAGGAAATTTCCTCTAAAAAGAGGAAGTATCTCATGCCTGATTTTTAGAGTCCTGTTTCATCTTTAAATATGATATTGAAATTTTTCAAAAGTTTCATATTTCTGTGTTGTTTTTCTTAGGGTGACCTTGGATGGATGACTCGAGGTTCAATGGTGGGACCTTTCCAGGACGCTGCCTTTGCCCTCGCAACCAGTACTCCGGACAAACCCATCTATACAGATCCACCAATCAAGACAAAGTTTGGGTATCATATTATCATGGTGGAAGGGAAGAAATGATGGCACTTGCATGATGGAGCATATATGTACATTCAAAATTGGAAAAAGAAACTTTCTTTCCCATGGAGACGTAACATTCCTCCAGTTGGTACAAGTGCCAGAAATTGGATGCAACATCCAGAGATAGAGATAGCATGCCACAGAAAGGCACTTTATTCTACATAATGTAAGGCCAGCAATAATATGTATGTGATGAGTTACATGGGTCATATTAGATCTGTCCAATCAATTGGATGGTGATTCTCAGTTTTGTCTGTGGATTTCTATGTGGTATTGTGACATAGGTTGGATTTTATTATGATAAGCACCAATCATTACATGACTGCATTATACTGGTGCCTTACACTGCCAACTAAACAGAACTTCCCTAAACAAATGTGCCTGAAGCAGCTGTATGTGAATCATGATGTCAATGAAGTAATGACTCCGTTCAAATAAAGTTTTGCTTGTCTGTTACTCTTTCAGTGTCAATACTGATGGGCAGGAAGGTACAATCCTCAGTGGTATTAATTAACTATCACAGTACTATATTGTAAGGGTAGCAGTGGTACTCTGAGAATTAGTGTTGGTAGGGAATCAGTTGATGTCATGCTGCATCAGGCCTTCAGCCAGGACTATGATTAAGGACATCTCAGAAATGATAAACTTACAACCTAGTTAGCCGCATACAGTAGGTTCAGGATTTGCACCGAAGGACACAGGCATACCAGGTGGGGGTGCAGGGGGCCCCCTCTCTTTAAGCCTCTCCCCAGGCCAGAAAAATGCTACGGGATGTGTCCCCCTCATTTGGTCACCAAGACTGCAAACCTGAATCAAGCACATTTAATACAGAGAATGTGAACTGGCCTTGAAGGCATGTTGTCCAGGGGTCCACCTTAGAGTCTTGGTTGGGTCCAGTGAGCTTTGCTTCCTGGATTCAAATGAATAAATGGCATTTGTGAGTGCTGAGTTTGTTCTGGTTAGGAAATGGGTTTTCCCTAGCAATATGTGGAAAATTTTTAATTAACCTTAATTTAATGCATACAGTAATTTTATTTCACATTCATAAATACTTGTATAGATTTCCTGCATTCTGATTGGCTGAAAACCATTCGAGATTGGTCTTGAATGGCATTCGAAACTGGTCTCGCATGGTTTTCAAGAAGTAAGGAGAATTGAATTGAATGTGATCACTATACTTACTGTGTACAATATTTTAAGCCCATGCTAGGTTGCCATAGCAACATGCCACATTCACCCCATAGTTTTGAACAGTACATGTAGGCCTACTGCAATGTCATACAGTAAGCCAAGTACATGTTAGCAAGATAAACAGTAACACTGAGACACTGTGTCACATTGATACCCTAGTCTTCAAAGTTACCATTCCAAAGAAACTGGCAGTGATAAAGACATTGGTTAGCCTAGGCTTAGGAATCATTGCTCCCCACAAATGGGTATTTTGATCACACTCACATTCTGTTTTATAGGTCTAACAAGTTAGGCCCTAACATTAGTAGAACTGCATGCACTGAGCTGCAATGACTGGCACTGTTGTTAACGTGTTAATCCACTCCTAAATTTGGAAGGGGGGGGGGGGTCAAAGAAAACGTGCTTATAACTGCAGTACTGTTACGCCTACTGAAGTGTCTAAGGTTAGCGACAATATGCACAGGCTTTGGCACAGTGACAGTGCTGGGGTTACTAATTCTGCTAAGACTGTCTAAACAGCGAAACAACAGTGACGTTACTCGTTTGGCCCACAGGCTAGCAAAGTAATTGTCAAGTTCAGTAGCCTGAGTGGCAATTCCCTAAGGAAGCCTGGTATAGTTTACAGTACCTGTAACCTCAGTCTTTAAAGGCTAAAGCGCATTTTAAAATTGCTTCCATCTCTTACAAAGAATTTATATCACCGTGTCTGACCCATAACATAAACTAGGCTACTGTACGTCTGCATGTCCTTCCCGCAGTATGATCTGCTAATCACACACAGCGCTAGCTGCACAGTCACTCACTCCTACTGCATATATAGTATGTAACGTTAGGTCTTCACACAACTGTCAACACAGATAACGAGAAGTTAGAAACTTTCCTTGACTTTTCGTTCAACCTCATCTCCAAAAAGATGTGATACTGTGATCAGTGTTTTTGATTCCTTGCCGAAGGCAGGCAAGGAATCTATGCGATGGTGATGTCGTGTGTGTGTATGTGTGTGTGTGTGTGTGTGTGTGTGTGTGTATGTGTGTGTGTGACGCCTGCTTGTAAACACGATATCTCAAGAAGGGTAACCCCCAGGGATCTCAAACTTGGCAGGTAGATTGTCCACATTGAGTAGATGGTCCCTATTTTTTTTGGTAGAGATCAAATGTCATTTGGGGTCACCAGAGGTCAAAATGTAAATACCTTGGAAATTGCTTGTAAACACGATATCTCCAGAAGGAAAAATGTGAGCAATCTCATACTTACCATGTTGATTGTCCATATTGAGTAGATGGTCCCTATTGTTTTTGTTGGAGGTCAAAGGTCATTTGGGGTCATCAGAGGGAAAAAGGTCAAAACCTTGTAAACACTCTATCTCAAGAAGGGTAAATGTGAGGGATCTCATACATAGCAGGTGGATTACCCATATTAAGTAGATGATCCCTATTATTTTTGGTGGAGGTCAAAGGTCATTTGGGGTCATCAGAGACGAAAAGCTCAAAAACTTGTAAACACCATATGTCAAGAAAGGTAACTGCCAGGAATCTCATATTTTCTAAGTGGATTGTCCATATTGAGTAGATGACCCCTATTGTTTTTATTGGATGTCAAAGGTCATTTGGGGTCATCAGAGTTCAAAACATCTGAACCTTGCAAACACTACATCTCAAAAGAGTATATAACTGTTGAAGTTGATGTCCATGAAAGGTTAGGGTGAAAGGGTAAGAATAATTTGGCATGGGTAAATTAATAGGCATAGGGTATGTAATTTTTTGGAACAGTTTATTAACTTCACTATGTAAATTCTTTAGTGAGGTAATTTTGAAAATGTATTTGTAAAGTACTGAAGCAAACTCATAGGAAGAAGGTCTAAGGTGCACAAAAAGGCACATCACATGGTACAGTAGTTACTGTACAGTATGTTGATTCTGGCATGAAATTGTGCCCTGTTATTACATTAAGTTCCAAGTATTAATACATGAAAAAGTGGGCAGAGCAAAATATACAATCTTAAAAGGCAAAATCTGTTCATCAGGCTGGCCTACATGCTTCAATGCTCATGGGTATGCTGATTTTGCAGCCACAAGTAAATAGATTTTCATGAAACTGATGTGGAACATGTGAGTTTAAACAGTCTGTATAAGGGTCATTCAGGGACATAGTCTGAAAATATTAGAAGATGCTCTATGCACACTAAGTAGATGACTGATGTGGAGCTTCATAAGTATAAACTTTGAACAGAGAGTACTCTGTGTGATGCACAAGAATCTCATTTTTAACATACTTACATTGCTTTTTCAATAACCTTAAAGAAAACCTGAAGAAAACATTTAATTTAGTGGCAAAAAGTGTTAATATTTGACAAACCTTGTGCCTACTGTCCTCATGAGGACATGTGCATGCAAGTATGCATTAATTGGAAGTGGGAATTGATCAATTAGATATACCACAGTTAATTAGTTTTACAAAAAAGAACCTAATTTACACTGATCATTTGGTCTCAAATACCCTTCAGCGCACATGAACTGTCATTGCCTAATAGAGTGAATCAAATTGTGACTGACCCATTCTTTGCCATTTGGTCACAGTTATCTGGCCCAATTTTTCACAGTTGACTGCCAGTTGTCCCCACAGTGTCCTGAAGGATTACCTCATACAAACATACAGCTCAATTGACTTAAGCTTTTTACTGTATAAGTGGTGTTAATTGACTCTTATAAACCCTCTGAAGAAAGCTTATTTTTATCTCATTACATAACCATGACAGCCCAGTGTTTGTATATACTCCTATTTCCTGCCATTCCCTGCAGGCATTCAGTACTCTTTTTGTGGTCAAAATGTCAGACCTCCATGAAAGTCACACCTCTGCTAAATCCAGCATAAAATAACTGTCCACATTATCTTGTCTCATCTGACCACAAATAAAAGTTGTTTGCCTAGCCCTTGTCTGGAGATGGAGAAGTTCATGTACACTGATCAAGTTTCTAAACTGAAAGTCATCTAAGAAATACTGTAGATTGACACCCTTCAGAAATTAGTGTCCTTTACATAGAAGCTGGTGGAATTGAACAAATACTGTGTTTGTATAAGGAATTTTGTTGAACACAACTTTAAACATTTGGTGTCTGTCTAGATTGGTGTTTCTGCGTTACAGTTTCAATACATGCTCTACAGTGATTATTTGTCACTTAGTTTCATTCTAGAATTTAAATTTTTGATAGCATAAAATGTATCAGCATACTACTTGCCTCATCTCTGCATATATCTGGATAACCGCACCAAAAAAGTAATCCCTGTGTGAAGGATTATATAGTTATGTCAAATATCATCATCGAGTGGGAGTTCTTGTCTCACATTTCATTTTTATCCATGTCACTATCCCCCCCCCCCCCCCCACAAAAAAAAAGGTGTACCATTAAGCTTAATGCATAGAACCATTGCTTCAAGATTACCCTTTATGACACTTTTCAAAAGTATTAAGATTTTATTTTGCATTGCTGCTGTCGTTTAAAAGTAGTTCAGGTAATAAGAGCAAGCATAATGTTGTATACTGTGTATCAAACAAGGAAAACTTGTACTGTATGTTATGCTGTACCTACAGTATAAGTAGACAAAAGGAGGATTAAAAGTCTTGTTAAATTATGGATAAACATGCTCCTTTAAATCAAAATTTTGGGTATTGAGGATAGCTCTCTATATAATGATGTCTCTATGATCCAAAAAGCTGATTGCATTGAGGTTAGTGTTACAACAAGCCCTTATCCTAACAGTCATCCATAAATTGGAACATACAGTAGAGACATCTCAACAGAAAGGTGTAACCTTGGCTATAAGTGATGGTCCTTTTGTATTTGTTTTTTGGTGTAATGCCCTTCACAATGCCTATGATATCCTTGAAAATTAACAAAAAATAGGAACCCTAATAATCCAGAAATTAACAAGATTTGTAATTTTCCTTAAATTGTCTGCTTGTAAGAACACCACATAACAGAGTACAAGTCAAGTGTCCTTTGTTTGATACACAGTAGATACTATTATGCTAGTTTTGATTACCTGAACTACAGTACTTTCTGAAAAAAACAAGCCTTACTGAGAGGGCTAAATAAGTGTAAGACACTACTGTATCTCCAGACAGGTAGGAAATGGTTAAAGCCATTGAGCTGTACGATTCAATGAGAAAACCCCTCAGGACACTGTGGCAGTCAAATGTGATGAATTAGGTATTAAAGATAACAGTGACCAGCAATTTTCACAGACTCTGGTGGGTCAGTTACAATTTGATTCATTCAATTAGGCAATCTCAGTTCAAGCATGCTCAGGGGTATTTGATCCAAATGATCAGTTATTTAGTTCTTTTTATAAAACTAATTACCAGTGGTGTATTTAATTATCTAGTTCCCACTTCCATGTCCTTATGAGGACAGTGGCACAAGGTTTGTCTTTAACTTTTAACAATCTTTGATACTAAATTTAATGTTATCTTCATATTTTCTTCAGGCTAACCCTGTGTTTTCCAGTCTGTGTTCTCACGTTCCCAGTGTTTCGTTGATTGGATAGTGTTACCATAGTAATGAGGCCAAATATTTCACATGCCGATTACAGCAAAATTTAAGAAAATACCTGTCATCAGTGCCATAAATACCTGTGACCTTGCTTGATTAAAACAAACTCGATGTTTAAAACTGCTTAACCCTGCGATTTGAGGTGGATCGAAATTTAAACACCGACCCCGCGTTAACCCATGTTACTCGAGCATGAGGTAACACAGTGTTACCTCGAGCGCGGGGTATGTGGGAACACAGTATTTGATCCAGTGCTTGTAGGAGAGTGTGTCGATGAGGGCTTGTTTAAACACTAACCTCAATGCAGACTGTTCGAAACATATGGGCATTGGAACATAGAGACTTCAGAATGGAGAGTCCCCATTGACCAAACTTTTGATAAAAATGGTTTCAAAATACCGCTTTATCAAGTAATGAGACAGTTTTCTGGCATATTAAAGCTGTGTGAGAAATTCCTCTTGTATGTGGAGATCAAAGGTTTGAGGTGACAATTAGATCAAACTTTGTAGACATAATATTTTTAGGGGGATAACTGTGAGGGATCTCATACCATTGAGGTAGTACTTCCATACTCATCCTGTACTAAGCTTAATTTTGAATTGCTCATGTTGGTAAGGTGATCACTATTGTTTTTAAGGGGTCAAAAGGCCATTTTGGGTCATATGAGGTCAAAAAGTTTTAACCTTACTAGTATTATATCTCAATTAAGTAGGATAATTGTATGGGATCTCATGCATGTCATGTTTGTTTCCATGTTTGCTATGATATATCATACGGCAAGGAATCACTAAGCCTGTTAGCTTTCTAGTTCTGTTAACAACATTTGCTTGTAAAATAGCCGATTTAGTTCTCCAAAATGAAGCAAATTAAAGATGATACCGAGCGTATCGGTCGCGACATGCAGTTCAGAATGTTTGTCTTGCTAGCATCAATTCAAGTTCAAGATATCGATACCTCACAATGGGGACTAAAAAACTGAGGAGAATTAAAACTTGAACTCTAAAATTTGACCAATTTTTTTAAATTTTTTCATGATTTTCACCCATTTTTGATTCCTTGCCGTAGGCAGGCAAGGAATCTATGCGATGGTGATGTCGTGTGTATGTGTGTGTGTGTGTGTGTGCGTATGTGATGCTTTGGCTTATAAACACGATATCTCAAGAAGGGTAACTCTGAGGGATTTCATACTTGGCATGTGGATTGCCCATGTTGAGTAAATGATCCCTATTGTTTTTGGTGGACGTCAAAGGTCACTTGGGGTCACGAGAGGTCAAAAGGTCAAAACTTCGTAAACACAGTATCTCGAGAACGGTACATGTGACTGTGCTCAATTTGGGTGTGTGGGTTGGTCGTATTGAGTAGGTGATCCCTATCGATTTTCTTGGAGGTCAAAGGTCATTTGGGATCACGAGAGGTCAATAGGTAAATTCCTTAGAAATTGCTTTTAAACACGGTATCTGAAGAAGAGTAAGTGTGACTAATCTCATATTTGGTGTGTGCATTGGCCATATTGAGTATTTGATCCCTATTGTTTTTGGTGGAGATCAAAGGTCATTTGGCGTCACAAGAGGTCAAAACTTCGTAAACACGATATCTCGAGAACGGAACATGTGACTATGCTCATATTTGGTGTGTGGGTTGGTCATATCGAGTAGATGATCCCCATTGTTTTTGGTGGAGGTCAAAGGTTACGTGGGGTCACGAGAGGTCAGAAGGTCAAAACTTTATAAACACGATATCTCGAGAACGGTACATGTGACTATGCTCATATTTGGTGTGTGGGTTGGTCATATTGAGTAGATAATCCCTTCTGATTTTTGTGGAGGTCAAAGGTCATTTGGGGTCACGAGAGGTCAATAGGTAAATTCCTTAGAAATTGCTTGCAAACATGGTATCTCAAGAAGAGTAAGTGTGACTAATCGCATATTTGGTGTGTGCATTGGCCATATTGAGTAGATGATCCCTACTGTTTTTGGTGGAGATCAAAGGTCATTTGGGGTCATGAGAGGTCAAAAGGTCAAAACTTCGTAAACACGATATCTCAAGAACGGTACATGTGACTATACTCATATTTGGCGAGTGTGTTGGCCATATTGAGTAAATGATCCCTATTGTTTTTGGTGGAGGTCAAAGGTCATCTGGGGTCATGAGAGGTCAAAAGGTCAAAACTTCGTGAGCACGATATCTCAAGAACGGTACATGTGACTGTGCTCATATTTAGTGTGTGGATTGGTCATATTGAGTAGATGATCCCAATTGATTTTCTGAAAGTTCATTTGGAGTCAGCATGTTCAAAGCCTGACAAGCTTTCCTGCACAGTCTTTCAAGAAAGGTCATTTATAGGGTCCTGTAACTTGTGCTGTAGATGGCACATAGTGAGTACATGGTCCCAGAAGTTTTTGGTGGAGGTCAAATGTCATTTGGGTTCACAACAGGCAAGGGGGATCTCAATGTAGGAAGATTGGATGCCTTGTATGTGTACTTTGTGGGCACATTATGGAGCCCTGTTAATTGAACTAGAAAGCCAACAGGCTTAGTGATTCCTTGCCGTATGATATATTATAGCAAACACGGAAAAAAACATGACATGCATGAGAACCCATACAATTATCCTACTTAATTGAGATATAATACTAGTAAGGTTAAAACTTTTTGACCTCATATGACCCAAAATGGCCTTTTGACCCCTTAAAAACAATAGTGATCACCTTACCAACATGAGCAATTCAAAATTAAGCTTAGTACAGTATGAGTATGGAAGTACTACCTCCATGGTATGAGATCCCTCACAGTTATCCCCCTAAAAATATTATGTCTACAAAGTTTGATCTAATTGTCACCTCAAACCTTTGATCTCCGCATACAAGAGGAATTTCTCACACAGCTTTAATATGCCAGAAAACTGTCTCATTACTTGATAAAGCGGTATTTTGAAACCATTTTTATCAAGTTTGGTCAATGGGGACTCTCCATTCTGAAGTCTCTATGTTCTGATGCCTATATGTTTCGAAAAGTCTGCATTGAGGTTAGTGTTTAAACAAGCCCTCATCGACACACTCTCCTACAAGCATTGGATCAAATACTGTGTTCTCACATACCCTGTGCTCGAGGTAACACTGTGTTACCTCATGCTCGAGTAACATGGGTTAACGCGGGGTCGGTGTTGAAATTTCGGTCCACCTCAAATCGCAGGGTTAAGCAGTTTTAAACATCGAGTTTGTTTTAATCAAGCAAGGTCACAGGTATTTATGGCACTGATGACAGGTATTTTCTTAAATTTTGCTGTAGTCTGCATGTGAAATATTTGGCCTCGTTACTATGGTAACACTATCCAATCAACGAAACACTGGGAATGTGAGAACACAGACTGGAAAACACAGGGTTAGCCTGAAGAAAATATGAAGATAACATTAAATTTAGTATCAAAGATTGTTAAAAGTTACAGACAAACCTTGTGCCACTGTCCTCATAAGGACATGGAAGTGGGAACTAGATAATTAAGTACACCACAGGTAATTAGTTTTATAAAAAGAACTAAATAACTGATCATTTGGATCAAATACCCCTGAGCATGCTTGAACTGAGATTGCCTAATTGAATGAATCAAATTGTAACTGACCCACCAGAGTCTGTGAAAATTGCTGGTCACTGTTATCTTTAATACCTAATTCATCACATTTGACTGCCACAGTGTCCTGAGGGGTTTTCTCATTGAATCGTACAGCTCAATGGCTTTAACCATTTCCTACCTGTCTGGAGATACAGTAGTGTCTTACACTTATTTAGCCCTCTCAGTAAGGCTTGTTTTTCAGAAAGTACTGTAGTTCAGGTAATCAAAACTAGCATAATAGTATCTACTGTGTATCAAACAAAGGACACTTGACTTGTACTCTGTTATGTGGTGTTCTTACAAGCAGACAATTTAAGGAAAATTACAAATCTTGTTAATTTCTGGATTATTAGGGTTCCTATTTTTTGTTAATTTTCAAGGATATCATAGGCATTGTGAAGGGCATTACCAAAAAACAAATACAAAGGACCATCACTTATAGCCAAGGTTACACCTTTCTGTTGAGATGTCTCTACTGTATGTTCCAATTTATGGATGACTGTTAGGATAAGGGCTTGTTGTAACACTAACCTCAATGCAATCAGCTTTTTTGGATCATAGAGACATCATTATATAGAGAGCTATCCTCAATACCCAAAATTTTGATTTAAAGGAGCATGTTTATCCATAATTTAACAAGACTTTTAATTCCCCTTTTGTCTACTTATACTGTAGGTACAGCATAACATACAGTACAAGTTTTCCTTGTTTGATACACAGTATACAACATTATGCTTGCTCTTATTACCTGAACTACTTTTAAACGACAGCAGCAATGCAAAATAAAATCTTAATACTTTTGAAAAGTGTCATAAAGGGTAATCTTGAAGCAATGGTTCTATGCATTAAGCTTAATGGTACACCTTTTTTTTTGTGGGGGGGGGGGGGGATAGTGACATGGATAAAAATGAAATGTGAGACAAGAACTCCCACTCGATGATGATATTTGACATAACTATATAATCCTTCACACAGGGATTACTTTTTTGGTGCGGTTATCCAGATATATGCAGAGATGAGGCAAGTAGTATGCTGATACATTTTATGCTATCAAAAATTTAAAACAAATTCTAGAATGAAACTAAGTGACAAATAATCACTGTAGAGCATGTATTGAAACTGTAAAGCAGAAACACCAATCTAGACAGACACCAATGTTTTAAAGTTGTGTTCAACAAAATTCCTTAAACAAACACAGTATTTGTTCAATTCCACCAGCTTCTATGTAAAGGACACTAATTTCTGAAGGGTGTCAATCTACAGTATTTCTTAGATGACTTTCAGTTTAGAAACTTGATCAGTGTACATGAACTTCTCCATCTCCAGACAAGGGCTAGGCAAACAACTTTTATTTGTGGTCAGATGAGACAAGATAATGTGGACAGTTATTTTATGCTGGATTTAGCAGAGGTGTGACTTTCATGGAGGTCTGACATTTTGACCACAAATAGAGTACTGAATGCCTGCAGGGAATGGCAGGAAATAGGAGTATATACAAACAATGGGCTGTCATGGTTATGTACTGAGATAAAAAAAAAGCTTTCTTCAGAGGGTTTATAAGAGTCAATTAACACCACTTATACAGTAAAAAGCTTAAGTCAATTGAGCTGTATGTTTGTATGAGGTAATCCTTCAGGACACTGTGGGGATAACTGGCAGTCAACTGTGAAAAATTGGGCCAGATTACTGTGACCAAATGGCAAAGAATGGGTCAGTCACAATTTGATTCACTCTATTAGGCAATGACAGTTCATGTGCACTGAAGGGTATTTGATACCAAATGATCAGTGTAAATTAGGTTCTTTTTTGTAAAACTAATTAACTGTGGTATATCTAATTGACCAATTCCCACTTCCAATTAATGCATACTTGCATGCACATGTCCTCATGAGGACAGTAGGCAGGAGGTTTGTCAAATATTAACACTTTTTGCCACTAAATTTAATGTTTTCTTCAGGTTTTCTTTAAGGTTATTGAAAAAGCAATGTAAGTATGTTATAAATGAGATTCTTGTGCATCACACAGAGTACTCTCTGTTCAAAGTTTATACTTACGAAGTTCCACATCAGTCAGCTACTTAGTGTGCATAGAAGCATCTTATTTTCAGACTATGTCCCTAAATGACCCTTATACAGACTGTTTAAACTCACATGTTCCACATCAGTTTCATGAAAATCTATTTACTTGTGGCTGCAAAATCAGCATACCCATGAGCATTGAAGCATATAGGCCAGCCTGATGAAGAAATTTTGTCTTTTAAGATTGTATATTTTGCTCAACCCACTTTTTCATGTATTAATACTTGGAATAACAGGGCACAATTTCATGCCAGAATCAACATACTGTACAGTAACTACTGTACCATGTGATGTGCCTTTTTGTGCACCTTAGACCTTCTTCCTATGAGTTTGCTTCAGTACTTTACAAATACATTTTCAAAATTACCTCACTAAAGAATTTACATAGTGAAGTTAATAAACTGTTCCAAAAAAATTATATACCCTATGCCTATTACATTACCCATGCCAAATTATTCTTACCCTTTCACCCTAACCGTTCATGGACATTAACTTCAATGGTTATATACTCTTTTGAGATGTAGTGTTTGCAAGGTTTAGATGTTTTGAACTCTGATGACCCCAAATGACCTTTGACATCCAATAAAAACAATAGGGGTCATCTACTCAATATGGACAATCCACTTAGTAAATATGAGATTCCTGGCAGTTACCTTTCTTGACATATGGTGTTTACAAGTTTTTGAGCTTTTTGTCTCTGATGACCCCAAATGACCTTTGACCTCCACCAAAAATATTAGGGGTCATCTACTTAATATGGGTAATCCACCTGCTATGTATGAGATCCCTCACATTTACCCCTCTTGAGATACAGTGTTTACAAGGTTTTGACCTTTTTCCCTCTGGTGACCCCAAATGACCTTTGACCTCCATCAAAAACAATAGGGACCATCTACTCAATATGGACAATCAACATGGTAAGTATGAGATTGCTCACATTTTTCCTTCTGGAGATATCGTGTTTACAAGCAATTTCCAAGGTATTTACATTTTGACCTCTGGTGACCCCAAATGACATTTGACCTCTACCAAAAAAAATAGGGACCATCTACTCAATGTGGACAATCTACATGCCAAGTTTGAGATCCCTGGGGGTTACCCTTCTTGAGATATCGTGTTTACAAGCAGGCGTCACACACACACATACACACACACACACACACACACACACACACATACACACACACGACATCACCATCGCATAGATTCCTTGCCTGCCTTCGGCAAGGAATCAAAAACATTGCAAAGCAATGTCAATGTGAAAAAAGGCCTTACATTTCAGCGGCAAGGAATCACTAAGCCTTTTGGCTTTCTGGTTCTCAAAGTATTTATGAATGGGGATAAAAGCAGGGTGCCCGGGTCTTAAATGTGATTTAAGACCTCTGATGCCGTCATCACAGAGGCAGCGGACCTCGGCTATCGCCATGGTCTGCTCAGCCTCTATGATGACGTCATCGTCGGTCTTAAATCACATTTAAGACCGGGCACCCTCGCATTTATCCCCTAAATAAAAGAACATTATTTGTGTATCAGATATGGACAAGCTTTTGTCCTACCATAAACTGCAAAATACCTCACCCATGGGGAGCTCCCCCAGTTTGGAAACCGCTTGTTTGAAGAAATAGCAGTACGAGATCACATCATTCATGCATGAAGTACTTACCCAAGAATTTTAATTGTTGTCAATTGCTGACAACAATGGCTAAGTCTGTTGTATCATTTTCTGGAAAATTGATCACATTCCATGTACACAATTCAGGTCAATATCTAGACAATCTATGGAAGGGGACAAATAGATTGTAAGGAGGAAAACTTTGTTAGAGATGTTCAGATAGTCCTTTCATTATACTGGCTACCTTCTCTGCCTTTTGGCAAAGATCAAGTGTAGTATGACTAGTGTCTGTTCTTTTCATCCAGTCTAGAATAGAGCCATACTTGACAGACCAGTAATGTAAATGGTCTAAGGGTCGTGAGGTTGGTGACATATTGCCCTTCAGTGGATGTACTAGCTTCTTCAGGAAGCAGTTAAAGTTCGGTTTTGTTGAAGGGCCCTTTGCCTGAGGGTCAGGAGGACTTAAGAAAAAGGAAAATATGTTTTCTTGAAAGGGGGGGGGGGGAACATACTGAACTGTAATTTATGCAATGACTATTTTTATCATTTACATGTGGCAAAATTTTTCCATTGTGGTATTTATTCCAAATATTTATTCACACAGCTATGGGCCAGACAATTTGAGGAATCTGCATCATATGAAGAGGAAATACAAACGTGAATAGAAACAAACTGAAAATGTTTTGTATTGATCATAGAATTGCATTGAACTTTGTAAAGACCTGCACAATTTTTGATAACTTCTTGAATTTTATTCACAATTGCTCCAACCAATGAGGGATTTCACCCTGAACGGTGATATCCAAAAAATGCGGAGTGCAAACACTTCTTTTCCAAGGGGCTGGGGGAAGGTACAGTAGAGGGGCTATGTTACCAAAAGAAAATGCATATCTTGTGATTACTTTGTGGTAACCAATGAATCAAATACTTACTCAGTGTGCCCAAAGGCTGACTGTGCTACGGTTGACAGACTTCCAAATTTACCTGGACATGTCCTCATTTCCCTGGTGCAAAGTTGCATCCTGCCAGATTTTTTATATTTCCCATAATGTCTGGATTTCATGTATTTCTCACAGGATTTGACAAGTTTTTCTTGATTTTGTTTGAAAAATTGCATAATTTTTGCAGTTGGACACTCTTGAAAAGTGAAAAAATTCCCATAGAGGAAGGGGACTTCCCTAGTTCTCTCTCCCAGGCCAGAGATCTCTGTCCTTTTCAGAATATAAGTAAGGTAACACAAAACTGTGCTAAAACAAAGAAGTTCTTGAAGGTACGATTTTGCATCATATCTCTCTGATATGAAAAAAAACAGCATTTTAGATACTGTAAGCAGCAATGTGCCAAAAATGACCACCCTTCTACTGTATGCTACTATAGCTCTCATACGTACCTCAGAATTTGAATAGTTTCGTGACACAAAATTTTGTTTGAAGTGTTCCTCTTGAAGAGTAGCTGGATACAAATTTTCAACAACTCACAGTAGCAAGAGCTGCCATGGAATGACTAGATTAATAGTGTGCATTTCAGTCAAAAGAAAATCAATAGTGTTATGCTAGCTCCACTCCAGGAAGTTGAAATTTACACATGCTGCCATAATGGTAGACACCTAAAATTTTACACATTTGTTGATAATCCATGTCTTGAGTTTTTATTGCCAATCACACTCCCTTGGAAATTAAGAAGGTGAACTGATTTGCTGCAGGTGGGCTGTTTTATTCAAATTTAATAAAATTAACCTAAGTAAAATTCAAGACCAGGTCATTCTTTGGTGTCCCAACCAATATTACCATACAAGACTCTTTCTCTCACATGGGAGGGTCCCCTTTTCCCCGACTCCTGATCCCCAACCAGGATATAATCTCTGCCCGACTGAGGCACCAAAGTTTTTCCAATGCAACGAGGTTCTAGCTGCAGACCCCTCCCCACCTTCCCCCATCCTGTACAGCCATGTCAACCAAGTGCATGGTCAAGTGGTAAGAGCATCCGACTAGTAACAGGGAGATTTGGCCGGGTTGTACAAAAGGCTTTACAAATGGAACCTACAGTACAGTAATGCTATTGTGCTGGCGTAAGCAATGGGGTAGGGAAGCAAGCTAGTGAGTCAGATTGGTAGAAAGGCTGTGGGTTGGCCTGACATTTGACTAGAAACTGAGCCATTAAATCTCATCTTATTAACTATTCTTTGGTAAGAACTGTAATGAGTGGTTCTGTCCATCTCAACAACAACTTACAAAGCCTAGTCTCTATGGTAGTAGGGTAACTAGGATTTTTCTCAAGTGGTGCACATGCAGTATATTGTGTGATTGCAGCCAGCTGGGGCAGAGCATTGGAAAGTTTTCCAAAACAGATGTGTCCTTATGTGCAATCTGGTTTCACTTGCTAACTTTTGAAATAAAATCTGATATTATTTTACATATTTTCAGCTAAAAAAAAAAGAAATGGCACCACTGAGGAATGGCACAATGGACCCCTGGATATGCCCGTGGGACCAGTACCCAACATTACTTATAAAACTAAAATTGCATCACAAAAGCATACAGTGTTTGAAAGGTACTAATTTTCAAAGTATTGCAGTTTTTTCTAGAGGTAAAGTTCCTTATGGGAAATGTGTAATGTCATTAAATTGATACAGTGGTGCATTATATCTCATTATAATATTTTAAGTAAGGGAAAGGGCTAGGTATATTGCTACAAAGTTTGAAGGACATGAATTGGAATAATTTTCTCTTTCATATGTAAGACAAGACCTTAGTTACAAAGCCACCAGAATGTGCATTGCCCAATCTTGGATATTCCATGCATGTCCTGTGGGTAAATGTAAAACAAGAAATGATACAGGTGTAAAGACACTAATGTTTTAAAATGATTTTCTTTATTCAAAAATCTAGTGAAAACTACATTTAATACAATAACAGTAGAAACAAATATTAAAAACAAAACCATTCCAGTTTGATCTTAAATGTGTAGAGATGTTGGCCAAACACTTTCTTTCCCAATGTAACTGTAGCTCAAGCTTCCCAGTAATATTAAATAGTTTTTTCTTTTCTACCAAAAAATAAAATGTTAATGCAAGACACTCAAGAATGGTATTCTAAAGAGGTAACTTAATGATCAGCAGTCAGAATACTTTCAAAATTGATGCAAGAAGTTTGCAGAAGTGTTACAGTTCCTTAATGTGCAAGGTTTCAAGTGGTACAAAAACCCTACAAAACAATTGCATTCAATTCTTTTGAGCTGCTTGTCTAACAAGTGACAAAAAAGTATTGTTTCTGTATTTCACCATTGAAGTGCAAATAGGAAATACTTCTGCTCATTTATTTCATTTTGTATTTTTCTGATTTGGGTCTGTCGCATTAATACTGTCTATCTACTTTGTACAACTTTTTTTTTTTGTGTGTCCCCTTGTGTGAAATAACCCTTACTCAAATATTCTACTACTAGACATTCTCAAATCTGACCTGTGGGCTTTTTAGTTGGAATTTTACTTGATGAGCCAAACTATAATTTTAGTCACTCTGGGCTCCCTTATCTGGTTTTGTCATATTTTTATTGATTTAACAAAACATTTTAGCTTTGAAGTGACTAAAATAATTGAAGGTGCAAACATGAAGTGACGTTCTGACTTGCAGCCCAGAAATTAGACTGGCTTTGGAATAGTGGTACTGCACAAAGATAATTTGAGAAAGGGCTATTTTATAGACTGTAATGCCAACCACAGACATATTAAACAGGTGCCAATTGGACTATATATATATGGCAAAACAAATGACAGAGAAATTTCATTACCTCTAAGTGCTATATGGAGAAAACATAAAATTAATGACAAGCTTTTAAAAGGCAATTATAGTACTAAGATTTTAGTTCATAGACCACTGGCAATGTAACAGATGAAGAGAAACCAGCCGATGTATATAATAGCCATATTAAAATGTTAAAGACAACACTTCCTGAGGATTTGATTTGCACTTAATGTGCATTTAGCCCCACCCCACCCACACCCTTTCCCCACCAAAAGAATAAACTGATCACTAGTTGGGACATAAAAATGTCATAAATGCCTACGCACATGTACAGTATGTCACTATTAATGAACAACACTGACTTGTTAGTAAAATAACATGAACCATTAACTAATACCACATATTCTGTAAAATTTTCCATCACACATCTTGAGAAATGCATCTAATATTATATAACATTCAAATTGCTTCACACTCTTCAACTTTAAATGGAAGCTTTTTGAACTCCACCCAGATGAAAAAGTGTATGTTGGTTGAGATAAATGTTTATTCCACTCTGTGAAAAGCAACTGCCATAAACAACATGACACTGTTTCAATAAAATGATACTGTCTTCCTAACATTTGCAGTATCATCCTGAAAAACATAGTACCATTCACTCAAGTGGAGTATCAGCTCTAAGGTTCAGTACCATTTACATATACAGTATTCAACATTATAAGAATCTAAGAATTATTGTCAGGAGCAGAATACATGGGGAGTCAATGAGACCATTTTTGGCAGACGTAAGATTGCCTAAAGAGATAAGAGGAGCTTTTGTCTTAGTTTGCTACCCTGAAACTAATCAAAATCCATTGCTTAGCTCAATGGACCCCACCTAGGGGAACTAAGACGGGTTCCTGGATCCCAATGTTTGGAGTTTTGCGCTAGTGTGCACATGGGTGGTCATGACATTTAATTGCCTATAAGATTGAAAACCTGACTAGTACTGCACAACTCAGGAAAGTTACATTTAGTGATGGTCAGTAACTTACACATTCTGTGGTATTACTCCAGAGGCTCCAGCCAGTTGTGCCTTCATTACAACTAACTTGACTTAAACTATAAAATGAGTAACTTACTGACCATAACTAATTCAACTTTCCCAAGTTGTGCAGGACTAGTCAGGATTGTAGGCTTTTGAGCATTTTCATAGCATGGTGTTCATTCTTTTCATTCTTGCATGTTGGCAGCTCTGCACTTACTGTCACAAAGTTGAACAATAGTGCCTAATTTTATTTTTATTTTTTCAAAACCCTTTGTCTGTATGTTCATGGAACTATACCAGTCAAACACAATTTTGATACCAAATAACAAACTAAACATTTAATATGAAACCAAGGCTTACCCCATACACAAGACAAGCAAGATGAGAACACTGAAGAGGAATTTACAAATTCAAAATGATGTTTTGTACATACAAGTAATGAAAGCAGGAAACCTCTACAAAATATGGAAAAAATATTTTGAGCTTGTGAAGTTATCAGCTGGACAGTAACAGAGAGGTCTCCAAAAATATTTCTGGATAATTTTTTGACAGAAGAGCACTTTCTTGAAGAGGTAACACCCTTTATACTGAAAATAAACAGAAACAAGGCAAGTGGCTCCCACTGGTAGAAAAAGAGAAAGATAAATCTGCCATGGTAGGAGGTACACGAAGACTTAACGAGTGATGAAATATTTGATTGCCATTTCAGATTCACTTTTAAAGTAAAGCACATTTTATGACATTGGACTACTGGTATTTACCCTATTAAGGTTATCACAACTGCTATAAACTGATCCAGCAGTGTGGTTCCTTTCTTTGATTAAAGAACAGATGCCATCAGTATCAATGATATAACCTCAGATCTCAACCTGCCAACACATGCTATCATCATCATGATGAAGACAACATGCAGCATGCCTGCTGCAAGGTCAGGTTTTTCTCATGGAAGGGATTTTGCAAGTAAACCCCCACGCCCGCCTTGGAGAAAAATAATTTTTTTTTGTGGTCAGACTAATAACAGCCATGCACCAACCCTGAAAGCTGGGGATTGCCAAGAGTGACCACCAGGGGTTGTTTGGACTATTCCCAGTTTTAGGTTTAAGATTGGGTAAGGGTTTAAGATAAGGTTCTCCTCAGCAGTCACTGCACAATGCCCTGCAATAGACAACCTCCCCAGTATTTATTAGAAGGGACCTCCAAATGGACAATTTTTGCCTCAAAGAAAATGTGATTTGAAACAATCACTTTTTGTACATTTTTTTTACATTTCTTTTTAAAATTTGGGTAATATAGAGGATGTTTTGAAGTCCCTTGACTAAGTGCCTGCGGTGCATGTTTTTTAATTCCTTGTCAATTCTAAACCCAACTTCTTGTCAATTCTCCCACCCAGCTCATTTTATATGGCAAAGTGTAAGTATTGTAATTTTCCAATTTAAGTAAATGTAGGCTAAGCAGGCTTGCCCTCACTGGTGTAGTGGGAAAGGGACAGCTCTATATCAGCATGTCTAATGGTTGGTCTCTGTCTCATCGGTCCCCAATTAGACTAAATGGTCTCACAAGTCCACCTTTTCATTATTCTCTCTTACTGGTCTCCATCCAATTGGCTCCCCCCCGCAACTCCTTGGAGTAAGGGTTAATATTAGGGCCCAGAGTTGGGGGCACAAGTACGTGGACACTGGGGACTGATGAGACAGGAACTTACTACAGGGGCCTAATGAGATGAGGAACTAACAACATGGAGGACCAATAGGAAGGGGCCAAGGAGACAGGTCTATTAAGGAAGCCATCTACAGTATAGACATTATCATTGAGGAAAAGTTAATTCAAACTACCAAACCTGAAATTAATTCACAATTATAATAAATTGGAGTTAGGGGTGGGGGATGGGGTAAAGACATCTACAGTACAACGATTAACCCTTACTGAACTGCACTAGAGAACTTAAAAATCTAAATGCACTGGAATTAATGTCCCCAAAACATCAACAGCAGTGAAGCATCATCCAATTTGTGCCAGTACAGCAACATCCAATACCCAGCACTTTAAAACTAATAATGGTCAGTCATCTTAATGCTTCTCCATGAGAAATATATCATCCTAATTGTTTCACTTTGCATTTTATTCAATAGCCTAAAATATTTTGATACTCAGTTGCAGGAACACCTCATAAAACACATTCTCTCACAGCCTCATAAAGCTCATAATTTTGCCTAAACAATACAACTACATATAACTGTATGTAAAGTCAAATCAATCTTTGTTCCAAAAAAAATTCTGATTAAATACAGCCACATGTAGGGGATGGCAAAGACCTAAAATATTTGAGGAAATGGATGGCATGATCCCAGGGGAGGGGAATATATCTTCCCCCCCCCCCCCATATATGGCCATGTCAAATCATGAGCATGATGTTTACAAGTTAAGACACATTTGGTTATACAAAGGGTTGCAGCTGGTGATAGCTAAATAGGTGATAATTGGTAGATAATGAGCACGATCTCATTTTGTGGGTGAAATGTTGTTCAATAAAGTGGAGTGTATGGAAAGGGATTTCTACATGTAAAATTCATCCATGTGGCAATGTCATTTTGTGTTAGTATATGGGATTTTCTATATCTGATTTATGATGATCATTAAAATAGAATTCCAGTCAGTGTCCAGCTCAGTATGTAGATTAAAGGAGCATTCCTCAGGGATAAGGAGCAAAATATTGATAAGGGGAAAAGTAATGTTACATTTTGGGCAAGGTTTGCTCTTTGTTTTCAAACAGAGTAGTGAGTGGAAGGAGAACTACTGCTTCAGGGGGTTGCATAGCGATGTCCCATACTGGCTACTGACCCCCAACCATAGCTAAAGCCATGGTTGAACTGATAATGAAAAAGGCAGTTGTTCCACACAACCCCTTAATTGAATGCAACCACTAGGTAAGAAATGATACTGAATCTCAATATTTGATTTCAGTGTCTTCAACATTAGGTCCAATCCATCCTTCCAGCAAAACAATGTTTACAAAGCAACCAATCTAGCCCCACTGCCCCAAACAGTGAAAAATTTACATCCTAAATCTGTCTTTCCTAACAATTCTACCAAACACTTTGCATCATTCACCTCCACAAAAATCTTCTAAGCCTTATGAAAAGTGTGAATTCCTCAGCCAAGAGTTGCAAACATGGCTTATTACCAACACATCACAAGAGCAGGCCAACTTAATCCTTCTCTTGTAATATGTGTGTGGCAACAAAGGATGCTAAAGGCAGCTGGAGCCAAGCTGGGGCAGCTGCAGCCTACGATTTTGATGGTGCCTTATGTATTAATACAATACCTTGAGTTATGACCTAAGCATTGATGTACAGTATTTGACCTCTAACTCCTGGCTATCAAACTGTCTCACACACAGTGTCAGCAGATTGTCTATTAAAACAGTTTTTATGCAGCACCATACTTTTCAGCCCTACTGTACAAGAAGGTCCTTTCAAATTAAATATGAATCTGATGAATATAGGAGGCATTATATTTGCTTCATAAAAGAATACGAAATAAGTATGTAACTTGCAGTATGCTATCAGTCAACACTGAAAATAAATAAGATACCTTCCAAAAAAGGTTTTTGATCTAATCAAATGAAGATAATATTTATCATTTTTTTAAGCATTCATGATAGTATCCTAGCATTTTCATAAGCAGAAAAAATAGTAAATGTTTCACTCTATCATACAATAAAAGGAAAGAAGTATAAGTTGAAATCAGGATAAAAAATAAAAGAGCATTTGAACTTTTTCCTACATATTATGCAGATTGATAACTGTTGCATATTCATACTCATATCCTCTTTCAAGAAGGGTAAATCCTGCTGTTGGAATGTCATGGAGCTGCCTCCAAGAGGCTTTAAGAAAAGTTGATGAAAACATAGGCCCTTCAAAGAAATAGGTTGAACAAAATTTTCCTAGCCTAAGTATTTGTGAGCACTGTACACAGCAGTTACCAATTAATTTTCCTTCAGTTTTTGGCATTTTGCAGCAACTGTGACAAAATTTGCAAACCACTTCCTCTGGCAGATAGAGTATTGGAACGAGTTAAACTTAGTATCAGCTTTATGCATGTAGGGATGCAAGATGTACAGTGAGTGTGTATCTTGAGTCAGTCAGTACCTTGATTCGGTCACTGCGTACAAAACAAAAGGCATGGGCCCATTGTACAACACATATTTATCCACCAACCCGTGGTAACACAATGATAAGTCATATTCTTCAAATTATGCTTTTGTTTAATACCTTTTAAGTTCCACTGCCTTTGCAGGTTCAACACATTCAACATCAGGCCTACAATTTTCAGGTGTGCAAGTGCAATTGCACACATTCACTCACTTCAAATCACCATGAGGAGTGCAATTTTTTGCCCACGTACATGAAGAAGGAGCTCAGCTCATATGAATCCATCTAAGTTTAATAAAACAATACAACTACCACATCCCTTAATTTTCTGAGAAGTGTGATTTGCAGTACACTTGGAAAATTCAAAACTCAAGGCCTGCAACATTCAAAATGACAAAATTTCATGACTCTTCTATGACTTTCAAGGACCTTGGTTGATAAGTCCTGGCCCTTTAAAAACAGTCAGATTATATTGACAAATCTGATCAGTGCTCATGTTTAGTGACAGTAGGCAGCCCTTAATGGGGTCCATTAGCCTTAAATGGTCTTCATTTATTGTCTACATGAATTTTAAACCCTCATATTCAGTGAAACTGATGGAATCAAGAAACAATTCAGTTCTAAAACCATCCATGGTACAGGTAATCAAGAAAATCAAAAGATTAAAGGAGATAGACCCAAGTAAAGATCCACTTATATCAGACCATCATTTACTGTTCAGATTTGTCTATATTTCCATTTTCTTCCTACAAAATAATGTAACTGTACAGACAAATCCGGACAGCAAATGATGGTCTGATTTGAGTCAGATTTAGCTGCATGGTGTCTATCATCTTTTAATCTTTCAATTTTCTTACATACCTCTATCATCGATGGTTGTACACTAAATTTTATCTTAATTCCTTCACTGAGTATGAAGGTTTGAAATTCATGTAGCCAATAAATGAGAACAATTTTTAAGGCTGGTGGACCCCAGTTATGGCTGCCTCTAGTCACTAAACAATAGTGCCTATTGGATTTGTCTATACAAGTAGAAAACCTGAACAATATGTCAACTTTCAGTTGCTTTGAGAAATACTGTATAGTTTACAATTTGAATAAGAAGTGTATTCATCGGTTAATACTTTGACTAGTCCTGTGATATGTTATAAGATGGTAGAGTGAGTCAAGTTGTAGAACTGCAGTAAATGGCTTTTATTTTGGAACACTGCCTATAAAATAAAACTTAACAGTAGATACGGAAAGAAGACCTGAATCATGGTGCTCTTGCTCTTGTAAGGTGTTGTCACCCAAAACAAGAATCTGCTGTATTGTGCAGATGGGACACTAAGTTTTTTTTTTTTTTTTTTCTTTTTTTTTTTTTTTTTATTCTGAAGACAAACTGGGGGGATTATTGGAAATTTCCAACCATTTATCTCATGGAAAAAGTTTCGCGTACCACTTAAAAATTGCAAATTTCGGTTTGGGGGTAAATGTACTTTTTCCAATGGACGTGTTAAGACCAATATATGAATAATGCAGTTTCTAGGTAATGTCAAATTTTACCCAAACATTTCTGCCCTTTAACCAGGACTACAAAATTTTAACATCCAGACATTAAAACTTGGATTGTGTTTATTGCTTATATTATGCCCGTATCATGTGGCACTGTTCATTATCAAAGTGGGACAATTTTACTGCAAGCCATTTCATTTCAAATCTGTGGGTATAAAGTATTACTATTCCTAGCTCTGAGTTGATCAAGCCTTAAAGTCCATTTAAAATTTTATTATAAAAAGAGATAGTTTTTAAATAGTTCTTTCAAGAAAGATTAAAAAATATTTCTCCCCTAAAGTTGGTGAACTCACAAGAATGATATGAACACAGCTTTCAGCTACTGAAATTAATTGTAACACTGTTGTTATGACTAACAGAACATGCAAAGTGCACGCTGATACATGATAAGGCAATATCCGTATCAACCACATTTAACCAATCCCTCATGTAAATATACTTTTAAATAAATCACAAGGTTTGTCACATGAAACATCTCTTCTCCAAAACTCCAATGAAAAAAGAAGTATAGCAGGCACATAGCCAAGATTTTGTCCGGGGAGGGAATTTTCAAGCTTGACTTGGAGGAGAGGTTTAAGCAGGGGGAAGGGGGTAACCTGGTTTTCTGAGTTTTCCGCATGGAGAATTTGCACCTAAGTAATGACGTCTGCAGCCATCACCTTTCTTCACAATTTTTTGCCATTATTTTTTCAAACATAGATCATGAAAGTAGGGTAGGGGGGTTTCTAAACAACATCCCCTTCCTTTGGCAATGCACCTGCTGTATACTGTAGTACCATGTTTAAGTTGAAATCTTTGCTACCTACCCTCTGCGTCCTCTCCCCTCCTGTCCCTTCAATACAAACAAATAATACAATCCATCCACTACAGTATTAAATCTACATTTGGGTCAAACATGATTCCAAACAATGCTACTTGATACAGTACCTACACTATGAGTCAGCCCCAGACAAGAAAAAAGACCTATCTAAGATAAATATGAAACAAAGCAATCACAAGAAATTGAATGAATCAAAAAAATGATGAAGGGAAGGACAGGAATACCACAACTGTTAAAAAGAGGACATGTCAAGTAAAACTACTTTTTCCTATAAACTTCCAAAAACCTAGTGAAAATACTGGAAATTAAAGGCGGCCATATGGCTGATCCTTCATTAAAAATATCCATTCTTACGATTGGAAATGTATTCTGCATAGCTGATGGAGAGTTTTTCACTCTGATATCTTGTAACTGATACAGTTTTTCTAAATTCATTAGTAATGGACGATTTATATCCTCCTTTACGTAGAAGAGAATCTATTGTCTGAATTCTGTCCCATCCTGAAAGGAAAAATAACAAAGAAGAAATTATTTGAGATCATGTTCATTCTAATAATTACCATGCCTTGAAAGGCAGTTGTTTTATGACACTAAGGGACCATGAATGTGGGAGAAGCCATTGGATGATAAATTACAACTTTACATACAGTAGGGTGGCAACCAACTTAAACAATTTGGATCAAATTTGTTATTTTTTTGAAAGCCCAGTATACTGTAGATGGGAAAAGGGTACATTGCTCTTGGATGGCAAACCCACCTTACTTTGACCTAGCTAGGAATCAAATTCCAAACCTCCAAGTTGCTAATTACTGTATGATAAGAACATAAAGTTTGATGTCTCATGTTTCATATTTTGACATCAAAACTTGGATGAAAAATGGACCAGACAGGGCTAAATTGCAAATATATGGCCAACACAGTATCAACATGATAGTCCTGTATTACTGTATGGTCAAATCTTTTCAAAGTGCATTCATGTGACATTATAGTTTGGTAACTACGTCAAACATGGGTAAAAAACAACAGTCATCATATAAATCGTCAGCTGCTTCTCAGCTAGCTATGGGTACTACACTAGCTTACTGTCTGGCAAAAGGGATAGGGCTTGGATGAAAAATGGACCAGACAGGGCTAAATTGCAAATATATGGCCAACACAGTATCAACATGATAGTCCTGTATTACTGTATGGTCAAATCTTTTCAAAGTGCATTCATGTGACATTATAGTTTGGTAACTACGTCAAACATAGGTAAAAAACAACAGTCATCATATAAATCGTCAGCTGCTTCTCAGCTAGCTATGGGTACTACACTAGCTTACTGTCTGGCAAAAGGGATAGGGCTTGTGAGGTTGGTGGAAGCTCTCTAGATCCACTTCATGTTAGTGACTAATGTCCAGCTTAAAATCTTACCTTAAAGACAGTCACTATCTTCCCAAACTACATTTAAGATTTACACGAGGATAAGTTCTCAATACGGTAGGTTCAGTAAATTTGATTGAGGTCAAATTCAAAAGATGCAGGAACACACACATAGTGCAATTCATATTCCACAGCATGCATGGGGAGTATTCTTAATTCTCTTTAGTGTCTCACACTGTACTGCTTTCTAGGATGAGCTACTGCTTACCAGGGGTAAAATTTAAGCACTCTAAGCATTAAGTCATCCGTCAAAATGTACATTACAACATCAAATGCTAGATATTATAGTTACTATCATTAAGTTCTAATCTGCTGAATGATCTTTCAACTTTTCTGTGTTGATGATTTTGCTGATTGTATATATGCCCTGTGGGCTTGAATGTTGAACAGTGGAATTAGCATAGGCTTTCTTTTATTTCCACTTTCTTTTGGAAAGGGTGGGGGGGGGGGGAAACAGGGAAGGAAGACAAGGATTTGTTCATTCAAACATGTTCCAAACACCTAATTGTTTCACATATAATGAACTTAACCTAGTGTTTTTTAAGGAGGTGGGGGGGGGGGGGTGAGGGGGTAAGAAGTTGTTGAAGATTGTACAATACTGTACACTTTTTTATGTTTCACATCACACTTACTGTATTGTGGGTCCAGTGCTTGGAAATTGTCCTAATGGAAGTGAACAAACTGAATTTTAGTCAATGCTATTGCTTAGGACCCTTTACTAAGGGGTTCCATGGTTGTCAATAAGGGAGGACAGTGCTTCCACTTATTTAGGGCCCTGAAAACCATTCAACCACGGGGCACTGAAAGCCATCAACCATTATTGATCCATGGCAATGCAATCAACTATATGGCCCATGACATACCACTTCCCAGCCATCAGGCACTCATCTGAACATGTGATATATATTCACTGTACACATACCTTACAATAACCAAACCTTCCATGCATTGCTGCATCTCAGAATATTGAGACTTTGGAACAAACAGACACTGAAGCTGTCATCAGCTCCAAAAAGTAACTACCGTTTTTTACAGAATATACGGTATGTAAAATTCCAAATGCATTCGTGAATGTATTATGTGCCTAACCTCTCGACAGACCTGTACAAAAATCAGTTGCCTGCATTTATGCACTTAACACTAATGTATGAACTTCACACAAGCATGACATAGTGTAGTGACACTTACGTTGCTCAGAAGCGACCTCAGGTAGATAAGTAGCTGTTTTTCTGGTCCCTTTTTCATTATAAAATTCTATTCTTATACCATGTTTTCCAACCTGCAAGGAGATTCAAAAGAATGAAAAGACCATTATTGTAATAACTTAAGGATGGAGCCACAAATTCACAAACATGTATAGGACACAGCATACTGTAGCAACATACTACATTTAAGTAAACATCATACACATGCACAGATCCAGACCTTTTCTCAAGGGGAGCTGAAAGCCTACTTGAATTCTCCTACCATACAACCATTATGTTAATTTTTGTATATATTGCTGATGTGGCAAAAAAGGGTCCAAGGCCAGGATCCCCGACCCATCCCCCTCCTTTTGGATCCACACCTGGTATGAGAACATTAATGGTGCAGTACAGTAGGCTGACATTGATCTTGCTGTCTGCTGTACAAAAAAGTATCAACTTGCACAGGTGAATCACCATAACCATACAATAGAGAGATTAAGACGGAAACTAGTAATACTTGAGGAAAAATTCAAGTTTTAAGGACGTTCCAAAAAAGAAAAAAAAAGAGCTAAAGCAGTCCTGTGTAATTTTGGCTGTTAACATCACATTTTGACAACCTCAAAGATGAAGCAATGAACAGTAGCCTTTGGTTGGCTAAAAGCCTAGGAACCTACAGTAATACAGTCTTTTGTTTTGAAGACGCAGACCAAACTGTAGGATGTTCAAGCATACAGTATAATGAAAATAATGTTTTAAAACTACAATGGGATGTAGGCTAGAGTACTCACAACACAACGATGGCTGTTTCAAGTCAAGTACAATTTTTAAGTCAAGTACAATTTCTAACAGTTTTTGTATTGACAGATACCACTGAACTGTAAATGATCATGCAAGGCACTGCAGCAGCTTTACAGTAAATCTTGTAAATTTATTTATTTACATCACTGACATAGATTTACCACATGCTACATCTGAATTGCATATACCTGCACGCCACTCACTACTCCCAGAAGTCCTAGCACCTTGTCTCCACTTCACTCAATCAACCAGTAGATGGACCTCATTTTTCTTCAGTACAAGTCTTGCCATCTCAGAGATTTCCTGAGTCCGGAAATTGCAGCTACGAGTACTTCTAGCTTCTATTCGTCGAGGAACATCAGCTAAGCAATACAATTTCTTACACTAAATTTACCCCCCCCCTCAGCGGTACAACTTCTCTGTGGTTTCCAGATGCACCAGAAATATGCAATTTGGATGTAGCAAAGGTTAGTGTACAGTTACAGTAGTTGCTTGTGAATATACCCACCAGGAAGGGAACTCATATGGCAAAATTCCAAATTGACAGGTCTTATTAACACAAACACATTAGACTTACTTCCCAGTCTTGATGGTCTTTTGCTTGTTCAAAATGGCGAAGAAGTGAAACTGAGCAATGGAGACGTGAAAGCTCTTCTCGGTTGATAGGTGGAAAACGGCTATCTTTGAATGCACTGAGTAGAAAAATAAAACAGAAACTGCTATTAAAATGTAGTGTACTGCGCACAAAGTCCAACATCATGGCAATTCAAGTTCTCAAAAATAATGACAAGACTATTATCAGTCATATCACTGCCACAGGTAACTGGGACACTTGTCAATTTCATATGCAACTAGAACTGAAGACTTGCACGCAAGTCCAACGTAGCCTCCCTTACAATTCGTTTACTCCTGAAGGGGTTTTGCTCCCTGAAATGAGCCACAAGCCTGGCTGAAAGCTCGCAATTTACAAAACTGAACTGACCAACCTCTCGACCTTCGTTGACATTGAGTCTCTCATGCAGCTGTATCAATTAAAGTTGTGTGATGCTAATGAAATGCTAATGACATGGCACGGTGAAAACAGACAAACCGAACAAAGCCACAACAAATTACAAAACAAACCTAGGTCTAACTACATTACGGAACAAAGTTCCACAATGTGTACACTGTAGCACACAAAGTTGAAAGACATCATGCTCTTGTGTTTTTCTTAGTGTGAATAGCCTCTGATGATTAAGCACACTTTTAAAGTAGAAAATAGAAGGATGCAATAAGAAATTAACATAACAGGTTGAAGGGCAAAGGAGGGCCAAGGCCCCATAAGATGCCCTGAAGTCCAAGTCCTAATCAAAAGTCAAGCCATCAAAGCTTGAAAACAGCCCCACACATGGCACACAATCAGATTCTATCAATTAAAGAACCCCAAAGGCCCAAACCCAAACAAACACCCTAACGGATCACAAACACAATGCGAAACATGCACCACTGATCATTACAATTTTACTTCTTTCAAAGTCCTCCCGACCCTCTGGCAAAGGGCCATTCGGCGAAACCAAACTTGAAACTGATCATCATGCCCTTATATCCTCGAAATTTGGCGACTCACAATTTCTTGGTTGCAAAGTATGTGAAAGGAAGCTCACGCATATCTGTGACATGCAAGTAGCTGATGTGAGGAATGGTCGTCCGAGGGGCCTCCCTCTCACAGTGTGGAAAATTCTAAATATTGTCTAAGTCAGTGTATTACAAAAGTAAGCTGCTTGAAGCAATTTGGGCACTTAAAATAGCTGAGGAAAATTTTTGTTTTAGAAACGTAGAACCAGAAAAATGTGGGCTTTTAACTTGCCCTTGAAAATTCTAGGGAGAACCCCCTGTGCCTCGCCCACAATGCATCCGTCATTGGTCTGGATCTAAGTTGAGGAGAGCAAATCGTCAAGGAGGTTTTGATGAACTAGATGGATCATCATGGGCATGCTGGGTACTATGCTTGCAATGGAGATCTCAAATGTGATTTTTTTTTTTTGTTATAAAACAAGAACACAAGTAGGCCTATATGAAGGGGCTGACATGCCTATTAAAATATTACTGTAATTATTATTATTATTTTCTTTCTTTGTTTTTTGTTGGGAGAAATTTATTTCATCCTATAAATATATACATGATACGTTACAGAAAAGAATATATTATTTACAGATATCTGCAGTCCAATTAAATGAACTAACACCACACTTATACTTGCAAAAGATTGATCTGAAAATTTAAAAAAAAAAAAAAAGGGCGGCAAAAGCACGTAGTGGGAATCGATCCCCAGGATGTAAAATTTGGAGTGGCAATGCATACTGTTTCACCACCTGTAACGACATTAGCAGATAGTGTACAAAATATACTTACACTTGCAACATGTTTTACACGTTCAGAAAAAATCGGACTTTGATTATATAATTCTCGCTAATGTGCAACATTTGTGCTTGTGAAAAAATTTAAGTTACTCTGAGCATCTTTGGCCATAATTTTGTAAATTTTCAACCCCCTCCGAAATGGTGGTCACGAAATTATGTCTATTTCTAGACAGAAATTGGCCCAACAGCCCTCTTGTAGGCTGTACGTTCATTGCAAACCTAGACTTCGCGAGGACGTCATATATTTATTGCTAATTTCGGACGTGCAAGGGAATACCTTCATCAAGACCTGTGATTGGTCTACGCAAGTCATGAACAAAATATGCGTTTGCTTGACGTATCAAGTCAATTATACATGTCAATGATGTGTTACACAGTACAGTACGTGATATAAAAATAAACCGATAAAAATACAAGACCTCCACCGCCTCTTAGAACGACATTTTCTAATCCGGCAGGGCATGTGGCCCAAATCATGGGTTTTTTCAACCCAAAAGCCAAGCTCAACATCTAATTGTGATTATTTATGTAGACTATATATGTGACAGTAGGAAACAGTGTGCTCACAGATTTCAAAAAGGAAGAAAACCTACATCAGCATGAACTACTGTAATGCCATTTGGGGAAACCTGTTCAACAGGCCCATTGTTACTGTAGACAAGGTACAAAAGGAAGGAGAGGGAGCAAAGTGTTTTCCAAGGGGGAAATTTTCTCAAGAGGGGGGAGGAGAAAATGTAGAAATTTTTGAGTCAAAACCCAGTGTTTAATTGCTCTAAAAAGTCAAAACATATCAAGGGGGCTTAGCCCCTGGTTATAGGACTGATGCCCATAAGCTTGCCACTGCAGTGAAAACTGAAAAACCTTATTGCTTGACAGCCATAGAGAGGGAGAGCTACAGTATCACTAATGCTAAAGCTGCTGTATGCACAGCACTATATATTAAACTACCCTGTAAGACCAATTTTTCAGGGCCATTTTGTGTATGATTGTGGCTAAAATGGGTAAGGTGATCACCTCACAAAAAAGAATGCCAGGAAAACTCGTATTTTTTTTTTCTTTAGTTTTGTACAGTAATACTGTATATCCTACTGATACGGTACACTGGAACAAGGGCATTTCAATGCTGCTATGGTAAGTACTAAGAAACAAGGTTCCCCCACTTAAAATTATAGAATCTCACTATGCAGTACTGTGTGTGTATGTATCAGTTTTGACATTTTGTATCCAATTACTGTAGACTGTGATCCAGTTATTCTATAGTACAGTACTTCTCAAGTTTTGAATGAATACAATTTTGTCTTTTATTTGATTAAGAGTAATAACGGCAGTACTGAAACTTCATGTTCAGACACATAACACTGTAAAACCATAGCATAGCAACAATTTCCACTATTCTTCGAGAGCCAAACCCTTCAATGCTATTAGGGTGATTTAAAGTTAAGGGTAGCCCACATATCACATTATGTGTCCTTTTAAAGCATGTTCAACTTACTGTACACCAATAACCACATTCCAGAACAAAGTGCTGTGAATACTGTAAATAATGTACACTGTTCCTTTCAATCAAGGATTATCATTGATGTATTTTAGAATGTTATGCAAGCTTGGCTAATTCTTCCAATTATAACCAAAGCAGATGTTAGGCCAGACCCACATTTGGAATGCAAACATGACTAACTTACAAACTGCAGAAATTTAAATTCAATGTCTCCATTAACCCATAACACCCACACCCACAGTCTACAGTACATACCCTGTAATTACAAAACAAAGAAACCTTAATATGAGTACAAAATCAAGACACTTACAGTATGAGAGACTTCTGTGTGTTAAATTTTCTGGAAGGGGCTTGTTTAGAGGTAAGAGAGCCAGGGATGAGGGTAAGAGTGAGAGGATTGTCTACTGTACTGTAGGTACAGTAGGAACTGTAAAGTACACAAGTGGGATGGAAACCCTTCTTTTCATGTTGTTTACAGTGTAATAGCTGATTAGTTAGATGGAGTTTTCCCGCCCAGTTTCCAGCGTATTGGTTCAAGTCGAGCCAGCCACAGCTTTTTTTCCAGCTGTGGCTCACTGACTTGTTTTCACTATGCTACTGTATAACTTACTGTATACAGTGCATCACACACAACAGCAGAAGGTTACATTTTTAGAGTGTTTCACCAGTATCACTCGACCTGGGAATAAAATTACAGTACTGTAACTTTGAATAGAACTTTGTCAATGGTTTAGGTTTGTTGAACATGATTGACATTCTACATCTTAACTTCTAACTGGTTAGTGTTATCAAGTGGCACCCATAACATTTTTATTAATTTTTTTTTTGTCTTGTTTCAGTTGAGGGCCATAGGACTGTTTTTCCTAACTTCATTGTTTCTATGTGTAGCATCATGCACAATAGCAGTACATTTATACAGTGCTGTACTGTAGGTTCCATGAAGTCTTTGGCATGACTTACAGTAGTCTGGGACCCAACTCAACCCTCAAGGGTATAAAGGAGGCACTCTACTTTATCACATGACCCCACAACCACATGACTACATCAGTTGGGTCTATCACACAAATTCATGTCATGTGGACACCAGGGATATCAACTTTAGCAATAAATCACCAAATGATTGCAAATGGGATTAAAAATTTAGTAAAATGCCCCTTGCTATAAATTGCACCTGGTGTTATTTCCAAACCACTCATCCTGTTTCCTGGAGTAATTCCAAACTACACTACTAAATACACAAGCTTCTGTTTTCTGCAACAGTATAAGTGGTATGCAACCCAATTTACTGATGATTGATCCATTTAATTACTTGTGCTGAAACATTCATCATTACAACATGAATGTTTCTGGATAATGGCTCTACTCATGCAGAGTCAGCCAGGAGTGCCATATCATCCGATGACTAACAGAGTATCATACTGTACCTTAAAAAGTCCTTGGAATTCAAAAGCCAAGGAAACTAATTTTCAGGTTTTGTCATTCAGTAGAAACAAGTAAGGATCCACTTTTGGGTTCTGTTAAAAAAAAGTCCAGTTTAAGGGTTCCACAGGACCCACCTCATGATGGGGGAACAACAGCTCCAATGAAGTCCAATGGTCTGTGTTAGACAAGGTGGGGGAGGGGGTAGGCCAACAAATCTAGATACAGTAATATTAGATGCTAGTTGTCTGCAAACATGGAAAATGACAATTTTAACAATGAAACCCAATGCTCAACTTACCTGGAGACAGCATATTCCCTGAGACCATCATGAAGATTCATAGCAGTAAAGGTTCCTATACAACCCCGTAATTTACGTTCGTTGTCTATTTTCCAAGTGACAAACAATGGACTATATTGAGAAAAAGAACAGAGATTAAAAGTTTAAAGAATCATTCACAAGACTCTTTTGATCAGGAATGATCTTGTTCAACACTTTCAAGCACTCAAAAGTTTGAAAAAGTACCTACGTAGCTGCCAGCTTAAAGTGTAAAGGTACCTGGTTACTGTACATGCTAGGCTTTTCTAAAAAAATGTCCTGACTTAACTTGGCCATAAAAGACTTAAATTCTTCCCAAAGAAAAATCTGTTGGAATTATGTCAATATCTTTCACCATTCTTGAGATACCATATATACTGTATACATGTATACCTTTTCAAAGTTTGAATGCTTCTGGAATTAATCATATGGAGTCTTGAATAAAGATGAAATTTCTTTTGACCCAAATACTGTACTACTTACTCCTAATTTACTCAATATATACACTTAGTTTATGGTTGGGAAAGCAATAATACAGGAAATTGTTATCAAGGACACAGTTTAAAATTCCAAAACAAAATCCTCACTAACATGCTAGTGTTGAGAAATAAGCAACTTTGTCTTTTCATGTCATCAGACCTTTAAACATCCAGATGAATTCCATCACAGGTTTAAATGGTAATACTGTACAAAAAGGGGCAATTTACTTCCTTACAGTACTGTAGTGAATGGCTACTACTGATGCAGAAGTAACAGACTGTATGGTGTTAAAGGTTTAGTATTTCTCTTGGCTTCCTTGGAAAATAGAACTTCTGGAATAATAATGGAGTTTTCCTGAACGGCTCTTTGCCAGAGAGTCAACAAACTTTAGAAAAAGTACATCTTTGACTCTTTCCCTTCCTCTTTTCATTGTTTTGATAGAGTACTGGCACATTTTCAACTTACCAACACAAATTTGATGTTAGCTGATGCATGTGGCTGTTACTCAACTGTGAACTTTAATAGAACCTTGGCAACAAGTCAGTACTCATGTCAGTACAGTACAGGATGGCCCCTAAGTACATGTAAGTCCATAACTAGTTGACCCATTTATCATGTCCCTAATCCTCTTTGGGTCCTCCAGAAGAATTTCCTTTGCATCATTATGGGGATCATTTAATGAATGTACAGTAGGCTACAAGTCAGTCATATGTCAGTACAGGATGGCCCCTAAATAAATCCTCATAAGGATTTTGATCATTTGGGGGATCATTTACTGAATGTACAAGTCAGTCATGTCAGTACAAGATGACCCCTACATAAATCCTCAACAGGATTTTTTGGGGGGATCATTTAATGAATGTACTGGAGTATCAGAGGCCACAGAGCCAACTTTGAGGTGGGACTAATCATCGCAGCAGCCCAATATGTCCAATAAAATAAATGCAGTTTAAGGCGGCCCAAAATGCAGCAAAAAAGTGCACGGGCTAAAGCCCCCTAGCCCCTCCATCTCTGCAGTCCCTGAGTATCAGTGGTACTTCCTCCCTCTCAAAGCAGTTAATCTTGTTGTTTTGATCAATTAACTTGTGTTTGACTGTTGTTCAGAAGTCTTGTGGTGAGAAATAGGAAGGATATGAGGATACTGTAACTTTAGAGCAATAGACCTGACATCAAGAGCAAATTCCACCAGTGGGAGAGTCCAACTTCTGTACCTATGGAGGGGGCACTATTTCCACCATTTCCAAACTGGGGTGTTTTAAATGTGAACGAAAGAAATGTGACCTTTGTACCAACTTTCTCATGCAAAGTTCCACCTTTCATAGTTGTGCCACTAAAAAAACTTACCCTATTAAGAGTTTTGTTTCCTGTACTAATGCTTGCGTATTTTATGTAGCAACTTGTTTTAAATGTAATTTGCAATAAGGTGGGTCTACCTCTACAGATTTAAAGTTAGGTTTAGAAATCACAAATTCAATCTTCTCAATAATCAGGGAAGATGTGAATGAGCAGTCCTTTATAATGCTTATCCTCATCAGCTGTTGGACATTAAGTTTATTATAATTGAACAGGCTTACAGTAAGCCCAACATCGATAGCGTCCTCACTAAAACAGAGGGTTATTGGCTTACCCAATTGAATACCTTATTTCCTTTGGGTCTTAATAAAAGAAAGGAATTTAACTCATCTAAAAGAGTCTGTTATCTATGGTAAAGTCCAGATTTAATTTTTCTCTGTAGTTTTTATGTTTAATGTTCTAGCCTAACACTCCTTCCAGGTCCTTTTTATCTACCATCATTTAAATTCTAGAGGATTCTCACTGCTCCTACGCAGTACTTTTACAGCTGGTTTTAAGCTTCTTACCATTTTTTTTCCTGTTTTTTCTATTTGTTGTTTATCCTCCAGTGATTTTTAGCTTTATTCTTAACTGGTATAAGTTTGTGTTGGTTGCTTTTATCCTTTCTTCCATTTTGCTTTTCCTTTAGTAGTTTTATCGGTGGATATTTAAACGCTTTTTATTTTGCTTCATTCGAGCCGAGGAAGGCTGAACCAAAAGCCGAAAGCTTCTCGAATCACGGTGTCTTTTTATTCTTCTACAGAATGTGCAGTTGCAATTATAGCTTTAGCTTGCATTTAAAGTTTTACCTAATTTTTAACTAGAATTCTGAGAATCCTCTAGATCCTGGGCATGCACTGGAATATCATTGTGACCCAAGCTTCTCATTCATCTATATTTATATTAGTGTTTGCACGGGTAACCCGGGTACCCGCCCGCCATCGTATTACCCGGTTCCAAATCTACTACCCGAATCTTAAAAAAAAAATGCATGCAAAAGGATCATCCCATTTACGCCATTGCCCACGGTAATGGACTAAAATATTTTGCCAATTTGGTAAACATTCTCCGAGACTGAGAATGAAGAGAGCCCCTAGAAATTATGTGTAAGTTTGATAGTTGTCTGTACTTCGTTTCTGAAGTTGAGATTTTTATCAGCGTGCGGCCCGATCGCGCTATCGTCACGTAGTGGGTTACTTCTCACACATCACATGTATATCGCTTATAAACTTACTCGCAAGCACGCTATCTGACGGCCGATTCAAAATCACATCGTAGTGTTTCACGCAGACATAGCAAGACATACTGTATCACCCCCGCCCAGCTCGCAAAGACAGTGCCCGTAACGTTCAGCATGCTAGGTAAACTGAGCCTTGCATGTATATACGATCTTATTATCAATATGGTATGCCACCTCGAGTATAATCCTCGAATATTTCTTAATGGTTAAAGGTGTCAGTTTTACGCAAATCAACACTTTGCCGCTATCTGCAAAGTAAAACGACATCAATGTAATAACACTGAAAACATTCACAAATTTTTTTTTTTTTAAAATAGGCCAGTACATATTACGTTATTTTGCCCCAAAATGGCGCTCGAGCAGACTACGAAGTTTATGTGTGAAAGTTATGTTACCGTGCCTGGATGTCGACACGAGGCTAGCTAGGTAAGAATGTACATACCCCATTAGCGATAATTCCAACGCACATTGCAAAGTAGTATGAGGGAAGTTCACAAACATGACGTCTTTTGTTTACAATCAGTAATTTTTGACGTGCAAGAGAATACCATAATACAGGGCTCTGATTAGTTGATATTTTTAAATCAGTGGTTTAAAAGGAGAAGCTTCGAGCTCTTACTATGCTGGCTTTTCGAGTAGGAAAGCGTCCCAAAATTCAATATCAAATTGTCATAGGCCTTGGGAAGTATAATTTTCTTATTTGACTGTTTTCTGTTACGTTTTTTTTTACTTGTCATAAAACAAAACGAGACGATTAAACCTTCTAACAAATCAAATGTTTTTGAACTTGGGAACTGTGATCGCTATACCTATCCAATACAGATGTTTATGTTACCATGCATGTCTTATGGAGTATGCCTTACAAAATGCTCATATCTTTTAGTCGCCGTATGTAACACCGGGTAACCCGGGTACCCGACGGGTATGGCGATCGGGTACCCGGGTCCTAATTTTTAGTACCCGTGCAAACACTAATTTATATATAGACATAAATAATGCTTATTCCCACCTTAGGGGGAAATTGTACCTAGGGTGAAAAAATAACAATAAAATACATAAGAAAAAGAATTCGCTCTACCGTCTAAACACATGACTAACGTTATTTCAATGGCCAGCCATCCATTCGTGTTAACAGCTAGGTGTCCATAAATTTAACAACTTTGAAGTAATTGTATCTACAGTAGTTTGTAAATCTATTAGGGCATCCTTGTCTGTTCACGTATTCCTATAGAAAAAGTGTTTGGAAACGTTAAGGCGAAAATAATATTTGGCCTCAAAATTTTTTTCCCCTTAAGGTGGACTTTTCAAGTCAAAAAGGTCTATGGCCAACAACATCTGATATTGATGATGATGATGATAAGAAGTGTCAAAAATATAGGGGGATATTTACAGTATATCGGAAAGGACAATAAGATACCTTAATCAAGTGCAATTGTTTTGCTGCTCAAACCACTAGAAGATTTAGTTGCCTATTTTTACATGGGCCTTGTTAAAGCGGGATTCTACAGATTATTAATGCAGCTACAGCCCAGAACAGTAAAATAAATGCAAATGTTCCGATGTGATCGGGGGATAAAAATTACACAGAGAATGATGTTGGCGTGCAAACTTATTTATCAAAGGGCTTGTGACACCCAATGCAAACACTCCTACTTATCAACTTTTGATATTTTACCTCCATTGTTTAATTCACGATTTTAGGCCTACAAAAATGACATCCTGTTCTTGAAAGAAACAGAACTTTTCTCAACATTTTTCAACCTAAACTGGTTATGGTGATACGATATGCACAAAGCAAGGGGTGCGTACTACAGTATAGCAACAAACATCACACGTGACTTCCCTCTTTCTAATGATCAGTAATCGGTAATCATTATGGAGTGCATTGCTAAATTTAATAATCGGATTATTACTGATCATATGTAGTATAATCGGTCAGACAATAATTCTAAGTGGTATTATCTTATGATGGTATTACAATAAGAACTGTGTTGTTTGTGTACTGCAGGCTGATGTGTTCAGTACTGTGCCTGATGACTGTGACTCAGCATCCAGATGCTTAGCAAGTTTGTGGTATTGGTTGATGGGGCTTGGCCATACTGGAAAACAGGGCCTTTAACAGAAAGATCTTTGGTGTACGAAAATGTACGCCAACAAATTTGGCGTACGGCATACCCTGGTGCTACAGGAAAAATTACAACAGTTGGCATACAATTGCAACAACTGGTGTGGCGTATAATTCCAAACACCTCCACCTTGGCATCATTCTTTGGCGTATGGCAAATGTACTTCCCGGTGTGGGGGCTTGGTATAGTTGTACCCAGTATCATTGTGTTACCATGTGTGGGTCAATCAATATGTATTGCATTTGATGCATGCCTTGCAATCCATGGATAAGTTTTCTACACAGTGTCCGACTCAAGGTACTGACCCACTAAAGATACAGTCACTATCCAGTGGTTTGTTTTGCACAATGATGAATCCATTTCAGGTACGTTTGTACCTAAATGTGATTAATTTTCAAGGTTTTCCCAACTACTCCCTACAATGTTTATTTTTAACATTTGGAAATACTACTCCACCAAAATAACGAAAATTACCTCGTTCTGGTGTACACTGCTCAAACTCGAAGTACTCCTTCATCTGACGTAGTTACTCATGCTAAATGTGATGAGTGCATAAACTAAGTTATTAGTTTATTTTACTGTGTTTATAACTTGACCAAACTTAACTTCTTCCTTAGGCAGGTTAGGTCAACAAGCGAAATAAGTTTTGCACGGTAGTGTGTGTAAGACTCCAAAACGCCTTACTGCTGAGCAGACTCCGTTGCTCAACACTTCTGTGCTACACTGTTGACTCGCATCAAGGACTAAACCATACAGCTTCCTACGTAGGTACCTATATGTAACTGTACAAAGTCAATGTAAATGATTACACACTACATATGGAAAATTCATCAATATCGGTGCTATTTCAAGGTTGACGACAGAGAAAATTTAGAATTAAATCAATCTCTCTTTATCTAAATTTTGGATTGGGGATTGAGAACTGTGGGTATAAATACATCCGTAGGTTACTAACCATTTGAAAACGGCAGGCAGGACTGTTAAGGTTTGTTTCATTCTGTATAACCATTTTGAAATGGTCGGGGCGTCATTCAGCGACCCACCATGCTACACTATAATTGGCCACAGTATTGGTATTGCACTGTACAGTATTTGTGCTAATTTTGTGTATATTGCAGATACTGGTACCCGTTTCGCGAAATTTTATGATACTCTAAGCCTTTTCATTAAGTGACTTCTCCGATAAAAGAAAAGGCATCAAATCCATGTAAGTAAAATGTTCGATGAAGTGCGGTATTCAATACTTACAAAGGCGCATCAGTGAATTTAAGCGGCGTTTTCGGCATTTCTACACTGTGCAACCTGCGAGTTAGGACGTCGAAACAAAAATAGCACATTTCAGGACAAACAACTCGACTCTGTGTCTTATCCGGTACATGGTTATAGCCGTTTAATCTGTTTCTGGGTATACTAACTACTTTTCCGTTCCCAACATGGTTGGAATGTCCCCTGCTGTTTGAATTTGTGGATGAAGATGGTCGGTCCTTATTCTCTGTTTCGTCTTTTTCGGTAGGAACTGACACCTTTTGTCGCTTTACTCCACAACAACCGGTCGCCATTTTCAGAGATACAGTGACAAAGAGTGTAAAGTACGCATGCGCAACAGCTGATGAGTAACAAGGTCAGGCATGGGTCATGGTCGTAATGTTGTTTTTTGTCAATGAAAAATGGTGGGTGCATGCTTTCTTTCATTATCCGTTGGGTTTTGTAAACATAAATAAAATAAATAAATGAAAAGTAAAAAATACGAAATTGTTCACATATAAGGTAACTTGGGTAAAGGTGATTGACAGCGGATGTGGGCGGAATAAAACAAAGTCAATTCCCCGAAGAATTTCTCAACTTCATGATTGAACAGATAACTCTATAATTAGGCCTAGAAACTGAAATGACAGCTAGTCTGTTCGACCTTTTGGCAAAGATCATGTCTAGTATATTGGTTCTTATCATCCCGTCCGAGTACTGAAGTCACCACTGGGTGGATGGCAGGAAGGTACACTTTGAAGTTCAATAATTTGTAATGTCTAGATCTGAATGGGGCATACATCACAGACCAATGATGTAAATGGTCTAATAGCCGCGAGGTTGGTCATGCATTGTCCTTCAGTAAACGTACTACGAGATTCTTCGGAAACTGAGCAGTTCAATGGTTGCCATGGTTTCTCCGAAAGGCCCTTTGTCAGAGGGTCGGGAGGACTTAGAAAAAATTCATAGTAGCACCATTTTGCATCTCAACTACCTGACCCCTCCCTTCAAATTTGTGAAACCAAACTTTTTTAAAAGAGAGACTCCCCACCCCCTCTTCGGTTATGAGACATTTGACCTTTCCACAGGACCGAGAAGTACTTACCGCATTCATCCCCGTAATCATATCAAAATTAAAAATTGGTTTACCACCTTCTACCATCGGGAGATGAATATGTGCATCAAGTTGTGATGTCTAGAAGAGACGTGGTATACTATGGCTAACTAGCATGTTATACTTTGTATTGCAATCTTCATCAAGGCTGCCACACATAGGGGGTTTCCGCTACCGTAGGGGATTTTAGCAAATTGTAGGGTGTAGGTGGAACCTACGGGGAAATGGAGATATCTTTAGGGGGGAGTAGGGGAATTTTTTTTAAAAAAAATTATCTTTCGATTTTGAAATTCAACTTGAAAGGACACGGGCAACCTCAAATGATCTGGCATATCATGACAGTCTACTACGTCGAAGGTAAAGTTTTGTGGTATATTGGAGGCACGAACTGGTGTTATTTTGTCATTTTTAGCACCCAGGTATTTCCTTTTATGTGAAATTAACTTTTGCAAAACCCCTTAGTTCACAATGGAATGACCTACCAGATAATCCGCACAATTAGCCATAATTGCGCACACCTTGATGAGGTGCTGTTAATTTTACTGTGCTCCGTTTTTCAACTCCACATGGTGTACAATTTTGTAGAGAATAATTGGGGAAACTGAAATTTGTAGGTGAAAACAAAATTTTATAACGGTGAACCATAGTTTGTAGGTGAAAATGTGTCGGTTTGTGAAGGAGAAATTTAGGGGAAACTGCGCATGCGTGGTATGGGAAGTAGAAAATTCAGAGTGGCAGCCCTGACCTTCATTTTAAAGACAATATTACCAAAAGTATACGTCTTGAAAGTTTTGAGAGTTTGTGTTAAAATCATCAGTATGACTTACCAAACCATGAACTATCTGATGAGTATAATCACGGCAATTTAAAAAGAAATGCATGCACTGTGAAACAATATTCCACATAACTCCACGTCATTTATTTGAGCATAAGCAACAAGCTGCTTCAAAAACATTCAAAATCTGAAGAAGCATACCTTGAGAAATGTAAAAGATACAGACAGTTCTAATGGGTTTTTTAAGGCCGAAAGTTTCTCCCTATAACTGCCAAGTAAAGTTAAGTCAGGCCTTGTTGCCGACATGTTACACTACCTTTATACAATTTAAAGCATGACATAGTTACTGTGCAATGCCAATTTCACACAAGTGGTGCTAATCACAAATTCCATGAAGGACCTATCAGGTGTGACGGCTACATTCAAATTGCACGATAACTATCTTTTTTAAATCGTTATCGACCACATGGTCAAGTAGTATCCGAGTCGTAGCCTGTATCTGGAGGTCTGGAGTTGTTGAGTTGGTTGCCACCCGACGCAAAGTTGTAATTCATAAGCCAACGGCTTCTCCCACATTCGTGGTCGCTTAGCGTCGTAAAACAACTGCCCTCCAAGGCCTGATTAATACTATGAATCCTGGTCGGGTCATTCTTAAGACTATAAATGGAACCTGTACTGCCATTGTGCTCATGTACATGGTGCTCAGCATATAAGCTATCGACACAACTGGAAAAGGTCGAAATACTGTGAAATACACATTTGTCGTGGATCATGCATGGACCGAGAAAACTCGTTGCACTATGTAATCATGCAATCACCTCAATGGTAAAAGTGAAGGCACTCGGTAAGTACCATACACAGCATGTCACTGTAATGACAGTGTCAGACCCGTTGGCCAGACAGCTTCTTATTTTATTCAAATGGATGACGATTTCTGCTGAGGGCAAGTGGGACATGTAATTTATGAATGTACAAGGTACCTTTAGCACTTCCGAGATTTTACAACTACGTAGCCTTCTATAAACTTTGGAGATGGTTCTCCCAGATGAACGCGATACAATTTTGACGAACCCTGGAAAAACCGTCTGTTCAAGCTGTTTAAATGTTTACGGCATTTAAAATTAAAAGGATGCCGGCAAGAAACCTGCCGGGTAAAATTAGAAGTCCCACTTCTCATAACCCAAACAGCTCCAATTCTCCTAACCTACTTACTTATATAAGCCCCTCCCACAACTGTCTAAAACTCATCCTCATCCAGACACAATCTTATTCCATTGCTTCAGGTTCAGAGTATGAATGACTCTAATGTGTCATCAAAACACTCCCAGTATGGTATGCTGTGTAATACAGGGGTGGCGCCAGAATTTGCCCGACAGGGGGCCAAGCTCCCCGTCAAGGGTCCAGCATTACGAGTCCCCACCAAAGGTAACCAGTTAGTTTCAGTTGGACGTGACTTGGTACAGTCCGGGGCGCGCGTAGCGCGCCGAAATTTTGTTTTTTTCCACAAATATTTAAAAATCTGGAGTTTGAATAGAAGAAAAAGCTTTTAAACAAAATTTGGCTTTTGTAAGGACCCTTAAAAAGTTGGGGTGTTTTTTTGAAGAATTTGTCCTTCATATGGGCGAAATAAAAAACGTTACATAGGCCTAGACGACAGCTTGAATTCGTTTGAGGTTACGCATTTCATCGTACTAGACCTGGGTACTAAGGTTTTCAGAAGAAAGTGGAAAATTTTCCCCCTTTTGAACGAAGATTTGAAAACTAACAGCTTTATCATATTGTAGAAGCTTTACAATTTTATAAAAAAAAATTGTTTTTTGGGTAAGGTTACAAGAAAAAATTGGGCTTTCTATTCATTGATATGCGTGTCAAGACGCATCTGTCGGAGTTATTAAGAGCGTTCGCTTGGGTGATTTATTGTACGGAGTATCCATCGAAAATGACAAAGTTTGCAATTTTTAACAAATATTAGAGAATCTGAAGGTTTTATTGGTAGACCTGTAATTTTATGACGGATTGTGGGGGTTTATGGAAAAATCTGACCCTCTTATGAGAAAAATCAAGTAGGAGGTGATTTGTAGTTTTGTTGGGGTTTCTGAATAACATCATGGAGACTAAGGCCTCGGAACTTTCATCGCGGAAAAAGTTTGGCTTCCCATATATTTCAAGTTTTATATTTTGTATATTGACATATGTGTAAGAGAGTGTTATAATTTCGTAGGGACAGGATAGTCTATTTTTTCTGAAATATGTAATCCTGCCCCAACACTAACTAGGAATGCACACAAAGTTTTGAAAAATTGAATAACCCAGACAGCCGGAAATAGCATTTCCCAGGCTCGTAACCAGAAACAAAGCAGTCTTTATTTTAAGCCTTTTTCGCTTTAAAATTTTCACTTCATATTTCCCTCAAACGAAGAATAATTTGCAGGCATGCATTGTTCTGTTGAGTAATCTGTTCGACCAAAACACAATCAAAGCGGAGCGCCATCATAAGTTGGCGCGAAGCGTAGAGAAAATTTAAAAAAAATCTAACCCTCAGACAGCGGGAAATTGCATTTTCCAGACTTGTAACTAGCAATGAAGCAGTCGTTTTTTATGAAGGTTTCACTTCAATAGAAAAAACCCAACTTGCTATGTTATCAGAAAATAACCAGATAAAAGGTAACGCTATAATTAAATGAAATGGTCTTGTCTTTTTTCTCGGGAAAAACTGTGCAATCAAATTGAAAACATACCAATTTTTTACCCTATTGAGACTTCTCGCTGTATTCAATTGCGAGGACCACTAAATTTATGAAATTTTCTATGTGACTATCCGAACTCCCGACACTGAATAAATGATTTTACTTCCAAGCTTTGAGAAGGAATTGAAAATCGATTCCGATGTGTATTAAAATAGTGTTATAAAAGAAAAAATCTTGTTCAAGATCACCCATAAAGTAAATTCAGTCTTTGGGGTTTTTTTTCATAATTTTTAGGCCTTCCCGACGAAATTGTCGACAGGGGGGGGGGGGTCGGCAGTGTTTCCCGACGAGGGACCATGCCCCCCCCCCTTCCTTCGCTGACGTCACCCCTGGTGTTATATGAGCCGCTGTAGAGAAAGTACGTTTTTTTCACTTGCTGTCAGTTATATAACGAACTGTCCCAACTAGGAATTTCTGTGGACTACTACACGAATTGTACTTCAGGGTGAGAGTTGACTGCCTTTAAAGCTGTCATATATATCACGTGTCTGCTTCAATAAACTTGCGGGCTCCGATTACCCAATAGTTACTTTGCAAGCCATTAGGCAAACACAAAGTAGTTCTTCTCATTTACCGAAATAACTATCGTAAGGGAGAGGAGAAAGGTAAGAGACTGAAGTTTTAATTGATTTGGGAAAATCTCAGTGCTCTCATTGCTCTGTTGAAAGGAAAGATTTCATGTTGCGTTACTGAAGACATTAAAAGTAGTCTAGTTATTTCAACTGAACCAGGGTTCATCGACAGACTTGCACTTATGTGCTTCTTTTGAGATTGCTTTCATACGTGGTGCAAAGAGAGGGGAACTTAAAGGCATATTTTCATCATCCCAAACAGCTCCAATTCTCCCAACCTACTTACTTCTAGCCCCTCCCACATTTATCTAAAACTCATCTTTATCCAGACACAATCCTAGTTTATTGCTTCATGGCTTGTCTCAATGGCCATACAAGTCCATAATGTGTAACCAAGACACTCTCAGTACCCATGCTGTGTAATTTAGCTATGATGCATTGTTTGAATGTGATGCCAATCAAAGAGCTGTACCAACTGAGAGTTTTGATATATGCATACTGAAACTGTAGTTTAGGGTGATGAATGACTGCCTTTAAGCGCTTTCCCCATTGGCAAACTGTGTGGACAAACTCTTTAGTTTTTGAAGTGTCGAAATGTTATCACTGATTAATGTTGCAGAGCAGTGACGTAGCTTCAAGAAGGAGGGGCGATTGCCCCTGGTTCGTAAAAATGAAAAATTCGAAAATTTGCCATTTGAGACACCAGTCAAATACAGTGCGGTATTCCCAAACTTCGCTCCTGAAATTCGAAATTTTTCCTAATAAAAGCTTCTTATTTGTAATTATTTGTTTTAAAATGGGAAATATTTCAGCGCGCTGCGCGCGCCCTAACCCGCAACCCTTTATGCAGTAAGCGGCCCCTTATGTATAAAGCAGTCAGTGATAAACTTTTCCGAGCTGCTACAGTGCCGTTTTGCTAAAATTTTCTAAATAAAAGGCTTTTAATTTTTGAACATTTGGTCTAGCTTTTTGAATGAGGCCGAGAAGCTTCATTCCGCGTTCCTTATAGATAAAATTATGTAACAACAACGATCTTCAGTCCACATGCTATCTCAGATATGTGCTATTGGAAACGAAGATTCTTCAATGCTCCTCCAAGTATTCAAATATCTTTACAGGAAACCTTGAATCTAAACAATCTCTTCCAAAACAAGTTTACAAATTTACAAATGTGTTAAAGGACCCAAATTTTAGACGTGCCCAGTACAGTTGTGCCCAAACTTAAGAAAAAATCAGATTTTTTAATTTAAAAAAACAGTGTTCTTGCTCGTAAAAAAAAACGATAAATTTAGCATCAAAAGTGTACCTTTTGGTCAATGGGGAAGGGAGGGGTACATGGTCCAAAATTGTTCCGCCTCCGCCCACTTTCATATTGCTTCCTACGCCACTGAGATATTTAGACAGAGAATCACCGTACGTTTTCGAGTCTTTGGTGTGACTCTACCTGGGAATCGAACCCGGGCTTTCCGCGTGAGAGGCGGATGCTTGGGAGTTCTCGTCCTGGCTAGGTCACAGACTTCAACAAGACGAACGTCTAGACGAGTTGCGGTGCCGACAAACCAAGTCGTCTTGTACTTTAAAGGTGATTTTGTATTTTAGGGGGACAAAAATACCATTCCAAAATACTTGTATTATGTTTTGCCCAATAGCAGCTAAGTTTTGTTCCACTCTTGTAATCCAGGAACATTGCTCATTCACTTTTGAAATGTGGTTGAGGTGGAACGTGGAACACACCAAAGAAATACTCGATTGCCGGTATAATGAGGTTTGCTCATTTTGAACTCATAGTTGACAGAAAATCAGGAAAAGATGATACAACAGTTGACTGACAACTGTAGAAAGAGCAAAACGTCACATCAGATAACATTTCAAACGTCCTTTACAAGCTGTTCCTTGTGCATTCAATATAAGGTATCCCTAATGTCCCGGCTCCTTAGTAACTCCTTGTACAGCATGAGGGTTTCTGATAAAAGATGGTAAAGCGCCAAAGACTCAAGACAGATCATTCGACCAAACAGGCGTTAGTCAAAATTGTATTACGTAGTGCAGTTAATAAGGAAAAACATGCCATTTGTTTAGCTGTTTAGTGAATACAGGTGGAGTGCACTGTTATGACGTAATGTTGGAAACGATAATGAGTCTGTATATACATGACAGTAACGTTTTAGTCACTTGGTTGAAGATGGATTTATGTTAATGAACAAATGGAAAAAATTTCCAATGTTGAACATAAAGAATTTCTAAAGATTAATGGTTTTTAAAAAGTTCCGTACGCTCCGCACCAAGTTTACTCTCAGGTTACACAAAACTGTAAGACAACTACTCTTACATCACTAAAATTTATTTCTGCCGCCCCTCCCCCTTGTTTGTACATTAACGTAACATCTCAAGCCCAGTCGCAGAGAATACGTTAGGATTTGCCCACAAAAAAATCAAACGCAAAAATCGTGTCATAAATAATTCTTTTGCTTGTTTTACGGAAAATATTGAAGATCTCAGTTTCACTGAAAAGATCCGGCTAAAATTTCGATTTCTATAAAGATAAATATAAAAATTCTGGTTGTTTAAGAAAAATTTAGGTTTTCTTATAAAAAGTTGTTTTAAGTAACATCATATAATAACAAGTTAACGAGAATCAAAAGAAATGTCGATATCTGAGATTTACCATAATCTTTACAAATGATGAAATAAAATAAAAAAATATAAACCAGCAAAGTAAAAATTCCTTTGTCAGCGTTACTTACAACTACATTCTCTCAACATAAATGTTAATATGATGATATTTCACTCCAGCCTTAGGCCTATTGTCACTGTTTCTCCAATTTATATTAATACCGCACGCATACGTCACTACTAACCTTTCGCCAGTAACTTCTTAGTTCAGTAATGTTTAGACACTTGAACGACGTTGACCTCCACAAATCAGAGAACCGAATCAATCACTTACAAATCATAAAAGATAAATTGCAACATCGATACGTCCCTTCATGAAACCCGAATACCAAAATATCGATGTCCCTAATTTATAACTATTAGCGGCGATTCGTCTGTCATCACATCATTAAACAGTCTCGCTTCTTCCTACACTCTATATCAAGAACTTCTTGTCGCCTTTTTGACGGTGACTTCTTACTACGGAAGAAAACTGTTACCATTACACTATATAAAAGTTGTTTTAATACTTTCCATGCATTTCTTTTTCTAATAAAAATAGTTATATAGCAAGTTTATGTATGGCCACGACTCGCAATTGATCAAACGATAACCTAAAATATGTAAAAGCAATAAGAAAGCCAGGTCTATGGCTAAGAATAAGACTGCACTGTCCAGTAAAAAACTCCGTAAAAGACAAAATTCATCATTCCAACCACCCATATGCAATAGCTCAACAAATCACTTTCAAAGAACAAGACGAACGTCTAGACGAGTTGCGGTGCCGACAAACCAAGTCGTCTTGTACTTTAAAGGTGACTATTTTAGGGGGACAAAAATACCATTCCAAAATACTTGTATTGTGTTTTGCCCAATAGCAGCTAAGTTCAGTTCCACACTTGTAATCCAGGAACATTGTTCATTCACTTTAGAAATGTGGTTGAGGTGGAACGTGGAACACACCAAAGAAATACTCGATTGCCGGTATAATGAGGTTTGCTCATTTTGAACTCATAGTTGACAGTAAATCAGGAAAAGATGATACAACAGTTGATTTAGAACTGTAGAAAGAGCAAAACGTCACATCAGATAACATTTCAAACGTCCTTTAAAAGCTGTTGCTTGTACATTCATAAGGTATCCCTAATGCCCCGCCTCCTTAGTAACTCCTTGTACAGCATGAGGGTTTCTGATAAAAGATGGTAAAGCGCCAAAGGCTCAAGACAGACCATTCGACCAAACAGACGTTAGTCAAAATTGTATTTTAAGTAGTGCAGTTAATAAGGAAAAAACATGCCATTTGTTTAGCTGTTTAGTGAATACAGGTGGAGTACACTGTTAAGACGTAATGTTGGAAACGATAATGAGTCTTTATATACATGACAGTAACGTTGTAGTCACTTGGTTGAAGATGGAATTTTGTTAATGAACAAAAGGAAAAAATTTCCAATGTTGAACATAAAGAATTTATAAAGATTAATGGTTTTTAAAAAGTTCTGTACGCTCCGCACCAAGTTTACTCTCAGCTTTCGTAATAAAAAATTGTTGTAAGTAACATGTAATAACAAGTTAACGAGAATCAAAAGAAATGTCGATATCTCAGATTTACCATAATCTTTACAAATGATGAAATAAAATAAAAAAAATATAAAACAGCAAAGTAAAAATTCCTTTGTCAGCGTTACTTACAACTACATTCTCTCAACATAAATGTTAATATGATGATATTTCACTCTAGCCTTAGGCCTATTGTGACTGTTTCTCCAATTTATATTAATCCCGCGCACATACGTCACTACTAACCCTTCGCCAGTAACTTCTTAGTTCAGTAATGTATAGACACTTGAACGACGTTGACCTCCACAAATCAGAGAACCGAATCAATCACTTACAAATCATAAAAGATAAATTGCAACATCTATACGTCCCTTCATGAAACCCGAAAACCAAAAATATCGATGTCCCTAGTTTATAACTATTAGCGGCGATTCGTCTGTCATCACATCATAAACAGTCTCGCTTCTTCCTACACTCTATATGAAGAACTTGTTGTCGCCTTTCTGACAGTGACTTCTTACTACGGAACAAAACTGTTGCCATTGCACTATATAAAAATTGTTTCTATAATTTCCATGCATTTCTTTTTCTAATAAAAATAATAATATAGCAAGTTTATGTATGGCCACGACTCGCAACTGATCAAACGATAACCTAAAATATGTAAAAGCAATAAGAAAGCCAGGTCTATGAATAAGACTTCACTGTCCAGTAAAAAACTCCGTAAAAGACAAATTTCATCATTCCAACCACCCATATGCAATAGCTCAACAAATCACTTTCAAAGAAAAAACGGACTTCATGTAAAATAAACGTTTCGCTGATAACACCACAGCAAGTGACATAACACAAAAGAGCATAACTAGCTTATAAATAAGTGGCTTGCTACTTTACCATTTACGAAATGAACCACCTGGCTAAAAATTTACAATTGCGAATTTTCTCGTACCTGTTCAAAACTTCGTTGTGTAAGCTAACAATCTAAACCCTCTACAAACGATCCAAATTTAATGTTTACGTTCGCTGAACATAAATATAAAAAAAATGATAAGGCAATCATTTTTAATTGTTTTACAGTGACGTAAATCCCGGAGAAGGCAAGGGATGTCTTTTCTTCCTCAAGTAAAAAGAGGAAAGCCAAACTGTCATATGGCCCCCTCAAAATTTTAAATAACCATTTCAAAATCAACACATTTTTGACAAGAGATGAACTATCCATGGCCTTTAAAAAGACCAAATCAGTTGGTTTTAAAGGGCTTCTCCCCCAACAGTAGACCCAAAGCAGTCCCTGAATGATTGTGCAAAACCTTCATTCATGCAGACCTCTTCCCAATATCTCAAACAGATCACCGCCCAGCGTAATAAAAAATGGTTGCTCTCATCACATACAAATATAAAACGAGATATGAATGAACATGTTAAAACCCTACCGTGACTACTCTTTACATTAAACTATGTGTTCATGTTAACACTTCTTCATCTTATGATGTGCTCTTCTCCCTAAATGTATAAATATCCCCAAGAACATTCCCTCTGAATTTGGTTTTTAAGCATTCTTCTTTAGTGGAGCTTCTGAGCAATGGCAACTCGTGGTGTAAATATGTGGAGGGGTACATAATGAACTTACAATGACTTGTCTTAAATAAAGATGATCATCTTCCCTGTAACCAATAATGCCAAACACCAAAAAAAAAAAAAAAAAAAGAAACAATTACCACCCACAACAACGAAAAAATAAAATGTACATGTAGATCTTTCGGATGGTTTAAATAATACATCACGATCGTCATGTTCCCTACTTTCCCCATCATCACACCTCTGACTTTTTTCATATCCACTAGAGCCTTTTTTTGTTTGATCCCAACTCTAACATCATCATTTTTCTCCCTTTCATAACTTTTATCTTGAAATTCACCCCCATACTTTCTTTTTCTTTGTTGCCAACCTTTCCTTTCTACAAAAAAAAAAATCTTTGAACGGCCCTCCTTGGGCATTGTTATATTCTCCACATAATTTTAAACTTTAAAATAACAAATTTACCATAACCAGACACCTTGATATAACACAAATATTAATACGAGCCATCTCATACAAAAAAATAATATTTACCTACCAATAACAATGTTTCCCTCCAACAGAAACTTACTTTATGAAAAAACAGTGAACAAAACTCCTCTAGACTATTAAACTTTTTACTCCACAGCAACCCCGACCATGTCACTTGAAAAGAAAAAATCTCTACAAAGAAATCCTCATATAAATACTCAAAATTCACGATAAATTAAAAAAACAACCAAAATGATGGCGCTGTGTTAAATTAAACAACATATTATTCCCCAGAGTACACACGGACCTGGTTTTTCCGCAAGATTGTTACTAAAAATAGAACACGTTTCCAAATTTTACGTGAAAAAACCCCCAATTTTACACTCTCACGAAAATCATATTTACACCAAAACTTAAAAACACGAAAGAGAAGTACCATCCCTACAAATTGCACTAAACCGTATTTCGATACCACAAAGCATCTAGAAGGAGATAGAAATAAAGTGCCGGAAAAGTCAGAAATTGACATCGCGACAGTAACTGCATTAGTTGCGGTGCTGCCTGCAAGGCAGGCACCGCAACTAAAAAACGGACTTAATGAAAAATAAACGTTTCGCTGATAACACCACAGCCAGTGACATAACAAATAAGAGCATATAAATAAGTGTCTTGCTACTTTACCATTTAAGAAATGAACCACCTGGCTAAAAATTTACAATTGCGAAATTTCTTGTACCTGTTCAAAACTTCGTTGTGTAAGCCAACAATCTTAACCCTCTACAAACGGTCCAAATTTAATGTTTACGTTCGTTTAACATAAATATAAAAAAAATGATAAGGCAATCATTTTTAATTGTTTTACAGTGACGTAAATCCCGGAGAAGGCAAGGGATGTCTTTGCTTCCTCAAGTTAAAAAAAGGAAAGCCAAACTGTCATATGGCCCCAAAAATTTTAAATAACCATTTCAAAATCAAGACATTTTTGACAAGAGATGAACTATCCATGGCCTTCAAAAAGACCAAGTCAGTTGGTTTTCAAGGGCTTCGCCCCAACAGAAGACCCAAAGCAGTCCCTGAATGATTGTGCAAAACCTTCATTCATGCAGACCTCTTCCCAATATCTCAAACAGATCGCCCATCGTAATAAAAAAATGGTTGCTCTCATCACATACAAATATAAAACGTGATATGAAGAACATTTTAAAACCCTACCGTGACTACTCTTTACATTAAACTATGTGTTCATGTTAACACTTCTTCATCTTATGATGTGCTCTTCTCCCTAAATGTATAAATATCCCCAAGAACATTTCTTCTGAATTTGGTTTTTTAAGCATTCTTCTTTAGTGGAGCTTCTGAGCAATATGGCAGCTCGTGGTGTAAATATGTGGAGGGGTATGGGCGGCCATCGGGGCAAAAAAAAAAAAAGACAACACCGCGAAACAGAAAAGACAAACGGCAAAAGGAAAAAACAAACCCCGAAAGGAAAAGACAGAGACAAAAGGAAAAGTTAAAACCCAATAGGAAAAGACTAACGTAAAAGTGGAAAACAACAAACGCCCAAAGGAGAAGACAAAGCCGAAAGGAAAGGACAACGCCGGAAGGAAAGGTCAAACGCCAGAAGGAAAAAAAAAAAAAACAGGCAAAAATACAACAGAGCAAAGCGGGAAAGCGAACGCTAAAAGAAAAAGACAAAGCCAAAAGGAAAGGAAGAGCACAGAAAGAAAAACACAAACGCCGAAAGGAAAATACACAAGACAAAAGGAAATGATAACCGTGTAAAGAATAAGACCAAAGGAAAGGGCAAAAGTGAAGTGGAAACGATCAACTAACGTTATGTGACAAAGACAACGAGTAAAGGAAAAGACAAAGTAACGTCAAAAGGACAAGACAACATCAAAAGGAGAAGAGAGAGTGAGTACTAACCACGGACTTCCTATATACATAGACAGAGCATGTAACGCGTATGTCCTATCCGTAGACTGTCGCCACCTACTAGGACAAAAAAGTCGCACCAAGATGGCCGCCGTGATGCTATTTGTATGATTTGAGGACAACTCTGTAATATTTTAAACAGAAGTTTAACTTGAATGAGAAACAATATCATATTCATGCAATACATGTAAATTGACCTACATTGTATTATTCCGAAAATATTTCAAATTTCTTGCAAAATGTGTTGATTCTAACTACTTTAGCAAGTCCAAACTTTCACACACAAAACCATAGCAGACAGCCATCTCGCTACGCCTGTACTCACACGTACCGTAAAAATCTAACGTGCAGTATACTTAGTCTATGTATAGGAAGTCCGTGGTACTAACCCACTGGGTGTCATGAAACACTGTTTCCGCCTATCCGAAAAGCTCTCTTCAGGTATGAGACATTTTGGCAATTTTAAACAGATTCAAGAAATATCTGAGATGCTTCAAGTTATAATGAGAGACGTACTTTCACACATCCGACAGTTACTAGATCTGAAAACCGGTGACCTGTGGGAAATGATCACCGGATTTCATGAAATTTATTCTCACTTTGTAAAATTAATCCTGAAATGTGGAATTACTGTATGCACAAGCATTCGATTCGCGCGAACTGAAGTTAGGCTTAAAGTTACACTAGGCCACAGTGTGCACAGTGTTAAAGTTAGGCTGCGTATGTAACTTGTAAGTGGAACATTAACACACTAGCACTTAATATTTGTTAGGAACTGACAATAACCACACCGAACAGTGAGACTGGCTAAGTCTTTCTTGAGATTTTCTTTTCGAGCGCAGGAAATTTCCTGCGCTCTACCTTCTCTTTTAATATTTGTAGACTTTTTCATTGGCGTTTGCCTTTTTCTTTCGACGGTCGTCTTTTTTTCCTTTTGACTTCAGAGGCGTACACAGGATTTCTATGAGGAGGGGGGGGGGGATGCAGTATGAGTGATTACTGGCCAAGAGGACGGGAACATTTTTGGCGTTTTCAAGGAGCCTAGATGCAATATGGTAAAAGATTTTCGACTTTGACAGGAACAGTGTTAAAAAAGTTGAATTGTGGTGGTCCATGAGGATAAAACTGAAACTTTTGTGTCTTTACATGTAATCTTATGCCATTTTCGCTCCCTTTCAAAGTTAAACTTGTCATTAAGTTTGCATACTTCTAGGAGTAAAAAAAAAAAGAGCATCGATCGGTATAGGCGAACGGGAGCATTTTAGTTTGAGTTTTTTTCTTGGCCACAAAACTTTAGTCTGTCATAAATATTATCTAAGCGGGGCGCCACCATTGGTTGGCGCGGAGCTTAGAGAAATTCCGAAAAGTCAGACCACTCAGATGGCCGGAAAAAACATTTACCAGACTTATATGAAGAATCTAAAAAGTCACTATCTTCTTTGGTCGTCTGCAATAAAATGCTCACTTCAAAATATGTTCGCAAACTGGAAAGTGATCAGAGAGTTATTAAAGGCCCAGTTCTCTCACCCCAAAACAGTACCAATTCTCCTAACCTTCTTACTTAAGCCCCTCCCCAATTGTTCTGAAATTCATGCTCATCCAGATACAATCTCAGTTTATTGCTTCAAGGTGAGTAAGGAAAAACTCAATTTATACAATCAAAACACTCTTAAGTACCGTTCATGCTGTGTAATATAAGCTTTGGTACTCTGCATTGTTTGAATAAGCTGTCAATCAAAGAGCTGAGCCAATTGAGAATTTCGGTACCCCCGTACCAAAATTGTAGTTTGGGGTGAGAGGTTTGGCCCTTTAAGAGCTACTTTGACCCCAAAAATGTAATTTTGCCCGAAGGACTATCTAAGTGGAGCGCCACCATTAGGAAATAATCGCGACCCCTCAGATGGCCGAAAATTGCGTTTTTATTCTTGTAAAGAGAATCTAAACATGCAGTCTTTATGTTTAGCTTTTGTTTGCAATAAGAATAAAATCAGGAACATGCTAAGTGATCAGAAAATTACCAGGTAAAATGTACTCCCGCTATTACATTAAATTGTTTATATTCTTTCCGGGGAAACTATACAACGGAATTGAAAATATGCTAAAGCTTCTCTATTGTGACTCTCACTTGGTTAAATTAAAGATCCGCTGAATTGATGAAACTTTCTGTGACTCCTCGAACTTCCGTCTGTTAACGAATTTACCTCTATCATCTCTTGCGTGATAAATGGCAAAGGCTATTTCTCAGCGCACCTGAACACCCTCCCCTCAGTGTCCCCGTCTCGTACGCGTCTATGCAGGTCGGGAAAGGGATGGGCCGCTCCCTTTTGAAAATTCTTAAAAAAGGTAGAAGTCTTTAGAGCTAATCGGTGCCAACGGAATTTGACAAAATTTGCCTACTTTTAGGAATTAAAAAAGGAAGAAATGGCATCACTGAGGGGCCTTGCAGAGACAATCCTTCCCCTTTGAAACTTTTGAAAAATTTGGTGTTCCTAACATGCAATCTGGTGCCACACATGCTGTCTTTTAAAGTAAAATCTGTGTTACTAAAGTATGGGTACGTATTTTAAGGACCTTGGCATCCGTGAGGCGGGGCGGGGGACATGGCCCAATGCCCCCTTCGTACGCCACTGTCTGACTTTGTCTTTTTCTTTTGACTTTGGTCTTTATTTTGACTTTCATCTTTAGCTTTTAGCGTTTGTCTTCCCAGTTTTGCTGTGTTGTCTTTTTTGAATGTTTGTCTTTGCCTTTGAGCGTTTGACCTTTCCTTCCGGCGTTGTCCTTTTCTTTCGACGTTGTCCTTTCCTTTCGGCGTTGTCTTCTCCTTTTGGCGTTTGTTCTTTTCCACTATCACATTAGTCTTTTCCTTTTGGGTTTTAACTTTTCTTTTTGCATTTGTTCTTTCCTTTGGACGTTGTCCTTTCCTTTCGGCGTTGTCTTCTCCTTTTGGCGTTTGTTGTTTTCCAATTTTACGTTAGTCTTTTCCTTTTGGGTTTTAACTTTTCCTTTTGACTCTGTCTTTTCCTCTCGGGTTTGTTTTCTCTATTTGACGTTTGTCTTTTTCTTTAGACGTTTGATTGTTCCTTTCGGCGTTGTTTATTCCTTTTGACATTTGTCTTTTCTGTTTCGCGGTGTTGTCTTTTTTGCCCTGATGGCCGCCCATAGTAGGGTACATAATGAACTTACAATGACTTGTCTTAAGTAAAGATGATTATCTTCTACCCCTGTACCCAATAATGCCAAACACCGAAAAAAAAAAAAAACAATTACCACCCACAACAACGAAAAAATAAAATGTACATGTAGATCTTTCGGAACGTATAAATAATACATATCACGATCGTCATGTTCCCTACTTTCCCCATCATCACACCTCTGACTCTTTTCATATCCACTAGAGCCTTTTTTGTTTGTTCCCAACTCTGACATCATCATTTTTCTCCCCTTCATAACTTTTATCTTGAAATTCACCCCCATACTTTCTTTTCCTTTGTTGCAAACCTTTCCTTTCTACAAAAAAAAAAAATCTTTGAACGGCCCTTCTTGGGCATTGTTATAATCTCCACATAATTTTAAACTTTAAAATAAAAAATTTACCATAACCAGACACCTTGATATATAATACAAATATTAATACTCGCCAACTCATACAATTAATATTTACCTACCAATAACAATGTTTCCCTCCAACAGAAACTTACTTTATGAAAAAAACAGTGAACAAAACTCCTCTAAACTATCAAACTTTTTACTTCACAGCAATCCCGACCATGTCACTTGAAAAGAACAAATTTCTACAAAGAAATCCTCATATAAATATTCAAAATTCACTAAACACCTCAATTAAAAAACAAACAAAATGATGGCGCTGTGTTAAATTAAACAAAATATTATTCCCCAGAGTACACACGGACCTGGTTTTTCCGCAAGATTGTTACTAAAAATAGACCACGTTTGCAAATTTTACATGAAAAAACCCCCAATTTTACACTCTCACGAAAGTCATATTTCCACCAAACTTAAAAACACGAAAGAGAAGTACCATCCCTACAAATTGCACTAAACTGTATTTCGATACCACAAAGCATCTAGAAGGAGGTAGAAATAAAGTGCCGGAAATTCAGACATTGACTTCGCGATAGTAACTGCATTAGTTGCGGTTGCCTGCAAGGCAGGCACCGCAACTAAAAACGGAACCTACTGCCGTTGTGCTTAGTGCTCCGCATAAGCAATGGAGTAGGGAAAACAAGCCAGTGAGCCACAACTGGAAAAAAGCCTTGGCCTGCTCGACTTGAAGCAGTTGGTTGGAAAAGCTGGCCGTAAAACTCCATCTAACCAATGCAAACCAATCCCCAATCCATACAAACCGATAAAACACCACTGAATATACTCATGGTTGCCTTGAATCAGCCAGTGCTTCTATATTGTAATTGCCCTAAGTGCAGTTGGCAGTTATTTAACTTGCATGCTACAAGGGTGCCGTTTTGTTTTGAAAATTGTTGGGGACGTGACTATCTAATGACTGACTTACTGAATTTCCCAGACACAATTGTGATAAAAAATGGGCCATTCTAATATTTTACGGTTTTAAATGTTTCTTGAAATAGTAATTAAAAAAATACAAGAATAAGAGTTACTAATGATAAATTTATTAAATACAATACAGTGATAAATTTATTAAATACAACATAATGAGCCGATATAAAACAAGAAATTAGTCCATCTTCACCTTCCTTCACTGACCTTTGGGCACCTCAGTTGGGCGTGGGGTCCCATTAATATGTGTTGGGAGCTGCACGCAAGTTGACGCAACAATAACAATGGAATACAAAAGAAAAGTTTATAACACATACTCCTTTGGAGAGAAGGACAGCGGCGTTTGAGTTCGATCTCTCCTACACTTTTTCTTTGGCTGAAGTCAGCAATGCAATTACAACATAGGCTGGTGTTGTTTTTGGCTGCTGGAGACATGGTTGAAGTTAGCAACACCGGGTAGGCTAGCATAAATCAATGAAACAAGCAACAAGTAAGGCTGTCAGTTAACGTATCAGACTTGTTTCCATCTTTTGCATTCGCTCATTCATTAGTTTTGTTGCTTATATTGATTACGCCTAATGGGTACTTGAGATCTTTACGGCTAACGCGGTATAGCAGGATATCATGGATAGTCGGACTTCCAAAATTCAATCAAAAGATGGTGGGGACATGGTATACCGTGTCCCCACCTCTGAATCTTTGGGTAGGGACACGTCGATCCCCGTGTCCCTGCGGCCGACGGCCCCCATGGCATGCTATACAAATTAATGTCAGCCCCAATCCTATATTTGTGAAATATCAAGTTATCCAGATTAATATAATCAAATCTCCGTTAGTAGTCATGTTTGTCGATGAGTGGCGTTTTCATGTCCCAATTTTGCACAACGCCCGCATAGCTATCTTTGCATTTTCAACAGAGAATATTAATATCAGCCTTTTGATTTTTCTTAAGCAGATATGAATGGATTAAATCGATCCAAACTTGAGAAGCCAGAACCTGAAAAGAAACACATTTTCATTAAAGGGCCAAACCTCTCACCCCAAACTACAATTTTGGTACGGGGGTACCGAAATTCTCAATTGGCTCAGCTCTTTGATTGACAGCTAATTGAAACAATGCAAAGTACCAAAGCTTATATTACACAACATTGAAGGGTACTGAGAGTGTTTTGATTATATAAATTGAGTTTTTCTGTACTCACCTTGAAGCAATAATTTGAGATTGTATGTGGATGAGGATGAATTTCAGACAATTGTGGGAGGGGCTTCAGTTAGAGGGTTAGGAGAATTGGTACTGTTTGGGGTGAGAGAACTGGACCTTTAAGGATTGTGCGTATACAATCAACGGAGATCTTGCTTTTGAATATTTGCCTAAGGTAAAGAGCCTTCACACCTTCATTGCTGTAGTAGTTTGGGGGAGCTGTCTAAAGGAAGGGACGCTCTTCCCCTTTGAACATTTTTTTATAACTGAATGCCCTTACACTACACGACTTTGCACACCGCAATTCAGGTCAATCGTAGCTACAAATATGATAAGACCAGTTCTAATTAGTTGCACTGTGTGGCATCGTAGCAAAGAAACACAGAGCAGATAAACGAGGAGGAGACAGCAAAGTGAGGTAACCTTCACGGTGTATTGACCAAGATCCAACTAAATCAGTACACAATTGCTTCTACAAAACCAGAATGCAAAGCATTCATACTCGCGAATGGAGGCGGTCTTTACCGGTTCTAGTGATATTAATAAAAACAAATTGCTTAACTTAGCAACTTCCAGGTGGCAGTAGGTTCCATTTTCAGATTCTTTGGTATGACTCGACCTAGAAATCGAACCCAGGCCTTCCGCGTGGTAGGGTGATGTTCTACCGTTAGACCAAATACGTGAATTTTTTATAATGAGGAGGTTTGCGCATTTCAGAAAAATATATCAGTGTTGAAAATTTATACAGGTGAAACATTAGTGATGGGAGGTGAGGGAAAAAGAAGTGTTTATGATGCAAGCTCGAGTTTTAGAAAAGTATATGTGAGGGATACGTACGTTTATAATGATGTTAAAATTGACTGAATAAAACAAGTAGTGGATGATATTTTCTACTAGATCTAGAAAATAGACGTGTTGAGATTACAGAAGAATTATTTTATTAGTAATTTCCGGCCGTAGCCAAAACTGTCATAATTTCACGCAGTATTGGAAGTTCAAAATATCAAAATTTCCTCACGAATGACAATTTCAGTATTTTGTAACTTCCTTAGTGTTCTGAGTATTGTTCGATGGCAGTGCTTATTACGGTTCGGCAGTTCAACCGGATCACCTGTGAATGCATCACAGGATGACCAACAAAGCAAGCATATGCTTCCAGATCAGAAGAGATGAAACTTAGCTATCGTCTTGGCTAATGAGGTTTAAGGATAGAGAGAGATAACTACGCAGTCTTTTATTTTGCTACTCCTCATCAGAGATCCCTCTTCCCATTCCTACTGTAATTGTCAACAACAAAAAACAGTATAGAATTTCTCACAGGCCTCCTCTTTCTTTGGTTGGATAAGTGCGCAGCTTGTGGTCTTTTCCCTTACAGTACGGTTGCTCAAAGGAACCGTTTTAAATTTGTCTTACAAGATTGCTAAATCTAATTATACCATGCCGTCAAGTACATCCACCAATGAAAAAATCTAATGTGAGAATATTTACAAAATGCAGAACAAAAAACTTGGGTTGTTGTTAACAAAGTTTATTTAGATGCGGTTAAGCATACAGGTATATAGGTCCTGCGCATGGCACATTTGACTTTCAACTGAAACACATCAAAATCTCGAAATGGCTTTTTCAAGCCACGGTAGCAATTGATGTCATCAACTGTATCATATGTCGTTCAGCTGATCATGTGGTCACCGGCAAAGCAAGCGCCTATTCGTAAGGGCGATTCATGTTTCAGTTGAAACGTCTAGGTCAGAAGAAAACTACGCAGTTAATATTGCACAATTCTCGCATCTGGGAGACTACGTTTTCTTATCGGTTCTCTATTCCTAACCCTCTGTGACGGTCTTCAGTTCTGAACAAAATAAAACATAACTTTAGTTTGTCGCTCTTATTACAGTTATAAGTTGCTTCATTATGAAAAGAAATCCCACGTCCAATTGTTTTCTTAAAACAACGCCTAAACTTTTAAGTTAATAGGTTGCTCGGATGTTTCAAACTGTAAGAAAAGAAGGGTAACGACCATGTCATAAAGAACGGCAGTTGAAAAAAACTATAGAAAAGGCTTCTAAGAACCCCAAACAGTCGTTCCAAGAACCATGTGATTGAAATATCCCTCAAGTAATATGCCTCAACGTGTAATGAAACCAGAGACATCCTTAAATAAGTTATCTGCTTTCATGGTTAACGCCTTTTAATTTACAAACACTTACAAAGTAACAAAACCAACAAGGTACAGATTGAAAACACTGTAACAAGTCCATAAAGCGACTGCTATACTTCGCATTCGCTCGTAACGAGGGTGTAATGGAACTTCATTCTTGTGCAATTACGTAATAGCTGACACTGCTAAACTTATTATGCAAATACGACACACCGACTTCAGTCGGGAAGAACCATAATGTTGGTTCTTCCCGACTGAAGTCAGCGCGACTTAAAACTGGTCTTGCAACTGCCAATCGCAGTCATAAACTTACACATATTACACGACTGAGCACAGCCATACCGAAGATGTAATAGCTTCTTCGGGAAACATCGGATGGTAGCTGGCGGAGGACGTTCTATTCAGCCAGTCCAGAACGAGACTCTGCACGTCAGGTCGTTCAGTTGGTCATGCTGAGTTGAGTTGTCTCTTGGGGACGTAGCTCCTTTTGGGAGCAGAACTCCTTCGGGAGTATTGTTTGGTTTTCGCCCGGCTCTTTGCCAGAGAGTCGGGGGACTTTTGAAAAAACGCACATTACACGACTGCTGGAAATACGACGATCGAGTTCAGTTGCCATGTGCAAAGGCGTATAAGTGTGTGGCTAGCTATACATGCGATTCGGTGCAACAAATTAAGTGCATAATTGTGAAGTTTTTCTCATTTTTCTACAGTTTTGAAATTTTCTTTAAATAGCAATCCTGTATTTTCAGAATAAAGTTAGAACAACCTATTTTTCAAGAATTATAATTCTCATAGGTTGTGTAATTAAGTGTTACTTTGCAGCTTGTCTTAAGTACATAATGGTATTACAATCCTAATCGCCATACGTTCAAAAAGTTCCGGCATGTTAGGAATTTTCAAGAATTTCTGTCGGTCTAAATTGCGGTCAATTATGCAAAATTATGCAATTACGTAAAATCCTGAAACAAAACCATTATCTCTGTTCACAAATATTGGCAAAGTATTTAATTAATGATGTTGCCTGACAGGTGATTTAGTATGTGCTTGAACTTGGAGAATTGGTGTTTCGAGTCTGTCCTTATTCATTAGGTCATACGTAAAGAAAGTCACTCATCATCAGTTCGACTTTGAAAAAAAACATCTCTCTGATTCATAATTTGACACAGGTTGGTTACAAGAATTTTCAATAGCTTAGGAATAGTTGGATGGGTAACTGGGTTGCGCATACTCAACTCAATAATTACAATAATGGGGACGGGATCTGTCTCCGAAGTGGTACACTTAGGTGGGGCCATGTCCACCAGCCGTTGGTCAACTTTGACAGAAAGGTGTCCTATATCCCCCATTTTGGGTTTGGACACTTAACTAAATGATGTGTCCCCTAAATATGGGAATCTAGGCTTGGGAAAAGATGAACCCGTCGTAAATTGGGACCTGAGAAATTAGATGAAGTTTGTTCTAATATTATATGATATGTTTATTAAACTCACCAACATGAAAGGGGAAAGAAGGTATCATTCTTGATACTTTGTCACAAGTGCATTTACCTATTCTAAGAATTGACTTTAAAATTTTGAAATCTTTCTAAGTTGCAGAAATGCTTGTATTTTAATCACGTTTAATGCTTTATAATTAAAAAAAATTGTTTCATTATCAGAGGCTTCGTGCCCACTGTAGCATTTGGGGGTACCCCGCCCCTAAATAAGGGCCTTTTGCCCACTGCAGATCCCATTGAAGTATCACATGTTATGTAACAATAGGGAAACGATGCGCTCACACATATTCTGCAGGCGTGATCAATCAAATAATCTAGTCGATACCCTTTGTGCTGTGTGTGTACTTTGACGATGAGGATTTTTGCGAGAATCAAGTGGAAAGTTTGCCATATGTTAAGGAAACTTTAACTATAAGAAGATATTTACAGTATTTCAATCTTGTTTACTCTTCGTTGCATCCAGACAATAAATAAAAACTTATGCATGCATTTCAGATCGTCTAGTGTGTGAAGGGAAATATCAAACACTTTTCTGTGAGGGTAGATGCAATGAGAAATACGCGTTCTATCAATTCCATATCTAGTTTGATGAACTTAAACTACTGTGCCTTGTTTCATAGGCAGCAAATTTCTTGTTTATTTGCCCCTTTTGTAAATAGGTTAAGAGACGAGGGCCAGATATCGCTAGGATAATAACAGTATCTACAAAAGAAGCATAGCCACGTGTCAAATATTCAGTTCTCAATAAGTTTGTTCGCGCACTAAGCCAAGCAAGGACGCTCTCCACTTGCCACTTTCTCATTTACTGTTGACGACAGAAATATGGGTTACCGATAGCATTCTGCAGATCCGTGCCTTGTGGGATGAGGTCTAAGGCCGGGTTATCCAACAAACGACCCGTAGGACAACGGTCCGGCCCGCCTCAAGGTTACGTCCGGCCCGTCAGAAAAGATCTATGGTGCAAAAGTTTGTCTAATTAAGCATGTGGTTCTTCGTCCTTAACCAGTGCATGTGAACCACTTCTGCAAAAGGTTCGACTGGGTAACATAGTTCTAAGCAGGGAGTCTCTAGCAACTCCCTGGAAAATATTTTGGGGAAATGTGTGGAATTTGGGGAAATTTCAAGCTGACGAAAAAAATACTTCCTTTTCCTATTTCTTTAAATTTTTCTCACTATAACAAATCGTGAAACATTTCTCATGCATAACTCGAATTTCCATGCAACGTATTTCCCCACATCCCATTTGTGTCACTGCAGCATGAAGCGCGCTTGACTCGCATTCCGCAGAAATGCCCTCTCTGCAGCAGCTTGAATTTCTGGTACACATGCAGGGTAATTTGATCAGTTCAGAGTATACTGCGCAATACTGATAGACCGGAGCATAGGATACCATCATCGAGCTAGTTCCCTACGTATTGTTGAACTTATGTTATGTTCATCAACTTGATGCACAATTGGATAATACCTTGCTAATTAATAGTAACATAATCATAGCCTCGTGAACGAAATATTCCCTCATTTAATTATCACAATTTCCGTTTGTTTTCGTTCCACAACCAGTCTATTTATATTCGATTTAAGGCTGTCAGCAATACATAGGGCCTACCGGTAGGCTTTAGAGTTTCCAACTTTTCCTTTTTATATATATTGTGAACAAATTGTTTCCTTAAAAGTTTTCAGGACAAGAAAAATATGACTTTCTAAGCATGCAGTAATTACGCACAGGGAGTGTCATTTCCTGCAATCTAGGGTGTTTTTGACGAAATTTCCCCTGGCGGGACGCTCCGCGCATCACTTTCAACCGTCACTAAAGTTGACAACGTCCTGGGTTAGGTTAGTCGAGGTTTTACAGCCCAGTTTCAAACCTATTGGTTGGCAGCGCCCTGGGTTAAGTTTAAACACTTAATGGCCTCTCATCCTACAAGCTAGAACTGGGCAGGTTGTAGACTGATCTTGTTCTGTGTTTGACCATGGATGGAGCTAAAAACAATAGCTAACCGTTGTCTCGACATAATAACCCTGCAAACCTCGAAAAACGTAAGATGTTTACCTGATTTGTAAAGCACTGGTTCGTAAAATTAATCTATTTAACTTGTTTGGTAAATTTATCTGGTAAATCACCGGGGATAGGGGTGACAACGGGCCCATAATGACATTGTCTTAATCCTATGTATATAGTAGGCCATGTATTAACTTAGGTTACATTACATGACGTCATAAATTTACGTATTTTGTATGAAATACATGCACCTTGACCTTGAAAATATACTGAAACTGAAAATATACTGAAACTGAAACTGAAACGTTTTGGGGAAATTTTCGAGCTTTGCCTCCTGGAAAATATCCTCGCTACGCCACTGACCATGATGTTTTCCTCAATCCTGTGAACTTTCCTTTTTTTTTACTTTCATACCTGCCAACTGGCCGGTTTTAAGATGTAAAGTGCAAGTTTGTTAACATATTAATTAGGAGAAAATTAGTTCAATGGCAAATTGCAAGAGCATGAGACATTTTTCTTGCCTGATTATTTCATTAAGCCAGCAAAAGGTTGGAAGTCGTCTAGACTCGCATATTTAATCATAGAATAATTAAATCATGGAACATAGCGTATAGTTAGAAAACTCATATTTGAGATACCACGAAAAATATACATAATTCATTTATCTGAAACTTTGCCCTCACGGGGGCAACGAAAATCTGAACAAATATTTGAAAAATGTTGGAAATAATGTGATCGCCTTCAGTGGTGGCTGCAATTACATTATTTTCGAGCATTTCACACCGGTGTGCGCAAAGCGCGCCCCAAAAAACTGCAAACCAGTATATTATCTGCGCAAAATCGCCCAAGACTGTAACCTGAGGGTCGTTCTGAAATATAATTATTAAAATCATAAATTTGAAGACTTCTGCCTTCATTTTGGACCATTTTTAGAAAAACGCCTTCTGGTTGTTCACTTTCATTGCATTGTAATTTTGAAATGTCTTCAAAATAACTCTGTTTATGATGTGATGTCAAATTTTCGTGAGTAACCCCGGTAAATTTGATGATTATTATGATGGCCATGACGACGGCGTTGGCGTTGGCGTTGACGTTGACGTTGACGTTGACGTTGACGTTGACGTTGACGTTGACGTTGACGTTGACGTTGACGATGAAGATGACGATGACGATGACGATAACTAACGAAGACAATGCTGACATGACGATGTTGATGACGGTAGTTGGTGCGGAAAGGGGTCAGGTGGAGGGTTGTCACGGTTGCTTGAAATAGGTATTTACTTTATTAAATGCCCTATACACGAAATGAAAGGTATTTCCATCACCAGTTTTCGAAAAAAACTCAGGAGTATTGAGAAAACATCAATATACAAGATTCACTCTACAATTTGGCAATAGACTAGTCAGGGTAACCCTTTCACCGACGTGACCCTGTCTTGTTCATACACCTCTACATCAGGGACCAGGTAGCGACAAAAGTTCCAAAAAGAACCAAAAAGTTTGGTTCACCAATCAGGAACGAGAATGCTCATTTTATTTGTATGTTCATATTACTGTGAATTTTAAGACAATGGGAGCACTAATGGAACTAAACTTCGTTTTCAATCAAAACAACGTAATTTTTCGTTGAATTTAATTCCTACGGAGACGTTTAGCACACAAAATGATGACTGCATACACTTCAAACCTGTTTGGAGGCCTTGGATTGACATTATCTTGGGAAACTTTTGGAAAATGTTCGGGACACACCTGTTCAGGATAACAAAACTCGTAGGGCATTGATATCAATATAAACATTAGCTCGACGCTGGTACGTATAACAAGTGTTACGGAGTACATGAGAGTTAAAAATAGCACTGATCTCAATATGACCAAAGATACCAGAGCTGTGATAATTATATTTGTGTCGGCTGGATGCTCCAACCTTATTTGAAGTCAAAATTAGTGCTCTGTGCTCCCTGACGTCGAGGGGTCTGAACAAGGTAGGGTTAGCACATCACCCTCGACGGAAGGAATATCCTGACTAGCAATGGACCTGATGCAAATGATGTCACAGAGAGGAAAGAACCCCCTCCTTTGGGGGCAAACCAACACAGACAAATGCAGACAGCTGATTTGTCGAATACGCGCATAGTCTGCTACAAGAACAGGACGAATTTTTTCGCGTGCTGCCATTATGGAACGCCAAAACCGCCATCGCATATGACGTTGTACTTCCATTTGGTGGCGTTATTTTACATAAAGATGTTAGTTCAAATGGCCATCTATCCAGGAATGATGACGTTCTTCCGTTTTTCGACGTTACCAACTCAAACGGCGTTCGATCACATATGACGATGTACTTCCATTTGGTGGCGTTATTTTACATGACGATGTTAGTTCAAATGGCCATCTATCCCGGGAATAATGGCGTTCTTCCGTTTTGCGATGTTACCATCTTAAACGGCGTTCGATCAAACGGCGATGTGTATCCAAGACGTGTATCTAAGGCGTGTATCCAAGGGGAGTTCCTGTTCTCAGGTATACATATTCAGCAAAGTAAAAACAAACCAATCACAATGGTTGTCATATAAAGAGATCTAGGTCTCGCACGTGTGTGCGCGGTTTCATACTAGTTACTCCATATACTAGGCTAAGTTAGTTACCCACATGTCCCATATGCATGCTTAATAACCTCATACAACCACCTGTGTGCCCTAAGCAAAACGTTCAACTTCAACGATCAGACGATGGATGAAATAATTGAGTCCCTTCACATCGTAAATGAAGACGAGGTGAAGGAAAACTTTCGGAGGGAAGCAGTAAGTTTGATCACTCATTGCAATGATAATGCTCGCCTTTACGTAGCCAAAGCCAAACCTGATTGGCTGCATCTTTTACAAAACCATCCTTTAGATGGAATAGTCACCATTGGTAACTCCCCTTGGATACACGCCTTGGATACACGCCTTAGATACACGTCTTGGATACACATCGCCGTTTGATCGAACGCCGTTTACGATTGTAACATGGAAAAACGGAAGAACGCCATTATTCCCGGGATAGATGGCCATTTGAACTAACATCGTCATGTAAAATAACGCCACCAAATGGAAGTACATCGTTATATGTGATCGAACGCCGTTTGAGTTGGTAACGTCGTAAAACGGAAGAATGTCATCATTCCTGGATAGATGGCCATTTGAACTAACATCGTCATGTAAAATAACGCCACCAAATGGAAGTACATCGTCATATGCGATGGCGGTTTTGGCGTTCCATATGCCATGTGTTCCATTGTTCTGCCCAAAGCATGGCGTCAGTGTACATGTCTCGTAAACGTATAAGGTCTACTGAAAATATTGCATAACTTTTTCCCAACTTTCCATTGAATATGCTATCATCACGGGCAAAGGGTTGCACAACTTATGTAGTGAGCCTCAGGATTATTTATTTTTTTAAGCTGTCGCAGAATGTTCAGCAAATTTTGTAGTGTATTTAACTTTTCATGAAATTTTCACCGTTTGCTATAGGTCTTTTGTACTTGTAAGGTAACTATTTGTTGAGGATTAAGGCACGCTTGGGAATTTTCTGTTTAATTAAAAGCAAAACTCCTTTGACCCCGTTGGCTTCAGGAGTTTTCCCATATCCCTGCCTGAAGTTGGGGCCTTGCTGCTCCCCGTCTACCCAGCTCCTCAGCTTCCAACAACGAATATGTCGTACAGACTGCTACGCAGGTAAGTCTCAGTCTTGTGCATCTTTATCTGCCTATGAAACATCGCACAGCACATAGTGCACAGCACTTTTCCTTAAACCAACATGATAAATTGTTATGTATGTTGGGGTGAAGGCCTGGTCAGTACACGAGGGTCATGGGGTTCTGGCATCTAGGTTAATACAATGCCCAGATGTGTCTACAGAGACTTTAAACACTTTTTTCATAAAAAAATTACCGTGACTATGTAGGATGCGCTTTTATTTTGCTGGCAATTTTGTTAAAAGAATTTTGGCAGACTTAAGAGTTTTTCGAGTACCTTTTAAACGTCAGACTTGTAAGATTCAAATGACCACCAAAAGTTCCACACCACTCCCAAAAATCCAAAACTTGGGACAGAAAGGTTGACGTATTTTACAAAAAAAGTATGCAAGAGGTTCCAATCGCATATGTTTGGGTTTGAGGGACATTACATAAAATTTGGTGCATTATTTAAACAAGCATTGAAGAGAAAGAGACGTTTTGACAATTTAATAAGCAAGGGAAGGACAAATGTCGTCGTGATTGGAATTGGTATAACTGCTGCAAGTGGACGAATTTTATATTATTCATTTTTATTTGATGTCAATCAAAGAACAGCGGCGCCAAACTTATTTTAAAGCAACATCTTAATCTTATACCATTTTCTTTTCATTTCTCTTCAAAGTATGTAATACTATTTTAGGACTTCAGTTTATTCAAGGTAAACCAAACTGGGTATTAGCAGGTCCCCAAACTTTCCCAATTAAGGAGAAATGAAACAATTGCAACATAAATCTCAAAAGCCGCCAATCATGGAACAGGACAGTTTACAATAGTAATTCAGGATGGGTTACTGTATTCCCCTTTAAACCCAGTGATAATGATGTAGGCCTATAGAACGAAGATCAGTAACTAATTGAATGGACGGATTCTTGAACACGTTACCCACTCCATAAGATCAATTCCCAATTTTCATGCACCAGTCAATTTGAGGGTCGTACTGGGAAGATGAAACGAGAAAGACCACCCCCCCCCTCTTATGAATACCACTGATTTGCAGAATACTTAAAATATTACTGAATTAATAACATTAGCACATATTGCGTATGCAATACCAATGTCGGCCATCTGAGTCCCACCATGACTTTGGTTTTACGTATACCTAACTTAAAACAAAAAATTATCACCATAGAGTAATGAATCTTCCCATCGGTTGGTTTCATCTTGTATCAGACTTGGGTGAAATCGTGCCAAGAGCGGAGAAACATATGTTTTTAAAAATTACACTTACTTTGAAAGTAAATAGTGAACTTTGAAGGTATCAGCTAGCGGAGGAATTTTGGAAGGCTGAGAACTATAACGAAAAAACTGAGTAGTTTGTTAAACAGAAAATGATCAAAATTCTTCCTGAAGTAGTCTAGGCCTACATAACTATCCGTATCCCACCCTGTACAGAAATTAAAAAGCTTAATGGCCTTTTGGGCTCATTTAAAATTAAATTTTAAACTTTTTAATTGCCAATGTTCTTTCGTCCCAGTACGCGGCCCGTCCCTCGCATGACATATGACACCGTTATGAATCTCTCTCGTAAAAAAGAGCACGAATCTGCACTATTAAACATAAATTTGGCATTTTAAGCGTCCTTCCGCACTCACAAAAGCCGCAGTGTTGCAGCAAACCATTACTGGAATCAAGGGCGGATCGGGGGGGGGGGGGGTGGACAAGGGGGGAGACCGGCATGCTTAATGTTCACACTTTAGGCATAGGAACCAGGCCTGAATCAGTAGCATAGTCAGGAATGTGCCAAGGGGGAGGGGGGGCATGGGGGCTCGAAATGAGGAAAAAGTCTAAGGGGAGAGAGAAACAATCGCTGTTTTAGGTGTTTTTTGCATTGCAAGGTTGAATCATGGGGGGTTGAGCCCCCAACCACCCCCGTGGCTACGCCACTAGTCTGATGAATCATGCCCTCAGAATGTTTCCCGCGAACTCTTATCGTGGTGTCACTAAACTAATAGACGTATTAATTATTTTTCTCAGTGTCCCCTTTGCGGTACTTATAAACCAATTAAGTTAGAAGCTGAAACCAAGCAAAGTCATGTGATTTTGTTTCCCTTTATCAATGTATATCAGAATTCCTGGCTTTATCGGCCTTGACTGACAGGCTCTAGAGATGTCTTTGGGTTCTAGGGTTAATTTCTAAAGTTAGGTCCAAAAGTATGCCAACTGAATATGACCTTCATGACAGGTTAATTCTACAGAAGCGGACCATAACATCCTGGAGTTATCGATAGCTGTTGTAACTTTCTGTTAAACAAATTTGATTTGATTCTGTAAATGACTTTTGTTTCAATTCCAGTAATTACAGCCCTGGACTATGGTTATGTTGTTATTTACTAGCGAGTTACCACCCGATTGTGCATGGATTAACATAACTTATGTCCGAGAACATGTAGCATATAAAAAGGTATTTAAAAGGGGCATGTGATGCCCTCTTTGAACTCTGGAACAAAGCCATTTTAGCCAACCAATTAAACAAGAGAGCTATAAGTTGAGGCCTAATTGTCAGTCTCATAGTAGTCATCAACGGGTGACATTTGTTCGATGAGGAGAGCACACAAATACAATTTCACTTTAAAGTGTGAACTAAATGAAGTCCTTTACTATATTCTGCACCACTACCTAAGAAACAGCAAAAAATATTCGTTCAATACGATATTATCAATTCCGGCAGTAACGTGCAATGACCTTAGACAATGTAACAAATAAAGGGTTAGGGGTTCCGAATTCCAAAATTCCAAGGAGGTGTTCTTCTAACTGCAGTAGTGGCGGTCTTTTCGCCCAAAGTTAGTTTACTCGTCGATTTTGTGAGTATCGCTGATATGATGTAAAACTACCAGAGAGAACGAATTTTAATGAATAATTAAATAGATGTCCATCCGATTCTTCCCAGGTAAGAATATATACTTCGTACTCCCTACTGTAGAATTGATAGGCCGATTTCAAACTAAAAATTCGCTGACATCTACCTCGCAGTCGCTGAGTTTTGAAAAATTTCCTCACATAAACAATACTTAATTTCCAACTTTGTAGGTAAACAGATTAAACGTTTCCAATTTAAACTCCGGTATCAAAGATCATTGCAGCAGTGGGCTTTAAATTAAGTCTCCGTCCGTAGTATACAGTTACCGTTGGGTCGTCGGACCCCTCAAATTTTTTAAAGCAGTTAATTCTCCAATGACCAAACCACTTTTTTCAATCGAGCAGAATAGCAATCAGCTTTAGTTCCCTTTTGTTACTGGTGTTCAAGTATTACAGCTTTTGCAAAAGTTATTCTTCAAATTAACTATGAATAGGATGGAATACTTTATAATAGTCCATATACGGGGGATTTAGATTCTGAGAAATTCATCATTACAGATTTGGCTCCCTTGAAATCTGGACAAACTTATCATGGACTTGAAATCCTTCCTTGTCAAGAAACTGACAAAAAGCCACATTGTTAGAGATTACACGGTCCGGTGAGCACCAATTCGTGTTTGCGGATTTCTATTGTTCAAAAATCGGCCAAGTGATGACATCGGCCATGTCATGACGTCAACTTTTCAAGGGGAAGAATTCTCTAATGTTACTTCCAATGTTCAGCGGAAAATTTCTCACATTATTCCTTTATTCTTTATCTCTTCACTTCCGTTACCCAGGGTAACAGGTCAATATAAATTCTCGGGGAAATAAAGGCAAGAGACTGAAATGCAGTTAGCGTACGAAAAACTCTCCTCAGCGTAACAATTTCTACCTCCGTTAGCGTACGGCAAGTATCGATGACGGAGAATTCTTAAATATTCTGTACATTGAATTGATAACAGCTGGCCGGGTGCCACATTAGCTCAATGCTAGCTCAGGTAATGTCTGAAAATTGTCAAGTTCTACACAAGTAAATAAAGCATAAATACGTACGTTGTAGGTTCCCGTGCCGCCAAATTTTATAACGTGATTTTTGCAGGTATCACACTTCGGGCTGTGCAAGATGTATGTTGATAAGACGTAGTTCACTAGGTTACAGCTTCATTTAACGTTAAAGATAAAGAAAAGAAGAAGAGTTCTCACCAAAACTGAAAGGATAAAATTGACTTAAAGGCCCAATTTTCTCATCCCAAACAGTACCAATTCTCCCAACCTTCTTAATTAAGCCCCTCTCACAATTGTCTGAAATTCACCCTCATTCAGACACAATCTCATTTTATTGCTTCGGGGTGAGTATAGAAAGATCAAGGTGTATTATCAAAACACTCTCAGAACAGTTCATGCTGTGAAATATAAGCTTTGATACTCTGCATTGTTTGAATTAGCAGTCAATCAAAAAGCTGAGCCAATTGAGAGTTCCTGTTACCCTATACTAAAAGTGTAGTTTGGGGTGAGAGGATTGTCCCTTTAAAACTTTCTTGCATTCGCAGTTCATGACGTCGTCCTTATAAAACTACTGGCCGTTGGATTTTCTCCTCAACTCACACAAAATAGGTCAAAATAAGACAAAATAAGAAGTGAAGATGTAATTTATACCTGCTGAAAATCAGGTCCGGCGTTGACAGATTACAAGAAAATAAATTAATTAAAAGTTTCTACACCGCTGCCACCAAAATGTCATAGCGAGACCTGCAAAAAGCCTCTTTTTTTTTTCAAAAGTCCCCCGACTCTCTGGCAAAGGGACAAAAAAGGGGCAAAACCAAACAATACTCCCGACGGAGTTCTGCTCCCTCTGGCAAAGGGCCGTTCGGTGAAACCAAAACTTTCAAAACTCCCCGTAGAAGGCCAGCGAAAAGCAATGAGAGAGAAACGAGAAGGTAAAAGATAACTCGAACTTACCTGGCTGAGGTACGAAATCGATCTGTATTTGAAAATTCATTCCGGACTAAACCCATGGTCTTTATGACACACCTGAGTTGAGCTCGATCTCATAGCTACTTGGCATTCTGTTAAGAGTGTTATGCAAATTCGATGGCTGTAAGATATGGGTCACCTGTGAGCAGGATTTACCGGGGCTAATTATAAATACAACTTCTTACATAATCATATAACTCCATCATTCATTCTGCTCAATGGTGCTTAATATAAATTTTAATTTGGTTCAAATCGCCATAAATGCTTTTTATGGGGGTCGTGTTCAACTCGAAAAAAAATGAAGGGCGAGGGTGTCCAAACTGTTCATTACTCATCCACCGCTTTTGCTGCCTACTCAGCGTCTATTATATGACTCCTTTTTTCTGAAGTCCCCTCGACTCTCTGGCGAAGAGCCAAGGGGCGAAAACCAAACATTTACTCCCGGAGGAGTTCTGCTCCCTTAAGGAGCTAAACGTCCCAAATGGACAAGTACGCCCTCCAAAGGGCAAACATGTGCGGTCCTGCTCTAGACTGGCTGAATAGAACAGAAGCCACAACCTGGATGCAGTTTAGCGTCATGCCCAGCGTCTATTATATGACTCCTTTATCATTCATTGTTGCCATCTGGCGTGCGTCTGTGGTGGGGAGAGAGATATATCATGCTTATAAGCAAAATGGTTGGCATTTGGCAAAGCTTTGAAATAGTTTTAATTTAGTAAGTTATGTAGAGATTTTCTTCGGGAGTACGCAAAGCCAGCGTTGGTGTCTAAGAAGAGAGAACAACGACCGTGCCTTTGGATGAGAAATTCAACATGTTTTGTCTTTGTGGGAGGTTAAAATGATAAATGGCTTTATCTGATCCGTTAAAGGGTTATGCTAAGTGCGTATTTTTTATGATCTTTCATACATCTCGGTTGTATTTGAAAGGGTAACTCGGAGGAAAAAGGTACGCCTTTACTGCCATGGATACCTTTGATTGTTTTAATAATTCGTACCCTGCAATAGAAGTAGTATTTTATGGTTGGAACTGATAATTTATCATGATAGTTATAAATTCTACATGCTCATTTTCCGAAATTTCTAGCTTCGGCATGGCTCACGTTAAGGTCTGATACAACAAGAAGGCTTTGAAATTCAACAAAACAGAAATACTCCACATAATTTTTCATCCGAATTGAGTCTCATCCTCCACTTACCCTCAAAAAGCATGCCCATATATCCGCGTTTGCTTCTACAGGCATACGCCTATGTTCAGGATGACCATCTATCCCTAGCCTCTGGGCTTCGCACCACTTCGGTGGCGATTAGTTAAAGGATTCGTTTAGATCTAATTCCCAATAAGGAGACTGTTACAACTTAGCGTTCCCAGGATGCAGCCTTCAATTAAATAAATTTCGTGGCATTCTGGCTCCCATTAAAGGCATCAAAGGGAAACTAGATACGTCCATGCCTTTTTGTTAAAGGTCCAATTCTCTCACCCTATACAGTACCAATTTTCCTAACATTCTTACTTGGCCCCTCCCACAATTGTCTGAAATTTATCCTCATCCAGTCACGATCTCGGTTTATTGCTTCAGGGTGAGTATAAAAAAGCTAAATGTGGATAATCAAAACTCTCTCAGCACAGTTTATGCTGTGAAATTCAAGCTTTGGTACATCTGCATTGTTTGAATTTAGCTGTCAATCAAACAGCTGAGCCAGTTGAGAATTTTGGTAAACCCCTACAAGAATTTTAGTTTTGGGTGAGAGGACTGTTCCTTTAATTTAACGATATACATGTATGTAAGTTGGTACGCACTTGGTTGCATGTACTCAAATGGAACTAGGTAAGACGTTAGGTTGGGTTAGTTAGTTTAGGTTGGATGGAGTTTTGGGACAGTTCCTCACCAATTGGTTTAATTCGCAGTTTCTCACCAATTGGACTAATTCGACCCAGTAACGGCCTTTTTCCCATTGTGGCTCACTGGCTTGTTTTCTCCTTACTCCACTGCTTATGCTGAACACCAAGCGTAATGGCAGTAGATTCAGTTTAAAGTCTTTGGTATGACCCGGCCAGGACTCTTACTCCCAAACTCCATACTGCAAGATTGATTCTCTAACCACTTGGTCATGCAGTCGGTATGACGTTATGCATTCCCATTTAAAACTGCGTAAAACACTAAGGCAAACAATGTTTAACCCTTTTTACGGTGTGTTGTTCCTGTGGACTTTAATGCTTAACAAATGTGTTATACGGATCAGGTTTTCCAGGTCCGGAAGGTACCTCATAAAACAAGTCGGGCAGGCAGCTTCTCCTCCAAGCCGGCAGGCACCCTCTCCTCCAAGATTCCATTATAATATTCTTTTGGGTATAAGTATTCAAGACCGAGACTTTTCTTTTGTACGATGACTCTAAAAGAACAATGGACCTCATATTTTCTATTACATCACGTTATTCGTAGCTGTCACTGTCTTTCCTTTGGGCACGGCAGGGAACATAGCCCCGCTGGAAAGCCTTAAAGGGAAGCAATTGTTCAGCCTTCTAGACAACACAGAAAATTCAATATAATTATTCCAAGCAATGTGGCATCATTAAAGACCAGTTTTATCCGAAGTCAAACGTAGTATGAGTTTTCCCAAGGCAAGTCTGAAAGGCAGTCACAAGCAAAGCGGTGAGAACCATATTTCTCCGAAATTACCCATAGTGCAACAGAACAGTGACGTAAAACCTGCACCCAGTGTATACTTTTGTTTGCTATTGCGCAATATCATATATACTGTACTGCACAAACGTTCGTAACACTACTGAAGACTAGCGCAACTGCCCATCGTTTAATTCATTTTACAAACGTTTCAACGGTTGAGTTTGAGATAAAGGTTCGGAAATCAAAAGATTAACTCCTTAAAAGAATATGGATACCTCTTCCGGGCCAAGTTCCGGGTTCAAGTAATTCGACCAAGGAAAACTCGTGCACCTGAGAGCGATGTGTCCAGCACCCGCAGCGAACCAGCCGTACAGTATATACAAGTTAACGTTAGACTGGCCGTTCAGTACGTTACGTATAGGCTTATACTAGTATAGCCTAATACGTAGCTTATGCCGTATAACAAAAACACCGATCGATGTGTATGGTGTCTTAGCCGATTTCTCTTCGCGATTGCCTTCTTTTAACGTTTAAGTGTCCACAAATATCCTACATTACTTGCGAGAATTACAAAAGGTTCGATTAAATCGAATCTTTGCGAAAATGAGTGAAAATGAACATAACTGTTGCACCGAAAAGCATGCTAAAATACGGTCCCGCTAGTCACAGCTTGTTGTTGTTACAGCTTGTAGTTTCTCTATCTACCGGCCGGAAGTAACTTATCTTGGTTTGTACATAAGCAGTCAGAAATAACGAGTATTTTTTATTTGAGGATGAAACAAAAAGAAGAACAAAAAATTATTGGGTTATCAAAAATTTTTATCAGTAAAGCAAAAGCAACTATGAAGTTTTTTAAGCTTCGTAAAGGGTAATTATAAATTCAGCTGTAAGTCTACGTAAGTTGGTAACCACTTTTGTGAGATCTGATCAGGTGCAGGTTTTACGTCATCAATCAGCTGATCCATGGTCGTGTTTCTTCGAGTATGGCGATACTCATGTCTTGAAGAGCGGGAGATTTGAAGCTTTTTTTTCGGTATGAGTTTTTTACGGAAAAACAACACAGTAGTGTTAATATTTAATGTTTATATATGTACTACACATATGTGGGGAGTCAAATGGCCACTATTGCTCCCCTTTAATACTGAATCGGTGTAAACTCGGTTAACTTGAGTCAATATAATGATCTCTTTTCTGTTGTGAAGAGCAGATGGATCCCCATTTTCTTCAAAAAAATAAACAAGAGGGCAATCCACGGAGTTGCATATCTAATCGCTAATATGTGCGCACACTCTTAAAAATGTTGGGCAAAATTTTACCCAACTTTTACCCAACGATGGGCTCGTATACCACCACACCAACATCTGGGCAAATTGTGCCCAACAAATGAGCAAATATATTTACCCATATATTTGGCAAAAGTTTGCCCCTTTTCTGGGTAATTTATTTTGCCCATTTGTTGGGCAACAGTTTTTACTCAACCTTGGGGCAAACTTTACCCAGATGTTGGTGTGGTGGTATACGAACCCAACGTTGGGTAAACGTTGGGCATTTGGTTACTTCGAAGTCATTGAGACAAACGAAGTACACACAGGTATTTCAATGTTTTGTAAGTTACAATACAATGAAAAACAGCATTTATACCGGCTTAAAAAAATATCTTTTTATTTTGGTGAGGAATTGCTACCAATTCCTGACTGGTCATAAACTAACGTTAAGCACAACACATTCGACACAGTAACGTTGTAAGCCTAACGTTAGCCAGCCCTATGTTAGCCATAAGCCTTGGATCTGCAGTACCTTGCTCAGCTTTGCACCTCAATTTTGGACATTTGTTGGCTTTCACTTCACAGAAATAACCGAGAAACATTTAAAACTTTACCTTGAGAGATACACGTTAGTGTACACCTATAAAAGTATTATTGAAGGTACCTAATCCACACGGAATAAGCTTTATCGTCACAATTTCTTCCGCCATTATTGTCGTTTGTCTCGGACAAGCGAGTCTTTCCGACGAATAGAAGTATTGCGCATGCTCATTTCGCATACGTCATGGACATTTGCCCAACTAATTGGCAATGAGCTTACACGTGCCCAACCATTTCTGTGTTTGCCCAACTTTAACAAAACTTTGCCCAACGTTTACCCAGACTGAAAGTGCCCAACACGTTTTGCCCAGAATTTTTAAGAGTGCAAGTTGGTTACAGAACTTGAACTATTTATGTGCCAGAAGTTTTATCTGTGCTGTTTTTATGCTACAGTAGAATGTCATTGACAAAAATCACCATACTAAAACTCCATGCCACAATCCTTTGAAATTCCTATTTGAAGTCCAAGGGAAGCAATTTTTTCGTTCCAAGGGGCGGAAGTGTTTTTTTCATAATATAGAGAGGGGAAGAATATGGCACAGACCAATCAAGTTCTTGGAACCATAGGCGCACCCCTTATTAAAAAAAAAACATAATTTGGATATTGAAATCCTGACACCGGATTATAAAAGAACTGGAGAAATAGGCTACCCAATCTTTGCAACGCTTGTCCTTTTAATCCAGTAGGCCTATCTAAGATTTTGGAACAAATTTATTTTTTAAGATTCTGTCATCCCCTTGCAACACTATGAAAAAAAAACAAGCTTGGTTGTTACACTAAACTGATACGGATATGGACGCAATGATTATAAAAGTAAGACGCTTTCGGGACGCTTTAGACAAGTGCGTAATTGTTATTATTCAGGCGCTAGCTGGGCGTATTCTCCATTTGACGCGACGGCAAACTTCACGTGTGTCGAGCTGATATGCACATCAAGTGCGTCTCAATTAAAAACTGGGCGTGTGCGCCATGTTGAATGCGTGGCGTTAGAAGATTTCCCGCCGACGCACAAACCTTTTCTGCGTACTGGCCTGTGGCGAATCCTAGCCCGTGGCAAGGAAATTGTCACGTACGTGTTTTTTTTTTTTTTTTTTTTTTTTTTTTTTGTGGCGATGCTTCAGAACCGCCAGGTTTTAAGGGCACTAATATGTAAGATAGGAAGGCCCTATGCCTAACCTAATGTTAGTCACTCACAGTTTCATATCTTGGGTTATAACTCAAGCCTATGAATGGCGTAGGTCTAGCCCCAGACCTAGCCTATATACAGTTAACCAGCTTCAGATTTCAAGTCTAGCCCTAGATTTGACTTTAACTTTCATACTACTAGGCCTAACACTGTAACTGAGTTACAGCAACTTTGGAGTGAAAACAACCGTCTGCATAGACCATATGAGAACACTGTAGAAATAAGGGCTATCAAAGTGAAGTGCGAGCAGGAACTTAAAAATCTTACAGCAGCATACAAGCCAGTGAAAAAAGAATTTGAGTTGTGAAGAAGAGACTGCTACTACGAAGTACTAACCTAGGAGTCTAAGCTTTTATATTAATTGATGAAAAATAGGCTAGTTACAAAACATTAAAGTGGGCATGACACGGCCAAAGTAAGTTCCTCGGTAACTGTTGTTTGGGCACACCTTGACATAAAGTGAATGATTTCCCTACTAAATTATGTCGAAAAATAGCGAAATACGACGTTTTGAATTCCCAATTACAGGCCAGGCTCAGCCCATTTGAAATTCGAAAGCGAAAAAACGTATGTGAACGCGTCTCAAAAATGGTGACGTCATTAGAGGCACGGTTAGCAACACTGTACCAGAGAGCTCACAATCATCGAATCATGTGCATGGTAGCGCGTGTTAGCGCATACATAATTGCAAACACCGGTGCTACGATAGCAGTGAGCGTGGCCACTGACTACATTGTGAATTGTGCATTGCACGGTTACTGCTTAGTATTCAAAGATATTATAATATCTTTGTTAGTATTCGCAATAGCATCTTCACCAAACAGTTCATACAGTAAAGACGCGCTCTTAGTGGGGACGCGCTTGTTGTGGTCTGTCCATACATATTCATAGCTGTTCTTTATAGCGCCCGAACCGCTTCTTTCTTGCACAAAAACAGAACAATTTTTACCCGCGCGTTCATACACGCGAACATATTGGCCAATGATTTGCTCCGAATCCCCATCATGGTCCGCGCCTTTGGCTCTGTATGCTGGACTCTGTATTGTGATGCAATCGTTTTCATGAGGTTGCTAAGATAAGATAACTTTACCGAGCGTTACATTAGTTCCACATCTAGATGCCCGCCGTAGGGTGGGGTTTGTGCCGCCAATTGCGTCATAACAGTCGGGTGAGCGGTTGCGGCATTTTTCGAAATTGAATTTCGAACGCAGTTTACCTTCGAATATCATTTATGCCGAATTTTAAGGGTTTTTAATGGGGTGTGAGATTATATTTGTAAATTCTGTACCTAATCTTGCAATACACTAAAGTTTTTGTGGCCGTGTCATGCCCACTTTAACCTTTGACAATCTGTAACGTGAACTATGTCCTTGGTTGCCATGACAACCACACATATCGGTACAACTTACCATGCCTAGGCTATTACACTTAAACTTTCAGATTTGTGGGATGCTTTCGTTAAGAGTTAAAGTGAATACAAAAAAGGTATTTGACCCCCTGTCACGTGACCTTTGACCTTGGTTACCATGGAAACTACATATTTTGGTAGAACTAGTCTACCCTATTATACTTGTGAAGTTTCATGTAAAATGAAGGTTTTCGTTTGAAGTTTTAGTACAAAATAGTACAAAAGGTGTTTTTTTGAAAAATGTGACCTTTGACCTCTGATCTTTGACCTTTACTTCCGAGGGTCTGAGAGACATAAGTTCCCACCCTGGGATACCCACCTACCAATTTTGAAAAGAATCGGTCCAGCCCACTAAGAGGAGTTTGAGGGACGAAAACGTTGTTTTACGAACAAATTATCACTTGAAAATTTTCTGTTCTACTCTACCACTTGACCTTTGACCTCTGTTGCTATGGCAACCACATATTTTGGCAGGTCTAGATGCAATCATCATATGTGTGAGCTTTCGTGTCTGCAGAACGTTTTGTTTTGAAAATATAGCAGAAAATGTGATTTTACTAAATTTGACCTTTGACCTGTAACCTTTGACCTTCACTTCCGGTTATGTATTGAAATGCAATTGTTCTATCTAAGGTACCATCCTACCAAGTTTGAAGAGAATCAGCCCAGCCATTTACAAGATATTAGGAAAACAAAATTGGACACACACACACACATCTTGATTTTACACACAACCTGAGGACCTCATTGTGTTTTCCTTTGTTCCTGTTTCCTAAACCCTAACCGTAACAATAGACTCTATTGTTTGACAAGAGAGGACTCCAAAAATCTATTGAATTTCCACCAGAGGACCTAAAATCCATTGTTCGGGTCCTCTGTTTGTACTACAAAACAAGTACACACACTCACCCACCAACACACACACACACACATACGCGTTTCTGGCGCCTATCGGGGACATGCGCATTATACCAGTCAAGTGGGGATATTCTGTTTTTCCTAGTCAACTGGGGATAATCACAGGTTATAATCAAGGTAACTGGGCATCCTGAAAAATCTACACACACATTTACACACAAATTCAAACAAAAAACATGGAATCGCGGATATACCTCAGATCAAACTGTTAAGCTACAGGCACTTATCTGACACCCCACTTTGCATTATTTTGGCCTTTCTAAAACCGGGGATATCCCCGTTTCGCGGGGTATCCCCAGTTCTACTGTAATTTTCATGTGTGTATCCCCGATTGACCCCAGAAACGCACGCACACACACACGGACAGGTTTTGACCCCTCTCTCAGCCCTGGACCTTCAGTCACCCAGGGGTACCTCACCATGGGTTAGACCTCGAGACTAGTAACCTGGGAAAATTTACCGTTACCATGGTAACCATTGCGATTTAAGCTGGTATTGCCATATATAGCCTCATAGGCAAAGTGACTACAATATCTCATCCTCCTCACGGAGCGATGAGATGAAAATAAATAAACTTATATCTCTCAAATTTTCCTCAATATTACCTCCGTTTCCACGTATGTGTGAAAAGAAAGCCGGTTGTTGCCTTTACTAGTTTGATGAAGTCTCATATTTCAACAAATCAATTCTAGTTAATCTTTGCTCTTTAAGGACACACGTTCTTCAATAAAACCCGACAACTGCCCACGCTGAAACTCCTTCAATATATAAATTATCAAATATTCTCCATTATGTTTATTCCATTTTCCCATTTTTCTGAAGGCCTTTAACCGTAGGCCTATCATAAACTGTGTAACCATAACGAAATTCAGTCAAATGAAAATGTACTTGGCTTTGACCATGGGAAGAGCATGTCTTTCAAAGTTATCTCAACTTTTGCAATGTTCCGTTCAAAAACGCAACTTTCTTCCAAGAAGTCTTACTGATTTTTGCCAAGTTAGGCTGAGATTCCAAATATTTGCTTTAGGTCGCAAAAGGCTTGGTGTTACTTATGCTCCTAGTAACACTGTGCCTCTCCTGCCCTTACCCCCACCTTGGTACCTTCGTCAGGCCCACGAACTTCGTTTATACATTGACAGAGCATACTGTAAGGTGCATTGTCGCTACCGTATACAGGTGGGAAAAGGCCTTGCAAGATGGTTGTCTACTACGATTTGGGGTGAAAGTTTGCACTTGCCTAAGTAAATTAACAGATTTTGCAAGAAGGTTATAATTTTTCGAAATAATGCAAGGTAAGGTCAAAACCACTACAAGTATTGTATAAATATGTAATTGTTTCCCAGTAAAATTTAAGTTTTGTTTAAAATGTTACAGAGTCGCCATCAAATCATTTAATTACAGCTTCACGGCGGCCATCTTGGTGCGCCCTTTTTGCCCCAGTCGGTCGGTGGCCACAATCTACAGAAAGGACGCACGTGGCACATGCTCTATCCAATCATGTATATGGAAAGTCCGTGGTAGCGCCTTTGAGTGCAATTTTCCTTTTTCTCCTTCTCCTCCCCTCTTCCCCTCTAATCCTGGTTAAGCTAACAGAAATGGTTAAGTAGTTAAAGTCACTAAGATTTGAGTTAGTTTACCAGGACTTTCGTTAAAATTTACCCAGGATTGTGTTAGAGGTAAGAACATCGATCTTGGTTAAATTTAACCACGGTGTGTTTAGAGTGTAAACGAGCAATGCACACTAGAGCCATCCATAAATACCTTCTTAATTGGTAGATGTTGTAGATTAACATGTACGAAGACAAAAAATACATGCAATTTATGTCAATTGTAGGGTCGAAAGTGGCCACAACTGTGCCGTTTGTTCGTGATACATATTACTGCAATCTTGTGGAGAATTAGTGTCGAAGAGGCCCTCACGTTCGTTTACGTCCTGTCACCTTCCTCAAAGGTAAATCTGCCACGGCTTAAATCAGTATTGTTAGATCATTACAAGTTTTTCGGGGGGGGGGGGGGGGGTTCCAAGGGAGAGAATGTTTCATTCATTTAACATATTTCTTTTACAAGACACAAAAAATAAGCCGCTTTAAAGTTCAACAAATAAAATATTTTATTTAATCTCATTACATATAGCTCTGGCGAAAGGTCACTTTAAGGACCCATATAGAGATAGCTGTTGGAACTGTACAAAAGTTTGTTGGTAACAGTCGATAGTATAATTTCGTAGAAAATAGGAAAGCTGTAGAGCTAAATTCCACGCTAGTCCAGCATATGACACTGCTCATTTTTGTGCGGCTCTTTGTACTCATTGAAAATACTTGACAAGCAAACACTTGGTTATAATTGCAAATTTCATGAGTCATGATTTCGGACAAAAAAGACTCACAATCTCCATTTATCACCACAACTTAAACACAAGTGCTTTTATTTACTTACCCACTGATGCAATCTTTGTCGCATCGACTTTGTTTACATATCTTCATTCTTTTCGAGCATTGTTTTTTTTATTAGGTGATTAAGAGTGAACAATCGCTTAAATTAACTTAATAGATTTTGTCATGAGGTTCGGCGAATTTTCATTTCCGCGTATTTTGTGTTGCAGTAATTACTATAATAATAACAACAATAATAACAATAATAATACGTAAAAAGGTTCTGTCCGTTGCCGCCGCTGTAGACACCGTTGGGGTTGGCATTAGAGCAATACCGATAACGGCTCCCTTCCGGAAAATGATAGCAATAGCTATAAGAACAACTATAGTAATAACCGCCGTGCCACCAGCCACTTCGGTGTCCCTCCGCACAATTTGAGCCACTCTTCCCGTCGTTGTCCTGGTCGTACGTGCTGAACGCAATGTTTTGAGTATTATAGAGGGTATATCCTGCAGAGAAATGGTGAAGGGTGAACACGTCAACTTATACAAGGAATTTTTTTGACGTCGGGGTCGAGGGAACGAATCTTGATTGGAAATTGTTGATAAATATATCCTGATACTCGGAAGTATTATAATATAGCAAAAGTGTCAAATCATTATTTCAAATTCTATGCCTTTTCTTTTTTATGTAAAAACAATTATAGCCTTTTATGCGTACTTTGCTTTTTATTTCGTGAACTGTTAAGCTGTTTATCTTGGATAAAATATTTAATGCACATATATAGATCCAACGTCTGAAACACTGCCACAGACCTTCCATGGTTACCATGAGTTTGTTTATCTCTTTAAGAAAGGCAATATATCTAACAAGGCAACATCATCATCAGCCCTATCTTTCATGATCTACAGACTGTGGCGGCGCCACAATGTCATAGTTGGGAGGGGGTGGCAAACTAAGGGCAAAGGATAATGTTGGGGTCAATAATGTTCGAGCGCAAAGTGCCCTGGATATCTCCGAATGAAAAATTTACCCCCTGGAGGGGTACATTTTTTACTTTTTTGGTCACCCAACTCCTTACCGATCTACTTGGGGAGGGGGGGCAAGTGAGGGTAAGGACAAAATTTGTCAGTGAAATCCCCCCCCCCCTCTTAGCACCGCCACTACCTACGGAAAACGTTTTCATTAACGCGCATATTTGTACTACCTTTCGTGTATCCGTGAATCTGAAAGTGTTCAGTTCAGCGGCAAGGGCGGATAACGAATGTTCTCTTTCTGTCCGAAATGGACGAATTAAATGTTACTGTAGCGTGAATACATGCTCGTGTTTTGCAAGGTACATGTAGACAAGTAAATACAGAGGGAGTCATTCTCTGCAACGTTAAATTATTCACACGGATCGTAGGTAGTAACGTTTTTTGTCATTGCATCTTTCATTTCTCAAAACATTTGCCGTTTTAACTTCAATAAGCCAGATTCAGAGTTGGAACAACGCATGTCAGGTCATAGGCCACAGGGGTATAGCAGGGTAACGCTTTTGGCATATTTAGCAACCGCGGTTTTCCCTAAAAACTGTGGCAGCCATGACAGATCTCCTTAAAGCTAATATTTCGTCATGGCGCAGTAGGTCCGTTTTACTCAGTTTTTGTTTTCTGTGAGACCTTTGACGTTTGACCTGTTAGACATCATCGTTGTAACTCTGAACTGGTTTATTAGTCATTGATTGTCTCAAGCTAATTCAAATGTAATATTTACCAGAATGAAGATTAAATGTTGCTCCTTATCATCGTATAAACAATTTGTTTTCCACTCTCACATCTGCCGCGAATACTTTTATATTTGAAAATTGGATTAACTTTATAAATTTATGTGTTAAACATTTATTCTGTTTTCAAGAAGTTCATACCCAAAGATGACCTGTCGTTTCATGAAAATGCATCACACTCTATGCCGAATCCTGGATGACGTCACAAAATACCCTTGTCTTATATCCGATTGTGAACTGATTGGATGCACCGTCGATAATGGGAACGTTTTCGATGCGCTGTCACTGATGTGATTATATCGACATTGTATCGAATCGGGTCGCCAATAGCAGTTACGACACGGGTAATCTGTGACGTCATCCAAAATCCGCTATAGGTTTATTGCATTTTCAGGAGACGACAGGTCATTTTTAAAACCATACAAATATGTACCAGCTCTCTTTTTGGATTTAAACAAAATGTAGATAGCATGGCATAGGAACAAGCAAAATAATGTCAAACGGAAGTTAAGATTTAAATTGTTTGTTTGTAATAATTTCTAACTTTTCTCAAGCATGGTTGTCTTTAGTTAAAGGTTGTTAAGTTGATTTTGCGAAATAAAAATAATACCCATTATTCGAAGTAGGCTAAAGATTATTTTGACAGTTGAACCTACACATGCCATATGTTTTGATAGATTGGAATAAACAAATCTAGGCTGGTGTAAAGTAAGATTGTTTCAATGAAAAATTGATTTCTTCTCCCATCAAAATTAACGTTTTATCCCTATCAAATGCAAGTATCTCTCTTTGCCGATTTCAGCTTAGTAAAGTAAGTTCCAAAGCATCTCTCCTAGTGATGGGGACACTATACATTACTGAAGGTTGCAAACTCACACCAACTATAATTAATTGTTCTGAATCTTCTGCCATGATGCTTTACCTAAAGACGGACTACTTACAATGAAGGAAGAAAGATAATCCTCAAAGTCAGAGCCGGAAAATGCTCTCTGTGTGCCAGTCAAAACACTGTGACCAATCGTAAAAAAGTGAGGGTTCTTTGGGGTTCACTGTTGATTTATTTTTAGACCAATTTGTTTGCCCCATGATCTTTACTCAGCGAAATGAAATGTAACTCGTAACAAAGTCAGGGTTCTCAGAGGTTCATTGTTGACTCATTTTAAAACCAATTTGTTTCCCCCATTTTAAATTCACTGAATTAAAAACGTAATTTAGACTCTGAAGTTAGAGGAAAGATGACATTCCTACTGAGGATAAATCGCTTATACATACCTCCGTCACCAGATCTGCTACTAACATCAGTTACACGATATTTGTTTGTCTCGTTGTCTATGCGAAACCTCGAATATTTGTGATAACGGGCAGAATCCGACGAAAGCACAGAGTCATAACGGTATTCATATGTAGCCTGTTGTGTTATATAATACAACTTTTCATTCCCGAGCCAAAATTCTTTCGTTATGTTGCCAAATCCGTTTTTGTAATCTGACCAGTTTCTGTAAAAGTTTTCTTCCCCATCGACTCTCCGTTGAATTACCTGTTGCAAACGTAAGACAAACAATGCTTATGATAAAGGACAAAAACACAACCGTTTTTTCTTGAATAACATATTACAATGAATAGCCAAGTACTGGTTCCCCAACTGGATTGTTGAATGATGGTTTCACAATTTCAACTTTATCAACTGGGATAAAGGGTGCTCTTGAGAGATAGATATATACAAACTCTAGTTATAAATTGATGATAATTAGAGAGACATTTAATCGGTGGTAGAGTGTTCTAAAACACCATGATTCTCGCACCCAAATGGCATTCTGGCGTTTTAAAGGCGTAATTCTCTCACCCCACACAGTTCCAATTCTCCTAACCTACTTTCTAAAGCCCCTCCCACAAATGTCTTAAATTCATCCTCATGCAGACACAACCGTATGAGCTTTTGTATTTTGCATCTTTTGAACTAACTGTCAATCCGCAAAGAGCTGTGCAAATTGAGAATTTATGTGGACTACTACAAAAAATGCAGTTTGGGATGAGATGATTAGCATTTTACCCAATTCAACACTCAATATAATATTCAGTAAATGTTTAGATATGAAACATGATAACGGATAGTATCCTTCAGTTTGTGCTCGACAGGATTGTTGAAAGTGACGATGGAAAAATAGCAGCTTTTGAGTTGATCACCATTAATCTACATTCTATATCAGTGAATTTTCTGTGCAGCCAAAAATAAAGGTGGTTTATTGTTGTTTAGCAGTGACATAAAACTGTCGGTGATGGTAATAAGTTTCATCACTGAATAACAGTTTTTAACAAAGACATGACTCTTTCAAAAGTGTTTGATCAACACACTCCCCGATAAAAGTTATTGAAACAAGTCACCTTTCTCGTTCCCCCTTTCAATGTTGGTTGCATTTTTTTACTATCAGATAGGACACAACATTGAAAGGGGAGAGGGGGTTTCAAGTGGAGTTTAAGTGATTGTGAGTGAATTTTTGTCACTCTATCAGCAAATTTGATTTGTTTTGTCGGGGACTGTAGTTTGTTTAAAAAAGATTAACTGCTGCAGGTGTAAAGGTAAGGTTCAGCTGGCAAGCCCATTTGTAGGGAATTTACGGATACAATCCCCTTTTCAATTCTAGCACAACGAATGATACTTTCACATTGAAACAAGTATTCACTGTATTGCGAGGATATGATATAGGGCCTTATATTGTTTTCACTTACTGTCCAACCGCCACCATCAATCGTCATGTTACATAATACATCAAAGGGCGATCCAGTCCATCCTGCTGGCCTGATTGAATAAACTCCACTTTGTGTTTCTCCAGCATTCTGTACGTCATTGCAGTCCGTGTAGCTTGGAGGTGGACATGGGCCGTCGTCATCGCTTCCTTGGCCAGTATTACAGTAACACTTTCGCTCATCGTTTTTCACCGAACAGGATGCATAACGACTACATTCGTAATTTGTACAGTTAAGTTGACCGTCATTGCATGTACACCTTCTTGAACAGTCGGAATTCACATGTGTTTCGCCGTTCTATACATTAAACAAAGAAATGTAAATGATTCATAGTTGCTTCATATTGTTGTAAACAAATGGGTTCTAAGCTGCTTTACTAGACTCTCCTCCCACAATATTTTATGGAAACGTTTGCATTCTTATTTTACAAACTTCAACTCACTGCAACTTAGCCAAAGAATTTTTCCAGGCAAAAGCAATATTCATATTAAAACCTGTACTAATCGTGATTTCTCATTTATGATTGTGCCAACTTAGGTTTCTTTCGCAAACTGCATGGGCATCACATAAGTAGTTCTCATATCACATATAGGCAAATCCAGACAGCAAGTGACGGCCTAATTTCAGTCGGCCATCACTGGGGTCTATTACTTTTTAATCTTTCAATTTCCTTACTGACGTCTATCATGGGTGGTTGTACACTGAATTGTATATTGATTCTTTCAATTTCACTGAATATGATGGTTTGAAATTCATGTATCTGAAGACTTTTTAAAGGTGATGGACCTCACTAATGGCTGCCTACAGTCACTAAATACAGGGGCTGATCGGATTTGTCTATAAGCTGTCCACCAAGAGCAATACGGTTCCTTGTACAACGATCGTGTACAAGGGATTGTCCCTCCTGAAATAAAATTTGCCAAATCCATACACATGTTTACCAGGAATTTTAAAAAAACTAATGAAAATTCTGAAGACAATCGTAGCATTTACTGGGGACTGAGCCATATCTCATTGTCTTCTTTGCGTATTCCACAGCAATTACCGTGATTATCGGAATGCTTGCTTTTTCTATTGCCAATATTAGAGAGAAACGCCGCTTTTGAAATGAGTTAATGTCATATTATTTCTTTAGCGTTACCTAGCTTCCTTACTTTAAAGGGGGCATGCGTCTATTTTCGCACTGTGTCTCTGTTGCTATTGCTTTTAATGTAAATAAGATTATTACCTATGTTAGGTTTGTATAAGTTTTTCACCAAACAAGAAAGCAGATGTCACCACAAAGCAAGTTTTTGATAATCACGTTTCTTCTTGAGAAGAAATTGTAATAACTGCATATAAATGTTAGGTTTTTAAGTTATAAATTATACCAGAGGCCTAATCGCTGTCAAGATATGATAAGAACTTACTGAAATGTAAGAATCAGTTTCAGTCACATAACATCTCTTAGGTTGGCAGGTTTCCACGCATACTTCGCGGCAAGTCGTAGTTTTCCCGGGATCTGTGCAGGAAGTTTCGCACGAACAACTTTCATGAACCGTTCCAATCAGGCAAGCCGTGGCTACACAACCTAGTATAAAGAACAGGAAAGAGTTATGAAGTTTGCTGTACCGTAATACACTCTCGCAACTTTTCAAGAACGTGATTTTACTTTTTCTGATTTGTTTATAACTATATAAGGGCAAATTCCTGCACACTGTTAACATTTTACTTAATACGAGAGACATTTGTTTTATTTCTAACTTATGGTATATGTTTGTCTTTTTTGTTTCATATGATTTCATTTTCACCAAAATTGTTTAAATTTCTTAAAGATTTTAAAACTAATATATATGTTGGTATCGTTTTCAAAATTTATCTCGCAAGCAATGGTTGCATTGTTTAAGAATATTTTATTGTCTCAACTCTAGAAACTTCACTTTACATAACAAATGTCGTATTCAAATGCCAGTTTTATTAAAACTGTTTCTCTGCCTTTAGGGGTAAAAGTTCTGTAAATTTTTAACTAACCATTTATGCATATATTACACAATAATTGTACAATGAACCAAACTGTATAAGAGTTTTGGTTTTCAGTAACAAGTTGAAAAATATTCATAAATTAACAGATTTTTGGCGGCAGTGTGTTTTGCACTAATCCTTTTATTTTGGTAAGTCAAAGGCTTCTCTGCGGTATGAGTGAATACCACTATAGTCATTAAGAATTTTTTCCTGCTGGCAAAGTGCAAAAATGGAAAATTTCACACGAAAAATAGCATACTCACTGGAATTACCGCTAAACCCTTCAGCTTTGACAATTGCATACTGACTCCAGTCATCGCTGATACGAAACGAGTTGTATTTGATGTAAAAATGTGATCCATTGGACAGCACCATATCAATACGAAGCTCGTACACAGCTTGATTCGTTATATAAGATAGCTTTTCGTTACCGATATAAAATTCGTTGGACAAGAATCCGAACCCTTTACGGTAATCATCCCAGCCCCTATTGAATGTCACCGATCCGTCAACTCGACGTTGAATAACCTGTGAAAAATAAATTCTTTCAATAATAATAATCATTCCTCGATTTAAATACTGCACATATACATAAATTTCAAAGTATACATAAATCATCCACAATCTGTTCATTCCAAAACTCCTTATGCGTGCTATTTTGATCTTTTTGATGAAGAAAGTCCATTTAGTTTTCATTCACAGCCTATGGATAAACGTCCATTGTTTCCGTAATATCCCTCACTTCAATTCTTTCACAAAAAGTCATTTTTGAACAGGTTCTGGGACAGAATTCATTACAGAATCCACTCCCATAACAAACTTATCCTGTCTTTGAAGCCCTTGCTTGTGACGCAACTAACAAAAATCAACATTGCTACAGATTACATGATCCAATGACCGCCAATTGTTGTCTGCAGTTATGCATTGTTGTAAAATCGGCCAAGTCGTTACGCTATCGGCCAAGTCAAAACATCTTCAAGGGGCAGAATTCTCTTACGTTTGGTTTGGTTGTGTCAATGGTATTTTACTGTTGCAAAAACGACGCGTACCAAAATTCTGACCCACAATACTGTGTGATTGCTTTTTGGAAAAAAGACAAATAACTCAAATCAGTAAAATAAAATTGACTCCAACTCAGAAGGAATTAAAAAAGTTCTTGGATATTGATTTGAGAAATCGTGTGGGAAAATTAATAAGAAGATCCTCTCTTTTTATACTTTGTACACTTTGTACTGAATTTTAAGGAATATGCAGCCATTTCAAGTCTATGAATATAGATCTTTAAAACCTTTTTGCAACATAGCAAGTTTTCCCCTCCTTTGTATTATAAATATGAAACAACGGGTATCGAATTAAACATGGATTGTCAATTCTCTAGATTCCCTCTTTGTAAATGAAAACATATAAATAAAATTTCATGCTTGTTTCAAGAGTAACAAAGTTCATTTTTGACAAAACTTGTGTGGTACTATGTTATACTCACCGTCCAGCCACCTGATTCTTGATTTTCACATTGCGCTTCAAACGGATGTGGGTATCCATCTGGCTTGATGGTGTGAACACCGCTAGAATTACCAGATGAACATTGTGCAAAAACCTCCTTACAGTCCCTTGGGTACTCCGGTTGTTGATAAAAGAAGTATGAACCTTCGAAAATGTTGACAAAAATTTAACTTACAAATATTTAATTGAATAGGGAAAAATATTTTAAGCAACACGTTCCCATGAGGAGCAAAACGTTACCACATAAGATAGCCCATGCAGAGAGGACGACCTCGACAGAAGATAATTTGCTCTTGCTATCTCAAACAATGCCATTTTTAGTTAGACCTCAGAACCGATGAAATGAGTAACAGTAAAGCAGGTAGCAAAAAATATCTTTTGATTATTGTAAATTCTCCAGTTTTTATCCTTCTTCATAACCTGTACATTTGTACCTGACAAACCTAGCTATAAATCCACGTTTCAGCTATGGCTGAAATGTAGAACGTTAGGCAATATTTTCCTAGCTACATTCAGGCATGAAGTTTCCCAAATTAGACTGATAAACAGTTGTTCTAAACTTATGTACCTAAAGCCACTAGTTTATTTTGCCGACAAGAGACTCAAGGAGTTCCTCTAAAAAAGTTGATTATCATCTAGTAGTAGTACAGCAACATGAAGTGTAGATTACAAAAAAAGAATACAACGAATCTTTCCCTGAAATTAATACTGACGAAATGGATGAAAATACTCTTGGTCCTTAAGGTTACATCTAGTGATATTGATGATAACGATTAATGAGATGTTACATAGGTGGAATTTTAAAAGCCACTCCATAATGTCAAAATCTGGTGAAAGATACATTTTAAAATGGCTTGGAGTGAAAATTCAGCACGCATCAACAGGCCCGTAGCCAGGACCTCTGTTGTATATAGGGGGCACCGGCACAGCACAGGGGGTACAGATGTAGGATTTTATTTGTAGTCAGTAAGTTAGACTAAGTGATAACAAGCTTGCAGGAACAGGAAACACAGGGGATGGTATCTCAAGCCTACCAGCAGATAGGTATATGAAAACTTCTTCATGGTGAAAGGGAGCTCCAGTCAATCTTAATTTTTCCCTACCTTTGGCTAAAATAGTTCACTACAATTTTTGTGCGTGTAATGATTAAGGTTAATTTAAGAATTTCATGCGAGAAGTGTCGATATTTAATTTGTAGGAAACTTATGCGCAATGATGAAAATACCCGCAAACTTATTTATTTTAAATAAGGTGTCACGTCTGAATAAAAAGGATCTCACAAACATTAAAAAATGACAGAATAGAATTTGTCGATTCAGTATTGTGATTCTTAGGAATCAGGCACACACAGAAGAGCTTAATTAGTTCTTCACTTTTATACAAACAGTTTATCTTAAACGGGTGTTTTACAGTTTAAACAAAATGTCACTGAATATGAAAGCACGCGTAGCGCCAGAAATGTTTAGTACTACTTTAGAAAAAAGGTTACAGAAGACAAAATAAATGTATTGGTAAAGTTCGTCTGGAGTCATACCGAGTCCATGCCATCAAAATGTTCTTGTCTACCGATTTTTCGTAATGGGGATCACATCGAGCTACACGGGGGACATGGATCGCCGTGCCCCGCCCGGCTACGGCCTTGCACACGCAAAACGTGCTTGTCATTTTGGAGGATGTAAGAGTTCAAGGGTTAATTTTAAATTGGAATTTGAGAATTCTGTTGTCTCTGTTAGGGTAATTAGTTGTGCAACAAAACGTAGGTCCCTTTTGTAGTCTAGTTCGTTAGAATTATTTGTCGTGTCGTGTTAGGCAGTCTTGGTTAGTTGATGTGGTTGTCGTCCGGAGTGGACGCTGTGTGGATGTATATTGTATGTTAGCGGTTGGAAAATATATGTTATCTGGAGCAAGTAAATCAACCGAATTTGGTATGCTTTTCTCTACCGTCTAACCTTTATCTCCACTTCCTTAACGAACTCACCAGCCTTGCTCATATGCGACCCGTTCCGCCAAGCTACAATATCATCATACAAAATAAATACATTTTATATAAATGGTAGAATCCAAAATTCTAATTATCCTTCTTTCAAACACTCATTGTTTGGATTTGTCAGTAAAATGCGTCTCAAAGTTTCAATGAAGTGACAACGGTAATGCCAATTGAACCTTTCTTCGTTGTTACCCCTACTTTAACTGTTTAAATCTGCATCAAGGGGAAGTCAACAAGTTGCTAAAATTGTGACAATAGGCGTCAGTCTGCTCAATAACTGATTTCGTTTCTGTAACATATCTTGTTATTTCTTCCAACACTTAACTTCCTTTTACGTGGAATTTTTATAATAGACAATATTGACGATGTTTTCTTTTTTTCTACAAATTTTTTAAACTTGTTCGGTTTTCTTTCGGACTGTTCATTTGAAACGAACTAAACATAGTTTTGGTCGTTTTGACTATAAGAGTAGCTGAATATAACTTGTACTAAGCGATGAAGAGTACTTTGAAAACAGGAAATATATGATGTCATGATTGCTCTGCTCAGTTGCCTAAAATTTTAAAGGCCAGATTTCTTTAGAATGTTACCTTCAAATAAATGCATATTTCAATTGGATGTTTGTTTAAATTAAGTTAAACTTGGTATTAGATTAAGTCAACTTATCTTATTTTCCCATGTACTGGCATTGCAGCATCTAAAATGTGGAAAATATTAAGATGCTATATTCAAATAGCCTCTTTCATTTTTAAAACTTTTTATTGCCGCCAGAGTTTGCTAAGGACTAGTATTGAAATAGAATAGATTGTCCAACTTGAATCATGATTTTGAGGTTGGTGAATTTTAAGATAATTAAAATTTGAATGAAACAGACACAACACATGGGCCACATGTGTAACCTGCAAAAATCCTATTTTATTCTGTCCTACTTCTTGTTTAGGTCTACATTATTCTTCAATAAAGTATTTTTATTTGCAGCATCGAAGAAGATAATGTTTGTTTCAGTTATGCGCGACAAATTGTTAGATTTTAACTGTGGACACTTTAAGTTGGAGTGTCGTCAAGATTAGGATAATTGGCAATGATTAAATTTCGACTTTTGTCGTTCTTTTTTCAGGTGGAAAATTCTTCTGGTAACTATGAAAGACAGAATAAAAGAAAACTTACCCTCAAAAGCTGTGACTGCCGTGATATAGATATGTAGTGAAAGTAACAAGTAAAAACAATTTGACAATCGAAAGAAGTTCATGTTGACAGTGAACCATTACTTTAAATAATGAGTGCTACGTTTGGTTTGGGAGAGCAAGGTGATGCAAGTGATTCTACGGAAGATTTGAAGCAGCTATTAGTGAAGATAAAACTAATCAATGCCCGTTTGTGGGCTTTGAAAGATATTAACATAAAGTTTGCTTGGAGGGCATTAAAAGGTTCCCGTGAAGGGATCTTACACACTTGCTTAGCACTTAATTAATTGCGACAAAGAGAACGACGAACGAGAAATCTTTATTATGTATACAGAAGTGGAATTTCTATTTGCGGCCCGACAAGTTTTGATGGGCGCTTCATTGTAGAAGTTATTTAATTTTGTTATTGATGGGCATAAAATGAATTTAATTACAATAAAGTCGTGTTGTTCACTTGTTTGCTTCAAAAATATTATCATGGAGAGGACTCTGCAATAAACCATTTATCTTCAAATAATATTTGACTTCAATAGATAAGCTAAAATAAGCTCTTTTTGATGGGGCGATTTTTCGGCGTTTGTAAGGCTAATACCATTCACATTATGATCGGTGTTAGGTAGGTATGTGGACAACAATAACATTGTAATCTGTGTAAGCACTCGAAATAAGTAAACAATATCCAATCGTCAGATGCTAGACTTTTGGGCTTTAACTTCTGAAAGAGGTAGTTTTTGAGCTTTTCTTACCGAATTAAGCATGTTTCATAAGATACACTTAGAATTGCCAGTTTGATTCAAGATCGCAAGATCGCAGATTTTCCTTTAAAAAAAATCCGCATGATCTGTCACAGATCATGTTACTTTAATGGTTTTTCATTTTGAGTTTTTTTTTTTTTTTTTTTAACTTTGTGTCCTCCGTCTTCATAGAATAGCTCAAATTCAAATAATACTTATGATTACGTTCTTGTACTCGGCAGCGTAGCGAGGTGAAGGGGCGGGTAGGAGGGTATCAAAGGCTATTTACATCAGGGGCGCTTAAAAACTAAACGTAACGGAGTGTAAATAGATGGCGGTGCAGTTTAGACAAAATGAGGAAAAATTATATTCGTTATTTTTGTATTTACAAGCATAAGGGGATTGTGGTTTTGTAAATCCTGGTCACATTGTAACACAGAAGAATCATTTTCTGTATCAAAGGTATACTCTCTCGTTGTCTATAGAAGCTATTGGAGACAAATGTCACTAGTGTTACGTAACATAGTTTAAATTTGAACAAGAAAAATGTGTGTTCCTGCGAACATGGTTGATTTTTCTACTGCTTCGCCGTCTAGACACCATGAGTACATATGTGTCTAAAATGCCGGATACAACTTACGAATACGTATAAAATAAGAAAACAAAAGCACACCACTTGTTTTTATGTTTACTATTTCTGACGGTATATAAACGAAGAAAGTTTATACCGGTTGACAAAGAGAGTAGTCCCTCTGTTTGTAGGATGAATGGTACTTACCGTGAGAAGGACAATGCTCGATTTGCAGTTTACTCACATAACACACAGACTTTGTGGAAAGAGACGGTGTCTTTAAATGGAAGCCTGTAGACATTTGCACTCCTGTTGGCTTTGTACTGTATTGGCAAACGTGTTAGTCCTCATATAAGAGTCATTAGGCTGAAATAGGTGTACTAAACAGATACTGTAAGACTGTAAACTCTAATCGTCTACAAATCACATGCAGACATATTATTTTCTCCATTGGTCGCTTGCAATTTGTGAAAGCAATATGATATGTCTTCTGATTTATAACAATAAATTGATATGATCATGCACCTTGCAATATCCTGAACAGTCAATGGCCATCCTAACATGTAAGAAAACAAACGTATTGTCATTTGTTTTGGTCTGCCACGTTATCATTTTGTTGTTCCTTATTTGCTTAGCGCGTGTGAAAGAGGGGATGTGACCCATACTTTAAAATAATAAGAATGCTCCAGATACACCTAGTAATTACCCAGTAACAAAATTACGTCTTCGTTTCGTTTCAGTCATAGCATCGCATGCCTTTTAAATAGTAGCAGTTATATCTTATTTTTACTCACTCTGTACCTACAAAAGGAACTGATAATACACTCTAAAAACCGTCTGGTGAAATTTCACCAGGTCAGTATTGATATAGCACCGACACAATCCTGGTTATTTTTTAACAAGAAAGCATTGTCACATTAACCACTACACTGGTAAATTTAACCAAATAACTGGTTATTCCTCTCGCTTTTAACCATGGTTGTGTGGGTGCTATACTGACACGTAACGTGGTAAAATTTCACCAGATATTTTTTATAGTGTGTGTTGACAACTAACAACTTATACCTTCTACGAACACCCTGGTGAAATTAACTTGAAAGGGGTCAATAGTTGTCCGTACTTTTCCTGGTTAAAAGCGATCGGATCCGAATCAGGGAATCGCTTTCCTGGTTAAAGTAATGACTCTTTATAACATCTTGGCCGAATATTAACATTTTGCTGGTTAAATTTGAACAGGATATCTCTGTGACTTTAACCAGGAAATATATGGACAACTAATTAATGACCTCTACCCTGCATGATAATTTCACAAGGATTTTTTAGGAGTGTAACACTCTTATTTTTTTGAAGAATGCAATTATTGCGTTTCAGTTTTCTGTACGGTGAATCTTCGTTTATATTATATGATTTTTATGCATTCTATTATTTTTGCTCTTTTAAATCGGTTGTGTCAGTCTCTTAATTGTTTTCAAGCCTTGCTAAGTTTCCTGTTGATAACTCGGTTTTTTTTTCCACTTGTCTTTTGTTTGCATAGTTCAAACAAGTGCAAGCTAGAGATTAAAGTTATTAATTTGGTTGAACTGAGACAAACCCAATACAATAATATATTGCACAAGAAACTATTGAAACAAATATCACTCTCACGTACATCAAAAAAGTGAACTTATTTACTCTTTAATAAATTAAAGTGAAAAGTGTGAATGCACTCCATTGGAGTGATAAATTTTCCAAGAAGAGTTAAATTCAATCACTCTCCTACTAGTGCCTGCCACGATCACTCTTATTTAAAAGTGATATTATGTAAGAGCGATCACTGTTTTACTGTAGGCCCTCCATCAAGAGTAAAACTTCGCTCTTTTAGAGGGAATTTCGCTCTTTTTGAAGTGAATTTCACTCTCATTGAAGTAAATTAACAAGCTAATGGAGTGAACGTTACACTTTCATTCTATTAGAGAGTGACTAAGTTCACTCTTTTGATTTTAGAGTGCATACCGTCAAGTACTTTGCGATGTGGTAAAAGCTAGGGTTGCTCCTTTCATTTGTCCGTTCGAACGTGTGAAAGGATTTTGTGCGCAGATCTTATTCTTTAAAAAAAAATGGTCAGGGGGTTTACAATTTCCTAAAAAAGAGGTCCTGCAAAAGTACAATGGAGATAAGTTTTGAAAGGATATTACCGATAACTTAAAGCAATAGCATACGTTGTACCTGATATCAAAGTTCAAGTATGTTTTGTCTAATATTATCTGTATTGCAAACCGTGAAGGTGCGTAAATACTAACCAAAATTAAAACACAACTCCAGCCTTTTTGATTGAAAAGATTGTGCGTTTCCTTGTCGACAGTATTACGATAAAATTGAACAAATCAATTCGGCTATTAGATAAAAATGAATATTCATTGACTTTGGTTATGTGGGCCAACAATTTCATGATAAGGTAAACAGCCGTGAATTGCAGTACATAAAAAAGTGTGCCTCTTTAATAAAAAAAAAAATGTGGACTACATTATTTTCCGTCGTCTAGACATCATTCATTAAGAAAACTAAGCCTTTCATTGGCAATGTATGATGCATAACACCGGCCACAAAGAAAGTCTGATGATACATATTTGACAATGCATCTAAAAATTAGCATTCCTAACATGGCTTTCTGGAAACTTGATGAACATTTAACTCTCTCGTCGTCTAGACATTATCAAGTCTTATCAGATTTCCTCTTTCTTTACAGTGGCTCATAGAGTCCATACTGGGTGGCATGCTTGAAAAGGAAATATGGTGTGGCCAGTTTCACCATTAGAGCTCCGTCGTGTCGTAAGCAGTCGGCTCGATTGAACATGTTTAATCGTAGTTGGATGCAATCGATGCGTTTTAATTCCGGGAAACTTGGCCACGACTACCAAAGATGTGTCTAGGATTTAAGCAAATTGTCTACGATGGAGAGTCTTCTGTAGTCAAGGTGGTGTGTACCGGGCGTAGAGTCACTATTGCTTTTTTCGGGCAGATAAACTTCTGTCCTCTTCCCCTAACTGAAATGCAGTCGTCCGTATGCCTATGCATGTGCTTGCCCTTTATGGCAAAATTCTTTACATAACTTTCAATACCTGAGACGTATACATATATATAAAACATTGGTCACATTTTAACGAGTGACACCTAGTGACAATTGTTAGTGCTAGTCTAAAAATGTGCCATTACTATTTAGTTTTGTGAAGTCATTCTACGAAAAGAACAAAATTGTTTGCACCATTTTTCATACTATTTCATCCAGGAAGTGCTGTTCTCTTCCAGCTGGAGGGTTGGTAAAGTAAAAAATTTCTTGTACGCTTCGCGCCAACCAATGGTGGCGCTCCGCGTAGATGGTCATGCTGGCGTCCACCCTCCTACCCCCCCCACCATATCTTAACTCACCGCCAAAACGAACCTGCCCCACTTCTGGCAACCAGGATTCCCCTCTGAGCATGTCACTGAAATGACAGTATGGACTTGGGGCAGGCTGCTTCTAATCTAATTCTAATAGATGACGATCCCGTGGACGGGGAAAGGGTGGGGGCATGTAATTTATGGATGTCTAAGAATTCACACCCCCAATAATATCCCCATTGACCTACACACTAAACTAGCTCCCTTTAGAGGCCCCTGTAGACTTGTCAAATTTCTCAGCTATTTCAAGACACCCATCACTTGATAGCTGACAAGTTTGCTCATCATGGCACAACAAAATTTCCATACCATTGCCGTTTAGATTTTGAGCTAGACGGACGTCAAGTTTTTGTGGGGTACACCCACCTCTACCTAGCCTCTTCACCAAAACGGAAAACCTCTGCCATTTGACAGTAGTTTTTAAACAGTCTAAATCACCATCAATCTTGCCCAAATTTTCAACAACCACACTCTGCCAAGTTCTCTTTCATATTCATGGACTTTCATTACCCAGCTGACCGGTATATCCTGACAAAATTTGGTCCAAATCAGAGTTAAAAGAACAACTTCTTTGAGGGTGCGCACATGACACTGTAAAACACTACCCTAATGGGGTAGCGAGACCCTAAGGTACCTTTAGTACTTCCAAGATTTTGCAACTACGTAGCCTTCTATATACTTCGGAGGTAGCTCTTCTCTGGTGTAACGTACTAATTTGACATATCCTAGGGAAAACGTCTGTTCAAGCTGATTTATTTTACATGCTTATAACATTTAAGTTTAAAAGGATGCCCACCAGAAACCTGCTGAGAGCGAATGCAATGAAAGCTTAAAGGCCCAGTTCTCTCACCCCAAACAGCAACAATTCTCCTAACCTTCTTACTGAAGCCCCTCCTACAATTGTCTGAAATTCATCCTCATCCAGACACAATCTGCAGCTATTGCTTCAGGGTGACTATAGAAAAGTTCAATTTATATAATCAAAACACTCTCCGTACCATTCATGCTGTGTAATATAAGCTTTGGCACTCTTCATTGTTTGAATTAGCTGTCAATCAAAGAGCTGAGCCAATTGAGAATTTCGGTACCCGGGTAACCAAAATTGTAGTTTGGGGTGAGAGGTTTGGCCCTTTAAGTCCTACTTCTCTCACGCCAAACAGTACCAATTCTCCTAACCTACTAACTTAATTCCCTCCCACAACTGTCTAAAACTCCTCCTCATCCGGACCTAATCTCAGTTCATTGCTTCAGGTTGAGAATAAATTGAAGATCCCAACGTGTAATCAAAACACTCTTACACGGACATGCATTTTTATCTTGCTGTCAATCAAGGAGCTTTCCAAATTGGATATTTCTGTGGACTTACTTAACAAATCGTATTTCAGGGTGAGAGTTGACTGCCTTTAAAGCTGTCATATATGTCACGTGTCTGTTTCCATAAACTTGAGGGCTCAGTCCAATTAGTCAAAACTCACCTTGCAAGCTATAACGCGAAAACAGAGTACTGTCTACTCATTTAATGAAAAAACTGTCGTAAGGGAGGGAAGGAAGGTAAGAGACTTTTATTTGATTTAGGAAAATCTTAAGTTAGTAGTTCACATTGCTCTAGAGAAAAGGTTTTATGCTGAAGTCATTAAAAGTAGCCTAGTCTTTTAACTGAACCAGGGGTCATCGGCAGAATTGCATATATGTGCTTTTTTTGAGATTGTTTTCATACTAATTGGTGCAAAGAGAGGGGAACTTAAGCGTTTTCCCATTGGCAAACTTTTCAGTTATTTCATGTGCACGCTCCCCGTATGCCCGTGTAATCTGGCAATCAAAAAATTTCAAAACGCTTTTGCAATTTTGCCGGAATAATAGCGCGGCCATTCCAGGCAAAGCGTTACCTTAGACCATATAGTAGGAATCGCTTTTGTAAGCTGTGCAAATGCTTTGCGATTTTTCTTTTAACATTTTAATCTTCATGAAAGTTTTACTATGAATGTGATGCTATTTTATTATTCGGCCTTCGGGTAGTACACCCTTAGGAGTTGTGTAGTTTAAAGCTTGCCAGACCCAAATGGCTGACCAGATTTTTCAAGGCCTCCCCTGCCCGACATTCGGTTTTCGGGAAAATTAGCTAAGTAATTCCATTTCTCAGGATGCACCTATGGTATTAATTGATCAAAGTTGAGTTGCATAAAATGGTATCAAATTATAAGCAAAAACAAAACATTGGTCAACAATCAGAATCCATGACATCACGCATGCTTGCTTAAAGTTCATTCCCTGAAGAAAATTTGCAACATTCAAATGCCGAACGTCAGAAATGAATAAAAAATTCACCAGAATGCTTAGAATATGTTGCTCTCTAACATATCAAAATTAAATCATGTGGCTTTAGACTATTCTTTCAGTTCCCTCCTGTTTTTATATCCAGTGGTCTGAGCTGATCTTCCGGGCCAAGTCTGTTAGGGGCACTTTGCCCCTTCCCCCGGAAGGTACGCTTCCTTACTCGGGGGGGGGGTAGGCCGGGGTGCAGGGGTGTAGACGCTCAGTTGGAGTTCCGCCCAAATCACTTTGGAAAAGAAGAGTATACTTGAGACGAAAATTCTAAATTTGAAGTAAAAGTCTGAGTACTGGGGTATACCACTTGTATTACCCTAGGCCTCCTGTCATTCATAATTAAGTCATAGGATCGATGGATTCGAGTGACAGTAGCATTGGTAAGTTAGAGTTTTCTGTCGTGTTGGCAAACATCACTCAGTGATTTCTTTGTGTTTCAACACCCACATATCGAATTTGTTTTTTTAGAAATGAATTTACACTCCCCTGGCATTCTGTCGACTAAGGAGAGCAAAAACGAGAATATTTGCAAGACAATTTTCTCTTTCAAAACAATTTTAGTTAGAGATTATCTTGTATTCCAATGTTTTGACCGACTAGCAGTTGTTCAGTAGGAGTTTTTTGGAGTCAAGCTTATTTGTAACCGGAAGGGATTGTAGATTTTATGTGATTCACACTTATTGTTGACCAAGCCTATTTGTACCCTCACCCGGAAGTAATTGTAAATTTTATGTGATTCACACTATTTTTTTATGTTTAGAACAAATTGGTCATTTTTCTGATTTTTTCCCCTTTTTTTCGTTGTGACAAGAGGGAACCATACATTTTGGGAAATGGGGTGGGTGTATAGGAGTGTCAATGTTATATTTAATTGTCAATTTGTCGATCTCATTTAACCATGAGAATGGATTTTCCCGTGCAAAAGTGAACACGAGAAATCACGACTTAAATAAAAACCTGGTATTTCTTCTCTTTATATTCATCATAATTCTACTAAGTACACTACAAAAGATTGCACCGTTTTGCATCTACCCCCACCCTGCTTTAGCAAAGCCCCTCCCCCAACTTTGTCTGGACATTTAATTCCACCACATCAACAAACGCACCCACCCGCATACACACCAGACTAGGCCCCCTGCTTCATCAGTTTAGGGAAAGGGGATAAGGGTTAGCGTTTTACAAAGGATTATTGAAAGGTGGAAAATGCACTGTGGGAACATTGATGTCGCCCCTTCATTTAGTCTTTTAGATTATGTGATGTTATATATTTGTTATGTAATTTTCAGTTTTATTCATTTAATCATCTGGCAACATTTAAAACAAGTACATACAGAAAGTAGCAAATAATGTGTACATAGTTTAAAAAAGAAACACCACGGTATGCTTACACCGCCCTGACACCTGGCCAAAAACAAAGGGAACAAAAGTATGGAACGCAAAAAGGGCAATAATAGAACGACGTCTATTCAGATAAAATACCGTCTTTTCAGGTATTTTGACGCCTTTTAGAATACTTTTGTCAGTAATACTACATCCTAGAAACGCGTTTCACTGTCAAAAATCCCGTTGTTGTCGTCATAATACCTCACACGGCAAAATATGTGTGACCATTTTCGCGGACGATATGCACCACAAGGTTCATTTAAAATACTACCTCCAATTAGACACCATCTCCAAATAATATACCGCCTTCAAGTTAAATACCACTCACAGTTAATATATCACCTACAAGTAATATAACACCTTCATATAAGGTAACACCTTCCTTTGTCATAAATGCATTAATAAAAGGGGGACTTGTAGAGCTGTGAATTTCCGATTAATTAGTTGAAGTGATTCTACGTTTTGACAAAAGGGGAACACATTAACTTAATATTCTGGCGGCCCATATTTTTAGCAGAACGTATGAATACTGACTAACACCTAAACGCCAGAACATACGCACTTTAGCATGCAATTGTTAATACTATGTGGAAGTGCTGAGCATGGATTCCCCCGAGGTTGTAACTATTAGGAAAACAATACCTCAGTGTCAGCAGGTTAGGTGGTTAGTGTGGGTGATTCCAGTTCCTAGCAGGAAATGGTATCATATTGATTTGTGAAATGCTTTTCAAATGCTGTCTCAAAATTCAAATTAAGGGTCGATACCAAATGCGGGTCTAGCATTTCTTATAAGGGGACCGCCAATGCCGGATGAGCAGCGACCAGCATGAGTTAAGAGGTTGATTTTCGCAGGTGTTTAAAAGGAGTCCAACAAAGGGTAAATCTAACCTTTGGCCCATGTACAGTTTGAAAAGAGGGCGACAATTTTAAGTGGGAACAAAAATGTTTTTTGCTGCCTTGAAAGACTATTCCACCAAAAAATTAAAATATCGCCATCCATCTGACAGCCAGAAGGTCTGAGCGTAGAGTTTTAAGCTGTCGTTACTCTGAGCTTTTGGTTGACAAACTGTTCATTTCCCTGATAAAAAATAAAACAAATTGCAAAACGAAACTGGCGTAACCAGAAGGGCCAGAGGACCATGCCCCTTCCCCAATCGAATTCCTAAAATATACACCTAACACCATAGTATTGTCCACGTACACCTAAAAGAAGTGCAAATCATTCGTATACGTTTATTATTTGAGTCTCTAGGAAGTGAGCCCCCCCCCCTCCCTCAAATAAGAAAAAAAAAAAAACAGAAACAAAAACAAAATCATTTGAAAATCTATTCGATGTTTGACTAATTTCCATGAATTTGGCAAGAGTATTGTCGTCAATTGTCTCACTCACGAAAACTGTCCAAGCTTGCTGTTCTAAACTCTTTACAACTACAATCTAGGTGAAGATAAACTTGATTCTACTGACTGCCCTTCTTATATTGGAGTTGATATCTCAAACAACATTTCTTAGAGGTAGCATATCAACCGCATTACTTCCTCAGCTAATACGTCCTTAGGCTTTGTGAAAAGGAAACTTTACTCCTGAACAAGAAATATCAAAGCCAATGCCTATCTCCTACTTGCTCGAACATTACTAGAGTAGTTCTTTTGTCCGGTATCCTTACACTGCCCCCTCAATAAAATTGAGCAAGTTCAACATAGGGCTGTTAGGTTTTTGTAATGATTACTCCGCCCACAGCAGTGTTTCAGAAATGTTAAGGCAGCGGCGTAGCTACGGGGGTGGCATGAGGCGATTGTCCCCTGACTCTGAAAAATGAAAAATTCGGAAACTTGCCATTTGCGACACCCAAACGGAATTGAACTGGGCCGATTAATAAAGGCGCACCTTGTTCAAGGGTGCCCCGGAGACAGTTGTGGCAAAGGGTAACCTCATTACCCCACGCTTCAACAAGGACACTCTCCCGACCCCGGCTAGCCTGCGGAGCAGACTTTGTAGTAGCCGAAAGATGGCGCTCTCTCAAAATCATAATACACCCAGGTCTCTAAACAGTATAATACACAGTCTGCAAATCTTCGCCCAGTTTCCATTTAGAGGAATCCCGCATTTTGAGGGACGAATTACTAAACATGAGATGGACACGTGGTGCACGAAACAAGTATGAATAGTGTTTTTTCGTACATAAAACTGGTACAACGAACGGCGAACAACCTAATTAGCGTTTGTACGTGGAAACTGTGTAAAAAGGACGAAAGTTCGATGCACATATATTACCTATTAAGTGAGATATAATTCAATATTTTAATTTTTGTCGTGACGTCGTTTTTTGGTGATCGTAAGTGAGATTCGATAGAAATTTGGCAGGCTTTTGTATACCGTGGGTATGTCATGTAACTTAGTTGGAAGCTTTGACTGCTCAGCAGTGCAGCCGTTGAAAGACTTATATGGTATTATTTATAGTAGCGAAAGTAAGATTTTTGATTTTTGAATGTAGTAGCTGAAACGCAAACACAATAGCCTGCTTAGAGCAGGCTAGACTCCGGCCGTTCGGCGAAACCAAACTATTAACTGCTTCCCGAAGAAGCTATACGTCCACCAAAGGACAACACTTGACCAACCTCACGGCCCTCAGACCATTTACATTATTGGTCAGTCGTGTATGTCTCCGTTCTAGACTAGATGAAAAGAACAGATACTACACAGATACTACAGGACACCATGTAATTTTATGTCTGATTTTGGGGACACCCTTAAAAGTTTAAGCAAAAATTTAATTTTCATTTGTGAAAGAGGAACAAAATCTACACAGTGTGGTGAAAGTTCCATTCAAATCGGACATGTATTTCTTGAGATATCAGTAAATGAAGTCAGTAGATTTGTGTTCAAAAGTGAGTTTGAGGGAAGCAGAGCTTTTACCACTTCCTCACATTGACAAGGAATGTTTTGTTTCCCTTTGTTTTATCAGACTGTTGTGCTGACCTTTAGGTTAATTGATGTATAACCTCCCTTTGGGGGATGCAAAGTTTGTAAAATTCTCATGCCACTTATACAATCACATTTTAATAATATGGGATTGTTGAGGAGAAAATCCAGTATAAAGTTTAAAGAAAAACAAAAGACTGCCCATTAATGTAGGGATGTGATGTCATGTGTGCTTGCTTCAAGTTCACTTTTGTTGAAAATGAGAAAACTTTACATGTTCATATCTTGAGAACCACACATCGGATTTCAATGCAAATTTCACCAAAATGCTCACAATAAGTGCCCCTCTAACATACCAAATCCTGTCGTGACCTTAAACCCTTCTTTTAATAATATGGAAGTTAATTCGGGTAAATTATTGTAGGTTTATAGTCCTGCTTTCATGATTAGGTGATTTAAAAAAAATCCGATTTTTCAAATAAACTTGGACAATGAATGAGGAATAGACTCTTTATGTAAGTCTCACAACAAAAACCACCATTTTTCTTGAATTCTTACGCCTACTTGGAAACTATTACGGATAGCTCCATGCTCTTAACTTCTTTAAGATGACTTACTAAACGTTTTTTTTTTTTCTTGAAAAAGTGACGTCACCCTCTAGATTTGATTGTTCTGATCAAGTCGGCCTCAGTCGGTCGCATATACGAGAGGAATGCCTGAATGAGCGATATAGCTGGAATAATTTGGGGAAATAATTTCTAGAAAAACAGTTAAAAAAGAAGGCAGAGATCAATTTGCACATGTTAAGTATTATGGCATGGGAGGTTGAATAAGAAGTAAAACAAAAAGTATACGGCGTCCAAAATCGGTCCGGCCAATGAAAAGAATTAAAAAGTCGTTTAATGTGGCTCAAGCAAAATTTAAAAAGATATAAAATTTAATGACGGACATTTTTTATTCTTTTGTCCTTGTGTTAAGTTATAAAAAAAACATGGATTCTTCTTCGATCTACAACTGTTACCGTGTCCCCATAGTTTTTCTGTGGTGCACACCTCGCAGTCTTTCTACTGTGTTAACCAAGTGTATCAGCTTCGTTGATGACATCAAGATTTGGTTCGAACCTTACAATTGCGCCTGAGGGGATCATGATCAGCGGGTGGAAGAAATGGACTGTTTTGAAAAATGGACCCATGGTTAATTTTTGTGAGGCTAGCGTTATTTGCAAGACGAGCCTCAGAATAGAAAACCCAGATTCAATACACCAAGCCAGTAATGGATGGAAGAGAAAAAAATGACGTATCTTTTCGTGGAAACGATAGTAGTAAAAATAGTAGTTGATGATGAAGATGACGATGACTATTACGATGACGATGACGATGGCAATACGATGACGATACGATGATGATGACCATTAATCCCAACTCTAACACTGTCCCAACCCCACCTTAATCCTATTTCGAGACTCACCCTAACCAAATGCTGTGGAGATACTTTTAGACGAAAATGAACAATTTAAGCCTATGTCCAACTACCACAACAACACAACATCAACGACGACGATGACGACCACATCAGGAACAAAAATAAAAGCATATATCATGCACAGCAATTGCAAAAAAGTGTTCAAAGGTGCTGCTGATACAAAGGCAAAACAGTAAATAAAAGACAACGTACAGCAGAACACTTACTAAAACTCATGGGAGCCAGCAAAATAAATACTTAACATGAAAAACAAGGAAGATAAGTTAAGAATAAATGGGAGCCAAAAAAGGAAGCAAAAAGCTAAGAACGCTTAAACGTAGGCTTAAGATTAAATTTTTAAAGTTTGAGTAAATAAAGTAATAGTAAAGGAAAGGTAAAAAAGTAACGAGTCTTAATTGAATGTATTGTGCGAAAATTCAGTTGAAGGAGTTGTAACATTTCCACGCGGGGCAGCCTTACTTTCCAAACAAACGATACCGAACAAGGAGCATATGCTGTACAACCTGCTTACGTTATATCCATACAAGATTAAAAAAGCCAATTGTTCTTCCTTGTATCACTTGGTGTTACGACATTGACAATTGCTATTGCGCAAGTTCAACTCACGAGGTTGGGTCATATTTAATAGTACGGTCCATCCCTGTTTGTGAGAAGTAAATACATTGTCATATACAGGTACTTTTTATTTCCACCAAATCGGATGGTGGGGTTGTGCCAAATACCGTCCATTTCTAGTCGTCCTGGCAATTCTTCCGATGATCAAAGTATATTAAAAGCAAAAATTAACTGAGGTGAATGCAACGAAACAATGGAACGATGTTGGAAGACTTGAGATATTTTTCATCTTCCAATTTTGTCTGATTCCTTTTGAGAATTTTTTTTAGATATGAAAAAGTATTGACTTTTCCTTCTTATTATTGACAATTATCAAAAACCAACAATTCCCCCCCCCCCCCCCCCCTTGTCCAAACGTCTTAAAGTCGTATGAAGAAATTGGAAGTTAAGTTGAAACACATCGTTGACTTGTACACAAATCTTCCAATATCGTCCAAATTCCACTGGTAATAACTCAGCAAGCACAATACAACTTTACATTTTTAATTTTGTAAAAACGTTTAAAAGGTTTTATTGCTGGGAATCAGCTGGCAAATAGTCAGTGATAAAAGCAATAATTACAGGGCCTGATCACAGGCTTGGGGGACCTAAGGGAAAGGGTATCGTGCGTCCCTTAGAAAATTTTTGACTTAACATTTAAGTACCTTCAGATGTAATCTGGTGTAATATTAAACATCAATTAAAGTCATCATTTTCCTTTCCAGGTAAATATGGACAGTAACCTATTTTTCCTTTTTTAATATTCTTTTTTAAAATTCGTATTGGGTGGACGAGAGCTATGGCTATAGGGTTCCCATATTTATTTTCTGGAAGGGAGAACACACAAGGATCAAACACGATGAAAATGTTTGGTTTTCAAGGATATCTTGATGTAAACTGATACAGTGGCGGATCCAGAGGGGGGGGGGGATGGGGGTATGCATACCCACCCCCCCCCCACCGGGATGGTAAAAAAATTGCATAGATAGCCAGGCTAATTGTAACCTAGGCCTACACTCTAAAATCAAAAGAGTGAACTTATTCACTCTTTGATGGAGTGAAAAGTGTAAATTCACTCCATTAGAGTGATGATTCACTCCAAGAGGAGTGAAGTTCCCTCCGAAATTCACTAGATGAAGAGGGAAAATTCACTCTTCCACGAGTGCCTGCAATGATTGTTCTTTTTTAAAGAGCGATCACCGTGGGCACTCCATCAAGAGTGAAACTTCGCTCGTTTTAAGGGAATTTCACTCTTTTTGGAGGGAACTTCACTCTTTTCGGAGGGAACTTCACTCCTCTTGGAGTGAATCATCACTCTAATGGAGTGAATTTACACTTTTCACTCGATCAAAGAGTGAATAAGTTCACTCTTTTGATTTTAGAGTGTAATTACTTTTTAAAAATACAGTGATAGTTGTTACATTATTTGATTACCGTATTTTTGTGTCATATTCTTCAATAAAATGAAAAATGTAAATTATAATGTATCTCTCTTCCGTATCATTTGGTAAATTCCCGCTATGTTTACACATTGCGCAATGACGAATCCTAAATCCAGCGTTTTCCGCCAACGGCCTTTGGTAACGCTGTTTGTGACGTCGCATGTGTGTCTATGTCAACACGTGGGGCTACGACTGACTGTCGGATAGTGGGCCAATCGTTGATACGAAGGTTATACGAGATGTTGCAGAGTGTGTAGGCAATACGAGTTGAGATATGAATAAACAGATGAGAAGAAGATTTAGTTCTGATTCAAGATGATTGGCGGTTTTATTCCGTTCGATTAAAAGCCGTCAAAAAGAAAAGAATTGTTAAAATTTAACTATATAAAGATTGACGCATGCAGGTGCTCGTCGTCTGAGGTCTGCTGCACCAGTGTGTGAGTGCAACCAAAAACTTGCAGGCTCGGAGCTTTCATGTCTCGGGAGATCGGAACACATGCAGTCCCCTGATTGGTTAAAAGTTGTGACGCACCAAATTAGATAAATATTAAGGAATGTGCTGATCTAAATGATCAATGAGGAGGATGTAGAGGGTAAATTGGCCACACCTTGAAAATGTGGGATACAGCATACAGGTGGAACCAGGGCGGGGTAGTTTGTCACGTTCACCGGTAACACGTGGCGGGAAACCGGAAGGGCCATGGGAATCTAGGACAAGAGAAAGGGAGAGTTGCTCGTAAATAACAAGATGGCGTTCCTGCTAAAGGTCATGGAGGGTACACCATACTACATGACACTACGTACAGTTTACACATGGCATAGCCATGTTGCCATGTTGCCTAAAACCTGTGACGGTAATAGATTACACCCGGTATTAAATTCACATTGACCGTATAGTCCGTTGAAGTAATAATTACCCACACTTTCAAGACCATGTTTTGAAAGCTTGGGATTTTCATAGTGGTTTAAAATAGTGGCTTAAAACATTTAGCACCATGTTGAATCTCGCCCCCCTTTTTTCTTAGACACCCAGGCGGGGCAGGGGGCTCTGAAAATGAAGAATTCGGAAATTTGCCAATTGTGAGACCAGTCTACTGTGTGGTTTTGACAACTCATGAAATTACGAAATTCCCAATCAATTTTCTCTAACTTAAGCTCCATATTCGTCATTATCTGATTCAAGAAAGCAAAATTTTCAGCTCTCTTCGCGCGCCGCAAATTGCAATTCCTTAGCAGAAGTGGTCGCTCATACCTTCACTTTGGTAAACTTTTCCGAGCTCTGGGTGTGACAAAATCGGAAATTTGCTACACTTGTGACACCAGATCACCAAGTGACACCAGATCACCAAGTGACACCGTTAACTATTTACAGTGCTATTTTAATAAATTTTCTTTCATGGAATTCCATATTTTCTCCAATATAAGCTCAAAAAATGTCGTCGGAGAGCCTCATTACATAGGCGTTGGATAACATTATGTAGGAACAACGATCTTTGGTCGCCGCCCAACCTCAGATTTGCCGATAGAAAATGCAAATTCTTCAGTAATTCCCCAACTGTTCAAATTTCCTTGCAGGAAACCCAGCATCCAAACTTTTCTGAAACACAAGCTCCATATTTTCAAATATTTGTAATGCCCCTAGTACAGTGGTAATCACACTTAAAAATATGGTAAAATTTGGATGCTTGCCCACCACCCCCATTTTTCATTTCCTGAATTCTTATAGGCATCAGAGACTAAACAACATACATAACTATGGTGGCGCTTCGCTCAGTGTACATTTGATACCCAACCACATGCAGCCACCCCCCCCCCCCACTGAAAATTCCTGGATCCGCCACTGAACTGATAGTGCAATTATATTTATTGCTTTACCCAGATTGTCAGCCAAATGCTAAAAGGTAATATAGAGACATCAGTTGACAATGCAACATGATGGATTAGCCCAATGTCCCAGACTTGGAGCCAATAGGTCATGAGCTGGAAGCAGCTGGAAGCAGCTTCTACGAAGCTTCTCCGCAATGCTGTTGGGCGCACAAGGTTGGTTTTATCACCAGGAAAGCTAGGCACAAAAATATGAGAGCTCAGACCATAATTTTCCTCATGACAACAGTCTGTACTCTTATATACGTCACGGAAGGTACTACAAAGTTTGTGGAAGCCCCCTGCTCTCTGAGACAATCAAAATATGATAAACTACATAGAAAGCGGTGCATTCATGTTTAGTGTAGGGTGAGAGTTTAGAATTGTGGTGGATGACTATCTAAGCTAAGCCCCACCATTAGTTGTGGCTGAGCGCACCGGAAATGCTTGGCCGAAACACTGACTTCCCAGATCACCGGAAATGACATTTTTGAACCAGTCTGAACCACTGATCTACATACCTGGATAGAAGGCGTGCACGTAACTGCGTATTGACAAATTGAAGCAACCGGAAGTCTCGTGGTGGCCATTTTGCAGGTGGCAAAAACATTCAGCTTTCACTGATTCGTATAGCCGTATGTGCATTCAGTGACTACTGACAAACTGTTAAACGAGCTACATTTCTTGACTTTCTGACTGAAACGTATACATTGTATGCAGCCTAAATGAAGACAACAGAAATGCCAAGATTAAATCATGTCATTCTTTTAATTTCAATTATGCAGCAACAGTTTGCAAGTATGTGAAGTTATAAACATTGACGAATGTGCTGGTTTCATGGTAGGCCTACCGTGACCGTTAAAATGGGAGTACTTCAGGTTCATGCTTTTACTGACAAGACACCCCAGCAAAGCCTCTCACAGTTGAAGTCTCCTCTACACAGTATCCCTAGTAATAAATTAATGAGACACCCAGTTACAAAGTCACTCCTGAAAAACTCGCCACCTAAAGTCTGACCTTGAAAAAGGTCCTCTGCCGGACAAGCCAGCTTTCCACGAGGCTAAGTCCGTCGCCTACGACAAGATTATAATGTTCTATGCCTCCTAAAGACTCACCCTCCTCAAAATAACCATTTTACTGGTAACATTCTCATAAGGGAATCCTACGGGACCCATTTCATAGACCCTAAGGGGTTCATATGTGGTATTGCACCTGGGATGATAAAGACCCATGGGCAGCCCCTTAAGTGAATCCAAATGACCATATGAGAAACTGACTCAGTTCTAAGGCCCATTCAAACAACTGATAGTGTGTGTGAGAATATGGGTCAACTTTAATCCTGTAATATCGCTCGTGCTTGTGGGCTACCCATATGGGCCACTTATCAATCTCGGTAAATGCCCCCACCGGTATAGGCTTAAATACCCATAAGGGTTAGTTAGTTAGAAAAGATTTAACCGACCGTCACACCAACACGAATGTGTTATATATATATATATATATATATATATATATATATATTTTATATATATATATTTTTTTTTATATATATTTTTTTAAATATTTTATTGTTTAAATTTTTATCTTATTATTTCCCCCTTTTTTCTTGGACTGATGCCCTGTACATGGCCTTTATTTTGTTTTTCTTTTGTATTTTATCTTTTTGTATTTTGACTCCCCTTTTATCCTTTTGCTTTTTCTACTAGGACCTTAAAGTTTTTACTTTTTACTCCCTTCTTGTGCATTTAGCCTTGTATATAAGTTTAAATCATTTTATTGGTCATACAGTTGGCGGAGGAAGACTGAATAAATAGTCGAAAGCTTCCAACAACACCGTGAATCTGGTGCATTTGCTTTGGGTACGTAGTTGAGTATGGTATTTTCTACTCCATATATATATATATATATATATATATATATATATATATATATATATATATATATATATATATATATATATATATATATATATCACTAATTCGGCACTTAATAGGGGGAAAGTTGTTGTTAAAAAGTCGACCTTAGGGGGAAAAAATTTTGGGGCGAAATATACGTTTCGCCTTAACGTTTCTACACACTTTTTGTATAGGAATACGTAAACGGACAAGGGCGCCCTCCTAGATTTACAAAGTAGAAGCATTTACTTCAATGTTGTCAAATTTACGGACACCTAGCTGTTTACACGAACGGATGGCTGGCCATTGAAATAACGTTGTTTATATGTTTCGACGTTAGGGCGAACTCTTCCTCTTATGTATTTCTTTGTTATTTTTTCGCCCTATGTACAAGCAGATATAACAATTTCCCCCTAAGGTGGGAATTAGCGTTATATATATATATGTATATATATATATATATATATATATATATATATATATATATATATATATATATATATAAATATATATATATATATATATACATATATATATATATATACATATATATATATACATATATATATATATATATATATATATATATATATATATATATATATATATATAGTCATAGGTCAAATGCGGTACACTAAATCCTCCTAGTAGTCTTACGACAGACGGGGTCAATACCGTGGGCATATTCTGCAACCCCCAGCCCACATGAGACCTTACCCATAAGGGACTTATATAGGTTTACTACGGTAACTATGTTTAATAGTCTCGTTTTTTAACATTTTTCTTAAGGGACCGTGGACTTTATAGAGACTGGGGCAATTTCGTTAGGGATAACTTTGTTACGGGTGGCTTTGTTGGCCAAGCAGGGGACTTTACCAAGGATAATTTTAGTAGGGGCGACTTGAGTGACTGCAATTTTCCCCACTGTGCCATATACAGGCACGGATCTAGATATACCAAAAAGGGGCTGACTTAACTTAAGCAGGGGTGTGAGGGAGTTGTGCTGTATTACTAATTTTCCGTTTGTTTTACTATGTTGATGTTGCAAGAAAGGGGGAATATGAGGTTGTAAAAGCCCCCTTTAGATCCGCGCCTGATATACGGTTTATTGACCACCATGAAGCAGTCGGCACTTGGCTTGTACTATTAAATAACTGCAGGCCTCGCTTCACTTGGACAGTGAAATATTCAGCAGTATTTCTGAGAAAGAGTTGATTACTTCGCGTGGTTGATTGATTTCAACCTATGGAGAGAAGCTCTTAATTCAGTTGCAACTGAACCATGGTTACAGCCCTAAATTCCGACACCCCTATATTCTGACAAATCCATTGCGTTCCAACATCCGTATGTTCCAAAAATCAGGCCGAAACCACCATTATGTCATGGGTGGCGGTTGGGGCACAAAATGAGGGAAAAGTCCAAGGATAGAGGTCGGAGAAAAAACCGCTATTTTTAGTTGTTTTTTGCACTGCAAGGTTGGGTCTGACCCCACCCCCCCCCCTTCATGTGGCTACGTAACGCCACTGCCGACAACTCGAGATCGTTGATGAATGTAGATATTGTCGGAACATACGGATGTCGGAACTGTATGGGTGTCAGAGTGTAAGGGCAGTTACGGTGGCACCCCAATCACTTTTCATTCATTAAATGAAATGAAGTCACTATGACAGGACCGGAATGAATTGAGGGGTATAGTTGTCAGGGGAAACTTTGTTAGAGGGGGATTTTGTGTGAGCGACTATGTGGGCTTGATTTATAGGGTGGAACTCGACGCCCCCTCCCCACTTTTTATTGAACTTGCACTTATATATAGTTGTCACTGTGAAAGACTGAGGACTGACTCATACTATTACGCCCTATATAGCTCGCCACTCAGTCAAGTTGATCTTCAATCCACCACGAACTGCACTAAGTGAAAGTTTTGCCCTCAGTATAACATAATCTTGTTCAGTTTTTAAAGTAATTGATATTTTCTGTTGAAAATGAGCACATTTCATAACATATTTGGCCTTATTTCAAGCAAAAACGTCAAATTATCAATTTGCCTATCCAACTGTGTGGAGAATGGCTCTGTTGCACGACGCTTTTGCCACACACAATATGGTCGCTCTGTTGCTTCAATTTTTCGGCATCACCTTCTATCCAGGTATGTAGATCAGTGTTCTGAACTGAATTACTTACGTTTAATTACACCTTACCAGCTTACTGCATATAAATGTTGCTTAATACGGTTTAAGCAGTGCTACCAGCGTTAGCGTTTTGGGGGTACATTTGTCGTTTTTTGACTCTTTTAGCGGTTAAGGGTACATTTTTTCTAACTTGATGGAATCTACCGTTTTTGCTCAAAATTGATAAAAATCGCATTATTTGTGGGCTTTCGTAGGTGTTCGAGGGCAAATGGTCACTTTGGAACCAACTCAAGTCCATTATTAAAGTTCAATTTTTACGATCCGTGGGCCTAGTCTTTACACATTACAGTACCGTACAGTAGCCTATTCATTTTTCGTACACTTAACAGCTGCACCTTTCTGTGCGCATGGTGCCTGTTTTGAATAGCATAATGTTAAACGTATACGTATAGTTGTTTTGCATGAGCTAAAATTGCAGTTGGCAACTGACTGTCATGTTATGGCAATTCAAAAGACTGGTAATTTGTGTCACTTTGTCTTTCTGCCAAAATCCTCAATTAATTTCCTCATCCTATATTTCTTGATTAACCATGATTGTAAATTGTTATTAAAACATGATCACTAAACTGTAAGACGGGGTTGCCAACCAAACATTGTAAAAGTGAAAAACTCGGATCTAGCGTTGATTGGCGTTTTATTGTGGTAAAGCAACCGTTTTGGGCCACTAGTCGCTGGTAACCCTGGGTTTAAAGGAGCAGTCGCCAAACTTATTTTGAAGAAAAAGTTAAATAACACAATTTTCGTCTTATTTTTCTTCAAAGTATCTTTCATTAAATTTTATGACTTAACATTGCATATTCAAGGTAAACCAAACAGTTATTTCTAATAAATTTCACATCTGAAGAGAAAAAATGTTGTCACATAACTCCCAACAGCCAGTCATGAAACTGGACAGTCTACTATACACTACTTCAATTTGGAATTACTGCTCTTGCCATGTAAGGTAATTCATATTTCGGTGAAAATGTAACTGGGGCACGTGAAACCTCCCTCCGGGGCGACGCCAATGAAGCTACTAGGTTTTCCTGTGCTTTTTCAAGTATTTGCACTCAACGCCAAAGTACTTACACTGATATATTTGGCTTTAATACTTGTACTCCGCTCAGGAAGGATTGCCGTTCTCTCTCATCAATATGCGGTGCATTCCAGGGATAATGAGGCCGACTGCATGGTCAAGTGGTTAGAGCATCAGACTTGCAGTCAGGATCTCGGGAGTTCGCTTCCTTGTCGGGTTATAGACTTCAAAAACGGAACCTACTGCCGTTGTCACTGCTTGGTGCTCAGCATAAACAATTGGGTTGGGAAAACAAGCCAGAGAGCCACAACTGACCGGCTCGACTTGAACCAATTGGTTGGAGAACGTGGGCCGTAAACTTGCATCTAACCAATCCAAAACAATGCCAATCCATAAAAACCGACACCGACAAACACCACTGAATTTACCCATGATTGCCTTGAAACAAAGAGTGTTTCTTATTTCTAATGGCCCCAAGTACAGTTAGCAGTTATTTAACTTGCATTCTATACAAATTAATAATCTCTCCAATCCCATAGAATTGTGAAATATTGTCCAGATAGGCCTACCGTTTAAACGGTTCCTGTAAATATAATTAATCAACTCTCCGTTCGTAGTCGTGTTTGTCGATGAGTGATTTCACGTCCCAATTTTGCACAACACCCGTATCTCTGCATTTTCAACAGAGAATATTAAAATCCTCCTTTTGATTTACTGTAGCAGATATGAGTGGATTAAATCCCAACTTGAGAAGCCAGAACCGGAAAAGAAACTCGTTTTCATTAAGGATTGTGCGTATAACATCAACGGAGATCTTGCTTTTGAATATTCGCCCACAGTAAAGAGTCATCACACCTTCATTATACGAAACCCACTTTACATGAACCCGCCGTCCTTCAAGCGGGCTATTACGTCTGATCCTCACTTCAATCATCTTCCTATGGGAAGCAAATTCACTAAAAACGTGAATATAATAGACCACTACCCATTTCATCCAGTCAAGACATTTTATCACCATGTTCATCATTTATAGAAAGCTGTAAGAAGCTCACATGGCTATAATCCACTTGTCGTTGACGCAGACGAACTTTCCAGGAGACCAGATATACTGCTCTGAAAATGTTTCAGCGCAGTTGACTTTCCTTGGAAGGAACAGCCTCTTGCATGTGATGCCGGTGACGTAGTTTTTTGGGGAAGCTGTCCTAGGACAGAAAAATCTGGTTATGCACTCGGTTTTTTTTGGTCTGATGCTAGCTGAAATGGTCCGTGACGCATACGGACACTATATACACGCACGTAAGTGCAGAGAGTTCACACTCCGAATAAAGGTGCACGAATACGTACCAATACAACTCACAGCAACCTACTCAGTGGACAGCGAACGATAACGCTGCGGTGTGGAGCGAACCAAATAACGGCTGTACGGAAGTTGATAAGTGCCATCTCTACGGTCGGAGGGTTTCTTCGAACTTTCAATGGTCATTTTCGAAAACATTTCGAAAATGGTTTGGGGGATAACGGGGGTGATTCATGTAGGGGTGAGTCCGTTCTACCACTATGCTTCTGCTGACCTGGGGAAATTGGTACTGGGGCACCACAGCCCCGAAAAGGTCCGAAAATTTGCGTAGCATATATATATATAGCGTACAAATTGCTACTTTCAACGGTCATTTTGGCATTGCGACTTTCAACGGTCATTATGGTAAATTTTTCAAAAATTTTTCGCCGGACTATGGGGATGATTCATGTAAGGGTGGGTCCATTCTATCACCATGCTTCCGATGAGCCGGGGGCAAATTGTCACAGGGGCTCCAAAGCCCCGAAAAGGTCAGATAATTTATTTCTATAAGGTGGGGCTATGGTTGGGATGGGTACGTTACTTGCAAGGATGGGACCGGGACCCTCTATATCTTCACAACTTTATTACGATAAAAATGAAATAATGCACTTTTTTCGCATGTAAAGTTTTGAATTAATAACTCACCCACATTTTGCGCGATCCTAACAGAACAATGCCAGTCAAATTGGGCACCACTATAACTTTAAGGGTAATTCGTTCTCACTTGTGCTCTACTCTAGTTTTTTCCGTGTGGTTTCATTTTTATTCCACCTTAGGGTGGTCAGGCACAATAGAGCTATTTTCCGTCGTCTATGTACTTCGGTCCGGGTGCACTGTACCCATGCGGGCTAAAGGAACGACTGGCGGGAAAAAAATAATGCCTCCATGGTACTGTTCGTAGTCCACATTATGTGTGTATGGGACTATGATTTGGGTTTTTTTATTTGTTTTTTGTTTTTTTTTTTCTTTTTGTAAAGGGGTCTACTAGCATAAGCTTTACTTTCTCAGTCCTCCTCCACCGCCTTGTTTAAATGTTGTATCATTTTTTATTTAAACTGTGGAAATAAACTCAAACTCAACTCAGATATTATCCTGGTTTTGCCGTAAGGGCAGGCCGGTTTTGCGATGTGTGTACAGGGCATTTGCAGAGATTCCGAGCCCACAATTACCCAACGGTGGCATACTAATGAAAACGCTAAACTGTGGAAACTCTCAGTTGTAGGCTAATTGAAAACCCCAAAGACCTGACAAATCGCTTGCATAAGATTTATTCGATTTTTTGTGTGGATATTCACTGGGTTCCTTCGTAGACAACTCTTTTATTGGTAAATGCATGGCAACGGTGGTCGAACTTCCTCATTATGCGTTCTTAACGGATATCCTGTCTTGTAGTTAGAGAGATAGTATCTTTGTGCGAACAGGGAGGTGTGATCTAGTTACACCTCCCTGGTAAGATGGGGTGGGATTAAAGACAGCAGATATTTTGAAGTCAGCCGCGTAGCCACAGAGTGCCTAAGGCCGGGCCTAGCGCCCCCCCCCCCCCCCGACGTTGTTCAGACTCCCCAGACTTTTTGCGTCCTGATAAACATTGTTCCTCTGGCATTATGTATGTCATGTATGTCACTTATGTCACTTGAAAATTCGGCCACAACGAGAGAGAGACAATAGTTTAAGGTCACGGGGTGCTACGTCCGCAAATATGCCCCGAATGGAGCACAACGATAAAGGGTTAAGAACGCCTAAAATTCAAAATTGAAACAAGGGACTGCTGCGTAGTATTAGATAATGCCACCGCCTAACCATTTTCATTCATTAATTTTTCTGTGCGTCTCCAAACACAAAAAATTGACAATTAACTTGTATTAGGCAACAATCCTCGACAAAAAAAGGTGGGAAAAACAAGTAAAACAGGCAATGAACGGATCATTATCCCCCATCACGCCCCCAATCAATCTTGTGGCAGCCCAAGGCGTCCTGAAACTTCAACCTTGATACGGGATCGGGATTTGTCCCATCAGGGACTTGCAACTCCCTGATCCCATGTATTTTTGTCGAGGATTGTAGCTAGCGTAGCCATATACATCTTTTATGCATGCATGTGTGTGCTGTGTGGGGTAGGGTGGGAGTAGAAGTTTTACAAATGAGTCAAGATATTGTACAGTAGTTACTAAAATTTTCTTTGTTTTGTTCCTACTAATATTTTTTTTCTTAAAACAGAAAGAAATAGCCCTGGTTTTATTCCTTTACTGGGCAAAAGTCAAGACCAAAACAAGAGAGTAAAAGCATACAGTTGATTTTAAAAGCAAGCAAATCCCCCCCCCCCCCCCCTTAAGGTATCCATACAATAGCAATTTCAGTGGGAACTTAGAATGGCAAATCGTCATTTTGATTAGGCATAAATCAAACTTTATACAAATAAAAACCATGAGTCATTCAATTGAGAAATTTTGCATTTGTTTTTCTTGACATGTGTGTGATTAATTAAACATAATTGATGTTCAGGTTTTAGATTTTCGTAGTTTAAATCAAAGGACCAATCCTCTGACCCCAAACTACACTTCTTGTGTGGGGTAACAGGAACTCCGACTCAATTGGCTCGGCATTTTGATTGAATGCTAATTCAAACAGTGCAGAGCAAAACAGTGCAAGACACCAAAGCTTGTATTGCACAGCATTAACTACGCCGAGTGTTTTGATTACATACATACTCACCCTGAAGCAATAAACCAGGCTGAGATTGTGTCTGGATGAGGATGAATTTCAGACAATTGCGGAAGGGGCTTAAGTAAGAAAGTTAGGAGCATTGGTACTGTTTGGGGTGAGAGAATTGGGCCTTTAAGGCATGCATGGTAAGACTATTTCCAAGTATAAAACCGTTAAATGGCCAGCTGGTGCAATAAACGGAGGAACAAACGACGCTTTGACGCAGTGGAGAACCTTTTCGACCACCCTGTTTAGACTCTAGCTGTCAAACAGGTCCCTCTTTGGCATGCAGTAAACATTCATAGTGGAAGTATAAATTTCCAACCATGTGTTTCAAAAAATAAGGGATATTTAGCTGAAATTAACAGGGCCGAAGACACTGAGAAGTTCCATTTCCGCAATCTGAGAGGCATTTTTAGCCAAAATTTTCTCTGTACACTATGCGCCGACCAATGATGGCGCTCAGCTTAGAAAGTGTTATTTCCCCCCCCCCCCCGACATCAACCTTTGCCCCCCCCTCAGACCCCAACTGAAAAAGTCTGGTTACGCTACTGCAAATCTGCAATGAACAGCGCACTACTTAAGATATCAGGCTTTATAAAACAGAACAGTAATTTGTGCACAATGCGATTTTACCAATGCACTTGGTTGTTATCTTCAACCATTCTCCTTCAAGACCTAGAAAATAGTGTCATTTATTCCATTGAAAGAGGAAATGGAAAGGCAAAAAAATTGAAAACGCCCAGCAACAATTGGGGGAAAAACAAAAGAAGTTAGTTGAGACTTAGAAAAATGATTTAGTCATCACTCAGTTTGATACGTATGCATGAAAAAAGGAAGTTAATTTTCAATGCTCCCAGCTCTACCATGCGTTGTTGGTAATCCTGCATTCTGATTGGTTGAGCAGAGATCTGTAATTTCACTACTCACGGTCAATAAACGTTTAAAGAAAGTGATAAAGGTAAAGTTTTTCACACATTTTCAGTGGTACTGTAGGAATAAACCACATTTGTCTGATCATTACTGTCTCATAAGCCGTCTTGACTCCAAATTAGCAACATAATGGACTCGACTTCGCCTCGACCCTTATTTTGCCAACTTGGAGTCTGGACGGTTTATTATTTATTATAAATGCGACTTATCCCTTAAATATCGGTACCACCACTTCATTGAGATTTTAAGTCAATTTGAAATATCCCGCAGGTGCACTTTCGTTTTAGTATTTATGTATAATGGGCCTATGCTGACATGAAGCAGTTCACTCACCCAAAATGAACAGAATTCAAGAGATGAACATATCGCTCTAATGTGGTTTCAATAAAAATGGTTGTTCTGTTAAAAAAAACATATTTTAAAGGTATTTCATGAAAAGCACTATTAGATATATGATCATAATACTATGGAAAGGTGCAGCTACATACATCCAATATGACTTGCCATCGGACGGCTCTTTACAAAAATTAAGGGGTAAAATAGTCATCTGGGGGCCTCGATCTACAGTGCAGCGAGATTAGGCATTTAACATTTCAAAAGAAATTTACACTTTTCAATGGCAGAAGAAATCCTTTTTCGACTTTTGGTACATACTTTCAACGTTTATGTAAAAAAGCACAGGAGGGTCGTTCGCAACTCCCCCCTCACTTGGTGATGTCCTTGGATCTTGCGAGTATGAAAATTTTATATATTTTAATTCGTTGAGTTCGCCTGCTGCAAAAGGACCTTTAGCTGGGAATGACAACATGACAATGATACTGATAAATCAGTTCGCATAATCTCTGATAGCACAGGAACCGGTACCTTCCATGTATCCCTACGGCACCCTTAATCCCCACACCAGGATGACACTCATTCAGTGAACTAAAAGAGGCGATAATTAACCCTGGGTGTCACCTATCAATCAGGGACACGCCACTTGTTCTCTCTCTTTTTGCTTAAACTAATGTTCCCTATTTATTTCCCCAATGTCACAGCCTCATTGTAAAAAAAAAAGAATGTGGATATATTTTAGTCCGCCTTGAAACCCCCCCCCCCCCTACCCTTACAATTATTTTGTCCGCTCAAGATTCGCCTGAATCGCGTCACTGCGGTCCTGTAACATATTGTATTTGGTCACACAATTTGTTATTATAGTATTTGGCCGGGAGGGAACCACCAAAAAAGAATAATGTGAATTTTTTTTTTTTGTCGGCATCTTAATTGTCTCAGAATTCTGACTAAAATAACTCATAATCCTAAGATAATTAAGATGCGAACAAAAACAAAAAAGTCACCATTTTTTTGTTGTCCCCTCTCGGCCACCGTACAAAATCGATCAGTGAAGCAGTCCAAAAAAGCTTCTGTTTCGTGGGACCAAAAAAACTAGACCCGGACCAAAACATCTAGCTTTTTTTTTGTCCTACCCCAGACCAAAAAAACTAGCTTTTCTTGTCCTAGGACCAAAAAAACTGTTTTACTCCAGTTTTTTGGTTCCGTCGGACAGGGGACCAAAAAAACTGCCACACCGGAAAGGAAATAACTCGTGGCTGGAAGACATCACTTCAGCGAATGGATTTCACACTCAAGACTTGGGAAATTTGGTACCAGCGAGCAGTAGAAAGCTCTACATTCATTTCAGACACCAATTTACCCCTGCCGGAAATAGCTAGTCAGACCCCTGACCTGCAGGAATGCGTGAGAGCTGCCATGCCGTATTACAAGGAGATGTTTGAAAAAAAGAATAAAGATAAATGCATGATGATACCACATTATTCTTGGTTGTCTGTTGATCAAAAATTAAGAAGTTGGACATTGCATTTGAAAAACTTTCATGACGCTAGAAAATTCTAGCAAGTTTTAGCCCTACCAAATTGATCACTATTAATTCTTAATTTATCACTGAACTTCGAGTTCAGTTATTTTGAGATTAATAAGGCTTAAAAACAAAACCAGCAGAATTAACGTACTGTTTGCAAGGTCCACACTCTAAAAATACCGGGCTTAAATTTCACCAAGATTGGTGTAGTATTTACTCCAACATCATCCTGGTTAAATTTTAAGGCAAATCCTGGTTAAATTAACTCACATTCTAGATATTTTTACCAGATTTTGTGTGAGTTTAACCAGGATTTGCATTGAAATTAACCAGGATTGTGTTGGAGTAAATAGAACACCGATCCTGGTTAGATTTAACCCCGGTGTTTTTAGAGTGCATGTATTTATTACAAGACAACTTTCGTTTTATGTTCAAAGCAAAGTTCAGAGTTCAAACGAAAGTCTGTACTTGTTGACCATGTTGGCCATCGACGGACACTGGTGGATCCATGACCCCTTTTAGAGGAGCCAAACTGATGGTGTAGCAATTTGGGGGAGCTGTCCAAGGAAATACTTAAACATTTTCTATAACTGGATACCCTTACACTACACGACTTTGCACACTGCAACTCAGCTCGATCGTCGCTACAGCTGGTTGGCAATGTTAAGACCAGTTCTAAGTAGCACCGACTTCAGTCGGGAAGAATCACCATGTTGGTTCTTCACGACTGAAGTCGACTCGACTTAAAACTGGTCTTGCAACTGTCAATCGCAGTCATAAACTCACGCACATTACACGACTGCTGGAGATACGACGATCGAGTTGAGTTGCTATGTGTAAAGTCGTATAAGTGTGCGGGTACCAAACATGCGGTTCGGTACAACAAAAGTGCGTAATTTTGAAGTTTTTCTCATTTTTGTTTCTACAATAGATAAAATTTTCGTTAAGAAACAATCCTGTACTTTCAGAATAAAGTTAGAACAACCTATTTACAAAAAATTGTAATTATCATAGGTTTTTAAATTTAGTGTTACTTTTCAGCTTGTCTTAAGTTAATAACGGTATTATCGCCATACGTTCAAAAAGTTCCGTTTCACAAATTGAATTGCGGCATGTTAGGGATTTTTCAGAAGTACGGTAGGTCTAAATTGCGGTCAATTATGCAAAATTATGCAATTATGCAAAATCCCGAAACAGAACCTAAATCTCTTTACACAAATGTAGAAAAAATGTTCAATTAATGATATTGCCTGACAGGTGATTTCTAGTATCTACTTGAAGGAGAACTGGTGTCTCGAGTCTGTCCTCATTCATTAGGTCATAGGTAAACAAAGTCACTCATCATCGGTTTGACTTTGAAAAAAAAAAGATATCTCTGATTCATAATTTGACGCAGGTCGGTTACAAGAATTTTCAATAGCTTAGGAATAGTTGGATGGGTAACTGGGTTGCGCATACTCAACGCAATAATTATAATAATGGGGACAGGATGTGTCTCCGAAGTGGTACACTTAGGTGGGGCCATGTCCACCAGCCGTTGGTCAACTTTGACAGAAAGGTGTCCTATATCCCCCATTTTAGGTTTGGACACTTAATTAAATGATGGGTCCCCTATGGGAATCTGGACTTGGGGAAAGATGAACCCGTTGTAAATTGGGGCCTGAGAAATTAGATGAAGTTTGTTCTAATATTTATATGATCTGTTTATTAAACTCACCAACATCAAGGCTAAAGAAGATATCATTCTTGATACTTTTCGCAAGTGCATTTATCTATTCTAAGAATTGACTTTAAAATTTTGAAATCTTTCTAGGCAGAAATGCTTGTATTTTAACCACGTTCAATGCTTTATATGCTTTATAAAAAAAAAATGTTTCATTATCAGAGGCTTCGTGCCCACTGTAGCCTTGGGGCCACCCAGCCCCCAAATAAGGGTCTTTTGCTCACTGCAGGTCCCTTTGTAGTAACACGCGTTATGTGACAATAGGGAAACAATGCGCCCACACATATTCTGCAGGCGTGATTAATCAAATAATCTAGTCGACACCCTTTGTGCTGTGTGTGTACTTTGACGACGAGGATTTGTTTTGAGAATCAAGTGGAAAGTTTTCCATATGTTAAGGAAGCTCGAAATATAAGAAAAGAGTTACAATATTTCCATCTTGTTTACACTTCGTTGCATCCAGGCAATAAATAAAAACTTATGCATGCATTTCAGATCGTCTATATCTGTAAAGGAAATATCAAATACTTTTCTGTGAGAGTAATAAGCTACAATGGGTAATATGCCGGCTATCAATTTCATATCTAGTTTGATCAACTTGAACTTCTGCATGTGCCTTGTTTCCTAGGCACTCAGCAAATTTCTTGTTTATCTGCCCCTGTTTAAATAACTTAAGAGACGAGGGGCACCAGATATCGCTAGGATAACAACAGTATCTCCAAAAGAAGGAGAGTCACGTGTCAAATATTCAATTCTCAATAAGTTTGTGCTTGCACTAAGCCAAGCAAGGATGCTCTCCACTTGCCACTTTCTCATTTACTGTTGACGAAAGAAATATGGGTTTCCGATAGCATTCTGCAGATCCGTGTCTTGTGGGATGAGGTCTAAGGCCGGGTTGTCCAACATACGACCCGTAGGACCACGGTCCAGCCCACCTCAAGGTTACGTCCGGCTCGTCAGGAAAGGTCTATGGTGCAAAGGTTGCAGCAAGCAGATACACTGATCACTTTTGGGATTCCACTACGGCATGCGATTAACTGTTCCAATTTTCGTTGAAACTGCGTAGCCTACATTAAAATAATACTGTTAAATGTCCGTTTGTTTGTTCTCTTGAAAATGCCCGAACTGTGAGATTTTCCTTGTGCACTATCATCCACTCGTAAACATTTTGCATGTTAAGATATTTTTTCTAAAATTTACCCATCTGTTTGATCAAAAACGAAAATGAGTCAGTATTCCTCACACGCAATGATTACATTTTGATGCCTTGGGCTTCGGAAAAAAATTAAGAACTAGTAAAGCCTGTGGTCCCTCGTCCGTCATAACCTTTACATGTTAACCCCTTCTGTAAAAGGTTCGACTGGGCAACCCTGCTCTATGCATGGAGTCTCTGGTAACTCCCTGGTCTAAGTGGACTCTCGTCTAGCAATAACTAGTAGCATTCTTCATTTTTTATTACGCCTATTGGCTCCTGAGGGCCTCTTGAATAAAATAGGAGATTTAAGCAAACATTTACCAATCCTTTTCCTTAATCCTTTTACTTCCAAACCTGCCTACTGGTTTTACGATGTAAATTGCAAGTGTGTCAACATGTTAAATAAGAAAAAATGTTTCCATAACAAAAGCGGGTGATCCTCGAGACATTTTTCCGTGCCTGATATTTCATTAAGCCAGCAAAAAGTTGGAAGTCGTCTAATTAAATCACGGAATATAGAGTATAGGCAGAAAACACATATTTAAGATACCACGAAAATTATACATAATTCATTTATTTGAAACTTTGCCTTCACGAGGGGGGAACGAACCAAAATCTGAACAAATTTTTGAAAAATGTTGGAAATAATGTGATCGTCTTCGGTGGTGGCTGCAATGATAATGAATTACATTTCCGAGCATTTCACACAGGTGTGCGCAACTAAAGCGCGCCCAAGAAAACTGCAAACCAGCATATCATCTGCGCAAAATCGCCTAAGGCTGCAAAGTGAGGGTCGTTCAGAAATTAATTATTAAAATGATATATTCTAAGACTTCTGCCTTCATTTGGGGCCATTTTTAGAAAAACGCCTTCTGGTTGTTTACTTTCATTGCATTGCAATTTTGAAATGTCTTTAAAATTGTTCTGTTTATGATGTGATATCAAATTTTCGTGAGTAACGTGAGTAAATTTGATGATTATTATGATGGTCATGATGATGACGATGATCAAGATGACGTTGAAGATAACGATGACGATTACGATGACGATGATGAGTACGATGACAATGTTGACGATGATGATGACGGTAGTTAGGGCGGAAAGTGGTCAGCTGGAGGGTTATGAGGGGTGCTTGAAATAGGTACTTACTTTAAATGCCCTATTCACGAATTAAAGGTATTTCCATCGCCAGCTTTCGGAAGAACTCAGGAGTATTAATAAGACATCAATATACAAGATTCACTCTATAATTGTGGCAATAGACTAGTCAGGGTAACCCTACCACCGAGGTGACCCTGTCTTGTTCATTCACCTCGACGTCAGGGACCAGATAGTGACAAAAGTGGCTTCACGAACCGAAAAAGTTTGGTTCACCAATCAGGAACGAGAACGCGTATTTTATATTGATATTCACATTACTTTGAGTTTTAAAACAATGGGAGCACTAATGGAACTAAACTTCGTTTTTAATCAAAACAACGTAATTTTTAGTTGAATTTGATTCCTACGGAGACGTTTAGCACACAAAATGATGACTGCATACACTATAAAAAATGATTACCCAACCTGAGCAAAAAATTACTCAACCGTTGGTTCCGTATGCCTCCTGACCGGAATTGAGTAAAACTGCCCAGTTGGTTAAGTGTTTTACTCATTAATTAGGCAAAAGAAATTACCCAACATTTCACCCAACTAATTTTGCCCAACAAATGGTTAAAACTTGTACCAACACGTTTGCACAACAGCTTTACTGTTGGGCACTTGTTCGGATTTCAATATAACCTGATATATTATCATATGGTTTGGGCAGGAAGGAGATTTAACAAAGTACTTCTTCAAAAGTCCTCCCGACCCTCTGACAAAGGGCCGTTCGGCGTTCGGCGAAACAAAACTTGAAACTGCTTCCCGAAGAAGCTGTACGTCCATTTAACAAAGTACCCTAAAACTTACACCGTTTGCCCTCCAAGAGTGGTTGGGGACACCGGCTTTTTTTTTTCTAAAAGTCCCCTCGACTCTATGGCGAAGAGCCAAGGGGCGAAAACCAAACATTTACTCCCGGGGGAGTTCTGCTCCCTTTAGGAGCTAAAAGTCCCAAATGGACAAGTACGCCCTCTAAAGGGCAAACATGTGTGTACCTGCTCTAGACTGGATGAATAGAACAGAAGCCACACCCTGGATGCAGTTCAACGTCATGCCCAGGACCCGTGAGGAGATTTCGACGAAACCCTAAGAGTTTCGGATAAATGTTCTCACCCTGGGAGCTCCGCCTCCGTGATCACGGACACCCCTGGGACGGGGGACACCGGCGACGATGCATTTGGTTAATGAATAGTGAAGCGTGTAGTTTGAAATAACAAACTCAATCGTGAACTTTGTATTTCTTCTCCCATTGATTACGTAGTAGTGAATACGTTCTTTTCTATACGACCATTGCTCTTTAAGTAATTTCGTCCAGATTTTTACTGCCATCCTACCGCTAGCTTTTATTTAGAGAATCCAATCGTATTCAGCCATTAGATCTCAATTAACCACTTTTATTAGAATAATTCTCTGTAAAACTTAACTGATCTTTCAATAATCATCTGATTGGTCAATTACATTTTGCCCAAATGTTGGGTACTTTAAAACTTGCCCAATACCTTTTACCAACACTTGAATTTTACCCAACCTTAATTTACCCAACAAATATGGATAGTTTGTTTACCCATTTGTTGGGTAATAAATTGCCCATGTTGAGCACTTTGAATTTTGCCCAACGCTTTTTATCCAACATTTTTTAGAGTTTACACTTCAAACATGTTTGGAGGCCTTGGAATTACATCAAGGTGGGAAACTTTGGAAAATATTCGGGACACGCCTGCTCAGGATAACAAAACTCATAGGGCATTGATATTGATATAAACATTAACTCGACGCTGGTACGTAAAACAAGTGTTACGGGGTACCTGAGAGTTAAAAATAGCACTGATCTCAAGATGACCAATGATACCAGAGCTGTGATAATTATATTTGTGTCGGCTGGGTGCTCCACCCTCATTTGAAGTCAAAATTAGTGCTGTGTGCTCCCTGACGTCGAGGGGTCTGAAACAAGGCGGGGTTACCACATCACCCTCGACGGAAGGAATATCCTGACTAGCAATAAACCTGATGCATATCACGTCACAGAGCGGAAAGAACCCCCTCCTTTGGGGGCAAAGCAAACCGACATAGACAAATGCAAACAGCTGATTTGTCGAATGCGCGCATCGTCTGCTGCAAGTACAGGAAGAATTCTTTCGCGTGCGGCCATGTGTTCCGTTGTTCTGCTCAAAGTATGGCGTCAGTGTACATGTCTCGTAAATGCATAAGGTCTACTGAAAATATTGCATAACTTTTTCGCAACTTTCCATCGAATATTCTATCATCACGGGCAAAGGGTTGCTCAATTTATGTAGTGAGGCTCAGGAATAATTATTTTTTAAGCTGCCGCAGAATGTTCAGCGAATTTTGTAATGTATTTAACTTTTCATGAAATTTTCACCGTTACTATAGTTCTTTTTACTTGTAAGGTAACTATTTGAGGATTAAGGCAAGCTTGGAAATTTTCTGTTTAATTAAAAGCAAAACGGTTTTGACTCCGTTGGCTTCACGAGTTTTTCCCATATCCCTGTCTGAAGTGGAGGCCTTGCTGCTCCCCGTCCACCCAGCCCCCCAGCTTCCAACAACGGATATGTCGTACGGACTGCTACGCAGGTAAGTCCCCGTCCTGTGCTCCTATATCTGCCTATGAAACATCGCACAGCACTTTTCCTTACACCAACATGATAAATTGTTGTTATGTATGTTGGAGTGAAGACCTGGTCTGTACACCAGAGTCATGGGGTTCGGGCATTAGGTTAATACAATGCCCAGATGTGTCTACAGAGACTGTAAACACTTTTAATTTGCATAAAAAATTTTACCATGACTGTTATTTTGCTGGCAATTTTGTTAAAAGAATTCGGGCAGACTTAAGAGTTTTTCGAGTAACCTTTAAACGTCAGACTTGTAAGTTTCAAATGACCACCAAAGTTCCACACCACTCCCCAAAATCCAGATCTTGGGACAGAAAGGTTGGCGTATTTTACAAAAGAAAGGTCCAAATCGCATATGTTTGGGTTTGAGGGACATTAGATAAAATTTGGTGCATTATTTAAACAAGCATTGAGGAGAAAGGGGGGCTTTGACAATTTAATAAACAAGGGAAGGACAAAATGTCGTGGTGATTGGAATTTGTGTAACTGCTGCAATTAAGTGGACGAATTTTTCATTTTTCATTTATTATTACTGATGTTAATCAAAGAACAGTGGCGCCAAACTTATGTTCAAAGCAACATCTTAATCTAATACCATTTTCTTTCTATTTCTCTTCAAAGTATGTAATATTTTAGGACCAGGGATGTAGCTAGCCAAATTTGAGTTCCGGGTAATTGTCTGATCTGAAGAAAGCATCTCTGCCCACCCCATGGCATTTATCCCATTTTTTAGCCATTAATCTTCTTTTTTTTTTATATTTGTTAATTTTTCAGTTTTCCCTCATTTTACATTAAGGAGTAAACTTGGGGCTAATTTTAGTTCTCTGCAGGCACATTTGTGGTGGGCGGGGAGACTTCTTTTTTGCTTGGAGTGCCTGGCGGGAATATTGAGTGCTGTCCACCCAGTGCCGCCCAATGTAGCTACATCCCTGATTAGGACTTCAGTATTGTATATTCAAGGTAAACCAAATTGGATATTAGCAGTTTCTGTGACTGTATTCCCCCTTTACACCAAGTTAGAGCGAAAGACAGTACACTCTTAAAAAGTTGTGTAAAATTTTCTGGGCAATGCATAGTTTGGTTAAAGTTTTCCCAATATTTGGTAAACGAACCGAGAAACTTTTTGACCAACAGTTGGTTAAATCACTACGTGAATTTCTTTACCCAACGTTGGTCAAAAGTACCGCTAAATAATCCTTTTAATTAGAGCTACTTGTTTTACAATATTTTGCAAAATGTTCAGGTACACCATGGAAATTGTTTTACAGAGACAATTAGAGAAGCGTTTGTCTAAAATGCTGTGAAATGCTGTTGGAACACCAAGTTTATACACCTTTCATCCGAATGGAGCATTCCGAATTTCTCAAAGCTGAGAAAATTTGTGTCTACCACTTAATGCTGGTACTGAGATAGAATTTCAGAGCCTGACGTGGTACTATACACAATTCCTGAGTTAGGTGAAATCGATATATTAACCATAATTGGTAATATTTTGCCCAAATTCTTAGTTGGGTAATTTTCAGATTACTACATGTTGGGTAAAATATGCCCAACAGTTGGTTAAAGCAATTACCCAACCGGGATTGGTCAATATTTGACCAACAGTTGGTTGGACACGTACGTACCCAGTGTTGATTAAAAGTTGGTCAAAAGTGGGTCAAAAATTTTGCCCAACATTTTAAGAGTGTAACAAATTGAATGGTCGGATTCTTGCACACGTTACTCCATTAGATCAATTCCCAATTTTCATGCACCGGTCAATTTTAGGGTCGGACTGGGAAGATCAAACGAGGGAGGTTACCCCACCCCCTCTTACGGATACCACTGATTTGCAGAATACTTCAAATATTACTGTTACATTAGCACAAGTGTGTCCGGAAATTTTCATAGGAATGCTTCTCATACTGCGTATGCAATACTAATGTCGGTCATCAGTCCCACCATGACTTTGGTTTTACTAACGTATGCCTAACTTAAAACAAAAAAATATCACCACAGAGAAATGAATCTTCCCCCTCGGTTGGGTTCATCTTGTATCAGATGTGGGTGAAAACCGTGTCAAGAGCGGAGAAATTGTGTATATGTTTTTAAAACACCTACCTTGAAAGTAAATAGTGAACTTTGAAGGTATCAGCAAGCGGAGGTTGAGAACTACTAACGAAAACACTGAGTAGTTTGTTAAATATTTTTACAGAAAATGATCTGAATTCTTCCCTGAAGAAGTCCACATAACTGTCCGTATTCCACCCTGTACAGAAATCAAAAATTGAATGGCCTTTTCGTCTCATTCAAAAAGATTTTAAACTTTTGAAATTGCCAATGGTCTTTCGTCCCAGTGCCGCGGCTGTACCTGCGCTTTCCCGTCCCTCACGCGACGCCGTTATGAATCTCAAACGTTAAAGAAGGGTTTAAAGGCCCAGTTCTCTCATCCCAAACACAATCTCAGTTTATTGCTTCAGGGTGAGTATAGAAAAACTCTCAGTGCCGTTCATGCTGTGTAATATAAGCTTTGGCACTCTGCATTGTTTGAAATAGCTGTCAATCAAAGAGCTGAGCCAATTGAGAATTTAGGTACCCGGGTACCAAAATTGTAGTTTGGGGTGAGAGGTTTGGCCCTTTAAGGTCACAACAAGATTTGGTTTATTAGAGGAGTGCTTATTCTTAGCATTTTGGTGAAGTTTGAATTGAAATCCCATGTGTGGTTCTCAAGGTATGAGCACGTAAAGTTTTCACATTTTCAACAAAAAGTGAACTTGAAGCAAGCCCATGTGACATCTATCCCCACATTAGTGCACAGTCTTGTGTTTTCTTTAAAATTTAGAGTCGATTTTCTCCCCAACAATCCCATATTATTAAAATGTTATTGAATAACTTGCATGAGAATTTTACAAACTTTGCATCCCCCACAGAGAGTTCCTATTCCTATTTAACTTCAAGGTAAACACAACAGTTTCATAAAAGAAAGGGAAACAAAGCATTCCTTGTCAATGTGAGCAGGTGAGGAAGTGATATAAGCTCTGCCGCCCTCAAACTCACTGTGGGACACAAATCTACTGACTTCATTTACTGATATCTCGAGAAAGACATGTCCGATTTGAATGGAAATTTTACCACACTGCGTAGGTTTGGTTCCTCTTTCACATATAAAAATTAAATTTTTGCTTAACGCTTCCCATTTAAACATAGCATGAATCTGCACTTTTAAACATAAATTTGGCATTATAGTTACGCGTCCTGCACTCACGAGAAGCAGCAAACCACTAATGGAATCAAGGGCGGATCCGGGGGGGGGGGGGCAAGGGGACGATCGGCATGCTTTATGTTCACACTTTACGCATATGAATCAGGCTTGATCATCCTAATGAATCATGCCCTCAGGATGGTTCCCGTAAACTAGCTTTATCATGGTGTCACTGCACTGACAAACGTATTAATAACCCCCTTCAGTGTCCCCTTTGAGGTACTTAAACCAATTAAGTTTGAAGATGAAAATTAAAACGAACAAACTAAGCAAAGTCATGCGATTTTGTTTCCCTTTATCAATACATATCAGAATCCATGACTTCATCGGCTTTGACTGTCAAACGCTACAGATATCTTTGGATGACATAGGGGTTGTAGGATTAATTTCTAAAGATAGGTCCAGAGGTATTCCAACTGAATATGACCTCCATGACAGATTATTTCTAAAGAAGAGGGCCATAACATCCTGGAGTTGTCGTCTAGCTGTTGTAACTTTCAGTTATACAAATTTGATTTGATTCTGTAAATTACTTTGTTTCAATTCCAGTAACAGCCTTGGACTATGGTTACTGTATATTGTTATTTACTAGCGAGTCACCACCCGATTGCGCATGGGTTAAAATAAACATAATTTATGCTCCCAGAACATATAACATTTAAAAGGTCCTTTAAAAAGGGATATGTGATACCCTCTTTGAACTCTGCAACAAAGCCATTTAAGTCAGCCAATTAAACAAGAGATTTATAAGTTGAAACTTAAAACTCCATATCAGTCTCAAACTAGTCATCAACGGGTGACATTGTTCGATGCCGAGTCTATTTTATTATAAAATTCCATCATTCATTCTGCTCAATGGTGCTAAATATTAATTTTAATTTGGTTCAACTTATGACTCCTTTATCTTTCATGCACTAATGCCATATGGCGTGCTGCTAAGGTGAGGAGTTAGTTAGATAGATTTTACGGCCCAGTTTCCAACCTATTGATTCAAGTCGAGCCGGCCACGGCCTTTTTCCCAGTTGTGGCTCACTGGCTTGTTTTCCGTACTCCATTGCTTATGCGGAACATCACGCACAACGGCAGTAGGTTCCTTTTTAGAGTCTTTGGTATGAGAGACGGATGCTCTTACCGTTAGACCAAACACGCGGCTCTACTAAGGTGAGGAGGGCGATATATCATGCTTACTGATGAGCACAATGGTTGGCATTTGGCAAAGCTTTGACATAATTTTATTTTAGAACGTTTGCAGAGATTTTCTTTCGGACGCAAAGCCAGAGTTGGTGTCGAAGAAGAGATAACAACGACCGTGTGTTTCAGTAAGAAATTCAACATGTTTTGTGTTTGTGGGTGTTTAAAATGTTAAGTGGCTTAATCTTATCTGTTAAATGGTTATACTAAATACATGTTCGTAAGTGTTTTTTTTTTCCATGATCTTTCATATCAGCTGTATTTGAAAGGGTTAAAACTCGGAAGGAGAAGGTACTGTACGTCTTTCCTGCCATGGATACTTTTGATTGTTTTAATATTTAAAAGAAGAATTATTTTATGGTTTATCGAGTAACAGACTTTTTACCATACAATTTCCCAGGGAAAAATTCCTGTTGAGACCTGTTGAACAGGTAATTAGAACAGGCACAACAGGTATGAACAGGTGTTAACAGGTATGAACAGGTCTCAACAGGTGTGAACAGGTCTTAACAGGTATGAACAGGTCTCAACAGGGAGTGAACAGGTCTAAACAGGGAGTGAACAGGTATGAACAGGTGCAACTGGTCTTCAACAGGTATAGCCCTAACTGGTCTTCAACAGGTACAAATGGTGTCTAACAGGTACAACTGGTCTTCAACAGGTGCAAAATGTTTTAACAGGAAATACTATATAGTGATGAATTTTTGCAACAGGGAGGTTGGGGGTTCAATTCTGGCAAGGTCAGAGCAATATTTGTGAATGGTTTGTTGTGTGAAACAGAGAGATCTAATTTACCTGTACAAGTACAACAAAAATTTGCAAAAGACAAAATTGTTTTGGCTATGATATACATACTGCATGTTTAGTCAAACCCTAGTAGCATTCCATTGTAGCAAAGTGATGATAGATAGCACACATCATGTAGATAATAAGCCAGTTAAATGCTAAAAATTGAAAAATTCATTAATCCACAGGTTTGATAAATATCACTAACCCATATGAAAGAGAAGAAATTAAATATAGCAATACTGTATTTCATTTGAGACTTTAAAATACACAATCGGAGTTCTAGCCAGACCATTCAAACTGGGTGCTGCACCCAGTTTGAATTTACTTCTTTTAAGTCAGCACCCAGTTTGAAATTTCACCACCCAGTTTGAATTTCATCATATGCATACTCTAAACATACTGTAGGCTACACTGCACAGTATCAGACACATAAACATTCAATTGATTGAATGATTGTGCTGATATTGGAAATAACCAAAAAATCAGGCAACTGACCACAGACAAATGTCATTTACAGTAGATCTTGAGATATGGCCAACATCATGTGAGAATGATGTTGATTAACTCCCATGATCCAGTTTGACATTTTTTCCTGGCTATCCTGCATATTCCAAGTTTTGACCGCATAATGCTTTTCTATAACAGCTACATGGAAAGGTACAAGATTAGCAGGCTTGCTAGCCAGGTTGTGTGACACTTGTGGCTAAGGAAGAAAAGGCCCAAAAACATTGATTCGATTTTGGTTGAACTAAAGAGTGATAATGGAATTTTTCCAATTTAAATCAAAGTTTGATCAAAGTAAAAACTGTAGTTACAGTACTGTACTACAAACATGTATCAAGCAGTCATTTCACAATTTCCAATACAAAACAAGTGTTTTTCATGGTTAAAAGAATTGAAAGAAAAAGTCATATGAATCAGTCCTTTCACATATTTGCTAAATTAAAAAAAACAAAGATTTGTCCATGATAAAACATTTTCTTAAGTTTTGTCCAAGGCAAAAAATATGGAGGGCCTTCAACCGTAAGGGGCTAAAGGGATAGTCTTCAGCTATTACAAGTTCCATGAACAATTACATCAAAGTGTAAAATGTTGCATTGCATTGTTCTGTCATCAAATGGGTCCACAAAAGATATGAAATGATCACATTTACCGAAGGTTTCAAATTTCTCAATTAGCCATCCTCCTACAGTATTGGCCTGGTACTCATCTCAGTGTATCATACAGTAACCAATGACGAACTTTCAAGTATAAGCAGGAGTGTTCAAATTTTTAGATACTGTAAAAGAAATGCAGAGCTATGAACATCTGTCTTTTTGCAAATAGTCCTATATAGCCATACGTAGCTAACATACTGAAATGCACTAGTGAGTTGTAATTCATTTGGACGGTTTTCTGCTAGTAACTGCTTCACATTAGTTACATTATCCATTTTCTCTAAAGTACCGCAGAGTACAGTACAGTACTGTAGGTCTCCAATCTATAAACTCATTCACTCCATTGATGGCAGGCTCAGAAGATATTCCCAGGCAAACCATTTTTTACTGGAAGTACGAATACATATTTTGATCAGTTCGAAGAACACAGTGCATTGCTAAATAACATTTAAAAGTTTCACAGATAAGGCGTATTAAGTCCGTCAGTTAAGGCTCTTTTAATGCCAATTGTACCGTGATTCCAATCCACTACAGGCTGATTTCGCTAAATGACAGAACTTATGAACATAGCTGTAAACGGGTTAGCTATTGAAGAAACAAAGGCAAATACTGTAGCTCCCTCATCTGTGTAGTGTTTCACCATCAAACTCACACTGTTAATGGAATAAAAAATAAATAAATTTTAAACACGATTCAAAGCAATGCAGATCGAAGAAAAATAGTGATTACACTTTCATACTAAATATGAACAGTATTGGAGAGTCCCCTTCCCCCACAACACCAACCCACCAGGACCTTTAAGTACAGATGGAATAAGCTTTTTTCAGTACAACTGGCAGTGTTTGTTTGGGACTTTATATACAGTACCTAAGTTGGAGTCAAATTTTTTGAGATGCCATGGGGATACTGTACTTAGGATAAAACTATGATACTACTTAAGTACAAGCATTACAATATGCATAGGCCTACAGTAACCCTAGGTCTTAATTAAGCTCATGATCTAGACTTTAAGCAACTGACAATACTGAAATGGACAGAGGTTATTCAGTGAGAAATTTGGTATTGAGTATTAAGAATCATGAGTGACATAATTCAGCACTGATTTAATCCAAGTCTTCATAAAAATAATCAGTTTGACCTACAGTAATCTCCCATCCACTAACCTTAAACGGAAATTTTGCGGTTGAAATGTCAAATGTTCCAACATAACATTCATAGAAAATAGCTCAAGGCATAGTCAAACTGTTCAATTTGTCAAACATACTGTACACCCCAGCAATAGCTTCATCTCAAAACATTATGAATGAGAAGGGCTCTGAAAGTTGCACAATCTGAAATTTTGAAAGTTTAGGTACCCTAAACAAATTTTTCTAGAGCAAAAAATGTCAAGCTTAGGGAAACTTATCTTGAACAGAAGACCACCATACTGCATTAATTTAATCATTTATCCACCAGGGGCCAGTGCCAATAAAATTGGTTTAAAAAGGATGAAATTTTCTGTTAAGCAAGTGCAATATTTTCCTTTAACCCAACCCTCAATTTAACCATGTTTAAGGCAAGGTACAGTATACGTAGCCTGTAGAACAGCCCTTGGACAGGGCTGTGCATTATGTTCAATTTGTTCAAAGGAGTTAGTGCGCATGCGTCGAGGTGGGAGGTTGTGATTTTAGTTCCTCTGTTCCTTGTTATTTTTATCCTTTTATTTCGGTGTCCTGGTCGTTCTTTTCTCGGATGTTTTATGCTTTTTAGGGTTTTTAGCGTGTGGCCCTTGTTGATGATTTACTGTGGTTGCTTGTGAGGCATCATTTTAGATGATTTTTGTGGATTGCGTTTTTACCTTTTTATATGCTCCTATGTGCTCTTAGTCTACTTGTTAGGATAGCCGTTTTCTGCCATGTTTGTGTAGCCTAGCTTTTCCAGGTGTGGATTCTTACCTTCACTTCAGACTTCTGTATTGTGACCATGCAGTGGGCTCTCCTTGGAGGGCTTCTCTGGGGATGCCTGGCTGTTAGTGCCAGATCCTATGAAGAACCTTACAGGAATGTTCTACACAGGTCAATTTTGAGGGCTGAAACCCAAAGGTCGGTCAGTATCCTTCTTTATTTTTGGTGTTATAGTCCTATTCACAACGTTACTACTGTCAGGCATAAAGTAAGCCGTAAGCCTTGTTTCAGTTTTATCTCAGCTGGGTTTGCTAGTAAAAGTACTTTGTACCTGAGGAGGAGGCGTACTCCTTGCTTCCTTCATATCCTGACTCACTTGTCTCTCCTGCTAATAGTAAGCGGCGATATTGAATTAAACCCAGGTCCAGGGGCTTACTGTGGCTTGTGTAGTAAATTAGTAAAAAAAAATGACAAAGCAGTGCAATGTGATGGGTGTGATTTTTGGATCCACACTCGCTGTTCTGGTATTGGAAGGGATGGTTACAAAGCACTTCAACTTTCCAAGTCTGATGATAAATGGTATTGTTCCAATTGTGACTCACCCTGTGGAATTTGTTCTAAAAGGGTCAGGGATTGTGACGCCGCGATTGAATGTGATAACTGTAAGAAGTGGATTCATAACGGGTGTTCCCTGGTGGATGACTCACACTATAATCATATACAGGCAACAAACTGTGTATGGATCTGTCCCAATTGTGACAATAGTAATATAGCAAGCATAGGGGGTCAAACAGCCTCCCGACTGAGTAACAGCTTTGACGCCCTTGATCCTTCCGACCTGTCCAACATTAACACCATGGCAACTTCGGTGCGGCAACCTAGTCAATCTGCCGGTGGTAAGACAGCTCTCAAGAAGGAGATTTCTATTGTCTCAATTAATATAAATGGTATTAGGGGGAAAAAACTAGATCTCCAAGCCACCCTTAGCTTATCAGACCCTGATGTTATGGCACTTCAGGAGACCAAGATTGACAATTCTGTCACCAGCTCTGAACTTATTCCTGTTTGTTTAGGCTATGATATCTTTCGGAATGACCGCACTTTAGGGGGGGGCGGAACCATGTTATTAATCAAAAGTTGCTTGGCTCCAACCCAAGTTTGCTTTTCTGGGGATGGGTCTGAATCTGTCTGGGCTAAGGTCTCCATTAATGGGACCTGGCATTATTTTGCCTCGTGGTATAGAGATCCTGATGCCCATGCTGAGCATATATCTCTGTTACGGGACCAACTTACCAAAATTATGACCTGGCATAAGAATTCAAAGATGCCGTGTTTTCATGTCCTGGGTGATTTTAACTTTAACAAAATTGACTGGACCAGTAGGTTACACAAAGAAAGTGGTGGCTGTTTATCCAATTGCTCCGGTAAATTACTTCTGGACATAATTAATGACTTTGCTGCTGACCAACTTGTGAACTTTCCCACTAGAGGGGATAGTACACTTGACTTGGTTATCTCAAATATTCCTAGTCAATACACTGATGTTAGTGCCATCGATTCTCCAAGTGATCATGAGGGTATCTCTTGTAAATTGAAGTGTTTGTTTCTTGATTCTAAGCAACCTCGTAGGCTCATTTTACAGTACTCTAAGGGGAAGTTTGTTGCTATGAGGGAGGACACACGGGGTTTCTCATCTACCTATTTTAACGGGGGGCAAGATAATCGTACTGTGGAAGAAAATTGGCAACTCATTAAGTCCTTTCTTGAAAGAACTGTGAAGGATAATATTCCAACTAGATTGGCCAAATCCAGAAAATCTCTCCCATGGATAACCGACAGTATTCGTAGGCTAGTTAGGCGTAGGAACAGATTGCATGCCCTTTTTAAAAAAAACCTGGAAGACTGGTATTTATGGGAAATGGGCTCATCTGCGAACTAAAATCAAAAGAGAGATTCACACCTCCCACAAAAAGTACATCAATGGAATGATCGGCGATATCAAAGCTGATGCCAAACCCTTCTAGAGATATATTAATGGTCAGAAGAAAGATAGGCATAATATCCCCCCTCTTAAGAACGATGATAAGCTAGCTGTCACTGTCTTGGACAAAGTTCGTGCTCTCAATAACCAGTTCTGTAGTGTATTTACTAAAACAGTGTTTCATACTGTTCCCCTCATCAGACCCACGTGTAAGAGAATGAGTGATATAACTATATCCACCTTTGGCGTTGAAAAGCTTCTGCATGGTCTTAAAATCAGTAAGGCCATGGGACCAGATGGCATCCATCCTTGGGTCCTGAGAGAGATTGCCACTGATTTTGCACCTGTTCTGAGCCATCTCTTTCAGCAATCCCTTACAAAAGGATGCATTCCAGAGGATTGGAAGACTGCAAATGTTTGCCCTATTTTCAAAAAAGGTGACAGTTCCCTACCTTGTAATTACAGGCCTGTTTCTCTTACATGTGTCTGCTGTAAATTATTAGAACATATTATTGCCTCAAACCTTATGAATCATTTTGAAATACACAACTTACTCTCTCCCACCCAGCACGCCTTTCGTAAGTCTCATAGTTGCGAAACACAACTTGTGTCGATAATTGAGGACTGGGCTTCCTCCCTTGATGCCCATAAACAAATCGATGTGTTTATCTTGGATTTTGAGAAGGCCTTCGATACTTGTCCTCATGAACTGCTGAAGACCAAGCTGTATACACTTGGTGTTTCAAATCAGATTCTTCGTTGGGTTGATGACTTTCTTGTTGATCGTAAACAATCTGTTGTTGTCAATGGAACCCGGTCTCCCCCGATGCAAGTTCTGTCTGGAGTTCCCCAGGGGTCTGTCCTTGGACCGATTCTCTTCTTGGTGCATATCAATGATATCGTCGATGGTGTTTCTTCCAAGGTTCGCCTTTTTGCAGATGATTGTGTCTGTTACCGTATTATCGAGTCCGATGAGGATTGTCATAAACTTCAGAATGATATCAAGCAGTTGGGCTGTGGGCTTCCACGTGGGGAATGAGATTTCAGCCCACTAAGTGTAGCGTTATTACTTTTGCTCGGAAAAAAAGTCCCATACTTTTTAGGTATGTTCTAAATAGGATTGAGCTCCCGAGAGTAGATAGTATTAAGTATCTTGGAATTACCATCACTAAAGATCTGAACTGGGAGAAGCATATTCAAAACACCTGTAACAAGGGAAATAAGATTCTTGGTATTTTGTACAGAAATCTTTCTTCCTGCCCTGGTAATGTCAAGTTAATGGCTTATAAAGGAATCCTTCGGCCTGTGCTGGAATACGCCGGTAGTGTTTGGGACCCCCACCAGGTTTACCTGCGCGACAAGCTTGAGAGTATACAAAAACGGTCTGCTAGATTTATTGCCTCTGACTATTCAAGGGAGCCAGGCTCAATGACCAGGCTCCTTAAGGAACTAAACCTTCTGCCCTTAACTGAAAGACGGAGGAAAAGTAGATTGATCCTTTTTTCCAAAGGTATGTTTGGCCTGGCTCAGTTACCTGTTGATTGTCTCCAGCGGCCTACTCGTAGAACCCGTTTAATGCATGACCTTCATGTCTGTCTCCCACATACAAGTACTAACTGTTATAAATTTAGCTTCTTGCCTCGAACCATTAAGGATTGGAATCATCTCCCCCTGAATGTAATGAGGGTTGCCTCTGTCCATAAGGACCCTATCACCTATATTACTGGGCATATTTAGCCTCTCGACGCATGCGTGGTGAAAGAATGTCCTTTGGATGTGTCACCTTTATTGAAGAAGAAGAAGGCCTTATACTGTATGGCAAATTCCACACCATTGTGTTGCCTAATGGAACGAGCCTACAGTAATTACATAAGCCATCATGTGACGGAACATAGATGGTTAGTTCAAAGTTCAAATATGTTCTAAATTTGAACACCTCATTAAAATCATTCTTTTCTTCAATTAATTAAAATATTATTAAGAATTAATTCTGGCTTCATATTGTGTGGTAAAACTGACAATTTTGCATCGATCAGTGAATAAATAAGCATGTAAATGAGGTGTTCGAATTTAGAACCTGTTTAAACTTTGAACCAACCACTGTACATACATACATGATACTAGGGTTGTCGCACACGCACAGAATTTTTCTCCAAAATTCTCGCGGAACTACTCACACCCAAACACGAAGTCGCTAAAACAGTGTGTTTAAAAACTGAATTTACGACACTCAAAATTGTCAAAATTTTGCCTGCACTGTAAAATTAGTACACTAAAGACATATGTCTACTATAATATTTCACCAAATAAACTTAAAAACAAAAAGAAGAAAAAATATGTTACAGTTTCTAACGATCCCTTTGAAGCATCGTTGCAACGGTGACAGTCAAAAGTGTGTTTTGGTCACACGTAAAATGCCACACACAGCCATCTTTGACTTGATCGTGCATTGGGGCTGAACCTTTGACCCCTACAACCCATATATCATTAGAAAGAAGAAAAGGAACTCTACATTATAATGGAGGGAAGCGATCGCCAAAAATAACATTTCTTTACCATTTTTTGGCTTAAAACATTGGTGACATGGTTACAATGGGTTCCAGAAAAATCCGCAATTGCTTCCAGGTATCACTTTGTAGCGTTTTTTATGATCTTTCCATTTCCGAAGAAAAAAAAATGAATTTTTGCTCAGCCCCGATGCACGCTCGATTTAAATGAAACAGCCCATTGATCCCCGCCTACATCTTTTGTACTGAGCCGACATTGATATGTTTATGTATGAACCCATTGTTCAACTTAGCAACAAGGGATTTCCCGCCAATATGCTTACATACAGTACTGCATTGTATATACCTGTACGTGCAATACCAAAGTACGGTTAGTAAATTACGTACTTGTGTACGTGTGCGTAAGCACGTGTACGGATTGCTATAGCATAGACTGTGTGTAAGCAGGCTATGTGCGACTTGTTAATGCATGTTACGTACACAGGACGCAAGCTATCATGACACGGACGCGTGATCACTGAGTGTCTTGCCCAGTAACGTTGCATATTCATGCCGGCACATCTGGTGTACGTAACACAGTGATGAATAATCAAAGCGTCTGAGTGAGCAGTTACGATGTTGTTTTTTACCAACTTTTGCAGGCAGATCGTAACACTGAAACATACGGCGATTTGGAGAAATCGTAAGGATTATGGAGACATAAAATCGGCTATATTTTGAAAAGTACTGGTCGTATTTTGATAAAATTTGGCATGGTTGCTTAGAAAAGGGTACCTAACAATGTAAATCAGTCAAATTCTTCAAGTTTGATATTTTTCGTGTAGTCGTATTTTTAGTGCGACAACCCTAATGATACACTACCGCACCATTCAAGGTTATGGCTGGGCCTATAGGCTTAAGTTATGCTTATGGTATGAAAACACCTTTATATCCACTTGAATCCCCAGCTTTCATTGCCCAAATTTGACTGATTTTCCCATGCAGCATATGGAGGAAATTAATACTTGAAACTTGGATGTGTGCACTTTATTTACAGTTTAGGCATAGGCTGTATACTGTAGCTGTAATGTAAGTGTTATGTTTACTGCAAATTTGCAATAGTAACGTTACAACACAAGTAACGTTAGACCTAACGTTAGGCCTAGCCTAGGCTAATGTTTATGGTTAAGCCAAACAGAACAGTGACAATTAAATACTATTTGCCCAGCCACCATGATCCTCAAATTGCACTGCATTTTGGTGTAAAACTGGACCAACAAATGGATCATAAAACATAAATGACTTACCCTGCTTCAGAGTATTTTTTGTAAAGAAATCTTCCTCTGCTGCCTTCACTTTCATTGCACCTTTTTGAATTTGTGAATGTGACGCATGCTCAGGCAACTCAGCTCTGGCTCTGTATTGTACAGTGTATGCATGCAATGGTAATAGTACATGCAGGATATGTGCACAATATCCACAGGCAGCTGTTTTCTAGCAACCTCACTCAACACTGTGTGTGCAGAGTACTGTGTCACTGCAAAGGGGCCATGAAGGAGATCCTTTGTTCAAGCAAACTATTGCTTTGTTATGTGCACTGCTTCACAAGAGATGAGAAGCTTGTATACTTAGAGAGCAGCAAGGTATTTAGACTGTTTTGCTACTATGTGGTATTAGAAGAAGAGAAGATAAAATAAAAATGGAGCACTTGGGTAAATGAATTTTAGAAGGAGACCAGGATGCCTTAATTATTATAAGCACAAGAAAAAAATTTGGAAGCAAGTTCTATTGGGAGTTTAGTATTTGCCTATATACCGGGGAATCTGTGTCAAAAACAAGATGTTGGAGGCATGCATGCAGCTAGGAGTCCTGGGTATAACAGGAGTAGGGGTGGGGGGAGGGGGATGGTGGCAATGACAGGAGAGAAGGGGATATACTTCTCTGTGCAACAATAAATATCTTGGAACTTGTGTGAGCTACTAGTATTCGGGGAGGGGATTGTAATTGTACCCCACTGTTTCCGACCCCATATGGTACATGCACGTTTATCTGGCAAGTGGTCGAAGACAATTTTGTATGGAAATATAACCTGTTCAAATAGCACCGTCGCTGCTGGAACCTATTACAGAAGATTCACATGACCAATTGAATTACCTGTTAATTCCCTGTTGACATTAACAGGTACCTGTTGAATCCCTGTTCATACTGGTTGGAAACCTGTTCATACCTGTTAGTACCTGTTAATACCTGTTAATACCTGTTAATTACCTGTTAATACCTGTTAATACCTGTTCATACCTGTTCATACCTGTTCATACCTGTTATAATTTCAACAGGTTTCAACAGGAATTTTCTCCTGGGTGTTTTCCGAAATTTTTAGCTTTGGAATGGCCACCATTACAGTCTGGTACACCGCGAAGGAGATGCAATTCACTGCAGCTCTACAGAAAATACTCCAAATGATTCTTCATCTGGATTTAGTCTCATCCGCCCTTACCCTCAAAAAGCATGCCCATATAACAGTGCTTCTACAGGCAAACGCCTATATTCTTCGATCCTAGCCCTTGGCGTCGCACCACCGTGGTCGCGATTAAATAAAGAATCCGTTGACATTTAATTCTCAGTAAGGAGACTGTTACAACTTATAGCGTTCCCAAGATGCAACCTTCCATCAAAATCAAATTTCCTGGCATCCCGTCGCCCATTAAGGCACCAAGGGAAACCAGATATATCCATACCTTTTTGCCAAAGGCCCAATTCTCTCATCCCATACAGTACAGGTTCTCCTCACCTTCTTACTAAACCCCCCCCCCCCCCCACCCCACCCCCGCGCAATTGTGTGAAATTTATCCTTATACAGACACAACCTCAGTTTATTGCTTCAGGGTAAGTAAAAAAAAGTTCAATGTGTATAATCAAAACACCCACAGCACAGTTCATACTGTGTAATTCAAGCTTTGGTACTCTGCATTGTTTGAATTAGCTGTCAATCAAAGAGCTGAACCAATTGAGAATTTTGGTAACCCCCTACAATAATTGTAGTTTAGGGTGAGAGGACTGGTCCTTTAATTTACCGGTATACATGTATATAAGGTGGTACACATTTGATTCCATGTACTTAATTGATATAGTTAAAGGAAACTAGTAGGTATGACGTTAGGCTAGGTTAGGTTAGGTTAGATGCAGTTTATCGGCCCAGTTTCTCACGAATTGTTTCAACTCGCCCCGGTCACGGACCTTTTTTCTAGTTGTGGCTCACTGGCTTGATTTCCTTATACTCCACTGCTTATGTTGAGCACCAAGCGCAATGACAGCAGGTTCCATTTTTAATGTCTGTGGTATGGTCTGGCCAGGATTCTAACTCCCAACCTCCCGACTGCAAGATTGATTTCTGAACACTTGATCATGCAGTCGGTATGACGTTAGGCATTCTCAAATAAAACTGTGTAAAACGCTAAGGCAAACAATATTTTAACCCTTGTTGTTCCTGTGGACATTAATGCTTAACGAATGTGTTATACGGAGCAGGTTTTCCAGGTCCGGAAGTTACCTCATAAACAAGCCGGGCAGGCACCCTCTCCTCCAAGATTCCATTGTAATATTCTTTTGGGTAAAGTATTCCAGACTGAGACTTTTCTTTTACACGATGACTCTAAAAAGGACAAGGGATCGCATATTTTCTATTACATCACGTTATTCGTGGCTGTCACTGTCTTTCCTTTTGGTACGGAAGGGAACATGGTCCCGCCAGAAAGCCTTACTACTTAATAGGTGTAATCTCGATAAACTTTAGTCCTTATAGCGATCTGCTTTCTCTTATGAAAAGCAGATGGATCCTCCTTTTCTTCAAAAATATATTAAAGTTATATCTTTCAAATTTTCCTCAATATTACCTCCGTTTCCAAGTATGTGTGAAAACTGAAGAAAGCCTGTTGTTGCCTTTACTAGTTTGATGAAGTATCATATTTCAAAAACTCAATCCTAGTTAATCTTTGCTCTCTAAGGACACACGTTCTTCAATAAAACCCGACAACTGCCCCACGCTGAAACTCCTTCAATCCATAAATTATCAAATATTCTTCATTATCTTTACTCCATTTTTTTTTCTGAAGGCCTTACACCGTAGGCTTATCATAAATTGTGTAACCATAACGAAATTCAGTCACGCGAAAATGTACTTGGCTTCGCCCATTGGAAGAGCATGTTTTTCAACGTTACCTCAACTTTTGTAATGTTCCGTTCAAAAACGCAACTTTCTTTCAAAAATTCTTACTGCACTTTTGCCAAGTTAGGCTGAGATTCCAAATATTTGCTAAAGGACGCAAAAGGCTTGATGTTACTTATGCCCCTAGTAACACTGTGCCTCTCCTGCCCTTACCCCCCACCTTGGTACCTTCGTCAGGCCCACGGACTTCGTTTGGACAGAGCATAATGTACGGTACATTGTCGCTACCGTATACGTGTGGGGAAAGACGTAGCAAGACGGCTGTCTGCTATGATTTTGTGTGAAAGTTTGGACTTACTTAAGTAAATTAACAGATTTTGCAAGAAAGTCAAAATATTTTCGGAATAATGCAAGGTAAGGTCGAAATCACTCCACGTATTGTAGGAATATGATATTGTTTCCCATTTAAGTTTTGTTTAAAATATTATCGTCGCCGATAATTCATGTAATTATAGCTTCACGGCGGCCATCTTGGTGCGCCTTTTTTGCTCCGGTCGGCCGGTGGCCACAATCTACAGATAGGACGCACTCGGCACATGTTCTGTCCAATGATGTATATGGGAAGTCCGTGGTAGGGCCTTTGAGTGCAATTTTTCCTTTTCTCCTCCTCTTCCCCTCTCCCCCTCCAATCCTGGTTTAACTAACAGAAATTGTGGTTAAAGTCACTAAGATTTGGGTTAGTTTAACCAGGACCTTCGTTAAAATTTACCCAGGATTGTGTTGGAGGTTAGAACACCAATCCTGGTTAAATTTAACCACGGTGTTTTTAGAGTGTAAACGAGCAGTTCAGCCTGGAACCATCCATAGATGCATTTTAATTGCTAGATTAGGTTTACAAGTAGGAAAACAGGAAATACAGACAATTTATGTCAATTGTAGGGTCGAAAGTGGTAGCAACCTTGCCGTTTGTTCGTGATACGTACTACTGCAATCTTGTGGAGAATTGCTGTCGAAGAGGCCCTCACGTTCGTCTGTGTCCTGTCACCCTCCGCAAAGGTAAATCTGCCACCGCTTAAATCAGTTTTGTTAGATCCTTACAAGTTTTTTCAGGGGGAGGGGTTCCAAGGGAAAGAATTTTTCATTCTTGAAACATATTTCTTTTACAAGACACAACAAATAAGTCGCTTTAAAGATTAACAAATAAAATATTTTATTTAATCTCATTACATATAGCTCTGACGAAAGGTCACTTTAAGGACCCATATAGAGATAGCTGGGCTGTTAGGCGTGTACAACATTCTGTTGGTTAACTTTAGGAAACAGTTTACCGTAAACTTTCGCTTAAAATAGGAAAGCTGTAAAGCAAATTCCACGTCAGTCCAGCATATGACACTGCTCAGTTTTGTGGGGCTCTTTGTACTCATACCGCAAATACTTGGATATTATTGCAAGTTCCATGAGTCATGATTTCGGACCAAAAAAAAAGACTTTCAATCTGCATTTATCACCACAATTTTTAAACAAATGCTGTAATTCACTTACCCACTGATGCAATCTTTGTCGCATCGACCTTGCTTACATATCTTAAGTCTTTTCTAGCATTGTTTTTTCTTTTTTTTTTTATTAGGTGATTTTGAGTCCTCAATCGCTTTAATTAACTAAATAGATTTTGTCATGAGGTTCGGCGAATTTTCATCTCCGCGTATTTTGTGTTGCAGTAATTACTATAATAATAACAACAATAATAATAATACGTAAAAAGGTTCTGTCCGTTGCCGCCGCTGTAGACACCGTTGGGGTTGGCACTAGAGCAAAACCGATAACGGCTCCCTTCCGGAAAATAATAGCAATAGCTATAAGAACAACTATAGTAATAACCGCCGTGCCACCAGCCACTTCGGTGTCCCTCCGCACAGTCTGTGCCACTCTTCCCGTCGTTGTCCTGGTCGTACGTGCTGAACGCAATGTTTTGAGTATTATAGAGGGTATATCCTGCGGAGAAATGGTGAAGGATGAACACGTCAACTTATACAAGGAGTTCTTTGGCGTCGAGGTTGAGGGAACGAATCTTAATTGGAAATTGTTGATAAATATATCCTGATACTCGGAAGTATTATAATATAGTAAAAGTGTCAAATCATTATTTCAAATTCTATGCCTTTTCTTTTTTATGTAAAAACAATTATAGCCTTTTATGCGTACTTTGATTTTTATTTCGTGAATTGTTAAGCTGTTTATCTTGGATAAAATATTTAATGCACATATATAGATCCAACGCCCGAAACATTGCCACAGACCCTCCATGGTAACCATGAGTTTGTTTATCTCTTTAAGGAAGGCAACATATCTAACAAGGCAAAATCATCATCAGCCCTATCTTTCATGATCTACAGACTGTGGCGGCGCCACACCGTCATAATTGGGAGGGGGGAAACTAAGGGCAAAGGATAATGTTGGGGTCAAAAAAGTTCGAGGGCAGCGCAAAACTAATAGGCGCAAAGTGCCCTGGATATCTCCGAATGAAAAATTTACCCCCTGGATAAATACATTGTTTCCTTTTTTGGTCAACCCAACTCCTAACTGACATAACTTGGGGGGGGGGGGGGAGGAGTGGGGGGACGAAATTTTTCAGTGACTCCCCCCCCCCCCCGCCCCGTAGCATAGCATCTACCTACCGAAAACGTTTTCATTCATGCGCATATTTATACTACCTTTCGTGTATCCGCGAATCTGAAAGTGTTCACTTCAGCGGCAAGGGTGGAGATCGAATGTTTTCTTCCTTTTCGAAATGGACTTATTAAATGTTAATGTAGCGTGAATACATGCTCGTGTTTTGCAAGGTAAATATAGACAAGTACACATAGAGGAAGTCATACCGCTGTTAAATTATTCACACGAATCGTAGGTAGTGAACTTTTTTGTCATTGTATCTTTCATTCCTCAAAACATTTGCCGTTTTAATTTCAATACGCCAATTCAAAGTTTTAACAATGAACGCATGTCAGGTCATAGGTCACAGGGGTATAGTAGGGTAACGCTTTAAGCATATTTAGCAACCGCAGTTTTCCCTAAAAACTGTGGCAGCCATGACAGATCTCCTTAAAGCTAATATTTCGTTATGGTACCGCAGTAATTAAGAACGTTTTACTCAGTTTTTGCTTTCGGGGAGACCTTTGACATTTGACCTGTTAGACATCATCATTGTTGTACCTCTGAAGTGGTTTGTTAGTCATTGATTGTCTCAAGCTAATTCAAATGTAATATTGACCAGAATGAAGATTAGATGTTGCTCCCTATAATCTTATAAACAATTTGTTTTCCACTCTCACATCTGCCGCGAATACTTTTATATTTGAAAATTAGATTAAATTTTAATTAATTTATGTGTTAAACATTTATTCTGTTTTCAAGAAGTTCATACTCAAAGATGACCTGTCGTTTCATGAAAATGCATCACACTCTATGCCGAATTCTGGATGACGTCACAAAATACCCTTGTTCTATATTCGATTGTGAACTGATTGGATGCACCGTCGATAATGAGAACGTTTTCGATGCGCTGTCACTGCTGTGACAATATCGACGTTGTATCGAATCGGGTCGCCAATAGAAGTTACGACACGGGTAATCTGTGACGTCATCCAAAAATCCGCCATAGGTTTTATTGCATTTTCAAGAGACGAAATGTAATCTTTAAAACCATACAAATATGTACCAGCTCTCTTTTTGGATTTAAACAAAATTTAGATAGCCTGGCAAAGGAACAAGCAAAATAATGTCGAACGGAACTTAAGACTTAAATTATTTGTTTGTAATAATTTCTAACTTTTCTCGACAGGCACTTATGGTTGTCTTTAGTTAAAGGTTGTTAAGTTGATTTTGCGAAATAAAAATAATACCCATCACTCGAAGTAGGCTAAAGATTATTTTGACAGTTGAACCCAAATATGCCATATTTTCTGATAGATTGGAATAAATAAATCTAGGCTGGCGTAAATTAAAATTGTTTTAATGAAAAATTGATTTCTTCTCCCATCGAGTCAAAATTAACGTTTTATCCCTTTCAAATGCAAGTACCTCTCTTTGCCGATTTCAGCCTAGTAAAGTAAGTTCCAAAGCATCTCTTCTAGTGATGGGGACACTATACATTACTGAAGGTTGCAAACTCACACCAACTGTAATTAATTGTGCTGAGTCTTCTGCCATGATGCTTTACCTAACGGCGGACTACTTACAATGAACGAAGAAAGACAATCCTCAAAGACAGAGCTAGAAAATGCTTTCTGTGTTCCAGTCAAAGCACTGTGACCAATCGTAACAAAGTGAGGGTTCTTTGGGGTTCACTCTTGATTTATTTTTTAGACCAATTTGTTTGCTCCATGATCTTTACTCAGCGAAATGAAATGTAACTCGTAACAAAGTCAGGGTTCTCAGAGGTTCATTGTTGACTCATTTTAAAACCAATTTGTTTCCCCCATTTTTAACTCACTGAATTAAAAACGTAATTTAGACTCTGAAGTTAGAGGAAAGATGACATTCCTACTGAAAATAAATCGCTCATACATACCTCCGTTACCAGATCTACTACCAACATCAGTTACACGATATTTGTTTGACTCGTTGTCTATGCGAAACCTCGAATATTTGTGATAACGGGCAGAATACGACTAAAACACAGAGTCATAACGGTACTCATATGTACCCTGTTGTGTTAGGTAATACAACTTTTCATTCCTGAGCCAAAATTCTAGCCTTATGTTGCCAAATCCGTTTTTGTAATCTAACCAGTTTCTGTAAAAGTTAGTTTCCCCATTGATTCGGCGTTGAATTACCTGTTGCAAACGTAAGACAAACAATGCTCATGATAAAGGACAAAAACAAAACCGTTTTGTCTTGAATAACATATTGTAATGAATAGCCAAGTACTGGTTCCCCAACTGGATTGTTGAATGCCATTTCAATATGCAACTGGGATGAAGGGTGGTTTTGAGAGATCGAAATCTACAAACTCTAGTTATAAATTGATGATAGTTAGAGAGACATTTAATCGGCTCTAGAGTGTTCTAAAACACCATGATTCTCGCACCCAAATGAAGTGAATATGACATTCTGGCGTTTTAAATGCCTAATTCTCTCACCCCAAACAGTTCCAATTCTCCTAACCTACTTTCTAAAGCCCCTCCCACAAATGTCTAAAATTTATCCTCGTCCAGACACAACCAAATGAGCTTCCGTATTCTGCGTCTATTGAACTAACTGTCTATCCGCAAAGAGCTGTGCCAATTGAGAATTTCTGTAGACTACTACAAAAAATGTAGTTTGGGATGAGAGGATTAGCCCTTTACCCAATTCAACACACAATATAATATTCAGGAAACGTTTAGAAATAAAACATGAAAACGGATAGTACCCTTCAGTTTGTGCTCGACAGGTTTATTGACCTTGACGCTAGAAAAAATACCAACTTTCAACCATTTTTGAGTTGAACACTATTAATCTACATTCTATATCAATGAGTTTTCTGTGCAACCAAAAAAAAAGATAGTTTACTGTTGTTTTACAGGTGTTTTAAAGTGGTTCATAACTGATGATGGTGATAAGTTTCATCACTGAATAGCAGGTTTTAAGGCATGACTTGAACTCTTCTACGAGTTAGTTAGTTAGTTAGTTAGATGTAGTTTTACGGCGCAGTTTCCAACCTATTGGTTCAAGTCGAGCCGGCCACGGCCTTTTTACCAGTTGTGGCTCACTGGCTTGTTTTCCCTACTCCATTGCTTACGCGGAGCATCACGCACAAGGGCAGTAGGTTCCAATTTTAGTGTCATTGGCATGACTCGACCTGGGGATCGAACCCGGGTCTTCCGCGTGAGAGGCGAATGCTCTACCGTTAGACCAAACACGCGGTTTTTCAAAAGCGTTTGATCAACACAGCTACACTCCCCGACAAAAGTAAATGAAACAAGTCACCTTCCTCGCTCCCCCTTTCAATGTTGGCTACAATTTTTAACTATCAAATAGGACACAATATTGAAAGGGGAGTGGGGGTTTCAAGGGGAATTTGAACGATTGTGAGTGAATTTTGTAACCCTATAAGCAATTTTGTTTCATTTGTTTTGTCGGGGATTGTAACTTGCTTACAAAAGGGATTAACTGCTGCAAGTGTAAAGGTAAGGTCCAGCCGGATTGTGGATACAATCCACAATCCGGCTGGACCTTACCTCTTATTCAATGCTAGCTCTACGAGTGGTATTTTCAAATTGAAACAAGTACTCACTGTATTGCAAGGAAACGATATAATATTGCTTTCACTTACTGTCCAACCGCCACCATCAATCGTCATGTTACAGAATACATCAAAAGGCGATCCAGTCCACCCTGCTGGCCTGATTGAATAAACTCCACTTTGTGTTTCTCCAGCATTCTGTGCGTCTTTGCAATCCGTGTAGACTGGAGGAGGACATGGGCCCTCGTCATCGCTTCCTAGGCCGTTATTACAGTAACACTTTCGCTCATCGTTTTTCACCGTGCAGGACGCATAACGACTACATTCGTAATTTGTACAGTTAAGTTGACCGTCATTGCATGCACACCTTCTTGAACAGTCGGAATTCACATGTGTTTCGCCGTTCTGCACATTAAACAAAGAAATGTAAATGATTCACCTTTGCTTCACATTGTTGTAAACAAATGGGTTCTAAGCTGCTATCACTAGACTCTCCTTCCACAATATTTTATGGGAACGTTTGCATTCTTATTTCACAAATTTCAACTCACTTCAACTTAGCCAAAGAACTTTTTCCCGTTAAAAGCATTATTCTTATTAAAACCTGTACTAATCATGATTTCTTATTTATGATTGTGCCAACTAAGGTTTCTTTCGCAAACTGCATTGGCATCACATAAGTGGTTCTCATATCACATATAGACAAATCCGGACAGCAAGTGATGGTCTGATTTCAGTCGGCCATAACAGGGGTCTGTCACCTTTTAATCTTTCAATTTCCTTGCTTCTATCATGGATGGTTGTACACTGAATAGTATATTGATTCCTTCAATTTCACTGAATATGAGAGTTTAAAATTTATGTATATAGATGATAAATGAAGACGATTTAAGGGTTATGGACCTCACTAATGGCTGTCTACAGTCACTGAACACAGGCGATGATCGGATTTGTCTATAAGCTGTTCACCATAAGAAGAGCAATACGGTTCCTTGTACAACGATCGTTTACAAGGGATTGTCCCCCCTGAAATAAAATTTGCCAGATCCATCCACATTTTTACCAGGAATTTAGAAAAAAAAACTAATGAAAATTCTGATGACAATCCTAACATTTACTGGGGACTGAGACATATCTCATTGTCTTCTTTGTATTTTCGATGGCAATTACCATGATTGTCGTAATATATATATATTAATAAGAAACGCCGCTTTTGAAATTAGTTAATATGATCATTGAATTTCTTTAGCGTTACCTACACTCTTAAAACACTGGGCAATATTTTCGTTGGGTAAAACGCTTTGGTTAAATGTTGGTCAAACTTTGCTCATATAATGGTAAAAACGTTTCTTCGATTCACGTTTATTCCACTATCCAATCATTGGGCAAACTGTTAACAAGCTTACACTCAACGGTTGGGCATATATTTGGTCTACCTACTTGTTGGGTAATTAATTGCTAATTAGCATAATGTTTGCTCATTGGTTGGGCAATAAACTTTGCGCGTTCCGCATACGTAAATGTGATAAAAGCATCGGACACAATGAACATGTGAAAGTTAAGAACAGGCGTACGTACGTATTTCTCAGTGGTTCAAAGTCATTAGCAGCTAATCGAACGACAACTATCTCGCTGATTAATGTCTCAGATTACCTTGAGGAATGGAGCTTGGGGGGTTCTTGAGTGTGTTTGAGGCTAAATACGAGTACAAGGAGTTGTGTGGAGTATTTAATGTTTATATCGAAGATATAATCAACACGATTTAGGAAGAAACTGGTGCTGCTACTGAGCCATGGCCGAAACGTTCGCCTGCTCATCCATGCTAGGCTAACATAGCCTAACACTTTGTTTGGGTTCTGTAATGTGTCAATGTGAGTTTGATTAGCCTACAGACTAGGCTAGCCTACATCCTTTGGCTTACTATGGCAGCATCACGGTTTCCTAATCGTTTGATTTTATCATTGGATACTTCTCTCCTTGCCATGTGCTCATATTTATTTCAACACAATCTTCAAGTCTGCATGATGCCTTATTGTCGGATAATCTGAGCCTGATTTATAAATGGCCACATTTACTAGGGCAATGCACTAGGGATTAGCCCAACAGTTGGTTAAAGAATATGCCCAACTGATGTTGAAAAAGCACCCACGGTTATGGAAAAGATGATTAACGTTTGACCAACGGTTGGTGAATGCATTTGCCCAACATCTTAATAAAAGACGTGCCCAACAAGTGGGTATGTTTTAAATGCTCATTTACCAAACAGTTGGGTAGTTTCCTGCCCAACAGTTAGGTTCAAACTTTACCAAATTTGGTTGGTTAAAGTTTTGCCCAACTGTTTAGGTTGTTGAATAGATGCCCAGTGTTGGTCAAAAAGTTGGGCAAATTTTGCCCATTTTTTTTTAAGAGTGTAGCTTCCTTACTTTAAAGAGGGAAATCGTCTATTTTCGCACGAACAAAAATGATTTCCCTATGCCTCTGTTGCTATTGCTTTTAATGTAAATACGATTTTTGCTTAAGCAGAAATTGTAACAACTACATATAAATGTAAGATTTTAAGTAACAAAGTGATTTTACCGTAGGCTTAATCGCTGTCAAGATACGTTAAGAACTTACTGAAATGAAGGAATCAGTTTCAGTCACATGACATCTCACAGGTTGACAGGTTTCCACGCATATTTCGCGGCAAGTCGTAGTTTTCCCAGGATCTGTGCAGGAAGTTTCGCACGAACAACTTTCATGAACAGTTCCAATCGGGCAAGTCGTGGCTATACAACCTAGTATAAAGAACAGGAAATAGTAATGAAGTTTGCAATACCATAATACGATCTCCCCACATTTCAAGAACTTAATTTAGTACTTTCTTTCTTATATGTCTATTACTATATAAGGGTAAATTTCTACACACTGTTAACATTTTACTTAAAACAAGAGACATTTTTCATTTTAACGAAATGGTATGCGTTTGTCTTGTTTTATATAATTTCATTGCTTTTTATTTTAATAACATACATTTCCTTTTACGTGGAGGATAAGTTAATTAAAGTACATTAATACCTGGTTTTGTAAGAAAAAATCTTGGTTTTAAAAGCACAGAGTAATGTAAAAGTTCTGTAGATTTTCCGCTTCATCAAGTATTGATTGTTAAACTTTAAGTGAGAGAGCTGGCTTATACTTCTGTCCATTAGCAACGATTGTTTCATTATCACTTAAAGATTTTTGTTTTTACTTTTTCAAGAGCCAAATAACAAACTTGTTTAACTTTCTTTAAGATTTTACAACTGATATATATTGTGGTATCCTTTAGAAATATTTATCTCGCAAGGAATGGCTGCATTGTTTAAGAATATTTTAATGTCTCAACTCTAACCTAATTCCCTTTTCATAATAAATACAGGAGAAATGGAGAAAATACAAAGAAATGCCCGTCTCATTAAAAATTGTTTCTCTGCCTTTCTGAATAAAAGTTTTGTAAATTTTACTTAAACCTTTTTGCATATTTTACACAATAACTTGTACCTTTAACCAAATTGTACAAGAATTTTGGTTTTCAGTAACAAGTTGAAAAATTTCTATAAATTAGCAGATTTTTTGCAGCAGCATATTTTGAATTAATCTTCTTATTTCGGTATGTTAAACGATTTCCTTCGGTATGAGTGAATACCGCAATGTCATTAAGCAGTTTTTCCTGCAGCAAAAGTAAAAAAATGGAAACTTTCACACGAAAAATAGCATACTTACTGGAATTACCGCTAAACCCTTCAGCTTTGACAATTGCATACTGACTCCAGTCATCGCTGATACGAAACGAGTTGTATTTGATGTACAAATGTGATCCATTGGACAGCTCCATATCAATACGAAGCTCGCACACAGCTTGATTCGTTAAATAAGATAGTTTTTCGTTACCGATATAAAATTCGCTGGACAAGAATCCGAAGCCTTTACGATAATCATCCCAGCCCCTTCTGAAAGTCACCGATCCGTCAAACTGACGTTGAATAACCTGTGAAAAATAATTTTTTTTAATAATAATTCTCCGATTTATATAGTGCACCCATGCATAAAGTTTAAGGCGCTATACATAGATCATCCCCAAACTTTTCATTCCAAAACTCCTTATGCGTGCTATTTTGATCTTTTGATAAAGAAAGTCCTTTTAGTTTTCATTGACAAAAATAGATAAACGTCCATTGTGTACGTAATATCCCTCACTTCAATTGTTTTATCAAAAAAGTCATTTTCGAACCTCTCTTAATAGACCCTTTAATCAATGGCAATTACAAAGGGTTCTGGGACAGAATTTTGGTACGCGTTGTTTTTGGCAATGGTAATTTACTGTTGCAAAAACGACGCGTACCAAAATTCTGACCCACAATATTATGTAATTGCTATTTGGAAAAGTTACATAAATCAAGTCAGTACAATAGAATTGACTTCAGGTCAGAAGGAATTGAAAAAGTTCTTAGGACATTGACTTGAGAAATCGTGTAGGAAAATTTAATTAGAAGATCCCTACTTTTTATATTTGGACTTTTTGTATTGAATTTTGAATAAATATGCACACATTTTCAAGTCTATACAAAAATGTAGACCTTTTTAACTTCTTTGCAATATAAGAAGTTTTCTTCCTCCTATGTGTTGTAAATATGCTGTAGAAACAACGGGTACGAGTTGGTTAGTTAGTTAGTTAGATGGGATTTAACGACACACCAGCACTAAAGTGTTATATAGCGTCAGTCAACTCGATAAAAAGTTCAAAGTTTAAATTTATTTTCCAGAATGGTTCAGTTCAAATTTCCCCTTAGTCGCCTCTTACAGCAGGCGGGAAATACCTTAGGCATATTCCACAACCCCCAGTCCACAGAGGGACAACTATGGAGAGGTTTGTTCGGTTTGTGGCGCCGACAACCCGCCAGTCGTAGGATGAGTAGTAACGGCCCTCTGTGTGCATTTTATAGACTATAATCGGGAACAAACTACTCGCCACACACGACCTCCCAGACCTACCTGGATGCAGTTTAAAGTCATACCCAAGACCAAACAATGGGTATCGAATCAAACATGCATTGCAATTCTTTACATTACCTTTTGCAAATGAAAACGTATAAATAAAATTTCATGTTTATTTCAATAAGTAACAAAGTTCATTTTTGACAAAACTTGTGTGGTACTATGTTATACTCACCGTCCAGCCACCTGATCCTTGATTTTCACAGTGCACTTCAAACGGATGTGAATATCCATAAGGCTTGATTGTGTGAACACCGCTTGAATTACCGGATGGACATTGTGCATAAACCTCCTTACAGTCTCTTGGGTACTCCGGTTGTTGATAAAAGAAGTATGAACCTTCGAAAATGTTGACAAAAATTTAACTTACAAATATTTAACTGAATAGGGAAAAGTATTTTAAGCAACACCTTTCATTGAGGAGCAAAAAGTTACCCAGGGACCGCGGAGACGGGGGGGGGGGGGGGGCTAGGGGGGCTTTAGCCCCCGCATTTTTTTTTTTTTTTTTTGCTGTGGGCATTTCGGGCGGCCTTTAACTGCATTTTGGGCCGCCTCAAACTGCATTTATTTTATAAGACATATTGGGCCGCTTCGATGATTAGCCCCCGCACTTCAAAATTGGCTCCACGGCCCCTGTTACCACATAAGATAGCCCCTGCAGAGATAACGACCTCGACAAAAGATAATTTGCTCTTACTATCTCAAACAATGCCATTTTTAGTTAGACCCCAGAACCGATGAAATGAGTAACAGTAAAGCAGGTAGCAAAAAATATCTTTTGATTTTTGTATAATCTCCAAGTTTTATCCTTCTTCATAATCTGTACATTTGTACCTGACAAACCTAAGCCATAAATCCACGTTTCAGCTTAACTGAAATTTAAAACGTTGGCCAATATTTTCCTAGCTACATTCAGTAATAAAGTTTCCCAAATTTGACCGATAACAGTAATGTTCTGAACTTATGTACCTAAATCTTCTAGGTTATTACGCCGATAAGGGACTCAAGCAGTTCCTCTGAAAAAAGTTGATTATCATCTCGTACAGCAACATGGAGTGTAGATTCAAAAAACAAAATAAAAACACAACGAATCTGTCCCTGAAACTAATACTGACAAAATGAATGAAAACACTCTTGGTCCTAAATGTTACATTTAGTGATATTGACGACAACGTTTGATGAGATGTAACATAGGTAGAGTTTGTAAAGTGAATGTCAAAATCTGGTAAAGGATAGCCTACATTTTAGAGTGACTTGAAGTGAAAATCCAGCACGCATCAACAGGCTCGTAGCCAGGACTTCTGTTATATATAGGGGGCACCGGCACAGCACAAGGGGTACAGAAGTAGGATATTGTCTGTACTCAGTAAATGAGATTACGTGATAACTAGCTTGCAGGAACAGGAATCACAGGGGATAGTATCTCTAACTTACCAGTATATGGGTACATGCACTCTTAAAAAAATTGGGCAAATTTTGCCCAACTTTTTGACCAACACTGGGTATCTATTCAACAACCTAAACAGTTGGGCAAAACTTTAACCAACCAAATTGGGTAAAGTTTGAACCCAACTGTTGGGCAAGAGATTACCCAACTGTTCGGTAAATTAGCATTTTAAAACATACCCACTTGTTGGGCACTTCTTTTATTAAACTGTTGGGCAAATGCATTAACCAAATGTTGGTTATATGTTAATCATCTTTCCCTTAAACATTGGTGCTTTCTTTAAATGTTAGGTTGTAGGTTATGGCAGGGAGCTGCCACTGCAGCTCCCTGGTTATGGCAACCCATCGGTCCCGGTTAAAAAACCCTGGCTTAATAACCTATTTGGTTTGTCACTGAGTTTCGTATAGGTACGTCCAAAACTATCATTTTTAAAAGGCACTGTAAAATGATGTGTGTAAATGATGTGATGAAGTATTGTAGTTTCGTCAATGCATAAATGTGAACACAAGGGCTGCATGAGAATTAGCTGGTCCGTAGCTCTCATACACTTATATCATGGTTATGAGACAGGTTTCTTGTTATGCCGAAAGGTTTCAAATAATAATATATAAATGCTCATTCGGACGTGAAAGAGAATATCCCAGATCCTGACCTCCCATTGGATAGCAGTTTTGCGCCAAATACGAATCATGGAATCTCATACAAATGTGTTCTAGTTCGTAGTACTGTTTAAAGAATTTTATGGAAATAGAGATCGATTTCATGGTCTAAAGTAATGTACGAGTTTAGCTGTTTGGCCAATATAAAAGATGCCAAAGAGAATTTTCAGATTATGGTACCATGGTCTGATTATGAGAAGAATTGTGAAACAAATCGGGTCAAGTGCACTGTTGTTTGGTGACAACACTGCAACCAACAATATACCCAACAAATTGGCAAAAAGTTACCCAACAAGTGGGTAAAGGGAAAATATGCTCAACTGTAGAATAAAATCTTATCGTCATTTTGACCAGTCAGTTGGGCATAACAGTATACGCGTGCATGGAAGGGGAAATTTAACCATTATTTGAGCAAAGATTGACCAACACTTAAGCAATTACTTTTACTCAACAAAAACTTTGCCCAGCGTTTAAACATTGCACCAATTAGCCCCAAAGTTGGGCAAAGTTTAACCAACACATTTCATAAACTTCTTTAACCAACGGATATTTTACCCAACGTTTTAAGAGTGTGGAAACTACTTTATGGTGAAAGGCAGCACCGGTCAATATAAATTTTTCCCTACTTTTGGATAAAATAGTTCACTGCAATTTTTGTGCTAATAATGCTTAAGGTACATTTAATTGTAAGAATTTCATGAGAGAAGTGTCAACATTTAATTTGAGGGAAATTTATTCGTAATGGTGAGAATACCCGCAAACTCAGGAAGGGGTGGTGAATGTATATTGTGGAGCGAAACAATTAGCTCCCGCTAGTGTCCGGCTACCAGAAGCTTCGCCAGGGGCGAAGGTTTGCCGAAAGGATTTTGAAAGAAAGTTAAGATGAGCGCTGGAAAATTTTTCGGTTTCGTAAAGAAAAAAAGAAAATATTAAGTTTTTCAATATTTTGGAAAGTTAGAAAATTTTGGTTTTTGTGGAAGACCATTCCCTCTTTACTCCATGGCAAACAATTTCAATTTTCCCAAAAATAATTCCTGTGTGGATCCTCCTAAAACTATATTATATTGTCCACATCACAGGGACAGTATACATATGGTAAAACACCTTGTGTGTATTTTATAGTTTAAAGTACTCCTATTGACTTTAAGTTTAATCAAAGTAAATTCAGCAAATGAAAACTTTTGCTATCTATCAACCAAAGTTAACTCAGGGTGACGAGTGTGACAGTTTTAAGTCTTTTTAGAGCAAAACTGAGAAACTGGGCGACAGGTCGCGGGGAGATCAGCCCTTCCCACCACACTGGTCGCAGCATTGAAACGCTTTAAGTTTTTTATTTGCTTATTTATTTTTTTATATATTTATTTATTTTTTTACAAATAAGGTGTTGCATCTAAAAATAGAATCCTCCAAACAGTAAAAAGACAGAACAGAATTTCATCTTATCGATTCAGTGTTGTAATTCTTAAGAATCAGTCACACACACAGAAGAACTTAGTCCTTCACTTTTATACAAACTATGTACTGGGTGTTTCACAGTTTAAACAAAAAATGACTGAATATGATAGCGCGCTTAGGGCGAATAATTTTTTGTACCTTTAGAAAAAATGTTATAGAAGAAAAAATATATACATTACTAAAATTCGCATGGAGTTATGCTGGATCCACCGTTATATGTATTAAAAGATTTCTGTCTATTGATTTTCCGTATGGGGGAGCACGGCGATCTACACGGGGGGGGGGGGGGGCACGGCCCTCCGTGCCCCAGCCTGGCTACGGCCTTGCACACGCAAAACGTGCTTTCCATTTGGGAGGTTTCAAACAAAACAACACCATGTGTAATCATTGAATCATCTTCCGCTATATATCAAAGAGACCATTAAAGTTCTAGGGAAGAGATTCCGATACAAGACTTTGAGTTTTCTTGTTTTTAAAGGCATAATCCTCTCACAGAAATGACTAAAACTCATCCTCATCCTGACACAATCTCAGTTTATTGTTTCTTGGTAGGTATACACAGCCCCAATGTGCAATCCAGACACTATCAGTACTGTATATTCTATGTAATATGAACTAGAGTACTCTGCATTTTTTGAACCTAGACTGCAGTCAATCAAGGAGCCGTGCCAATTGTGGACTACTATACAAAAATTGTAGTTTAGGGTGAGAGGATTAGTCCCTTAAGATTAAGAGGCTCTTCTTTCGTTTTGTTTTCACGTGGTTACTTTACTTTCTTTGTCGGCAATATTGAGGTTAAAGGAACAATCATTTACTACTATCGACTAAGTTACTTTCCTAAATGCCTAAATGTTTATGAAGTCCCTAGAGAGGTTATATCATCATGCAAAATAAATGCCCTTCAAATGGTAAAATACAAAATTCTAATTATGCTTCTTTCAAAGACTCGTTGTTTGGATTAGCCAGTAAATTTCATGTTAAAATTTCAACGAAGTGACATTTATATAACGCCAATAATACCCCTCTGGGTTGTTACTCCTGTTTTAAATGTGTATCAAGGGGAAGTCAGAAAGTTGTTAAAATTGAAACAATCGTCGTCAGTCTACTCAATACCAGATTTTGTTTCTGTAACATATCTTGTTATTTCTTCCAACCCTTAACTTCCTTTTACATGGATTTTTTTTTAAATGAACAATATTGACGATGTTTTCTTTTTCCTACAAAGTTTTAAACTTGTTTTGTTTTCTTTTGTACTGGTCTTTTGAAACGAATTAAACATAGTTTTAGGCGTGTTGACTATTAGAGTAAATAATTATAACTTGTTCTAAGCTGTGAAGGGAACTTTGGAAACACGAAATTTGATGATTACTCTGGTCAGTTGCCTAAAAGTTTAAAGGCCAGATTTCTTTAGAATGTTACTGTCAAATCAATGGTTATTTCGATTGGATGTTTGTTTAAATTAAGTTAAACTTGGTATTAGATTAAGTCAACTCATCTTATTTTCCGATGAACTGGCATTGCAGCATCTAAAATGTGGAAAATATTAAGATGCAATATTCAAATAGACTTTCATTTTTAAAGTTTTTTTTAATTGCCGTCAACGTTTGCTTAGGACTAGTTTTGAAATAGAATAGATTGTCCAATCATGATTTTGAGATTGGTGATTATTAAGATAATTTAAATTTGAATAAAACAGACACGAGGCATGTATAACCTGTAAAAATCCTATTTTAGTCTGTCTTACTTCTTGTTTAGGTCTACATTATTCTTTAATAAAATATTTTTTATTTGCAGCACAGAAGAAGATAATGTTTGTTACAGTTATGCGCGTCAAATTGTTAAATTTTAACTGAGGACACTTTTCGTGGGCGTGTCGTCAAGACCAGGATAATCGGCAAACATTAGATTTCTACTTTTGTCGTTCTGTTTTCAGGTGGAAAATTCTTCTAGTAAATATGAAAGACAAAATAAAAGAAAACTTACCCTCAAAAGCTGTGACTGCCGTGATGTAAAAATTTAGAGAAAGAAACAAGTAAAAACAATTTGATAATTGAAAGAAGTTCATGTTGACAGTGAAACATTGCTTTCAATAATGAGTGCTACGTTTGGTGTGTCACGTTTGGTGTGGGACAGCGAGGTGGTGGAAAGTAATTCTACGGAAGATTTGAAGCACAGTCGACCAACTACTAGTAAAGATAAAACTTGTCATAAATGCCCATTTGTTGGCTTTATAAGATATATATATGCAGTATACCTAAGTGGGCATTAAAAGGTTCCCATAAGGGGATCTTTACACCTGCTTAAAAGCTAATTAATAGCGACAAACAAAACGACGAACGAGAAGTTTTTGTTATATGTACGGAAGTGGGATTTATACTTGCAACCTGACAAGCTTTGATGGTCGCTTCATTGTGCAAGTTATTTGATTTTGCTATTGATTGGAATAAAATGCATTTAATTACAACAAAGTCTTATTTTTCACTTACTGTTGTCTCCTAAAGTTGTATCAAACAGCAAACGATAAAGACTACCGATGATGTCCATGCACGCAATGCTTTTATAAAGAACACGTAACAAACATTTTTTTGGCTTCATATGTTATCATGGAGAGGACTCTGCCTTAGACCATTTATCTTCAATTAATATTTGACTACATCAGATAAGCTAATATAATATCTCTTTGACTGTTTGATGGGCCGAATTTCCGGCCTTCGTAAAGGCTAATACTGTTACATTATGGCCGGGTATTCGGTGGGTTAGTTAGAGTTTTACGGCCCAGTTTCCAACCTATTGGTCGGTGGGTTTGTGGACAACAATAACACTGTAATCTGTGTAAACACTCGAAACGATTCCCGTCCTCATAGGTTAGACGTTTGGGTTTTTATTTAACTGGAAGAAATAGTTAATGTTTTTGAGATTTTTCTTACTGAATTATGCATGTTTCATGAGATAAACTTAGTAAGAATTACCTGTTGTGATGAAACATCGCAAGATCGCAGATTTCCCTTTCTAAAAAATATGTATGGTCTGCCTACGGATCACCTTACTTAAATGGTTTTTCCTCTTTGTCTTTTTAAATTTAACAATGTGTTCTCTTAATAGAATAGTTCAAATTCAAATAATACTTTAATACCGGTGAACAAGCTTGTTAAAGTTAACGTCTTTAGTTATATTTACAATCCTTTGCCGATCGAGGGACTGCGTTTTATATACTTCTTGAATGTGTATTTGAATTTGATTTTTTAAACTTGGCACCAATAAAAACTTTAGACATGAAATGTTGAGACGGTCAGTTAATTGAAATGAAAAGATAAATTTGAACTGAAATGAAAAAAAAATAAAAAAAAAAGGTATAAGCAAAAGTAGAGAAGACAGTGGAATGCGTTACCAAGAGCTTCTTCCATTCTATACCTGATTAACACTATAAAAGGTTACACTGTAAAAAAAACAAAAAACAAAAACAAAAAAACCGTAGATTTAAAGAACAACAAAATAAAGAAATAAATAAGGATTACAGAAGGGTTCTGGAAAATTACTACCAAAACTTTTCTGTAATCTTAATGTTTCTCTTCATTTTTTATTCTGTAAATTTACAGCGAATTTTAGCCGTTTTTTACAGGGTAGTATTTTATCACAAACGACTTTTCCTTTGAAGTGAATATAAATTGCATTGATATCGAAAGGGATTTACAACATTGCCGTAACTTGAACACAGTGTTATGATTGTTTCAATAAAACCCAGTAACACATGAATGGGGGCATTGCTATTCCGAAATTATAGACTCACTTTCTTCAATTAAATGAGGACATTTTACTGCAAAAAACTGTGTACTTTTCTTGATAATACAGAACATTGAATCAATGTTTGTAGTGAATGTATAAAAACTAAGAACTGCGGTACTTTTCGGAATTCAAATGATGCCATGATGATGATAAAATTTTATGATTACGTTCTTGTGCTCGGCAGCGTAGCAAGGTTAAGGGGAGGGTTGGAGGGTACCAAAGGCTTTTTACATCTGGGATGCTTAAAAGTAAAAATAACGGGGGGTAAATAGATGTTGATGCAGTTTAGACAAAATGAGGAAAAATTAAATTCATAAATTTTGTATTTACAAGCATAAGGGGATTGTGGTTTTGTAAATCCTGGCCACACTGTAACACAGAAGAAGCATTTTCCGTATCAAAGGTATACTCTCTCGTCTATAGAAGCTACTGGAGAAAAATGTCACTAGTGTTACGTAACATTGTTTGAATTTGAACAAGAAAAATGTGTGTTCCTGCGAACATGGTCGATTTTTCTACTGTACTACTTCGCCGTCTAGACACCATGAGTACATATGTGTCTAAAATGCCGGATACAACTTACGAATACGTATAAAATAAGAAAACAAAAGCACACCACTTGTTTTTATGTTTACTATTTCTGACTGACAAAGAGAGTAGTCCCTCTGTTTGTAGGATGAATGGTACTTACCGTGAGAAGGACAATACTCGATTTGCAGTTTACTCACATAACACACAGACTTTTGGAAAGAGACGGTGTCTTTAAATGGAAGCCTGTAGACATTTGCACTCCTGTTGGCTTTGTACTGTATTGGCAAACGTGTTAGTCCTCATATAAGAGTCATTAGGCTGAAATAGGTGTACTAAACAGATACTGTAAGATTGTAAACTCTAATCGTCTACAAATCACATGCAGACATATTATTTTCTCCATTGGTCGCTTGCAATTTGTGAAAGCAATATGATATGTGTTCTGATTTAAAACAATAAATTGATGTGATCAGGCACCTTGAAATATCCTGAACAGTCAATGGCCATCCTAACATGTAAGAAAACAAACGTTTTGTCATTTGTTTTGGTCTGCCACGTTATCATTTTGTTGTTTTTGTTGTTCCTTATTTGCTTAGCGCGTGTAAAAGAGGGGATGAGACCCATACTTTAAAATGATAAGAATGCTCCAGATACTAGTAATTACCTAGTAACAAAACTACGTCTTCGTTTCGTTTCAGTCATGGTATCGCATGCCTTTTAAACAGTAGCGGTTATATCTTATAATTACTCACTCTGTACCTACAAAAGGAACTGATAATGCAATCTAAAAACGGTCTGGTGAAATTTCACCAGGTCCGTGTTAGTAAAGCACCTACACAATCCTGGTTATTTTTGGTTATTTTGTAACAAGAAATCATTGTCACATTAACCATTACACCGGTAAATTTGACCAAATGACTGGTTATTCCTCTAGCTTTTAACAAGGATTGGGTGGGTGCTATACTGACACGTAATGTGGTGAAATTGCACCAGATATTTTTTAGAGTGTGTCTTGACAATTAACTTATACCTTCTAAGAACATTCTGGTGAAATTAACATGAAAGGGGTCAATAGCTGTCGGTACTATTCCTGGTTAAAATAATGAGAAACGCTTTCCTGGTTAACGTAATGACTCTTTATAACATCTTGGCCGAATATTAAAATTTTGCTGGTTAATTTTGAACAGGATATCTCTGTGACTTTAACCAGGAAATACATGGACAACTAATTAATGACCTCTACCCTGCATTATTAAATTTCAACAGGATTTTTTAGGAGTGTAACACTCTTATTTTGAAGAATGCAATGGCGTTTCAGTTTTCTGCACAGTGAATCTTCGTTTATATTATATGATTTGTATGCGTTCTTTTATTTTTGCTCTTTCAAATCGGTTGTGTCAGTCTCTTAATTGTTTCCAAGCCTTGCTAAGTTTCCTGTTGATGACTCGGTTTTTTTTTTTCACTTGTCTTTTGTTTGCATACTTCAAGCAAGTGCAAGTTAGAGATTAAAGTTGTTAGTTTGGTTCAACTGAGACAAACCCAATACAATAATATATTGCCCAAGAAACTGGTGAAACAAATATCACTCTCACGTTCATCAAAAAAGTGAAATTGTTACTCTCTAATAGAGTGAAAGGTGTAAATGCACTTCATTGGAGTGCTCATTTTTCCAAGCAGAGTTAAATTCAGTGGCGGAGATGCTTACTCTTGCACCATTATTGGCAAAGACATAATTTAGTGGCGTTCTTTTAAGGCCCAGATAACAAAATGCTCAAACAGCCGCCAGTAACTGTACTATCTGCACTTTATTCCGATGAAAAGGGTCATCTTCTGTAATATAGTTATAGGTTTTGCCGAAACGTATCTTCATGTTTTATACGCACTAAATAATAAATTTTGTGGCTGCGCTAAGTTAATTGCTCCCACACCAAGCGTGATTATAAGCTTACAAAATACACAGACTGACATTAAATTCACCCTCCTGGCCAATAAATGATGTTGCAAAGGGCGCAACAATAACTGTAGCGCCAATAGCCCTCTCGTTGTGGGGTCATTGTCAACATAGACAATAAAAAGAGTTTATAAAAATACCAAAATAGCTTCCACAAATTTTTTCAAAATCATTTGAAGAGAACATTCAGGTTAAAATAAAATAAAACTGTTGTCATAGTGGTAATGGTTTAAGAGTTTTAATGAGCAGTTTCCATTTTGCTTTTCCTCAAGTGACCATTCGCATGATAAATGGCTATTTCTGACACTGCACGATAACCCCTTAAAAATGCTTATTTCTGTACTTTCGTGGTCCCAAAAGACAGAAAATTGCATATAATAAGCCTAGGTTTAGGCTACTTTTATTAATTATGAATTCGGTATCTAGAGAGCCAAACAGACCCTTTGTCTTTGGCTATTTCTTGCAATGTACTTAACTAATGGCCATTTCAGAGTGGTCACATGATATAAAATACGTCAATTAATGTTTCTTCGTGTACTTGTCTTGATTTCCAGATACCAAAAATGTACACCTAACGGTGATTAATCTCCATAATTTTTTCCCCCTGTGAGATTGCTTGCTATTTGGCTCTAGCATGTTTGACCGTTATCTTCACAAAGTAGCCCATTATTACATTAAAATCTTAATTCGAGACCTAAAAACAACACAAAATATAATGACCGCCTTCATACTAGAATGTGAAAGAGAGGGATAGAAACATGGCCGGGCGTCCACAGGTAGGGGCAAGGGGCAAGGGGGGAAGTTGCCCTCCCCTGAAAAATGAAAAACCTGAAAAACGGAGAAAACATAAAGAAAAAGACGAAGAAAAGTTAACATCAACTTTCTTCACAGTTCACTCAGTGTTTTCCCTATTTATATGCGGTAAAGAGGCTTTAGAAATGCCATTTCCAGCGATCTGAGAGGCATTTGGGGCCAAAATTTTCCTGCGCTCCGCGCCAACTCATGGTTGCGCGGATCTTTCCCCCCTAAAAAAATTTTGAGAATTTTGTCCCCCCCCCCCCCGAATTTTCTCCTGCGGAGGACCATGGATAAAAAATTTAAACATGTTTTAATAGAAAAACTTGCTGAGGAGAAATGGCAAAGTAGTCTTCTACCAAGTGCGGAAAATCAAATGAAAAGTCTGAAAAGCCGTGGCTTCGATCGTGCTGAGGTTCAGGGTATTTACTCCTTCGAAGCGCCCCTGCAGACCATTTTCGCCCCCTCTGACCGAAATCCCTAGCTCCGCCACTGGTTAAATTCACTCACTCTCCCACTAGTGCCTGCCACGATCACTCTTATTTAAGAGTGATATATTTAAGAGTGATCACTGTCTTATTGTAGGCCCTCCATCAAGAGTAAAACATCGCTCTTTTAGAGGGAATTTCGCTCTTTTTGAAGTGAATTCCACTCTTATTGAAGTGAATTAACAAGCTAATGGAGTGAACCTTACACTTTTCATTCCAGTGGCGTAGCCAGAATGGGACTTTTTTTTGGGGGGGGGGGGGGCTAGGTAACAAGTGGGGGGCCTGGTTCCTCCGAGGGTCAGGCACGGCAAGACTATCTAAGCGGAGCGTCACCGTCAGTTGGCACGGAGCGTACAAGAAAATTTTGGGCTTTCAAGCCCCTCCAGATGGCCGGAAACGGCACTTCCCATGTGTTTTAAGCTGGATGTACCCAGCCTTGAAAAACGAATCTCATGTCTGCGACTTCTCAAATAATGAGAATAAAAAATCAATCTATGAAAAATGGTAATACATACAATTTTTAGGGACCTCAAAACTGGGCACTTCTGATCTGTGGCCTGGGGAATGAGACTAAAGGGAACCGGTATCTCCCTTTCCCTTGGGAAAAATGGTAAACTTCAGAAGGACGTAGATCGCAAATGCGGCAATATTTGAATCTAAGCGGAGCGCCACCATCAGTTGGCGAGGAGCGTACAAGAAAATTTTGGGCTTTAAAACCCCTCCAGATGGGCGGAAACGGCACTTCCCACGTGTTTTAAACTGGATGTACCCAGCCGCAAATGCGGCAATATTTGAATGGATTTCAGATTACTTAAGGCAGTACCTTACCCTTTAACAGGAAAACCAAAAGTAGTTGTGTCCCCTTCTGAGAAACTTTCTTTGCGTTAGATTTCCTAGATGCAAATTGGTGCTATGTTTGGCAAAACTTTGAACTGATTACAGGCCTAAGTTTTAGGATTTTCCCTTTTTGGGGAGCATGAAAAATATCAAAAATTTTTAAGTTTTTGTAGAGATTTTACAAGAGACATACATACTACCAAAGAAACAATGTGCAAAATGGTGCAGTATTTGTTCATCGGTACATTCAAAATTAAAATACTACGAATAAATCTCTCAAAATAATTGAACCTCAAAGCAGAAGTATGGATCATGTGGCAAACACATGAAATCAGGACCTTGTGGACATTTTACAAATCCCACGGACGCCAGTGCCAACTAGTAAAAAGAGGACTTGTCGAAAAAAAAAAAAAATCGTCCTACAGTGGCACTTGTCATGGGCAGGAGTGAGGCACTACATAGGCCTAGGCCTACTTGTTAAGGATGGAAGGGAAGAATTATCCGGAGGCAGTACCTTACCCTTACCTACTTACGGCATATTTTGTGTATGATAAAACATAGGAATGGTCGTGTAAGAGTGGTCTCCAGTGTACGATTGCCTTATTTTCAGTAAATCAATCAGCCATCCGAAAGGCAGAAAGGGTCTTAACCTAACAAAGTCACATTAAAATTTGTCGTCGAGACTTTCGTTTCATCTTCGAAGTGAAATGCAATAAACGACAGTGCAGATCACAAACGGTATCTAATTTAGTGAAAGTAGGCATTTTGAAGTTATTACTTGATTTCATACGTGCGCACAAATGTGTTTTACACACATTCATCCATGTTTTTTTTTTAATTTTTACACATTTTATTTATTTACTGTTTTGAAGGAAATACTTCAAAGTTTATTTCCGTTCAAACATTTTATTTTTTTCAATTACTTTATCAGGACGCAAAAAATCTGGGGGGGGGGGGGCTGAAGAAAATCTGGGGGGGGCTAGGCCCCCCCGTGGCTACGCCACTGTTTCATTCTATTAAAGAGTGACTAAGTTCACTTTTTTTATTTTAGAGTGCATACTGTCAAGTACTTTGCGATGTGGTAAAAGGTAGGGTTGCTTCTTTCATTTGTCCGTTCGGACGTGTGAAAGGATTTTGTGCGCAGATCTTATTGTTTAAAAAAATGGCCAGGGGGTTTACAATTTCCTAAAAAAGAGGTCCTGCAAAAGTACAATACAAGAATGGAGATAAGTTTTGAAAGGGTATTACCGATAACTTAAAGCAATAGCGTACGTTGTACATGATATCAAAGTTCAAGTATATTTTGTCTAATATTATATGTATTGCACACCGTGAAGGTGCATAAATAACAAAAATTAAAACACAACTCCAGCCTTTTTGATCGTAAAGATTGTGCGTTTCCTTGTCGACAGCATTACGATAAAATTGAACAAATCAATTCGGCTATTAGATAGAAATGAATATTCATTGACTTTGGTTGTGTGGGCCAACAATTTCATGATAAGGTAAACAGTCGTGAATTGAGATATATAGAAATAGTGTGCTTTTTTTAAAAAAAAGTGGACTACATTATTTTCCGTCGTCTAGACATCATTCATTAAGAAAACTAAGCCTTTCTTGGCAATGTATGATGCATAACACCGGCCACAAAGAAAGTCTGATGATACTATTTGACAATGCATCTAAAAATGAGCATCCCTAATATGTGTGGCTTTCTGGACACTTGATGGACATTTAACTCTCTCGTCGTCTAGACATTATCAGTCTTATCAGATTTCCTCTCTTCTTTACAGTAGCTCATAAAATCCATACTGGGTGGCATACTTGGAAAGGAAATACCAGGTCGATAAGAGACGCCTTATAGAGAATCTCTTTCTTTTTAAGTAAACACGGAGAGAACTTTCCTCCATCGACTAAATATTATGATAGAGAAAAATTGTAGCTTTGAAATGTGATCATAGGTAACACAAATCCAAAGAGGTTGAGAAGGAAAAGGCATTAGAGCTTTTAAAACGGTCATTTCAGTGAAGAAGCGCAATGTTTTACAATAGGAATGGAATACAAATAAGTCCCTTTGTAGCCTGCTCTACACATTATCGTCGAGGTGCAGCCATTTAGTGAGTTGGTCGGTCGGTCGGTCGGTCGGTTTCCAACTAACTGGTTCAAGTCGAACCGGTCACGGCCTTTTTTCCAGTTGTGGTTCACTGGCTTGTTTTACCTAGACCCCATTGCTGATGCTGAGCATCAAGCGCAGTGTAGGGAGACGGTTCCCTCTTCATAAATTTTGTATTTCTTTGACCGTAACGCACAACATTGTGTCTCTTTACCCGAAAAAATATAATTGATAAGATCGCCCTCCCGTTCATTAAATGGTAATCTTCTCTCAGAGACAATGAAAAAAGAAAGTTTACCAGCAGTGCAGTATGATATGCTGTTGATTCATTTGGCATACACTTTTGTAGTTTTTTTTTTTTTTATTTTAAACGATATAAAAATATCATGGGCGGTACTCTGTTTGATGGAGGGGGACTGCGGCGAGTTCGATAATTCATTTTGGTGGCTATGCGTATGCGATTATCCTCAAAATCGTCATGACAAACAATTTAATCCGGCACCTACAACACGTCTCCTAAAATTTAAGTTTACAGGACAACTCAGTGACGTCATTCTTTCTTAATCCAATTATAACATAAGGAGGAATCATGAATGTGGTTCTGTGCAGTGGATTATGCCGAAATTGATCCTTTGGTGTAAAAGTATACATTTTAATCTGACGTAAAGCAGGGATTAGACTCTCTTTTTGTTCGGGCTGGCCAGACAGAATAATGCTTGTTGTTAATACACGTACTGCACAAAGTCAAGGAACGCCGAACGCAGCTATGTGCTTCTGCTCAGTTAGTGTAACTCCTGCTGTACCCCACAGTCTTTATGTGGAAACGAATTATTGGCTGTTACATTCTCGCTTGAATAATTATAACAAAACATTTGCACTAATCATACGGAACTATTAGCCATGTTGTGGCTCTTCAGTTTTGGTTATAATTAATTTTTTGAGATGTCGTTAAAGTGATGGATGGGGGAGGGGACCATTGATGTCATGGTAATGTCATATTAGTTCACTTTGAGCTCTACGTAATTTTCCCTTTTTGCTGCGATTGTACCTTTGGAAAAGGCTTTGTTTTGAAACTTAATCCCAGGGGAGGAATTTAATGGGGGGGGGGGGGGGAGGAGGAGTATCCATTATCGGACAATATTTTATAAACATTATTTTCTTAACAATATCTGCATTCATTTTCTGCATCGAACAGTGTAACTTCTCCCAACAAAACCATTAGCGATAGCCAATTTGTCTGCCATATTTATTATAATATACCGGCATTGGTTTAAGGTGGCCAAATATCTATCCGACTGGTAAAAAAACAAACATGAAAAATGTTTAAAGACACACATTAACATAAATTTTCTTAACCTACTGTTCTTTACTTCAAATAAGCACTGTAATAGATATCAATCGTCCAGCTTTGTAAAGGATATCATTCTTCGACAACCGAAGCTAGAACGTTCTTATATTTAAATTTTTCTTAAGTCCTCCCGACCCTCTGGCAATTAAAGGGCCGTTCGGCGAAACCAAACTTAAAACTGCTTCCCGAAGAAGCTCATTTCTCTGTCTTATATTTAATTTACCAGAGAAGTGTTCAATACCTTTTTTACACACAGGGCTTTTTGCTAAATTTAAGCAACCTGAAAGAAGAAATAAACCCAGATTTAATTAATTACTGTGGTAACCTATCCCATTTCATGAGTGGCATTTGATCAATCATGTATGTGAAAACTTCGTGATTTACCTTGGGAATGTCATATTTAAAAAATACCTGAAACAAATTAAAAAAAAAGCTACTTCAGATTTAGCTTTTGTTTCAAAATAACTTCGGTAAGACGTTTTATACCCTCTGCTTACGTAAAAGCAATTTTACCACCATTTTTAGTTTTCTTCTGTTTTGATCTTTGTTTCAGATTACATCCTGTAACAATTCAAACAGGCGAAGTGGGGGTGTGCATTAAAATACGCAGAACCATTTAAAATAAAAAAAAATCACGAAATACTGTTCTCTGAGTACAAGGCAACTTTGATGCTCATTTAATTTCGGCAATATCTTTTGAACTTCAAACCTTTCGACGGAGGAAAATTCAATTTTAATGAACTGTTTTAGTAGGGAAAGAAATTTTGCGCTTTGCCGAAATGATGCTATAAATGTGAAATTTAGCTGGTGTTTTTTTCTAGGAGAAGTGTTATGCAAATTACTCCTTCCTCCCGGGGTCCCCTTATTTCTTCAACGACAACCACCAACTGTAAGGGACTGACAGGGGCTAGAAGTTAGTGTTCAACAAGGAATCTGAGTAGTGTACATCTTACTGTACCAGATGGCTATCCAGAACCTTTTAGAGTTTTGTGTGGCAAAACAATACGTTCAGAATGAGGGACGGTTTGATGATGGCTTTGTTTCCAAAAAGTATTGCAACTTTCGTAGGATCATTTATAGTTTACGTAATTTACAATAATTTACGTTCTTGAAGTATACTTCTTTTCGCACATTCCAAACGTTTCTACTGTACTATTTCACCACTTGGCTTGAAAAGTTGAGGTGATGAGAGGAATGCAAGATGGTTTCATACTGGCAAAAGTGTCCTAAAAGGCGTCAAAACACCTGGACAGACGGTATTTTATCTGAATAGACATCGTACTATCGTGACCCTTTTTGCGTTCCATAATATAGTCTTTCTGGCTAAGTTTGAATGGAAATTTTCTGCAAACAAAAATGCAAAATAGAGATTGCTTAGATCCTCCTTGTAAGTCTAGTAAATGCCATTTTGGGCTGTCTGAGGGGTACGATTTTTCAAAATTTTCCGTACACTCCGCGTCAACCAGTGGTGTTGCTCCGCTTAGATAATTGTTCGTGCAGAACTACATTTTTCGAGCAAACAATCTTCTGCCATTCAAACTGAAATGCTCCTGTACGCCTATTCTTTCAGGCAATGGCATTTCCAGCTGTTTGAGGGGTTGCAAGTTTTTCAAATTGTCTGTCTATCCGCTCAAACTGATGGTAGTGCTCAACTTAGATGGTCCTTCCTCCAGAATCATGGGCGTCCGCAAGGGGTGGGGGCAAGGGGGGCACTTGCCCCCCCCCCCCCCCATGGAAAATCAACCTTGTGAAAAAATTAATGAAAGGTTAAAATAAAAAAAATAAAGATAAATCATCAAAATATCTTCACTCACAGCGTCAGTTTCTACTGAAATATGCGGACATTTGACCAGGAATAGCAAAAGAGAAGATGGTATGCTGAATAGTGAAATCGTAATTTGGGGACCATCATTCGTGATATCTGTTGGAAATTTGTAATTGTAAAAACTATGCCAAAATTGTACTAGTTGTCAGGTATGTAGTGTGCATATGGCATCCGACTATTGGTGAATGCGCTGGTCTTGGTTTGGTCCCGTGCTGGGATATACAAGGTGAATATGGGGGGGGGGGGGGGGTATGATTCATAATTGGGTAACGGATATAGGCCTATATAGGCTGTTTGACAGTTGTAAGTTTTATCGTGCATAGGCGTGCGGGGCCGTGACCGAGAGGCAGATTTCCCTTCAACAATTTTTTACATTGAAAATTCTAAAAATCTAAAAATTACAGACATGAAATTCCTGTTTCAGGGCTAGGTACATGCAGCTTATAACACTCGCCAAGTGTCGTTTTCGGCCATCTGGAGGGTTTGTAAGACCCAAAATTTTCTTGTACGCTCCGCGCCAACTGATGGTGGCGCTCCGCTTAGATAGTGTACGCAATTCAATCATCCACGAATGACCTTGCCCCCCCCCCCCCTTGTAAAAATTTCTGCGGACGCCCATGTCCAGAATTACAAAATAATTATTGCTTAGGTTCTGCTTACAAGCCTGGGGAATGGCGGCATTGCCGGCTTTCTGAAGTGTCGCGATTTTTCAAAATTTTCAACAATCCGCGCCAACTTCTGATCGTGGCGCTCTGCTTAGTCTTAAGCCCGGTACACACCGCCACGACTACCTACGACGCGACAAGACTTCACCTGTCGTAGACAATCTGCATAAATCGTAGACATTCTGGTGCCTTCCTAAACCCACGAAAATACCATGTCACACCGCTCCGACACTAATCGATGGAGCGACGCTGCACGTGGCGGGCCATCAATCAGGCTACTCCAGGTTTGAGATTTAGGCCCTACAATAAATTTGAAATGGTTCATTTTTTGGCCTCTGGGTCGCAATTAAGAAATTATTGGCGTGTACAGGCTCTAAAGTAGGCCTTTTACACTGTCCAAAGTTTGCGTATCGTGTCCTTTAAAAGATTGAACTCGGTATATGAATTAGTAAGTTAGATGGGCTTTAACGGCTCAGTTTTCTAAGTCAAAGTCGGGCTGGCCACGGCCTTTTTTCCAGTTGTGGCTTATTGGCTTGCTTCTCTTAAGGGCTGTGATTTCCCTGGGACGTAGGCTGGAGGAGGGGGTGCGTGCGGACGCACCTGCCCGCACCAGCTGGAGTTCCGCTCAAAATGAGGCAAAAGAATCCTTCAAAAAACATAAGGCGAAAAAAGAAGCTCAAGAAGACTACGGTGCTACTCCCTGACCAGGGAGGTGTTAGGACCTCTAACACCTCCCTGCTCTGACCGCCGTCTCCACCCAGCACGCTTGTGCCTACATGCAAGAGGATGAATACAAGTCGGCTATTGCAGATTTATCTGCCAGCCTTCGTAGGCGAACGAATGTCTTACAAAGGTATTAACACTTGTTATTTTGAAAATAAATATAGAAAGAAAAATATTCCCCTTAAAAAGGAAGAAATTTCTAATTGGCTCGGTATTCTAGGCCTACGTAAATGCTTGAACATGAACGCACAATGACTGGTTTGAAGTTAACGGACTTGTTCCGTCTTTTTCTGTGCAAAGTGTCTTCAAGTGACGCACTTTTATAAGTGCGTTCGTTTTCCGAGCAAGCAGAAGTTTGCATCAACTAAAATCCTGATAATACCTGCTCTCGGTGTTGCGCAATAAAAACATGCCGTAACTGGAACTGTGTACCATGGGTGAATGTTGCCCTCTGATTGGACAAACCGCATGAGGCCTGTTTGTCGCGTCGAAGACGAGTTCACACCAACACAACGAGTACCGCCTAGACCCGACTACGATTGAACATGTTTAATCTTGCCGACGGCATACGACCCGACGGAATCGTAGTCGTGGGAGTGTTCACACCGCCCATACCCCAGCCGACACGTTGGGTGGTCGCCGTCGTGTCTTGGGTCGTCGTGGCGGTGTGAACCGGGCTTTAAGCCCGGTACACACTGCCACGACAACTAACGACACCAAGCGACGACACGTCGCGTCTGCTGTAGCCCTGGTGGTGTGGCCAGTTTCACCACTAGAGTTCCGTCGTGCCGTAAACCGTCGGTTCGATTGAACATGTTTAATCGTAGTTGGATGCAATCGGTGCGTTTTAATTCCGGGTCACACGGCCAAGACTACCGAAGAAGTGTCTACGATTTATGCAAATTGTCTACGATGGAGAGTCTTCTGTAGTCAAGGCGGTGTGTACCGGGCTTAGAGTCACTATTGCTTTTTCGGGCAGATAAACTTCTATCCTCTTCCCCTAACTGAAATGCACTGGTCCGTATGCCTATGTCTGTGTTTGCCCTTTATGGCAAAATTTTTTACATATCTTTCAATACCTGAGACGTATACATACATATTAAGCATTAGTCACATTTTTACTTTTACACCTAGTGACAATTGTAAGTGCTAGTCTCAAAATGTGGCATTACTATTTAGTTTTGTGAAGTCATTCTACGAAAAGAACAAAAATGTTTGCACAATTTTTCATACTATTTCATTCGGGAAGTGCTGTTTTTTTTCAACTGGAGGGTTGGTAAAGTAAAAATTTTCTTGTACGCTTCGCGCCAACTAATGGTGGCGCTCCGCGTAGATAGTCATGCCGGCGTTCACCCTCCTACCCCCCATATCTTAACTCACCGCCAAACGAACCTGCCCCACTTCTGGCAACCTGGATCCCCCTCTGAGCATGACACTGTCATGGCAGTATGGACTTGGGGCAGGCTGCTTCTAATCTAATTCTAATAGATGACGATCCCGTGGTTGGGGAAAGGGGGACATGTAATTTATGGATGTCTAAGATCTCACACCTCCAATAATATCCTCATTGCCTTACACACTAAATTAGCTCCCTTTCGAGGCCCCTGTGGACTTGTCAAATTTCTCAGCTATTTCAAGACACCCATCACTTGATAGCTGACAAGTTTGCTCATAATGGCACTACAAAGTTTGCATACCATGACCGTTTAGATTTTGAGCTAGAAGGACGTCAAGTTTTTTAAGGTACATCCACCCCTAGCCTCTTCACCAAAACGGAAAACCTCTGCCATTTGACAGCAATTTTTAAACAATCACCATCAATCTTACCCAAATTTTCAACATCCACACTTTGGCCAATTTCTCTTTCATATTCATTGACTTTCATTACCCAGTTGGCCGGTATATCCTGACAAAATTTGGTCCAAACCAGAGTTAAAAGAACTACTTCTTTGAGGGTGTGCACTTGACGCTGTAGAACACTACCCTAATGGGGTAGCGAGACCCTAAGGTACCTTTAGTACTTCCAAGATTTTGCAACTACGTAGCCTTCTATATAGCCTACTTCGGAGGTAGCTCTTCTCTGGTGTAACGTCCTAATTTGACATATCCTAGGAAAAACGTCTGTTCAAGCTGATTTATTTTACATGCTTATAACATTTAAGTTTAAAAGGATGCCCGCCAGAAACCTGCTGAGAGCGAATGAAATGAGAGCTAAAGTCCTACTTCTCTCACGCCAAACAGTACCAATTCTCCTAACCTACTTGCTTAAATCCCTCCCACAACTGTCTAAAACTCTTCCTCATCCAGACACAATCTCAGTTCACTGCTTCAGGTTGAGAATAAATTGAAGATTCCAACGTGTAATCAAAACACTCTCAGTAGGTTACATGAATAGGCATTTTTATCTTGCTGTCAATCAAGGAGCTTTCCAAATTGGAAATTTCTGTGGACTAACTTAACAAATCGTATTTCAGGGTGAGAGTTGACTGCCTTTAAAGCTGTCATATATGTCACGTGTCTGTTTCCATAAACTTGAGGGCTCAGTCCAATTAGTCAAAACTCACCTTGCAAGCTATTACGCGAAAACAGAGTTCTGTTTACTCATTTAACGAAAAAAACTGTCGTAAGGGCTGAAGGGAGAGAAGGTAGGTAAGGGACTTTAGTTTTGATTTAGGAAAATCTTAGTATTTCACATTGCTCTAGAGAAAAAGTTTTATGATGAAGTCATTAAAAGTAGTCTAGTCTTTTAACTGAACCAGGGGTCATCGGCAGAATTGCATGTGCTTTTTTTTGAGATTGCTTTCATACTTGGTGCAAAGTGAGGGGAACTTAAGAGCTTTCCCCATTGGCAAACTTTTCAGTTATTTCATGTGCACGCTCCCCGTATGCCCCTGTAATCTGGCAATCAAAAACTTTCAAAACGCTTTGCAATTTTGTCGAAATAATAGCGCCCATTCCAGGCAAAGCGTTACCTTAGACCATATAGTAAGGAATCGCTTTTGTAAGCTGTGCAAATGTTTTGCGATTTTTTTTTTAACATTTTAATCTTCATGAAAGTTTTACTATGAATGTGATGCTATTTTATTATTCGGCCTTCGGGTTGTACACCCTTAGAAGTTGTGTAGTTTAAAGCTTGCCAGACCCAAATGGCTGACTAGATTTTTCAAGGCCTCCCCTGCCCGACATTCGGTTTTCGGGAAAATTAGCTAAGTAATTCCATTTCTCAGGATGCACCTATGATATCAATTGATCAAAGTTAAGTTGCATAAAATTGGTACCAAATTATAAACAAAAACAAAACATTGGTCAACAATCAGAATCCATGACATCACGCATGCTTGCTTAAAGTTCATTCCATGAAGAAAATTTGCAACATTCAAATGCCAAACGTGAGAAATAAATAAAATGAATAAAATATTCACCAGAATGCTTAGAATATGTTGCTCTTTAACATATCAAAAATAAATGTGGCTTTGGAATATTCTTTCAGTTCCCTCCTGTTTTTATATCCAGTGGTCTGAGCTGATCTTCCGGGCCAAGTCTGTTAGGGGCACTTTGCCCCTTCCCCCGGAAGGTACGCTTCCTCACTCAGGGGAGTAGGCCGGGGTGCGGGGGTGTAGACGCTCAGTTGGAGTTCCGCCCAAATCACTTTGGAAAAAAAAGAGTAACTTGAGGCGAAAATTCTTAACTTGATGTGAAATTCTGAGTATACCACATGTATTACCCTAGGCACCCTATCATTCATAATTAAGCCATAGGATCGATGGATACGAGTGACAGTATAGCATTGTTAAGTTAGAGTTTTCTGTCGTGTTGGCAAACATCACTCAGTGATTTCTTTGTGTTTCAATACCCACATATCGGATATGTTTTTTAGAAATGAATTTACACTCCCCTGGCATTCTGTCGACTAAGGAGAGCAAAAACGAGAATATTTGCAAAACAATTTTCTCTTTCAAAACAATTTTAGTAAGAGATTATCTTGTATTCCAATGTTTTGATCGACTAGCAGTAATTGTTCAGTAGGTCTATTTTGGAGTCAAGCCTATTTGTACCCGGAAGTGATTGTAGATTTTATGTGATCCACACTTATTTTTGATCAAGCCTATTTGTACCGTCACCTGGAAGTGATTGTAGATTTTATGTAATTCACACTATTTATTTATGTTTAGAACAAATTGGTCATTTTTTTCTGATTTTTTTTTTTTTTTTTTTGCTGTGGCAAGAGGAATTCATACATTTCGGGAATGGGGTGGGTGTATAGGAGTGTCAATGTTATATTTAACTGTCAATTTGTCGATCTTATCTAACCATGTGAATGGAATTTCCTGTGAAAAGTGAAAACGAGAAATCACGACTTAAATAAAAACCTGGTATTTCTTCTCTTTATATTCATCATAAATCTACTAAGTACACTACAAAAGATTGCACCGTTTTGCATCTAGCCCCACCCTGCTAAAACAAAGCCCCCTCCTCCAAATTTGTCTGGACATTGAATTCCACCTCATCAACAAACGCACCCACCTGGATACACACCAGCCTAGGCCCCCTGCTTCATCAGTTTAGGGAAAGGGGATAAGGGTTAGCGTTTTACAAATGATTATTGAAAGGTGGAAAATGCAAAGTTGGAACATTGATATCACCGCTTCATTTAGTCTTGTAGATTATGTGATGTTATACGTTTGTTATGTAATTTTTTAGTTTTATTCATTCAATCATCTGGCAACATTTAAAAACACGTACATACAGAAAGTAGCAAATAATATGTAAAGAGTTAAAGAACAGAAACACCACAGTGTGCTTACACCGCCCTGACACTTGGTCAAAAACAAAGGGAACAAAAGTATGGAACGCAAAAAGGGTCACCGTAGAATGACGTCTATTCATATAAAATGCCGTCTGTCCAGGTATTTTGACGCCTTTTATGGTACTTTTCTCAGTAATACTACATTCCTGAAACTCGTTTTACCTCCAACATCCCGTTCTTGTCGTCAAATCACTTCACACGGCAACATATGTGTGACCATTTTCGCGCACCTTATCTATGCACCAAAAGGTTCTTGTAAAATACTACCTCCAATTAGATACCACCTCCAAATAATATACCGCCTTCAAATTACTGAAATACCACTCACAGCTAATATATCACCTACAAGTAATAGAACACCTTCATATAAGGTAACACTTTATTTGTCATGGATGCATTAATAATGGGGGACTTGTAGAGCTGTGAATTTCCGATTAATTAGTTGAAGTGATTCTACGTTTTGACAAAAGTGGAACACATTAACTTTATTTTCTGGCGGCCAATATTTTTAGCAGAACGTATGAATATTGAATGACACCTAAACGATAGAACATATGCACTTAAGCATGCAATTGTTAATACCATGTGGAAGTGCTTAGCATGGATTCCCACAAGGTTGTAACTATTAGGGAAACAATACCTCAGTGCCAGCAGGTTAGCTGGCTAGTGTGGGTGATTCCAATTCCTAGCAGGAAATGGTATCATATTGATTTGTGAAATGCTTTTTTAATGCTGTTTCAAAATTCAAATCAAGCGGCGATACCAAGTGCGGGTCTAGCATTTCTTATAAGAGGACCGCCAATGCCGGATGAGCAGCGACCACCATGAGTTAAGAGACTGATTTTCCCAGTGTTTTAAAGGAGTCCAACCAAGGGCTAATCCAACTAAGCTTTGGCCTATGTACAGTTTGAAAAGAGGGCGACAATTTTAAGTGGGTACAAAAATGTTTTATGCTGCCTTGAAAGACTATCCCACCAAAATATTAAAATATCACCATCCATCAGGTAGCCCGAAAGTCTGTGCTTTGAGTTTTAAGCTGTCGTTACTTTGTTCATGTCCCCGATTAAAAATAAAACAAATTGCAAAACGACCCGGGGGTAGGCAAAAGGGCCAGAGGGCCATGCCCCCTTCCCAATCGAATATACACCTAACACCATAGTATTGCCCACACACACCTTATTTCCCTGAATTTGGGAAGAGTATTGTCGCCAATTGTCTTACTCACGAAGCTATCCAAGCTTGCTGTTCTAAACTCTTCACAATTACAATCTAGATGAAGATAAAATTGATTCTACTGACTGTCCTTCTTATCTTGGAGTTGATATCTCAAACAGCATTTCTTAGAATAAGCATATCAATCGCATTACCTTACCAGCTAATACGTCCTTAGGCCTTGTGAAAAGGAATCTTTACTCCTTCGCAAGAAATATCACAGCCATTGCCTATCTCCTACTTGCTAGACCCTTACCATAGAGTAGTTCTTTTATCCGGATGATGATTACTCCTCCCACAGCAGTGTTTCAGAAATGTTAAGGTAGCGGCGCAGCGACGCGGGGGGGTGGGGGGTGGCATGAGGCGATTGTCCCCTGACTCTGAAAAATGAAAAATTCGGAAACTTGCCATTTGCGACACTTAAATAAGTGTGGTTTTCTCAACTCTCCTTTGAATTCATGAAATTCTGAATTCTCTCAAATAAAAGCTCCATTTTTTAAAATTTCTGTTTCAAAACTGCAAAATTTTCGGCGATTCGAGCCCAGGAAGTTGCAGTTCCTAATGCACTCTTGTTCACTCATAAATCAGTCTGGCAAACTTTTCCGAACTCTAGAAATGACAAAATCACCAGATCATCAAATGATATCGGCAACTGCAGTGCTATTTCCATGAATTTTCTTTCACTAAATTCCAAATCCCCCCCCCCCCCAAAAAAAAATCCAAAATTCCCCCCCCCCTTCCCCAGGCCGGCGATCAGCCCGGTGCAATTGGCCCCTCCAATCAAAAATCCTTCCTACGCCAGTGCAAAACGACTAGAACATTACCAAATTTTACCTGTAACAGTTACTATCAAAGATGATTTTGGGGGAATCGGGAACGTCCACTTTCTTCGGAAACCCAAACGGAATTGAACTGGACCGATTAATAAAGACGCACCTTGTTCAAGGGTGCCCGGGAGGCAGTTGTAGCAAAGGGTAACCTCATTACCCAACGCTTCATCAAGGACACTCCTCCCGACTCCGGTTAGCCAGGCCTGCGGAGAAGACTCTGTAGTAGCCGAAAGATGGCGCTCTGTCAAAATCATAATACACTCAGGTCTCTAAACAGTATAATAAACAGTCTGCAAATCTTCGCCCAGTTTCCATTTAGAGGAATCCCGCATTTTAAGGGACGAATTACTAAACATGAGATGGTCACGTGGTGCACGAAACAAGTATGAATAGTGTTTTTTGGTACATAAAACTGGTGCAACGAACGGCGAACAATCTAATTAGCTTTTGTACGTGGAAACTATGTACCAGGACGAACGTTCGATGCACATATATTACCTATTATGTGAGATATAATTCAATATTTTAATTTTTGTCGTGACGTCGTTTTTTGGTGGTCGTAAATGAGATTCGATAGAAAGTTGGCAGGCTTTTGTATACCGTGGGTATGTCATGTAACTTAGTTGGAAGCTTTGACTGCTCAGCAGTGCAGACGTTGAAAGACTTATATAGTATTATTTATAGTAGCGAAAGTAAGATTTTTGATTTTTGAATGTAGTAGCTGAAATGCAAACACAATAGCCTGCTTACAGCAGGCTAGACCCCGGCCGTTCGGCGAAACCAAACTATTAATTGCTTCCCGAAGAAGCTATACGTCCACCACTTGACCAACCTCACGGCCCTCAGACCATTTACATTATTGGTCAGTCGTGTATGTCTCCGTTCTAGACTGGATGAAAAGAACAGATACTACCTAGATACTACAGAACACCATGTAATTTTATGTCTCGCTTTGGAGACACCCTTAAAGGGGAAGTTTAAGCAAAAATTTAATTTCTGAAAGAGAAATAAAATCTACGCAGTGTGGTGAAAGTTTCATTCAAATCGGACATGTCTTTCTTGAGATATCAGTAAATGAAGTCAGTAGATTTGTGTTCAAAAGTGAGTTTAAGGGCAGCAGAGCTTTTATCACTTTCTCACATTGTCAAGGAATGTTTTGTTTGTCTTTGTTTTATCAGACTGGTAAGCTGACCTTTAAGTTAATTGATGTATGACCTCCCTTTGGGGGATGCGAAGTTTGCAAAATTCTCATGCCACTTATACAATCACATTTTAATTATATGGGATTGTTGAGGAGAAAATCCAGTTAAAAGTTTAAAGAAGTCTTAGAACAAAAGACTACCCATTAATGAAGGGATGTGATGTCATATGTGCTTGCTTTAGTTCACTTTTGTTGAAAATGAGAAAACTTTACATGTTCATATCTTGAGAACCACACATCGGACCTCAATGCAAATTTCATCAAAATGCTCAGAATAAGTACCCCTCTAACATACCAAATCTTGTTGTGACCTTAAAACCGTCTTTTAATAATATGAAAGTTAATTCGGGTAAATTATTGTCGGTTTATAGTCGGAACTCAGTGTTATTGGATTACTCCCGGATGAGGCTGCTCAGCAGTATGACTCTGTACTATCTCGGATTCTTGATGATTTTGCCCCTAAAAAAACTAAGGATATCATCACTCGACCTGTGGTACCTTGGTCTGATGATGACCTGAGGAGGAGAAAACGAGAGAAGCGCCGGAAAGTAAAAGTTTTCCGTAAACATCCAAGTATCGAAAATAAACTCAGTTTGAAAATGAGTCAAACTGATTACCAACGTAGTATCCGTGAGGCAAAGGAAAGATATTATAACACAATAATATTTGACTCTAAGTGTGACCAAAAACTTTTATTCAAGATAGTAAGTGAGACGAGGAAAGGTACAGTAAATGTCAGATGCCACTACCTGAAGCAGAAAATGAAAAAGTTTTGGCAGATGATTTTGTTGCATTTTTCTCAGAGAAAATAGAAAAGATCCGTGTAAGTTTAGATGAGGTCCAAGAGATTAACATACCAGATATAAGTCATCCAAATATTGAAGTTAATTTGGACAAATTCCGTCCTGTTACCGAATCAGAAATTTCAAAATTAATCACTGATTTTAGTAATGCTACTTGTCACTCTGACCCTATTCCAACCAGATTGGTGAAGGAATGCTTGGACGTACTAGTGTCACCTATTACCAGTATTGTCAATGCTTCACTTTTACACCACACTTTTCCCCAAATTTGGAAAGAAGCACTAGTGAAATCTATGCTAAAAAAGACCGGTTTAGATCCAGTTTTCACCAACTATCGCCCGTTAGTAATATCCCATTTTTGAGCAAAGTGATTGAGAAAGCTGCTCTTGCACAAAAACTTGAGCACATTCACCAAATGGATGTTTTTCCAGATCTCCAGTCAGCGTATCGGCCATATCATTCGACGGAGACTGCGTTGCTCAAAGTTACCTCGGACATCCTGCCACTCAAAATCTCAGATCTAACAGTGACACATTACGATTGGTAGTTCCACGCACCACTTCCAAGTCGTATGGTGACCGTGCCTTTATGGTTGCAGGTCCTAGACTCTGGAATTCCCTTCCTTTCTCTCTCAGAAGTGTCTCGAATACCGCAAAATTTAAAGCTGGACTAAAGACTTACCTTTTCAACCTATAGTATTATCTCTCTTTTATTACTTGTAAAGTGCACGTGAATGACTAGTCACATCGTGCGCTATATTAAGTCTAATCTCTCTCTCTATATATATATATATATAGTCCTGCTTTCATGATTAGGTGATATAAAAAAAATTCCATATTTCAAATAAACTTGGACAATGAATGAGGAATAGACTCTTTATGTAAGTCTCACAACAAAAAATCACCATTTTTCTTGAATTCTTACGCCTACTTGGAAACTATTACGGATAGCTCCATGCTCTTAACTTCTTTAAGATGACTTACTTAACGTTTTTTTTTTCTTGAAAAAAGTGACGTCGCCCTCTATTTTGATTGTTCTGATCAAGTCGGCCTCAGTCGGTCGCAAATACGAGAGGAATGCCTGAATGAGGGATATGGCTGGAATAATTTGAGGAAATAATTTCTACAAAAACAGATAGAAAAGAAGGCAGAGATCAATTTGCACATGTTAAGTATTATGGCATGGGAGGTTGAATAAGAAGTAAAACATAAAGTAAACGGCCTCCAAAATCGGTCCCGCCAGTGATGAGAATCAAAGTTGTTTTATGTGGCTCAAGCAAAATTTAAAAAGATATAAAATTTAATGACGGACATTTCTTATTCTTTTGTCCTTGTGTTAAGTTATAAAAAACATGGATTCTTCTTCGATCTACAACTGTTACCGTGTCCCCATAGTTTTTCTGTGGTGCACACCTTGCAGTCTTTCTACTGTATTAACCAAGTGTATCGGCTTCGTTGATGACATCCAGATTTGGTTCGAACCTTACAATTGTTCTTGAAGGAATCATGATCAGCGGGTGGAAGAAATGGACTGTTTTGAAAAATGGACCCATGATTAATTTTTGTAAGGCTAGCGTTATTTGCAAGACGAGCCCCAGAACAGAAAACCCAGATTCAATACCCCAAGCCAAAAATGGATGGAAGAAAATAAAATCATAAATGACGTAAGTATCTTTTCGTGGAAACGATAGTAATTGATGATGAAGATGACGATGACTATTACGATGACGATGACGATGACAAAACGATGACTATACGATGCTGGTGACCATTAATCCCAACCCTAACATGGGCCCAACCCCACCTTAACCCTATTTCGAGCCTCACCCTAACCAAATGCTGTGGAGATACTTTAAGACGAAAATGAACAATCAAAGCCTATGTCCGACCAGCACAACAACAACGATAACGATGACGACAACATCAAGAACAAAAATAAATGCAGGTACCATGCGCAGCAATATCAAAAAGGTGTTCAAAGGTGCTGTTGATACAAAAGCAAAACAGTTAATAAAAGGAAACGTACAGCAAAAAAATGACTACAACCCTAAAAGTAAGGCTAAAAATAAAAACAAAAACAGTTAAAAACGGGTCGTATGGTAGTCAGCAAAATAAATACTAAACATCAATGAAAAACAAGATAGATAAGTTAAGAATAACGGGGAGCCAAAAGGGAAGCAAAAAGCTTAGGAGGCTAAAACGTAGGTCTAAGATTAAATTTTTAAAGTTTGAGTAAAGATTTAATAACGAGTAAAAAAGTTTAAAAAGTAACGAGTCTTAATTGAATGTACTGTGTGTAAATTTAGTTAAAGGAGCTGTAACATTTCCAAGCGAATCAGCCTTACTTTCCAAACAAACGATACCGAACAAGGAACATATGTTGTACAACCTGCTTACGTTGTATCCATAAAAGATTAAAAAGCCAATCGTTCTCCCTTGTATAACTTGGGTGTGTCTACATTGACAATTGCCATTGCGCAAGTTGAACTCACGAGGTTGGGTCATATTTAATAGTGCATTCCTGTTTGTGAGAAGTAAATACGTTGTCATTTACCGGTATCTTTTATTTCCAACAAATCGGACGGTGGAGTTAAACCAAATGCCGTCCATTCCTAGTCGTCCTGAAAGTTTTTCCGATTAGCAAAGTATCATTAAAAGCAAAATTGACGTTGAATGCAACTGTAAATGGAACGATTTTGGAAGACTTGAGAGATTTTTCATCTTTCAATTTCATCTGACTGCTTTTGAGTGATTTTGGTAGAAATGAAAAAGTATTTCCTTTTACTTCTCATTATTGAACATTACTAGAGAGCAACAACCCCCCCCCGTAATTGTTCAAACGGTTGAAAGTCATATGAAGAAATTGAAAGTTGAAAAACATCGTTCAATTCTGCACAAATCTCCCAGAGTTGTCCATTATTTCACTGGTAATAACTCAGCAAGCACAAGTATAAAACATTTTTAAAATGTTTACAAAGTTCTTATAACATTTTAATGTTTTAGGAACGTTTTAAAACGTTTTATTGCTGGAGTGAGCTGGCGAAATAGTCAGTGATAAAACCATAATTACAGGGCCTGATCAGAGGCTTGGGGGATCTAAGGGAGCTGGTATCGTTCGTCCCCTTGGAACATTTTTAATTTAACATTTAAGTACCTTCAGATGCAATCTGTGAAACGTAAAACATCAGTTAAAGTCATCGATTTCCTTTCCACGTGTGTATAGACAGTAACCGATATTTTTTTAATAATTATTCTTTTCAAATTTATATTGGGTGGACTGGATGCATGGGTATAGGGTTGCCGTATTTATTTTCTGGAAGAGAGAACACACAAGGATCACATACAATAGAATTGTTTGGCTTTCAAGAATATCTTGATGCAAAATAATGCAATTATATATTTATTGCTTTACCCAGACTCTCAGTCAAATCCTTAATGGTCCTATATTCCTATATAGGAGTCAGTTTAAAATGCAACATGATGGATTAGCTCAATGGCATAAAGGGTCCCAGACTTGGAGCCAATAGGTCATGAGCTGGAACATAGGCTAGCTTCTACGAAGCTTCTCCGCAAGGCTGTTGGGCACACAAGGTTGGTTTATCACTTGGAAAGTTCGGCACAAAAGTATGAGAGCTTAGACTATAATTTTCCTCATGACAACAGACTGTGCACTGACATACGTCAAGGAAGGACTACTGTTTATGAAATCCTCCAACTCTTTGAAAATATTGAAATAAACTTTATAGAAAGCGGTGTATTAATCAGGATTTGAAGTGGCGTAGGGTGAGGTTTACAGTATAGAATTGTGGTGGGATGACTCTCTAAGCTAAGTCCCATCATTGCCGCTGAGCAAATCTATGGCCGAAACACTTCCAAAATCAACGGAACTGACATTTTTGAACCAGTTTGAACTGAATTCTTTATGTTTAATTACATGTCACCAACTCTCCACATATAAATGAATGTTGCATTGATATGGTTTAAGGTAATTCATTTTCGGTGAAAATGTTACTGGGGCACAGGTTTTGTCGGGGATTGTTGGATGTTGGATATGCGGAGCATCAAGCACAACGACAGTAGGTTCAATTTTTAGAGTCTTTGGTATAACTTTACCTGGGAATCGAACCCGGGCTTTCCACGTGAGAGGCGGATGCTCGGGAGTTCGTGTCCTGACTATTAAGCCATAGACTTCAAAAACGGAAGCTACTGCCGTTGTGTTTGGTGCATAAGCAGTGGAGTAGGGAAAACAAGCCTGTAAGCCACAACTGAAAAACAAAAGCCGTGCCCGGCTCGACTTGAACTAATTGGTTGGACAATCTGGCCCTAAAACTCCATCTAACCAATGCAAACCAATTCCAATCCATACAAACCGACAAACACCACTGAATTTAACCGTGATTGCCTTGAATTAACCAGTGCTTCTATATTGTAATTGCCCAAAGTACAGTTCGCAGTTATTTAACTTGCATGCTACAAGGGCGCCGATTTGTTTTGAAAATTGGTGGGGACGTGACTTTCTAAGCGGAGCTCGACCATGGGTTCGCGCGGAGCGTACCAGGAATTTGTTTGACAGATGTATCCCCCAGATTGCCGGAAATTGCATTTCCCGGACACAATTATGATCAAAAATTGGTCATTCGTTTTAATATTTCACGGTTTTAAATGTTTCATGAAAAAATAATTAAAAAATACAAGAATAAGAGTTACTAATAATAAATTTATCCAATACAAACATCATAATGAGCCGATATAAAACAAGAAATCAGTCCATTTTCACCTTCCTTCAGCGTCCTTTGGGAACCGCAGTTGGGCGTGGGGTCCCATTAATATACGCTGGGAGCTACACGCAAGTTGACGCAACAAAAACAACAAAAACAACAATGGAGTACAAAAGAAAAGTTTATAAAAAAATCCTCATTCGGAAAAGGACAGCGACGTTTGAGTTCGATCTCTCCTACACTGTGTCAATGGGCTGAAATCAGCAATGCAATTACAACAAAGGCTGGTGTTATTTTGGCTGCTGGAGACATGGTTGAAGTTAGCAACACCGGATAGGCTAGCATACATCAATGAAACAAGCAACAATTAATGCTGCCAATTAACGTATCAGACTTGTTTCCATCTTTTGTATTCGCTCATTGGTTATTGTTGTTGCTTTAACAGTTTCACTCACAAATTCACTCAAAAGATGGTGGGGACATGGTATACCGTGTCCCCACCTCTGAAATTTTTGGTTGGGACGTCCCCGTGTCCTTGCGGGGAACGGCGCTCATGGCATGCTCAGTACAAATTAATATTCACCCCAATCCTATATTTGTGAAATGTTATCCAGACAGGTCAACTTTATACGGTTCCCTGTGAATATAATCAATTCTCCGTTAGTAGTTATGTTTGTCGATGAGTGACGTTTTCACGTCCCAATTTTGCACAATACCCGTATCTTTGCATTTTCAACAGAGAACATTAAAATCCGCCTTTTGAGTTACCTTAGTAGATATGAGTGGGTTTAAATCCCAACTTGAGAAGCCAGAACCGTTCAAGAAACACATTTTCATTAAGGATCGTGCGTATACAATCACGGAGATCTTGCTTTCGAATATTTGCGTAAGGTAAAGAGTCTTCCACAGCTTCATTATACGAAACCCACTTTACATGTACCCGTCCCCCAAACGGGCTGACGTCTGATCCCTATTTCAGTCATCTTCCTATGGGAAGCAAATTCACTAAAAACGTGAATATAATAGACCAACACCCATTTCATCCAATCAAGACACTTTATCACCAGGTTCATCGTTAATGGGGGGCTGTAAGTAGCTCACAGGGGTATAATCCAATTATCGTTGACGCAGACGAGCTTTCCAATAGACCAGATATACTGCTCCGGAAATATTTCAACGCAGTTGGCTTTCCTTGGAAGGAACAGCTTCTAGCATGGGATGCCCGAAGGGAATAACTCGTGGCAGAAGAACGTCACTGCAGCGAATGGATTCTACATTCAAAACTTGGGAAATTTGGTACCAGCGAGCAGTAAAAAGCTCTACATTCATTCCAAACACCAAACCCTGCCGGAAATAGCTGAGTCAAACCCTTGACCTACAGGAATGCGTGAGGGCTGGCATGCCGTATTACAAGATGTTTGAAAAAAGAATAAAGATCAATGCATGATGATACAACAATATTCTTGGTTGTCTGTTGATCAAAAATTAAGAAGTTGGACATTTCATTTGAAAAACATTCATGAAGCTGGAAAATTCTTCTAAGTTTTAGCCCTACCTAATTGATCACTATTAAATCTTAATTTTTCACATATTTTGAGATTAATAAGGCTTAAAAACAATACCAAATGAATTAACGTACGGTTTACAAGGTCCACACTAAAAAAATACCGGGATTAAATTTCACCAAGATTGGTGTTCAGTATTTACACCAACATAATCCTGGTTAAATTTTTAGGCAAATCCTGGTTACAGGCTCGTTATGGTATTAATGGCACACCATTAAAGTGGTTCGATTCTTATTTAAAAGGACGCACTCAATTTGTGAATATAGGTGGAATTTTATCTGACCCATGTAGCCTGGATGAAGGAGTACCGCAAGGCTCTGTACTTGGTCCATCCCTTTTCTCTATGTATGTAGCCCCACTAGGTGACATTAGTACTGCTCATGGTATCAGTTATATGTCTTATGCTGACGACACTCAGATTTATTTCACTTTGAAACAAACTGAGCGTCATGTTGCAGTTTCCCGTCTTGAGCTTTGCATTCGTGATATTAAATCATGGAGTATACATAATAAGCTAATGTTTAATGATTCTAAGACAGAAGTCCTACATATTTCTTCTAAATTTCTGAAATGCCCTTCTTTTCCTAGAATTTCAATTGATGACACTTTTGTTGACATTACTAGTACTGCTAAGAGTCTTGGTGTCACTATGGATAGCACCCTGCAATTGATGATCATGTGAACAATATCGTTTCTGCTGCTTCTTTTGCTATTTATAAGATCAGTTAAGCAACTATCTTGATCGTAAATCCACGGAGCGTCTTGTTCATGCTTTTGTAACGTCACGTCTAGACTACTACAATAGTCTCCTGTATGGGCTTCCATCAAACCATATTTCAAAGTTACAACGTATACAAAATTCCGCCGCGAGACTAGTAACACGTTCTAAGAAGCATGATCATATTACTCCAATCCTCCGTGAGTTGCACTGGCTACCGGTATATTATCGTATTATTTATAAATTAGCTATACTTACCTTCAGATCATTACGTGGCATGGCCCCGGATTACATTTCAAGTCTCATCACCAAATACTCACCAAGTCGCTACTTACGATCATCATCTGAATTTTTTCTTTCCCATCCTCCAATTTCTAAAACTAAGTGTTATGGGGCCAGATCTTTTACTGTTGCTGCCCCTGAGGTTTGGAACAGCCTTCCTGCTAATGTGCGTTCTTTAACTAATTTTAATCATTTTAAAAAGAATTTGAAAACATATTTTTTTAATTGTCTAAACTGATCACTGTTTTTGTATTTTAAGCTTTTTTGTTCTTTTCTGTGCTTTAAGTTTTGATTTTATCTGTGTTATTTTTAACCCTTTTCTTTGTACAGCGCTTTGAGTGTTTTTGAAAACCGCTTTATAAATAGCATTATTATTATTATTATTACTATTACTATTACTATTACTATTACTATTACTATTACTATTACTATTACTATTACTATTACTATTACTATTACTATTACTATTACTATTACTATTACTATTACTATTACTATTACTATTACTATTACTATTACTATTACTATTACTATTATTATTATTATTATTATTATTATTATTATTATTATTATTATTCTTTTTTTTTTTATCTCCATTTATTCATTTTCAATTTCAAGTTCTCCAAAAACAGACGTTGTGTTACAAAATGATGTTCAAATAAAATTTGCAAACTTAATAATCTTGTGATAACCCTAATATAATCGAGATATATTTACATAAACATCAATGCTAGAAAACACTCCCTTCAATATATTAATCAAACAAACTAGGACAGGAGGCAAACGCCTCTCTGATATTATCAATATTTACATTTTTCTTTTTCCTTACTTTTTTATACTCTTCCACTTTGACCGCAAATTTAAACTTATAGAAAAATTCATTTGCCTCAGGTATACTTTTCATTCTTTTACAATTAAAAATATAGTTTTTCATATGAAGAGCTAAAAAATTGTAGGGATGACTGGTCTTTTCAAAATAAAAAAAGAAACTTTGTCTTGAGAAAACAAAATGTTTATTAAATAACCAAAGTTCCACCGCTTTAATAAATTGTGTGGTATAGCTACAATTCCAAAAAATGTGATCTATTGTTTCTTCATCAATATTGCAAAAAGTACAAGAAGGGGATTCAGCCTTACCCATTAAGCGAAGCAATCTATTCGTTGGGAGGACTCTATGGATTAATCTAAACTGAAAATACTGCAGCTTGGTTTCTGTGGTAGAGAGCCAAGGAGTACAATAAATATTGGACCAATCCTGGTCAGTCAAGTTTTTAAAGCTGACTACCCATTTCTTTATGGCCGTTGGTTTCTCGGCAATCGTTTCTAAGCACTTGTTGTAAATAAACTGTGAACACCTAGGTGATTTCAAAAAATTTTCAAAAAAACCTTCGTTTATGTTTTGATTACTACCATCATGACTAGTAATTGAGCCCCTCCAACTGTTCGGAATACTATGTATCAATCCGTAATACAATGTAAAAGGTAGACCTGTTACATCAAATTTACGCTTAAAATTTTCAAAAGATAAGGGGGTACCGTGTCTATCAAAAAGATCTCTTACATAGAGTACATGCTTTTCAAACAACGAATTATAAAACACAATTTTACCGTTCATCCGAATATCAGAATTATTCCACAATATTTGACTGCCATAGTCCTCTGTAGGGGATGTATATGAAATATTGCACCATGATTGTACAACTTCTCTGACAAAAATATTTCGGATATGTGTAACTTCACTTTGCAGACAATTGCATTTAAATAAGAGGTTGCAGCCATATTTCTTTAAACTTATATGAAAGAAAATTTTCCACGGGCCTTGTAAATTGTTGCAATAGCGTTTTATCCAGGTACACTTGAGGCTATTAATAAAACTATTGACATGAATAACCTTTAAACCGCCGGCGTTGACAGGGTTAATAATCACAGAGCGTTTAACCTTATCAGGGTTTCCACCCCAAATAAAGTCAAAAATAACTTGCTCGAGCTCTCTAATGAAAGACTTCGGGGATTAGGTAATACTAGGAAGAGATAAACCAACTGGGATAAGCCAAACGTTTTAACAATAATATTACGACCTATGGGAGTTAGATCGTGACTGGCCCAAACCCGAAGAATGCTCTTGAGCCTTGAAAGCTTGGGCTGATAATTGAGAGGAAAAAGGTCATCCCCGTTGTGAGTAAAAGTGACACCTAACATTGTAACTGGACCCAAGGTAATGTCTATGTTTAAGTCGGAGAGGAAAACTGGTTTTTTACCAACAAAAGGGCCTAAAGGGAACAAATGGGATTTAGAAATATTAATCTTCAAACCAGACGATCTATAGAAATTATTGAGAATACGTAACAATTCATTTAAACTTTCTTTACTACCATCAAGTATACATGTGGTGTCATCAGCATATTGCAGAATACGAGTTTCAGAACCACTTATTGAAATACCTTTAATATTAGATGACTGAAGCACAGTAAGTGCAAGGGTCTCTACACACAAAATAAAAAGGTACGGGCTTAGGGGACATCCCTGCCGCACCCCTCTTTGGATTGGAAAAAAACCGGAAGAATAGCCATTATTACAAACGCATGCTTGGGCATTATTGTAAAATGTTTTAACCCAATGTTTAAAGCTATTTCCAAAATTGAAAAAGGAGAGAGTTGCGTAAATAAATTCCCATTCTAACTTGTCAAAAGCCTTTTCAAAATCGATTAAAAACAGAAATCCCGGTATATTAAATTCGCTAGTATGATTAATTACATCTAAAACAAACCTTATGTTTTCACCTATAAACCTACCTTTTAGAAAACCAGTTTGATTTGGACCAATAATATTATCAATTACCAATTTCATTCTTGCAGCAATAGCCTTAGCCCCAATTTTGTAGTCTGTATTTAACAGAGATATAGGTCGATAATTTTTAAGTAATGATGAGTCCTTTCCAGGTTTGGGGATAAGGGTGATTACTCCACGAGACTGTTCCGGAGAGAGACAGCCTGTATTGTAACCATGATTAATAGAATCAACAACAAGATGACCTATTAAATGCCAAAAATGTTTATAAAAGTTGGTCGTGAAACCATCACTTCCCGGAGCTTTATCATTACTTAGAAGATTAAGTGCAGTAGAACATTCATGTAAAGTAAGTTCACCATCACAGAGCTTAGAATCGTCTACGCCGAGATAAGGATGATCTAAATTATCAAGAAAAATATCAATTGACGTGTCATTTGATTTATATAAAGAACTATAAAAAAAGACGAATTTCTTTAAGTATATCCCCGTCGTCTTTTATGAGACGACCCTCCTGGTCTGAGAGTTTTCGAATGTAATTACTTTGTTTATTTCGTTTCTCCAAATTCAAGAAGTACTTACTGTTTTTTTCACCATCTTCAACCCATCTAACTCTTGACCTTATAATTGTCCCCTTCAGTTTATAATCGTAGTAATACAGTAAATCATTTTGTGCTGTTGCAAGTTGGGATCGAATCTCAGGGGATTCAGTCGAACAGAGTTTTTGCTCTAGTTCTGAAATTTTACTTGTAAGTAATTGTTCTTGAAGACGTCTCTCAGTAACCTTTTGCTAAGAATATCTTATAGCAACCAAGCGAATCTTAAACTTAAGATTTTCCCATCGTACAGAAGGGTTAAGTGAATTTGGATTTTCGGTATCATTACGAATAATATCATTTATGATGTTGGTGAAGTGGGCATCGTTTAAAAGGGAGTTGTTAAATTTCCAATATCCTGGACCTCTACTTGTTGAAGTAAGCTTAAAGGACAATGATATAAAAGAATGGTCTGATTGGATACCAGGTGATAAAGAGACGTCATCTACATTGTGTTCCATATTACGGGATATCAAGTAAAAATCTAATCTGCAATGAATACCAGGAGTGATATTGGAACTCCATGTGTATAATTTGAGCAATGGGTTTTTTTCTCTCCAAATATCGACTAAATTGAAAATGGTCATTATTGTTAAACATTCATCTCTAGACTTAAAATTGGTCTTACGTAAGCCTCCTACCTTATCTAGATCCAGATTAAACACAAAGTTGAAGTCACCAGCCATAACTATAGAATCACAATGGAAGTTGCTTAATTCATTTGATAAATCCTTAAAAAACGATGGGTTGTCCACATTCGGACCATATATTCCAATCACAGTAATTATTTTATCCACAATCTTCAAATCTACTATTAAGTACCTTCCGTGCATATGGGTAGTTCGTTTCAAAATTTCAAACTGTAAGTGTGGATTAAAGAGTAAACAAACACCTCGGCTACTTGTAGAACCATGAGAGAACAGAATCTTGCCTCCCCATTCATTGGACCAATATTTTTCATCAGTGAGACAGCTATGTGCTTCTTGGATTAAAGTGATATCTGGCTTGCGTCTGTGCAGGTAAGAGAACAATCGCCTGCGTTTTTGTGATTGTCTGAGTCCTCTAGCATTGAATGAAATGAATTTAAGGGTTGCCATGGCAAGTACCATAAAGCTGATTACTAGACTTTAAAGGGGTATCACGAATAGAATAGATAAACGAAAAATAAATCGTACATACACGACAGAACTTACATAGGAAGAACACAGAGCATAGATTCACGATTAAAGGAGATATAGTTAAAGGTAAAAAGAATCCCATCCAAATGGAAGAAAAGATAGTTAGTCCCGACGGGAAAAACGGTTCTTTCTCCATTAAGAAAAAGTCCTACACAAACGAAATCGTGCTGGACATAAAGAACGAAAAGCCCGACTAGGAAGAAATATGATTTGGGCTTGAAAATCATCCATATATAAATTAATGGCTTCCTAAAAGAACAGAACTTAGCCAAAGATTATAAAAATCGTCTAGTTGCAGTCCAGAATCAGTTTTGGTTTTTTTTTATTCATTGGTGTCATCGAAGTTGTAAGGTTCACCAACTGACTTCCTCCATCGCCCTCCATAGAATCGTAGTTTGGTACCCTGTTGATAGAGCATGGCTACCTCTCTGGAATGCTTCCTCTTTTCTTTTAGATCTACCACAGTTAGGTCATCAGTCAAAAAATAATCTTCCTCTGAGAGACGAGAGCGAGAATTCCGCAAAAGGGTAACTTTGTCCATATAAAACGAAACTTTGACCAGGATATGACGATCCCTCCCTTCAACGACTCGCCCGTCCCGATGCGCTCTCTCAATGTGGCAATTTTCCACACCAGCTTTAGCGAAGATCTCCTTGGCTATGTTAATTGGTCGCTCTCCTTCCCCTGTTTTAACTCCAACAATTCTTAAATTGTTCCTTCTCGAGAAACGTTCCTGCTTGTTGAGTTGGTCAGCCTGAGTCTGCCTTTCTCCCTGTAGCTGCTGTACTTTAAGTTCCAAGTCTTTGACTTTATCATTCAGCTTCTTATTTTGATTTTGAAGTTCTTTAATTTGCTTGGTATGTTTATCCACAATGCCTCTCAGTTCGGTGTTTAAGTCCCTGTAGCTGTTGAGAGATATTTTGCATAGCCTCATCGAGCACTCTGCTGAACTTTGAGGGTAGGTCTTCGCCCTCACTCTCAAACAATTCCACGTTAGACATGCTTTCTCCTAATGTACTAACGTTAGGATCAGACTGTGTAAAGCCTAAGCTGGCTTGCTGACTAAGACGTGCAAGTTCGTCCCGTTTTCTCTTACCATATGAACCAACTGGTCGCCCACGTTTAGCCTGAGTTGACTTTGACATGTCCAAAAACCATATGGTAAGGAGAAAAAGGATATATTTGCGACGATGCCTTCGTAAAAGGTAAATTCTTCGAGAGCCCAAAGTGATTTCAACTACTCTCCCGCCATGTCAGGCTCGTCCATCGTCCATCATATTATTATTATTCAATCAACTCATATCCTAGCTATTTTAACCACATTTTGTGTAGCCTGTATCACATGTTATGTAACAATAGGGAAAGATGTGCTCAGACATATTCTGCAGACGTGATCAATCAAATAATCTAGTCGACATCCTATGTTCTGTATGTTCTTTAGCGATGAGGACTTTTTGCGAGAATCAAGTGGAAAGTTTTCCATATGTTAAGGAAGCTTTAACTATAAGAAGATATTTACAGTATTTCCATCTTGTTTACATTTCGATGCATCCAGGCAATAAATAAATTTTATGCATGCATTTCATATCGTCTAGTGTGTGAAGGGAAATATCAAATAATTTTCTGTGAGGGTAATAAGTTACAAATGGAAAATACTCGGGCTATCAATTCCATATGTAGTTTGATCAACTTGAACTTCCGTGCTTTGTTTCCTAGGCGGCAAATTTCTTGTTTATTTGCCCTTTTTGAAAATAACTTAAGAGACGATGGGCACCAGATATCTTTATGATAACGACAGTATCTTCAAAAGAAGCAGAGTCACGTGTCAAATATTCAATTCTCAATAAGTTTGTGCGTGCACTAAGCCAAGCAAGGATGCTCTCCACTTCCATTTTATCTTTTACTGTTGACGAAAGAAATATGGGTTTCCGATCGCATTCTGCAGATCCGGGTTGTCCAACATACGACCCGTAGGACCACAATCCGGCCCGCCTCAAGGTTACGTCCAGGAAAGATCAATGGTGCAAAAGTTTACAGTAAGCAGATACATTGATCACCTTTGGGCTTCTACTTCGGCATGAGATTAACTGTTCCAATCTTCTTTGAAAGTGCGTAGTCTACATTAAAATAATATTATTATATTTCCGTTGTGTATTCTCCTGGAAAAGCACGAACTGTGAGATTTGTCTTGTGCACAATCATCTACTCGTAAGATATTTTTTACAAAATTTACCCATCTGTTTGATCAAAAACGAAAAGGAGTTAGTGCTCCTTAAACGCAATGATTGCATTTTGATGCCTTCGGCTAGGAAAAAAAAATTAAAAAAAAAAAATCTTGTTAAGCATGTGGTCCCTCGTCTTTATTTCATAGCCGTTACACGTGAACCACTTCTGCAAAAGGTTCGACTGGGCAACCCTCATGGTCTAAGCAGGGAGTCTCTAGCAAACTCCCTGGTCTAAGTTGACTAAGTTACCTGGACTTCAGGGACTAGATTGTGACAAAAGTGGCTTCACGAACCAAAAAAAGTTTGGCTCATCAATCAGGAACGAGAACGCTTATTTTATATTGATATTCACATTACTTTGAATTTTAAAACAATGGGAGCACTAACGGAACTAAACTTCGTTTTCAATCGAAACGACGTAATTTTTCGTTGAATTTAATTCCTACGGAGACGTTCAGCACACAAAATGATGACTGAATACACTTCAAACCTGTCTGGAGGCCATTATGGTGGGAAACTTTGGAAAATATTGGAGACACACCTGTTCAGGATAACAAAACTCATAGGGCATTGATATCGGTATAAACATTAACTCGACGCTGGTACGTGACAAGTGTTTCGGAGTACATGAGAGTTAAAAATAGCACTGATCTCAAGATTACCAATATTAATGATACCAGAGCTGTGATAATTATATTTGTGTCGGCTTGATGCTCCACTCTCATTTGAAGTCAAAATTAGTGCTCTGTGCTCCCTGACGTCGAGGGGTCTGAACAAGGCAGGGTTACCACATCACCCTCGACGGAAGGAATATCCTGAATAGCAATATAGACCTGATGCAAATGATGTCACAGAGAGGAAAGAACCCCCTCCTTTGGGGGCAAACCAACACAGACAAATGCAGACAGCTGATTTGTCGAATACGCGCATAGTCTATTACAATTACAGGACGAATTCTTTCGCATGCGGCCATGTGTTCCATTGTTCTGTTCAAAGTATGGCGTCAGTGTACATGTCTCGTAAATGCTTCTTGTCTACTAAAGATATTGCATAACTTTTTCGCAACTTTCTATCGAATATTCTATCATCACGGAAAAAGGGTTGCTCAATTTATGTAGTGAGGCTCAGGAATTATTATTTTTTTTAAGTTGCCGCAGAATGTTCAGCGAATTTGGTAATGTATTTTACTTTTCATGAAATTTTCACCGTGACTATAGTTCTTTTTACTTGTAAGGTAGCTTTTTGAGGATTAAGAGCAAAGAGATTAAAAGCAAAACTCCTTTGACCCCGTTGGAGTTTCCCATATCCCTGCCTGAAGTGGAGGCCTTGCTGCTCCCCGTCTACCCAGCTCCTCAGCTTCCAACAACGAATATGTCGTACAGACTGCTAAGCAGGTAAGTCCCCAATTGTGCAATTCTGCCTATGAAACATCGCATAGCACATAGTGCACAGCACTTTCCTTAAACCAACATGATACATTGTTGTTATGTATGTTGGAGTGAAGGCCTGGTCAGTACACGAGGGTCATGGGGTTCGGGCATTTAGGTTGATACAATGCCCAGATGTGTCTACAGAGACTTTAAACACTTAATTTTCTTAAAAATTTTACCGTGACTGTGTAGGATGCGGTTTTGTTTTCCCGGCAATTTTGTTAAAAGAATTCGGGCAGATTTAAGAGTTTTTCGAGTAACTTTTAATCGTCAGACTTGTAAGAAAAGTTTCACACCACTCCCCAAAATCCTGATCTTGGGACAGAAAGATTGACGTATTTTATATTAAAAGAAAGGTATACAAGAGAGGTTCCAATCATATATTTTTGGGTGTGAGGGACATTAGATAAAATTTGGTGCATTATTAAAACCAGCATTGAAGAGAAAGGGGGGTTTTGACAATTTAATAAGCAAGGGAAGGACAAAATGTCGTGGTGATCGGAATTTCTTTAACTGCTGCAAGTGAACGAATGTTATATTTTTCATTTTTTATTTGATGTCAGTGGCGCTAAACTTATTTTAAAGCAACAACTTAATCTTATACCATTTTCTTTCTATTTCTCTTCAAAGTATGTGATATATTAGGACCAGGGATGTAGCTAGCCAAATTTGAGTTCCGGGTAATTGTCTGATCTGAAGAAAGCATCTCACCCCACCCCATGGCATTTACCCCATTTTTCAGCCATTCATCTTTTTTTAAATTTATTAATTTTTCCCTCATTTTACATTAAGGAGGAAATTTAGGGCTAATTTCAGTTCTCTGCAAGCACATTTGTGGTGGGCGGGGAGACCTGTTTTTGTTTGGAGTGCGGGACGGGAATATTGAGTGCTGGGTGTGGTCACCCAGTGCCGCTCACTGTAGCTACATCCCTTATAAAGACTTCAGTATTGTATATTCAAGGTAAACCAAATTGGATATTAGCAGTTTCTGTGACTGTATTCCCCCTTTAAACCAAGTTAGAGCGAAAGACAGTACACTCTTAAAAAGTTGGGTAAAATTTTCTGGGCAATGCAGTTTGGCTAAAATTTTCCCAATATTTGGTAAACGAACCGAGAAACTTATTGACCAACAGTTGGTTAAATCAGTATGTGAATTTCTTTACCCAACGCTGGTCAAACGTACCGCTAATTAATCCTTTTAATTACAGCTATTTGTTTAACAATATTTTGCAAAACGTTCAGATACACCATGGAAATTGTGTTTAAAAAGACAATTAGAGAAGCGTTTGTCTAAAATGCTGTGATATTCTGTTGAAACACCAAGTTTATACACCTTTCATCCGAATGGAGCATTCCGAATTTTTCAAAGGAAATTTGTCTACTACTTAATACTGGTATTGAGATAAAACTTTAGAAGTGGTACTATACACAATTACTGAGTTAGGTGAAATCGATAAATTAACCATAACTGGTAATATTTTGCCCAACTTCTTAGTTGGGTTATTTTCATGTTACTACATGTTGGGTAAAAATGCCCAACAGTTGGTTAAAGCAACTACCCACCCGGGGTTGGTCAATATTTGACCAACAGTTGGTTGGACACATATGTACCCAGTGTTGATCAAAAGTTGGTCAAAAATTTTGCCCACCATTGTAAGAGTGCAACAAATTGATTGGTCGGATTCTCGTACACGTTACTCCATTAGACCAATTCCCAATTTTCATGCACCGTTCAATTTGAGGGTCGGACTGGGAAGATCAAACGAGGGAGGTTACCCCACCCCCTCTTACGGATACCCCTGATTTGCATAATACTTCAAATATTACTATTACATTAGCACAAGTTGGTCCGGAAATTTTCATAGGAATGCTACTCATACTGCGTATGCAATACTAATGGCGGCCATCAGTCCCACCATGACTTTGGTTTTACGTATGCCCAACTTAAAACAAAAAAATATCACCACAAAGTAATGAATCTTCTCCTCGGTTGGGTTCATCTTGTATCAGATGTGGGTGAAAACCGTGTCAGCAGCAGAGAAATTGTGTATATGTTTTTAAAACACTTACCTTGAAAGTAAATAGTGAACTTTGAAGGTATCAGCGAGCGGAGGAATTTTGAAAGGTTGAGAACTACTAACGAAAACACTGAGAAGTATGTTAAATATTTTTACAGAAAATGATCTGAATTCTTCCCTGAAGAAGTCCACATAACTGTTCGTATTCCACCCTGTACAGAAATAAAAAATTAAGTGGCCTTTTCGTCTCATTCAAAAAGATTTTAAACTTTTGAAATTGCCAATGGTCTTCCGTCCCAGTGCCGCGGCTGTACCTGCGCTTTCCCGTCCCCCACGCGGCGCCGTTATAAATCTCAAGCCTTAAAGACGGGTTTAAAGGCCCAGTTCTCTCACCCAAAACAGTACCTATTCTCCTAACCTTCATACTGAGGCCCCTCCCACAATTGTCTGAAATTCATCCTCATCCAGACACAATCTCAGTTTATTGCTTCAGGGTGAGTATAGAAAAACTCAATTTATATAATCAAAACACTCTCAGTACCGTTCATGTTGTGTAATATAAGCTTTGGCACTCTCCATTGTTTGAATTAGCTGTCAATCAAAGGGCTGAGCCAATTGAGAATTTAGGTACCCGGGTACCAAAATGGTAGTTTGGGGTGAGAGGTTGGCCCTTAAAAGTCACAACAAGATTTGGTATGTTAGAGGAGTACTTATACGTAGCATTTTTGTGAAGTTTGCATTGAAATCTCATGTGTGGTTCTCAAGATATGAACAGGTAAAGTTTTCTCATTTTCAACAAAAAGTGAACTTGAGGCAAGCACATGTTACATCATATCATATCCCCACACTAGTGGGCAGTCTTGTGTTTTCTTTAAAACTTTGAGTCCATTTTCTCCTCAACAATCCCATATTATTAAAATGTTATTGAATAACTGTCATGAAAATTTTACAAACTTTGCGTCCCCACAGGGAGGTCCTATACTTATTTAACTTCAAGGTCAACACAACAGTTTGATAAAACAAAAGGGAACCAAACAAAGCATTCCTTGTCAATGTGAGCAGGTGCGGTAAGGAAGTGATATAAGCTCTGCTGCCCTCAAACTCACTTTGGGACACAAATCTACTGACTTCGTTTACTGATTTATCGAGAAATACATGTCCGATTGGATTGGAACTTTCACCACACAGTGCAGATTTGGTTCCTCTTTCACATATGAAGACTAAATTTTGGCTTAAACTTCCCATTTAAACAGAGCATGAATCTGCACTATTAAACATAAATTTGACATTATAGTTACACGTCCTGCACTCACGCAAAACCGCAGTGTTGCAGCAAACCACTAGTGGAATCAAGGGCGGATCCGGGGGGGGGGGGGCAAGGGGACGACCGGCATGCTTTATGTTCACACTTTAGGCATATGAATCAGGCTTGATAATCCTAATGAATCATGCTCTCAGGATGGTTCCCGTAAACTAGCTCTTATCATGGTGTCACTGCACTGACAAACGTATTAATAACCTCCCTCAGTGTCCCCTTTGCGTTACTTAAACCAATTAAGTTTGAAGTTGAAAATTAAAACGAACAATCTAAGCAAAGTCATGCGATTTTGTTTCCCTTTATCAATACATATCAGAATCCATGACTTCATCGGCTTTGAATGTCAAACACTACAGATGTCTCTGGATGACATAGGGGTTGTAGGATTAATTTCTAAAGATAGGTCCAGAGGTATTCCAACTGAATCTGACCTCCATGACAGATTATTTCTACAGAAGAGGGCCATAACATCTTGGAGTTTTCGTCTAGCTGTTGTAACTTTCAGTTATACAAATTTGATTTGATTCTGTAAATGACTTTTGTCTCAATTCCAGTAACAGCCCTGGACTATGGTTACTGTATATTGTTATTTACTAGCGAGTCACCACCCGGCGATTGCGCATGGGTTAGAATAAACATAACGTATGCCCCCAGAACATATAACATTTAAAAGGTCCTTTAAAAAGGGATATGTGATACCTTCTTTGAATTCTGCAACAAAGCCTTTTAAGTCAGCCAATTAAACAAGAAAGAGATTTATAAGTTGAAACTTAATACTCAATATCAGTTTCAAACTAGTCATCAACGGGTGACATTGTTCGACGCCGAGTCTATTTTATTATATAATTCCATCATTCATTCTGCTCAATGTTGCTAAATATTAATTTTAATTGGTTCAAATCGCCATAACTACTTTTTATGGGGGCCGCGTTCAACTCAAAAAAAAAATGAAGGGCAGGTGTGTCCTAACCTAACTGTCCATCACCCAGGTAGCATACCCACATGGGACCCACATGGGTTTTACGTGGGACATCTGGGAATGGGCTAACCCATATGTTACACATGTGGGACCCATATGGGTTAACCCATATGGGAATCGAAATGGGCTAACCCATGTGGGCTACATATGGGGAACACCTGGGTCTACCAATATGGGTATGATATGGGCAGACCCATATGGGTAACATGTGGTGGGCACCTGGGCTTACCCATATGGGAATTATATGGGCCGGCCCATATGGGTTACATATTGAGAGGACATGGGCTTACCCATATGGGAATTATATGGGCCGACCCATAGGGGTCATAAATGGGAGACTCCTGGGGTTGCCCTTATGGGAAATGTATGGGCTAACCCATATGGGTTACATAAAAGGAGCACCTGGGTTTACCCATATGGGTATTATATATGGTATTATATATGGGCTTACCCATACAGGAAACATATGGGAGACTTGTTGGGTTGCCCATATGGGTATTGTATGGGCTAACCCGTATGGGTAACAGATGGGGGCACCTGAGTTTGGCCATATCGGTATTTTATGGGCCCCATGTAGGTATCACATGAGGAAAATATGGGTAACTTATTCCACTGTGGGTTTTAAATGGGCTGCCCCATATGTAGGCTCAATATGGGAATTTCCTGGACTTTCCCTCATGTATGTACACGGGCCGGACATATACGTACCTATCCATATGTATTACCACATAGGTACGTCCTATATAGGATGGGAATGCATACAAGATGCATATGATGCAGTTTATTGCCCGAAAATTTGTTCCCGAAGTTTTGATCGAATGCTCAAAAATGTGTGAAAATTTTCGCGCGCTTCGCTTGCGTGTGTAGTGTTTGGTGATCTATTTTATCCACCCTAACTGGAAAGAAATTCGGCTATCAATTTGAGATTCTGGCAAAAAAATTTCTGCCATTCAAATTAGAAAAGTTCCGTACGCCGGCTCCACTATGGTCGGGGGCAAAGCAAAAATCGTCAGGAGCCTGAAAAGCCATTGCATTCACTTTTTGTTGGCAAAGCATTTAGCGTGCTGTCCTCCCTTTCCCATATAGCTGCCGAAAGCAAAAGCTGGCGCATGCCCCTTCCCCTGCACTAAGAAATTTAAGCAGGTCTGGAACGGCCGTTATATAGGGGGACTCTCTGGGAAAGTTCAAGTCCTGATCGAAGTATTGCTTCCCCAAACCCTAGCTATACTACTACTGTACTATATATGTTTACTTTACCGGAAAGCAGAAGAAAGAGCGCCATTCATTCAGCGATACTGTACATATACATGGAGACAACAATATAGACTCTTTGTCTGTACTGTCACTCTGCATGTGGTATGCAAATATATCCTTTCCCGCCAATTTCGATATTACCTTTGTACGATCGAACGTGCGTACGGTGCTGTATATTAGTGCATATGATATGAATGCAGCGCTAAAGTACCGCCGCATAATCGTTGACTCAAGCTAGCTAGTACGTTATCTGAACGTACGTGTACGTACTGCAGACGTTCACACTCTCGCACAACATCATGCCTACAGCTCAGCAAGCGGGATCAGAGGATGCGTTATTATCAATGACGACTGATACAAGCGATCGAGTGGAACATTCGAGTGAATTAAAAAGAGTTATATTACTCTATAGGTTTAAGGTAAAAAAATCGTAGTTCATATAGGCCTAAAACAACTCGGCGGGGAAAGTCTATGTCACCTTTCCGTCTTATAATATAGGCCTAGCCTAGTCCTCAGTAAAAGACTATGTATGGACGGTCGCGTAATTGCTCCCTATACATAGTCCTTACTCCTGTGCATGGTAATAGTGGGATGATTTATCGTCAGTATTAACATTACAAACAGTTTTTCCTCTTGAGACGACTGCCGGTCCTAAAATCTCTATTTTTTAGCTTCAAACGTATCTTGAAAATGTAACCGATGTTTCACCATAAGATTTACTCACAATTTACTTACAAAAGAATAAAAAATCCAGAATAAAAACGTTCACTTTCGGTGTGCGTCTTCTTTAACGTGTAGAGCGTGTCAAAACTAACAACAGCTGTTTATGAGGTCATAAAATGATGGCGCTCCAGATATTACACTCGTTGCGTTGTCAAGGCCTGAACCCCGTGAAATTTTTTCTTCTATTCTTCGGGTGTAGAGGTGTATGCAAGCACACGCAGTAATTTGTAATCGTATAAAACAATAAAATACTTTGGTTTAAATTTTGTTGGCAAAGATCAGAAAGGCCTGCATCCAGGTTGTGGCTTCTGTTCTATTCAGCCAGTCTAGAGCAGGACCACCCAGTGTTTGCCCTTTGGAGGGCGTACTTGTCCTTTTGGGACGTTAAGCTCCTTCAGGGAGCAGAACTCCTCCGGGAGTAATCGTTTGGTTTTCGCCCCTTGGCTCTTCGCCAGAGAGTCGTGGGGACTTTTAGAAAAAAGCAGAAAGGCCTAACCCTTTCCAAAACGATGCTTCTCTTATTAATGCGATTACAAATGTTAACCTAAAAGAAGTGTTTCCCTATTTTTTAATGAATATCTCGTTTCAATCATCTTTCTTTTAATTTATAACGGCATCCTATGGGCACCGTATCTTCGACAACGCTTACCTGTTCTTCGCATGTTCGCGTAATAAATCGCGTTTTTCCCTAAAATTCCTTAATTTTGATTGGTTGCAACCGATGTGGCACCAGTTCAACTACTGAATAAGACAGCAAGTGCTTACACACACCACAGCGTACTTAGTGGATCGGAGAACGAGAAAATCCGTTTTGTTCAACATGGCGGAGGAAACGGTGCGTTTCACATTTGGTCAAATAAAAGAAAGACATCATTTCTATTTTGACCTCAAAGAAGAGCAGGTGCAACTTGCTGCCGCTATCTTACAGGGTAAAGACGCTATAGGGGTCTTACCAACTGGCTACGGAAAGAGTATGGCGTACATATTACCGCCTTTGATTTTGAGTGAGGTGAGTGATCATTTTCACTTTCTTTTTTAAAAATATGCTGAATATGACATTTTGACCAAAGGAGAGCTGAAGAATCATACGCCTACAAGAAATTTTCATTGCTTGATCACTTTCCCCTTTTTCAACTTAGGGGTAGTTCTACTTCCTCTACAATGGCACAGTGGCGTTAGCCAGACGGTGCAGGGGTATTCCTTCATCTACAGAAATTATCTGGTGATATGCAAGATGTTCTAATTGAAAAGGGCCCGCGTGAAAAGGGAACTATGTGAAATTGGCCTGGACAGATTGTGGTGGCTGAGAACATGAGTGAAATTTTTAAATGCCGCTCAGTCGCAAATTTGACCTTTTAAATGTACTGAAAACTTAGACCAAACGCAATACGAAAACAACTGTTCCGGAGCAACGTGATTATATGCCTCGAGGTCCCTCAAACCCAGAGAGGGAACTGTTACTGACCCATTTTGTGGAACGATATCCATTTCAGCCTGGAAAATACTTTAGGCAGCTTATCCGATACATCATGAAGATGTAATCTCAAACACTTCTTAAGTCCATTCTCGTCGAATTTGTAAAACGTGCTTTCAAAAAGGCACACTCTTCAACAAAATCTTAAAAAAATTTACACTGGAATTTTCCATGTTTTACAAAAATAAGCTCCAAACTTTTAAATTTCCAGACGGAAAAATGAAAACATCTGTTCAATTTCATTTACACAGATTATTCAGTGGCGTAGCTAGGGGGGGGGGGACTTGGAGGGGGGACTAGAGCCCCCACTGAATCGCCATGCTGTAGTTTTGCAAAAATTGTCCGAAATGGTCAAATATTCTGGCAAAGGTTAAAAAATGCTGGGACGTTTCCAATTGCCAAATTAATTCCACGGACAGACAGGAGGGTGTTAAGGTACCCAAAAGTTTGCCATCTATCCTGCTCTAGGGTCAAATACGGACAATGGTTATAAAAATCGGTTAACTATGTTTCAATACTTTAATGATGCAATGTGAGAGTGTCTTCCCATGAGTCTCCTCGAAAATTCATTTTAACACACCTTGTAATGTTACATGTTTTCCAAAAGTAAAATTATATAGGCCTATAGTCGGTAGTTCGGGCAGTCACACAATTTTATCACTATATTGAATTTAGCCAAGAATCACAACAGAGTTAATTTCATTAGCATTTTTCAATTCCTTTTTATAATTTCCCCCGAATATATGGGGGACCATTGCATCGATTGGTAGTGATACATTTTATCTCGTAATTTTTTGATCAAATAGCGACTGCTTAGATCCCCCTTATAATTCTGGGAAATGTCAGTTTTGCCTTTCTCAGGGGTCCGATTTTTCAAAATTTTCTATTCGCTCCGCGCCAGCCAGTGGTGGCGTTCCGCGTAGGATAACTACCCAGCAGAATTTTAGTTTCAAGTGAACAGTTTTTGAAAGCGGAACCTCTAAAAAGCGACTGCTTAGACCTCTATTAGCATAAGAAATGATATTTTTGACTGTCTGAAGGGTCAAATTTTTCAAAATTTCCTGTACGTTTCGCCCCAACTGATGGTGGTGCACCACTTAGACGCTTCACAGCAGAATTTAGGTTTTTAGTGATCATTTTTTGAAAAAGGAAACTGAAAATACAGACTGATTGGATCCCCCTATAATCCCGGGAAATGCCATTTTCAGCTGTCTGAGGGGTCGGATATTTCAAAATTCCTTGTACGCTTCGCGCAAGCCAATGGTGGCGGTCCGCTTAGTCTTTCTGGCTGAATTTTAGTTTGGAGTGAACCTTTGTCTACAATTGAAACTTGAAATAGCGACTGCTTGAATCCCCTTTATAAGGTTGGGAAATGTCATTTTCGACTGTCTGAGTGGTACAAATTTTCAAATTTTCTGGACGTTCTGCGCCAACCAGTGGTGGCACTCTGCTTTGACTATCTCACGGGCAGAATTACATTTTTCGAGCAAAAATCTTCTGCCCCAAAACTGAAATGCTCCCCTACGCTTATGGAAATACCTTGCTCAGTCGTGCACTGGAACAGCTGCTTGCAACATACAGCAAAATTCCTGATTCGCAATCCTGGGATACAAAGTCCAGTGGAGTAATGAATTAAGCTAATCAGTTTCTCAAAAGTTTGTTCGAATCTTAGAAAAATCACAAATATTTCTCACTAGAATTAAGGACAATAAAAGCTGGCAAATGCCATTTCAAGCCATCTGGGAGGTGCTAAAATCCAAAATTTTCTCTGTAAGCTCCGCGTCAACCTATGGTGTCGCTACGCTTAAAATGTAAACTCCATCCCCCTACAAAAGTGTCCTTCCCCCTATAACCCCCCCCCCCCCCCACCGAAAGAAAAATCCTAGCTACGCCACTGCAGTTTAAACTCAAATTGAGCAATATGTAGCAATAGGCGTATTTTGCGTATAAGCCCTTTTAGACGGTCGAAAACGATTTCAAATGGGAAGGGAGAGACGCGGGTCAAGAATTGGACGATGAGTCCCCCCCCCCCCCCCCCGCCAATGGCACACGCACACAATTCTTGTGTACACCTCTACTATAACCGGGCTTGGCAAATGTACAAGTTTTGCCGTAGGCTATTTTATGTGTTTTTGTTCAATCCCTATGTACCTGATCTTCAGGAGTGTTTAGATTTGGGGAAGCTTTGATATTCACTTATTCGTTTAATTATGACGAGGGTGATCTTGCTTTTTCAGTTTGTCTAATAACCGAGCTAGGCTAATTATAGTTTGAAAGTGTTAGTCACATACTGTATTACGCTAACTGGAAAGTACGTTTCCAACCCTTAGTTAAAAAAGGTAGGCCTACACACAACCTCTTTTACCCAATATAGGTATTGGAAATTCCCCTGTCAGTTACATAGCCCAAACTTATGAAACCCAAACCCAAATTTATGACGGGCCACCGAGTTTTATATAAGATGTAAGTAAATGGAATTTTCAGCAAAGGGCGGGACGAATTGTCTTTTCCCGTATTCTAAAAACACATTTTATAAGACTCTAATGTAGCAGAATGATTCTAAAACATTTCTTCTAACAATAACGAAAAGTTTTGTAGAAAGTAGAGTACTTCGTGGGGAGTTTTCTTGGTGAGCCTGAATTATTTTTATCTTCTTCAGCTTAAAACAAGTGTCATTTGCCGCCCTTGTGGTCTCTCCCTTGGTAGCACTGTCCGTAGCGCAATCTGTGAAGCTGAGAAGTCATGGAATCAATGCTTCTGTAATTCGGGAGTATACAGATCCAGCAATTAAAAGAGGTACTGGTTTTGAATTATATTTCGAACAATGTATTGCAAATAAAGATGATTTACATTCCAAATCAATCATGCAACGAATAGTATGTATCCCATTTATAACAACGTATTCTGAACCAAAGCTGTTCTAATCAAATAGATACGAAAATAAAATTCTATGCCAGGTTTTCCTGAATATTTTTTATTTATAAAGTCATACAAATATGGATATAAAATGAAGTCTTTGACCACATATGCAACATACTACTTTCTAAGATAAAATTTCCTAACTGGTCAACAATAGTTCCAATTAATAACCTGAACAAGAATACAATCTGTACAATCAAACTATATTTGAACAGCCACTATGAGAAGTCTTCTTAACCATCAGATGACGATGATACTTCAATGAAAAAAAAAAAACAGGTGTGATGAATAATACAATGAGACTCGTGAGCTTGGTGGAAACAGTGTTTAGGAATCAATCACTAAGCTGTTTGCCCTTATATGGAAGCAAGTCATTCCATAAATAAAGCGCAGGTCCCACTACAGCGATATCGGATCAGATTACGCTACGATTTTTGTGAGTTTTACTAAAAAATCTCCTCTTTTTCTGGTCGGAAAGGGAAAATAAATGCGCCGACCTGTGGATATACATAAATTGTATCGCATAACTACCAAAATCACAATAATGCTGACTATTCCGTGACGTTACATCCACAAACAGCTTTTATTGGATACTCGTAGACCAATATAAGCTGTTTTTCAACATGACGTCACGACATAACTTAATTACATTTTATTTCCATGGTCCTCTCGTACAAATCATATAATACAGGATGGCAAATTCTTTGTTCTTTCCGTGGATGGATGAGATTATATAATTAAAACTCATAAAAATCGGATGGAAATCCTCTCCGATATCGCTGTAGTATAATTTTGTTTTTGGTATAACCTTTACATTGTTATATTATCTTACAACAGATTGTGCATGAAAGATTTACATTAAATCTTCTAATAATAACTTAAAATATATCTATCTGTTAACTGTTTACACGTGAAACACAAAATGTCATTTTAATCTAATATTTATAATCCCATGATGCAACAAGACTTAATTGTCAGTATTGTAACGCAACTCGGGGAGTGTTGTCGGGGGCGCTTTAAATCCAAACACCCAAAAGTACTCAAAGCAGGCGCGATACTCAAACGACGGTCGGAAGAGGTAGAATAACAAGATTGACAAACAGATAATAAGAAACAGAACAGGGGAATACGGTTACCAAAATCTATTTACAGTTAGTTACAAGCAATCGTACCCAGTACGAAATATAAACTTGTCCGAAGACAACGAAAAATAACGAAAAGGACGAAACCAAGACAAGACGAATACGAATAAGACTGCTTATGAGGAATTACTCACGTGTGGAAACTTAGATCGTTGTCACAAACTGCGTATATTTGCGCCTTGAAAACAACGAACCATCCTAACTGAGCTACTCAAAGCATTTAATGTGCTGCCAAGATTGTCTGCAATTATTGATTTGATTTTCCCGACAACCTCTCAATGCCCACCAAAGGGCTTAAATCACAAAGATTGCCTTGTACTCTCAAGGTTTGAGAGCTACGGGAAAACGGGCTTTCAAAGCAACCCCCGAGATACACTGTAGTAGCAAAATCCTCTCATTCCTCTAAAGGACAAGAAAGGAATAAAAGCTCGCTACATGCTTAAAAATAAAATGCATCAAATCTTATGCAATTGCTAATGAGTTTCACTCAAGTGGAGAAAACAACAGCGCCATTAATACATAGCCTACGCTGGAAAATAACTCTCCTAACCCAAGTGACTCGGAGCAATTTGCTAATAACACGGGCCTGCTCTATGTCTACACCCTTTTTCCGATAATCTCACCCGCCTGCGAAAAGGCAAAAATCTAAAAGATTGCCTTGTAAAAGCAAGGCTAGAGAGTACGGAAAAGTAAAAAGGTAAAATGATACTTTCAATTATTGCTCTATTACTAGAAGCAAGAATATTTCAACCAAGGTCGCGCACGACGGCCTGCTACTGATGAAGCTGCGCCATTCATAGTGAATGAGCAAGACAGCAGAAACCGGTCTAGCTTGGTCATAAGAACCAACTTTAAAAATATTCACACCCGAAAAAAAAAATAAAAGTCAACAAATCTTTCGCATGAAATCACGATCGATGATTTCGGGCCTTTCCTAAAAAATGTGCAAGGTTCACCGACTGATTGTAACGTCAGATAGTGGCACCGCCTACCCTTCTCTTACACAACCTACCGAGAAGGAGACTAGTTCTCGACTGGCGAGCCACGAGGAGGACAAGTCGGAGATCAGGCCAGATACACGTCTGCTGACCTCCGACCTCCGGCTCTAGGTCGCCCTTGGATGATCACGTGGGCAGAGCATGAGAACTGGAGGTCTCACCCCTGAAATCTACGGATGCTAAGAAAGGCCTACAAAATGCTGTCTTAACGGCATTACAGTATATTTACTGAGGAGTGGTATTATCTACTAATTAGCATATAATCTCTTTTGCCTTTCGTTTTAATGCAATATTCTGTGGGTCCCTCAGTTGATTATGGAAGTAGCCATGAGGGCACGTTTACACTTTAAACACATAAGGAAATTAATTACAAAATGTTCAGGAATAAAACGTACATTTAACATTTCCAAAGAAGCGAAAATGTGTAAAATTCCCGAGGTAGTTTTTTGTTAGACTGAATACGCATTTCATAAGAAAAGTGATAGCGGCACTGAGAATGTCAAAATTTGTGGGCAAACTGAGGGCAAAGGATAACGCTGGGGTCAACAATTTTCGGGAGCAGGGCAAAACCAAGTCCAAAGCGCCCGTTTTTGAGGATGGAGGTCCAGGGGCAGAGCCCTTGGAAGCTTGGACGTTTTATTATATCTCTGGAGGAAAAATAAAGTCTCTGGAGAGGTACATTTTTCGATAAACCAAACGCCTAACTGACGTAACTTGAGGGATGGGGGAAAGTGGTGGGCAAGGACAAAATCTGGGGGGAGAGGAATTCCCCCTCTTGCTACCCCCGTAATGCCGCCACTGTAACCAGAATAAACAGCTCTATTAGTGTGGTGCATTGATCAGTTTTAATTTTCATCCTTCAGACATACTAAAAGGAAAGGTCACAATTATATTCGCGTCTCCCGAGGCTTTATTTCGTGAGAATTGGCTACGTCTAATCGCCTCTTCATATGCCGAAAGACTCTGTGTGCAGGTTTATGACGAAGCACATTGTATATCAGAATGGTAAGCACATCCATTTTTCATTTGGATTGAGTAAAACCGCTAGAACAGAGACGTATACTTGATTTCTCGGTCAGGGAGTTTTGTAAGACGGATGCTAAGATTAATGTAAAGTATCACGTTACCAACAAACCCATCTCCAAAGCCACTACACACTCTTAACCTTTCTCTCGTCTGGATTGTTTCCTTCTTTTTCATGACTTAAGTATGACACATTCCATTCACATTTGGAAAAATCAGCTGAACACCAGCAAGCTATTTTGTACCATTCAAATTAAAATTAGACTTTTGATCAATTTGCTTAATTGTGATCAGGAGAAACACTATATTAAAATTAAAGTGTATACCAAAGTTTGAAAATGTTTTCATGTTCATTTTAATTCCGTGGCATTCGAAGAATCCCAAAACATTCGTTGACAAAAAAGAAGTTATTGAAGGACCATTCCCGGTGACTTCTTACAGACTTATCGTTTCTTCAGCAAGGACGTCACCAGAGTACCAAAAAGTGTGCGGATAGTTCAATACCTTAATGCTTAAGGCCATGACATTGAAAATGTATCATTAATTTACACGTATGCTGCTTTTATTCAAGAACAAATCTACCTTACACAAAATCTTTAGTACTATTTGATCAACTTTGATGCTATTCGACTCCCACTCGAGAGATCTGAGTTTCGATCTGTCGATCCAGACCAGGTCATTACCGAAGACTTTAAAAATAAAATCTACTGCCGTTGTTCGTGATACTCTTCACCAGCAATGGAGTGAAAGGGGAAACTAGCCAGTGCCCTACAACTGGTATCAGGCTTCGGCGACGATACATAATCCAACCTAGTCTTTGCGTTTATTTTTTTGTACAATAACTTAAATGAAAACGCGGAGTCGTAAATCCCCGCTGCAAATTTCCTGCCCGATGTCACAATAAGGCTTCGAACGATTTAATATGTAAATTGTGCCACAGTCTGTCTCGACCACCCCACCAATGTGTTACAGAATCACGGTTTTTACTCCTCAAAAAAGAAAATTGAAACATGTGGCATACACGTCCGCATCTTAAGACTTCTTGCACATGAATATATTAATAAATAAAAATTATATCAAATAACCATTAACGTTTTGCAGACTTCTTACAGTGGCAATTACAGTGGCACCGTCGAGGTGTGGGGATGAGGCTTTGACAACGCAAGCAACAGTATCTAGTGTCAAATACTTTTTATCACTCTTCTGAAAATCTGGGGTGATTGTGCAGGCCATTCCCCTTGTTAACAAGTATGGGATATATCACTTCATCCCCCTCCCCTGATTTCTGCCTATGACAGTTTATTTCGACGTGTTCAACTGACTGGTCAGCTGTTCAGATGCGTGAAAATTTCGAGACCCAAATCCCAGATTTCTTGCCCTTTGCATACGAACTTTATTCTTTACAAGAATACTCTTATTTTGATAAACTACTTTTTATATCAATGTCGTCTTTTGTTTTGTAGGGGGAACGATTTTCGTCCAGACTTCAAAAGAGTCTGTAACTTCAGAAGCCACTTGAACTGTCCGGCATGGCATTAACAGCGACAATGACAATGAAAATAAAGAGGGACGTTTTCAACACGTTATGTTTTGATGACGACACCATTATTGTATCTGCAATTCCTGACAGGTAAGAATTACTTATACCTCTACTGTACGCTCAATCACAAACCCAGTTTTGACTTTGTACTGACACCTGTACACCCTTTCTCAACTTTCTTCCGACTATGCTTTGATTTCTAGCAAATTGATACACATGGCTATAAAAGTGATTTTCAACTAACTTTCATTATTTTTCCATGAAATTTTTACCATGACTAGATGATGTCTTGTTGCCATTTTCATTTCAAAGAATAAGTGCATGCTTAGGAGTTGTCTTTGTCATTAAAACGTGCAACTTGTCGTCCAAAATGGCTGCTCAATTTTTTCAGATCCTGTTCGAAGTTCGAACCTTTTGGAATTTTTTTTGTGGGGGGGGGGGGGGCACTGTCGCCAGTGGCAATTAACATCGCACCGCACACTGTGCATAACCTTTAAAATAGTTAATTGATGCTATCTATGTTGGAGTAAAGTCGTGGTGGCCATTGAGGGTTAAACGTTTGCATTAACGTTTTTTCACGACCATAAAGGAACGGAAATTTGTGATCGCTTATTGTTTGGACAGCTGTTGTACGGTTCACAAAGAAGATATTTAGAGAACAGGCTTGTTGGAAATCTTGATGTACATGTGATATTGAAGATTGTTTTCAGTAATTAAAAAAGCACCAACCAATTTCCTCTATTTCATCTTTTTCGAAATAACTTTGAAGATTCCTCTTGGACAATTACTCACTATTCCTGAAATGCACGGCCTTGTCATAGGCGCACATAAAAATCTCTTTGCTGTTGAAATTCACTTCAAGATTGCGTTAAGTCGAGAATGGTTGCAAGACACATTGTACAATTATTTTGAGAACTGTCTTTTTTCTCTTCATTTCTTCAGACCAGATGTCTTTTTAGCTGGTGGAAAGGCGTCGTGCAGATTCCAGCAAGAACTCCAGTGGGTTATAGACAATTTAAAGGAGAATGGAGTGGAAGCCATTAAAATTATTATTTATACAAACAACATCCTCAGTTGTTCGAAAATTTTTAAATGGATGTCAGCATCTTTAAAATCGGATGCCTTCATTATTGATAACGAAGGCGAGAGACATCGCCTTCTGGAAATGTACCACGCCCACTTGGACGAAAAAGGCAAACTAAGAATAATCGGGACATTCACTCAGTTTGGTGGACCAATAAGGGTACTAATAAGTACTATCGCTTTGGGGATGGGGGTTGAGGTACCCGATATTTCAGTTATTATTCAATGGGGACTACCTAGTTCCTTATTATTATACTGGCAACAAATTGGAAGGTGTGCCCGCTCTCAGAAAACTAAGGGACTTAGTATTTGTTATGCCTTTCCAGGAACTATTTCCCGTTGCAATGACATCATCATGAGATCTCTGGTTTCTGACGGGAACCAAAAATGTTTGAGAAAATTGGTTCTCAGGGAGTTTTGTGTTAACGGAGAAAACTTTGAAGTATCTGGACAACTATGTGACAGAAATTGTTTAACTCGATGTAATTGTAAGTTATGTACATGTTGTGTTGTTTGCTTGCGGTTGTGTCTCTGTAAAAGGAAGATACCAGGAAATATTTCATCACTTATTGGTATGGTTGAGTTTAAAGAAAAACATAAGACTGTCCATTAATGTGAGGATACTAGGTCATGAGTTTGCTTCAAGTTCACTTTGTTAAAAATTTACCTGCTCATATCTGGAGAACCACACATCTGATTTCAATGCAAATTTCACCAAAATGCTTGGGATAAGTACTTCTCCAACATATGAAAACTTGATGTGACCTTAAACCTTTCTTTTAAAGGTGGGGCTTAGATTGTCCCAAACATGAATTAAATCAAAAGCAACTAGTCCTAGTCCAGAACCACATTTATATTTAGATATGTTATAGAGGAACATAATCCAAGAATTTTAGCGAAATTTTTATTCATTACCCATGTTCAAATTTCGAGATGCTAGCAGTTGAATATGACAGATTTTTTTACATAGTAGGAACTTTGTGGCAAGCAGGCGTGATTTCATGGATGCACATTGTTAGCTAATGTTTTGTTTTCCTCAGTAATTTACCACCAGTTTTATACATATACACAACTTATATATTGATGCCATAAGTGCATCTTGAGCAATGGAATTTTAGAAACTTCGTATCTTCATAGGTAAGAGTGCACCGGCCGGGATCTAGAATTTTCAGATCCGGCCGGACCGGATTTTACCGGACAGTCTGAACTATCCAGATTTTTCAATTAGGGGATAAATGCGAGGGTGCCCGGTCTTAAATGTGATTTAAGACCGACGATGACGTCATCATAGAGGCTGAGCGGACCGAGGCGATAGCCGAGATCCGCTGCCTCTGTGATGACGGCATCGGAGGTCTTAAATCACATTAAAGACCGGGGCACCCTGCTTTTATCCCCATTCATAAATACTTTGAGAAAAATGGGTGAAAAACATGAAAAAATAAAAAAAAATTGGTCAAATTTTAGAGATCAAGTTTTAATTCTCCTCGGTTTTTTAGCCCCCATTGTGACGTATCGATATCTTGAACTTGAATTGATGCTAGCAAGACGAACTTTCTCAACTGCATGTCGCGACCGATACGCTCAGTATCATCTTTAATTTGCTTCATTTTCTAGACCTTTATCGGCTATTTTACAAGCAAATGTTGTTAACAGAAAAACACTGATCACGGTATCGCATCGTTTTGGAGATGAGGTTGAGCGAAAAGTCAAGGAAATTTACTAACTTCTAGTTATCTGTGTTTACAGTTGTGCGAAGAGCTAACGTTACATACAGTACTATATGCAGTGAAAGTGAGTGATTGTGCAGCTAGCTAGCGCTGTGTGTGGGTTAGTAGATCATACTGCGGGAAGGACAAGCAGACGTAGCCTAGTTGATGTTATGGGTCAGACACGGTGATATTAATTCTTTGTAAGAGATGGAAGCAATTTTAAACTATACCAGGCTTCCTTAGGGAATTGCCACTCAGGCTACTGAACTTGACTATTACTTTGCTAGCCGCGCCTGTGGGCCAAACGAGTAACGTTACTGTTGTTTCGCTGTTTAGACAGTCTTAGCGGAATTAGTAACCCCAGCACTGTCACTGTGCCAAAGCCTGTGTATATTGTCGCTAACCTTAGACACTTTAGTAGGCGTAACAATACTGTAGTTACAGGCACGTTTTATTTGACCGCCCCCCCCCCCCCAAAAAAAAAAAAAAATTTAGGAGTGGATTAATACGTTAACAACAGGGCCAGTCATCGCTGTTCAAGGGCTAAGCCTGCGTGTGCTGTGCAAACTATGGAGTGAATATGGCATGTTGCTATGGCAACTTAGCATGGGCTAAAAATATTGTACACAGTAAGTATAGTGATCACATTCAATTCAATTCTCCTTTCTTCTTGAAAACCATTCGAGACCAGTTTCGAATGCCATTCGAGACCAGTCTCGAATGGTTTTCAGCCAATCAGAATGCAGGATATCAATACAAGTATTTATGAATAGAAATGTCATAAATATAATCAGGGACCAAGTAGTAGTTGGACCTTGATTATGTTTATGGTGTAGACGCACTAGCGGTACCTAGAGAGTCGGCCCAGGCTACAGTGTCACCTATTATTACTTTATGCACTCGTGTCTCATAATATTATACTTAGAGTAAACTTTAGTGATAAATACTGTACAAATACAGGCCTATACCTCATCTACAAACACTGGGATGGAAATTGGAATTACCCTTGACATAAAGGACAGTGTATTGCTTTTCCCATTCACTCAGAGCAGGTGACATGAGTGAAAAATCCTGTTAATTTGAAGTGGGCACTACGTCTAGCTATTTTTATTGAAAATAGACGCAATCATAACCTACAAAAATGCATGGGCAGGCTTCCATTAGTACTGTAATAGACTATTGAGGCATCCCACGAGACCGAAGGTTTACGAGACTCCATTCATTCAAACTTTGACCTCAATATCCACTTCGTTGTTGATGGCACGAGTTTGCGCAATATCCTCTTTAGCATGTGCTAACTTCTCATGCAGTGCTTTGGCATTTATATCAAATGGACGGAATCTAAAGTTGGTTAATCCTCGATGGTATCTACCAGGCACAAAATTGAACACATCCTGTTCTGCGATCTTCTGCACAGTTTTCTTCATATCTGTCTCCAGCGAAGGTTTAGAAACAGCTCGGGCGGCGATAAAACGTTGGCTAAAATCTCTGTCATACGCAGACGATAAGAGCTGACCAACGCCCACCAGTCTTCCGTGCCTCTGGATAGTGGATTCAGAAGTGTTTCCCCCAGACGACTTCATACTCTCTGTGTGTGGGAAGGACACAATTTCCGCATATCAGTTCAGCAACTTATCATACTTTTAAAATTCAAATTTCACCACACAATTTCTCATTGATAATTGGAGAACTGTGGCTCTGCAGTTTCTAGTTAGGCCCTAACCCAGTGGCGTAGCCACGTGGTGGTTTTGAGGGTTGACCCCCCATGACCAAAAATTGCAATGCAAAAAACTCCTACTGTAAATAGCCAGTATTTCTCTCTCCCCTTAGACTTTCCCCTCACGTCGTGCCCCCCCCCCCCTCCCACCATGACACAATCCTGGCTAGGCTACTGCCCTAACCCTTTTTTGTAATAAACATTAAAAGAAAATATTTTAGATTTTTTTTGTCACTCACAATCAATTTTGTGCAGCAAGTCTGGTATAATTGTAAAGAGCAAACTTGGGTAATAAGTATATGAATGATACTTTTTCCAATTGTTGATCTCACCCAAATAGATCGCCACTATTGGAGTGAATATTTAATATTAAATCCCATTTTTTATTCTACTGTATTTATCCATATCTTAACAACATCTTTCACCGGTCAAAAATATCCGTTGCACACTTTTCCCCACCGTACTTTCTCGGTTAAAAAAACCTTTGTGAATTGGTTTCTACGAAGCAGTGGGTATGTTTTTTCATATCATTTGATTCCTCCACTATTTAGAAGGGGAATAGATAGTTTTCCACTGAATATTAACACTGTAGAGAATCCGTTGCTTACAAAAAATTACCATTTTTTAATTTTATAAACCACATTTTGTTTAAAATGTAGTAATACATTTATATTATACATTCAATTCGATTCAATATTAAACATTTTAACCAAGGCTAGATATTAAGCTTCCACACAAAAAATGGACTCGTCCAAAGCACCAAAGTCAGAAAGAGGGCATGAAGAGGCTCAAAGTTGCATTTGCAAGCATTTTAGGTTTCCTCCCCTAATAATTTCTTTGGAATCATGTTAGTAAAATGATTGTCATTCGATTTTGTTTCAAATAAGAGGTAAATTTTTAATTAAGATACAAATTGTCAAGTAAATTCATACAAAAAGTGGGCGGTACCTTGACCTGTTCAGAACGACGGTCATTTTAGAATCTAAGCGGAGTTTTCACATAAGCGAAAATGAGACAACTGTTCAATATGGGGGTCAATAGCCTACGGAAGGTGATGCGGGGCGTGCTACTTCCGCTTTTCCGCCCACTCCCGGGGCGCGCAAATATGCCCCGATTGGAGCACAATGGTAAAGGGTTAATCTGAAAGAGTACTTGCCAGAGTGTGGAAGAAAAGTTTGGTGGGATTGACGGTGATTTAGACAGAACAAAATAACAAATTTGTGGGATATTGTTTCTGACTGTGTTACTTACAAAATATGATAATTTTATCACTTGGGTTTTGTATACAATGAGCTGAAATAGAGAGTATGCAAAATTCAAGGCAATTTTAACAATTTAAATAACATGTTTTATTGTATTACGCCGCTCTGTGAAAGACCGTCTCTGAGTATTGATTATGATAGGAAACACATACCTATCATTCAAGGCTTTCTAGCTCAAAGTTTAAATGGTCATGATATCGAAATTTTGAAGTGCCATGAAAGTCCGCTGAAAGTTCTTCAATCTCATGTTAAATGATTTTCTTTTTAAAATTGCACAGATATTTGTTATGTGCATATATTATTCCCTATGGACATGTGCCATAATGTTATACATTACCTTTGAATATTCTGTTAAAATGTTCCATCTGAAGATCCATCTCCAGATTGCAACCCTCTTTGCCCGAGGGGTTTACTGTTCTGCACCATTTTATTTGGTGTTGTAACCTTTTGCTACATCCACCACTCATTGCAATTAGGAGGCTGTTCGCGAGCATGAAATATTTGTAGTGTTTCCTTCTGTAAAACTGGAGGAGGTCGTACTTCCAGTGTCATACTATACGATCTCCATCGTTGTACCGTAGGGCATCTCTCCTGCAAACGGCGTTGAGGCCATTCCAGAGTATTGATCGGCTATACTCATATATACTGTCCGTCTGTGCATCCTGATCCTGCTTTCCCGCAGAAGAATTTTCCATAGCGGCGGCAGAGTTGCAAGATGATGCGCAGAACCAGCTTTTTTCGGGAATTTCTTTTTTTGGTTATATTGAGGCATTCCAGATGGAACCATTTCCCTCTTGGAAATTTTTTATTGGAACATTCGACCATGGTTCCCCCCAGTTCCTCCCTGCAAATGCAAAATGGATATTCCTCTTCGTCAACAGCATTGCCTCTGGCCTCGTTTCGAACTGTCTCCTCTACTAAAGTTGATACTTCAGTAGTGGAAACAGTAGCTATCTGGTGGGCTACCTCTGCGAGAATTTCTTCTTTGCACCGCCTTTGGTCCTGGTCCTTCGGCGTGTCTTCCATGTTTTTGATTTGTAGATAATGCATGGCAGCTACCACAACATACGCCTCTGTCACGAATTCAAGGAAGGCATACGAGTGCCCGAAAGACTTTTTTACAGCTGTGCGGACATTTTTTCTTTGAAGGAAACACTTGGGATTAGCTAAACTGCCAACGCTAATGGTGCTTCTGTCGGTGTACAACTCGTCAAAGGCATCCTGGAAAGAAATGAAGAAAATGCAAAAAAAACTGTTATTTTCACAATGAAAAGAGTATGTGCTGACTAGAAGCAGCATTTGGAGGTTTCCACTGACTCATCTCCCCGAGTCGTCATGGGTGCAGTTTTTTAGGGTTGGGAGGGGCATGTCCTCTCCCTTTTTTGAGTTTAGGGTACTCTAACGTGAAAATCCCTCTACCAGACTTTTGTGACCTTAAACTTAAAAGAAGAGTCCAAAGACAAGTTTATTTTTTATCTCCCACGTTTGATTCTCAAGGTATAAGGTATATTATTACTGAGGACCTTGAGATGCTTAGAATATTTCCCTTTTTTAACATATCCAAAATAAATTTGGTTATATACTATTCCTTTTAAAAAAAGTAAGGTACTACCAAAATGAAGGTAACATTATGTAAGGTTTCTTTCACTGATTACGATATCTTCAGTTATGTGTCACCAATCAGATAATGGCGCCGGCCGATAAATTGTGTCAACGATCTTATACCCATATGCAACGGTGTCTCATTAGTGGGTAAATGAGCTTTTGATGAAGTCGTGGATTTATTTTAACCATGTTCATTACAAAGTATTATAACTTTTGCATAAATCCTACACAAACTATCGCATTTTTCGTTGTGACTCTGACCACTTGTAGAGTACAACCGGTCTTGATTCAGATTGACCATATAGTCTGTATAAAATAAAATTGCCCACACTTTCAAGACTTATCCTAGAAACTAGAAATTTTCTGTACACGTGCGCTATAACATGTACATACCTGAAGAAGTAGCACACGCTTGTGCCAGTCTCCAGCTACTGGTTGGAAGCACTCCAGTCTGTCTGAAGAGGTGTTGCAGTTGAGTCTAGCGTCTTGTGCCGAGGAAACCCGCTCACAACTCAACCCGTCTCCGAATAAAACTACCTTCTGATGTGTCCCTTGAAAAGTCACCGGTACATATTTTTGGATTTCTCTAAGATAGGAAATCACGTCGCCAATTTTGGCTTCATCTTTGCAAACAACGCCAAGAGGTACCTACAATTAGGTGAAAACAGTACAGACGTAAATACGAAATCGAGACTTACCCGATTTGAATCATTTGATCGAAAAAAAAATCAATATATCTAGTTAAGGTCATGGAGAGTAGTATTTCCGGAAATTAAGGCAGCGCGGTCACTGTCAGCGTAAATGGTCCCTTTGTCCATTTTGTTAAATGCATCCAAGTTAACATACATTTCTCAAATTTTCATGAAAACTTATAATTTTTTTTATTGAAGTGAATATTTTGGCAACCCCCAAGCACGACTGCTTAGGGTCTACTTACAGGGACTGGAATTGCTTTTAGTGGATGTCTGAGGGTATAATTATTCAAAATTGTCTGAATCTTCCGCGTCAACTGATTGTAGAGCTCCGCTAAGACAGTCTTTCGAGAGATATCAAAACATACAGCATGTGCCTTACCCTTTAAAAGTAAACATTTGGCTACTGAAGTTTACGTAACCAATCTTTCACGAAGTAAAAGTACACCCAGCAGATTGGTTGACAAATCAGAGGATGAATTGAATTTCAAACATCCTCTTCACTTTTCGTTATTTCTTCAACATGAAGAAATTATTTTAATTAAATTGCTCGTTACGCTTACCATCTCACTTTTAGACAATGATTCCTTCATGTATCTGTGCGTTATGTACGGTGACACATTACAGTGCAAATCCTTAAAACAGGGTAACCACTTGACAAGGATGTTGCTTATGACATATTCCCTTTCTTCTATTATCTTCATTTCGTCGAAAGAAGTTGGCAGGTATGCACTTATGGGGATTCCCCGAACTTCTTCCGCCCCTGGTTGGACTTCACTTAAACCTTGAGAATTTATTCTGTCAAGTGTAGCAAAGGTCTGAATCATATTGAACAGCTTGTTTTGTTTCTCTGTGGTTTCGTTGTGCACTTTAGTGAAAATGTTCACATTGTCAAAACAAATGGTGTACTGCGTTTCTGGGGACCGAAGAAAAAGTTAAAGTAACTTAACAACTATAAGCAAGAAATTTTATTACATTTGTTAAAAGCTCACGTTTCTCAATATTGACAGATGGCTGGTTTAGGATATGAGACTTAAAAAAGCAAAATAATCTGGTAAATTCAGATTTTGCATCCGCACTTGAAGAAAAAGAATCAAATACCTCACATAAAATCTTCCAAATAAATTTTGTATGTGCTCTTATATTGTCATATTTGTGGTGCTTACATATACACACATATAAGACAAATGTACTCCACTTACGATGAGTCACTTCGGTGAGCTGGGAATTGAGAGGGATGTTTACTTGAACATCTGAGTGATTGGACATTTGCGACTCGGTATCACTCATCGACATTTTAACGTCTTCCTTGTTATCTGAAAGAATGAGTAAGAGAAAATCATTCCACTCGAAATTAGAACAACTACTCTATTGTCTTTAGGCATTGATTACTGACAACGTGTAGGTTATTGGTGCAGGGGTCATGCCCCGAATCGAATTCTGAAAAAAATATTTTTTATTGGTACAGAAAGGAGTTAGTTAATTAGTTCGATATTTCATTGGTTCAAGTCGAGCAGGCCACGGCCTTTTATCCAGTTGTGGCTCACTGTGATCACTCAAACACAACATAGTCAATTAAATACACCAAGAAATTCACACTACGGGTTACATGCGCACTTACGTATGTAAACAAGCACCTACTAATTCGCTTCCCATCCTGCCCGCCTGCTGCCTGTCGGCTTACCTGCCTACCTATATAAACTTGCATGTACACACCTGTAGGTGGGACCATATGAAACCCTCGTTAAAGCACTTTTTATTGTTATTTTTTATTATAATTTATAGGTTAACGAGAGTTTTGACAATACCGTTAAATTTTTATGTACATAACCGGTTCAAAGAATTTTTAAATCATCGATATTTGTTTTTTACATTACCGGTTGTTTTAACCGTCTGTATTTGCCTTTCTTTTTTATTTACATTCTCGGCCACTTTTACATTATCGGTCAAATGTAAATCGGTTGTAACACGGGGTAGTTTTTGTGAAGGGGTGGAGCAATGTTTGCCTGAATAATGGCACCAGTTATCAGGTTTTGCCCGAATGGATCAACTGTTTTGCACGAATTGGGAGGGCGATTACCCCCCCCCCCCCCCCCCTCTGCATCGGGCCTTGCCTCCAGTTCCTATTTGTGCTTTCATAGATATTATGGTTTTAATGGTGGTATATGCGACATAGGCTTACACAATATTTAAAAAGAACGTACCATCAAGATCGCAAGTATTACTGTACGTGTTCAAACTCTCTGAAGTAAGACTAGCTTTGCCTGAGCAGTCCATCTCGGTTAAGCCATCTGTAGACCTCTCTGCCTCCGTGACTGAAAATTTAAAGTATAATCATATTCAAACAATCAAGTGCGAGTGGAAAATGCTTGTAAGAAATAAATTGCACGAATTTCCGAGACCTGTTTTCATGCATAACATTCTAAGTTGAAAAGCTTTTAGACAGCTCACAGTCACCGGGAACTTCCCTCAAGGTAGTTAGTTAGTTAGTTGTTCTCGAAAGTGTATTAAATAAAAGAAAAAAATCTATCAAAATTTGACATCGAGAAGAGGTAAAATGGATCAAATCCATAATGGCTGGAAAATACTAGATAATCACACCACGACCATGGAGCTTTTATTTGGATGGAGACAGAAGTTCAGAGAACAGAAATTTTAATTTATGTTAGTACTTAAAAAGCACTCTAAATCGAATGAAGATAATCTGTATAATTGCCTTTTGGATATTCCTTTTCTTTACTTGTGGTCTCACTTCAATGTTATTCCCGCCTGGTACACTATCTCATTCAAGTCAACTGATCCTTGGACAAATGGCTCATGCAGAACAATACTTTGATAAGTAGGTCTGTGTTGCCCACAGTTTAAGAGCAGATGCAACAAAAGTGAATTCATTTAGCTCTTCCATGAAATTCTTGTTCAGCTATCAACATACAACCTAACTAATATTTTCTTCATATGCTTCAAGGGGCGTCAAAGACTGAATATTAGTTTTATTTCCTTGACAACTAACGATGCTATGACAGTGCAGAACAAATGTCAGTTCTACTGAAACCGCAGCAGACGGCAAATAAATTTTGTGTTTTCTTCATAATTTCCTATAAGCTTAACAGAAATGCCAAGAACGATACAGGAGACATATTTCTGTCGGCACAAATCTCATCCCCAAGGATTGTATCTCCATCCAAAAAGTACAGCTCCCTACGGAAGCTGAGAACGGCGCAACAGGAAAGAAATGGACCCAGATAAATGTACCAAGAAACCAGCATAGACAAGGGTGTACTTTAAGAACGTTTTCTGATAGCATGTTAAGTATTGCATATCCTCAAAATAGACGAGCCTCAATGTTGACGTTACTACCAAACAGCCTTCTAGACAAGAAAAATGTTATCGGCTCCGTTTATTCTAGCTTTAATGGCACAAACAAGAAAATTATGAGAAATACAGGTGAAAAAAGGTTTTTATAGAAGCGGCAACTTGTGAGAAGATCACGGGACTCAAATGTTTATAAAAATTATTCAAGGTAATGAAAACCAGCAAAATATTCGAAAAAGGCCTAAGCTATATTTTCTACTCATTTTTCAATTAAAATACCCGCATGTAGGCGGTGGCATTATCTGATGTTACGTATGGAGTCCCTTGTTTCAAGATTTGAATTTTATGCGTTCTTAAGGGATAATATGTCGTGTTATTAGACAGGTAGCATCTTTGTACTGTGGGTGGGATAAAGACCGCAGATTCTTTGAAATACTACTCTGTTAGGTTTCTAAAATCTTTAACCAGACATGTTTTTCCTCATGGTTTTTGGATGTTAAGCTTCATCTTAGATTTTTTTAGTGTGTCCTAGTCTTTGTTTGAAAAAAATATTTGCCCTTTTGCTCTTAGAGCACCTCGATGAGACAATAGGGGTGGCAATCTTGAATCTCCTCGTGAGCTGTTTCCCGTTTTTTTCCTCATAGGACATTGCTGAGATATTAAATGTTAATTAACTCAACTTAAAATGGGTTATTGCGCAATGATTTATGATGTCATTGTTGCACTACTCAAATTACAATCCTTGTATTTTTTTGTTTTTCGGAAAGTTACTTCACTTTGTACCAAGGTGTAATAGCAATTTTACTCTTATGGGGTGACGTAATTAATTAAGCCCTCTCTGTGGGTGCTTTTACACATGATCCGGATCTGATCGCCGGCGCGGGGTATGATCCACTGCTCGAGATAAAATCTGTAGTGTAAATGCAGATCAGATCCGGATCTGATCGCCCGATTTTGGTCCTAGTAAGGGGGGGGGGGGGGGATCAGACCCCGCGCAGGCGATCAAATCTGTAGTGTAAATGCTCGCCGGATCAACGGTGAGGTAAGGTACGGTGTGCATGGTACATGCACAGGGACTATTTTTTGTTTACACTTTGGTGCGCACGCGCGTGTGCCTGTATTTCGTAATTCATTTGGAGCGACTTCCGCTTAAGCACAGAGGGGGATCAGAGTACGAGACAAGTGTAAATGCACCGGGATCAAGCCATACACGTAATTCGATACTCTGATAACATCGGGCGATCAGATCCAGGTCAAGTGTAAAAGCACCCTGTGCAACATGCTACCCAGGCAAAGAGGCAGTGTTCAAGGTCATAAAAACATTCCTAACTTTAAAGGGATTGTATGAGTTGTACAACAAGTAAGTCACAAATTGTTGCGCAATGGACCAATTTGTTTTAAATGAATAAACTTCAAATTTTTTTTTACCTAAGCTCAGGAATGTTCTACGAAGATGGGAGTTAGAATGGTAGAATTCATTTTTCATACTTCTTTACATGTATTTTTTTAATTTTTTGACTTGATGCACACTTTAAACCCCAAATAAACTAGGTATTATTTATTTAGGGTGGTGGTGTCGGAAAAATTGACAGAGATTCGGATTTTCCGATGTTGAGTGCCAGTGTTTTAGCACTGCAGATTTTGCTTTAGCTCTTTGGTTTTTGTACAGAGTATATCGATTTCTACAGCCTTCGACGCATTTCTTCTTTGTTTTCCTTCCTTGGACATCCAAAATGGTTCTTTACGTTCAGTTTATGTCACTTGTTAAGACCAGGTAGAGGGGAGCGTAACGTTGCGAGAAATATTATTTGTGTACTTACCTGCATTATGTAACATATCCTTATTCTTCTAGTTCAGTCGTTAAGGTTGTTGAGAATTTTGGTACCCTATAGGTTTCTCAGATTTTCAAAGTACTAAAGTCAACGCAATTAATCCAGATTAATTTCCCAAGCACAAATATGAGTTCTCAGAATACTTGCAATGTTCGTTAAGCGAGTTGTTTTCACAAGTCGTTCGCCATTCGTTTACTCTGCTATCAAAATGCTGCGTTATGTTGTCAATTACGGACAATATTTTCTTATGCGATACGCAGATTCCAAGTTGGTTGAATCTTGTGAACACCTGTGACGATAGAAAACGGTTATCATGAATATTTAATACATTGCTTAAGTAATATTTTCATTGCCGCACGGGAAGTGAGGGTTGGGGCTACAGCCTTCCAATTAGCCAAACCCTTGCTGAATACGGCAGACTTGGGTGCCTCAGTTGAACACATATTATGCCATAGGATGGAATCTGGACCATAAACAAAAAAGCCGAGGGAAAGGGGGCCGCCTTCTCACCCCCCCCCCCCCCAAATCGCAACATCTAAAATTCGGGCAGGAAATGGAGTTTCAAAATTGGCATGGTTACAAAAGCAGGGAAAACTTTTAAGATATACCCATTTCAAAGTAAAATTTACATAAAAAATAAAATAAAAATGATAACGAATATTTTTTAAGGCAGCCTTTGGAAAAGGTATCCTCAGCCTCACTTCATACTGTAGTTTTGCGAAAATTTTCCCCGAAATGGTAAAATACTCGGGCGAAGGTTGAAAAAAGTTTTGAGTTGTTTTTAAACTCCCAAATTAATTATTATAAACGGACAGACGGGAGGATGTTCAGTTGCGGTGCCTAATAGCTTGTCATCTATATCCTCCCACCACTGCTGACTTCGAAAAACAGGAAATCAAAATTAAATCTAAAGGTTGATTTTCCTTTACGGTTTGAAAATGCTTCCCATCTGGGGTCGCCTGTCCTCTTCGCCCCTTGCTACTCCCCTGAGACACTCTCAGTACATTCCGTGTAACATGAGCTACTATGCATGAAGTTAAACTCAAACAAACCCAACTGTACCAACTGGGAATTTCGGTAGACTACTGATTAAAATGTCGTTCTGGGTGACCGTACAATGGCGGTCTCTAATATTCAAAGTCTGTCTTAGAAATGATAATTCCTGTATGAAACATGAATTGGAAGAAAAAATCAGATAGGGTATTATAACAATGGGAGGAAGGGCCGAGGCCATAAAATATACGGGTTACATAAAGTTATTACCTGGTTCATCTTCGATGTCAACGTCTCCACTAAAAGTGATGGGGTATGCCCCTGCGCCACCAACCCAAATCTAAGCATATGACTTAATCAGTAAATGAAAATTTACTGCACCTTACAATTATGACAAATATTATGGAAACGTATTTAAAAACCCACCTTCTTCGTACATCCACTGATGTACAGTTGCAGCCCATTCGCAACTTGGAGTGTGTCCAGTCTGAACGGACATCTACTGTACATTATGATCCCAGTCAGTGCTCCGATCACCGGCTCCAATTTTGTTCCCTTCTTGGTGAGTCCCCTTTTCTCTGAAGAAGGGCTGGTGACCACCGCCTTAAGAATGCTCATCGTTGTAGGACATTTTCGCCGCAAGGAAACCTGGTCTTTCTTCCAAGAGAAATCACTTTGGTTGACAAAAACTTCCATATTTTTTTACTTTTCTTTACAAAGCTGTTGATTTCTCTTCGTACAACTTCTCGTAACACCTTCAGCAGAGATCGCCGCATGAGATTGCTGGCTTTCTGGAATATAAGCCTAAATGCACGATCAGTCCTTCCTTTCCTGAATGCTCTCACTACCTCTACCCAAGACACTCTGCTCTGTTTGCGATATGTCTGTTATGAACAACGAAAGGATAGTCAAGTAAAAATGAAGATACTTTGGTACTTTACTTATGGAATGTGCCTTCACTTGAATAAATTAGCGAAGTGCTCAGAAAGTTACTAGAAAATAATTTGGCCCGAAAATGCAATTCTGCCTGAAAAGCTATACAAACGAAACCTGTAGGTTGACTCTGAGCATACAGTAAATTTTGCAAAATCTCCCAATGGCTATCTCAGGAGGTTTAGTCGCAGATAGCCGGAAATGACTTATCCTAGGTTTGTAAGTGCACTCTGTGCAGCCTGTACTTTTAGCTTTCGATGGATATAAATGTTCAATGCAAATAAATTTTCAAGTTGCAAAGTCTTCCTAAAGATACGAGAAGAAGAAGTAAAAAAAGATGTTGGGATGTAGCCATCTTTGGTGTGGGTGGAGAGAAACTTTAAGAGTTGCCCCAATTCTTGAACAACGTTCTCGCAGGGTCTGGAATGTTTAGAGGAACTTAATCTATGTTTTGAAAAACGGCGGTCATTTCTATGCGATTGATGACTAACAATTCCTAATATTAGCCAAAACGAGATATCGTGTGCAGGTCTTTAATATTCTGTTCAGTAACTACTCGACCGAAACACTACCTAAGCGGAGAGCCAATGTCATGTACGTGGGGGAGTATGAAAATTTTAAAAAATGATACCCCTCGGGCAGCCGGAAATAGCATTTAACAGGCTTGTAACTAGAAATCAAGCAGCTTTTACTTGCTGAGCTTACCGTTTTTATTTACTAATAGAAAAATAAAAACAAATTCAGTTATCAGAAAATTGCAAAATAAAATAAACCACTGCCTGAGAAGAAATGGTCTTGTATCTTATCAGGGGAAAAGTATTCAAAGAAACTGGAAACACTGCCCGAACGCCCGACTAACAATTATTTAGGTCACACCCCAAAAAGGACTCTTCGAATGGTTTAGTTATAAAATTTTGACCATCCATAATAACAGATCTACACTCTAAAATCAAAAGAGTGAACTTAGTTACTCTTTGATAGATTAAAAAGTGTGAATTCACTCCATTAGAGTAATAATTCACTCCAAGAAGATTGAAATTCACTCCAAAAAGAGCGAAATTCACTCCAAAAAGAGCGAAGTTTCACTCTTGATGGAGTGCCTATAGTGATCACTCTAAAAAAAAGAGTGATCATTGCAGGCACTCATGGTAGAGTGAATTTTCCTTCTTCCTGAAGTGAATTTCACTCTTTTTGGAGTGAGTTTCACTCCGGTTGGGGTGAATTATCACTCTAATAGATGGAATATACACTTTTCACTCTATCAAAGAGTGACTAAGTTCACTCTTTTACTTTTAGAGGGTAGTATGACTTATTATCATTAGTAAATAAATGGTAGTGGGCCTGTAGGCCTACTTATTATCCTTTAGGTTATATGTTAAATTCATTAACTACAAACGCTAAAAAATAAAGAAATGTAAACAAGATGAAAACTCATAAAAATTTGCATTTGTTGTCAAAACAGTGTTTACGTGATAGTCAGGGACGGGGACACTTTTAGAATGGACGGAAGGGATATAATATATCCACTGTTTAATCATCTCTATGCCAAGAATATTTTCATGCCTATATCTTCACATTGCTATGTATTTACACCTTTGTTGGGATATATTCAAACACCAAGAAATTTTGGAAAAATGAACAATAAAACGCTGCCGCAATTAGGCTGAGCTTATCCTTCAATAGCCGTACCAAGCCGTGGCCTAAACAAAAATGAAGGCAAAGGGTACTTACAGTAATATTTCGTAAGTTGCGGCGAGGATGACAGCTACTTTCCAATCTTTCTTCCTGTGATTCATTGTTTCTCCGTTGACACTTAAATATTTGAGATGTCTTCGTCGCCCTACTTTGAAATTCTCTCCAACCGATGGAGACTTTCGTCAGAAAAGAAATGCATTTCGGGCAAAGAAAGTAACACGACGAACCTGTCATCTTGGGGCTCAACTTTATGCCTAATTGCTGTAAGATTTCCAAAGAATTTTCTGCTTGTTTTGGGAGCTTAGCAAAAAGACTGGCCCTTTGAATGTAGCCAGTAGACGGCCTTAACGGGAATGGGCCCCCGCAATTGCAACACGCTTCTGATCCATCCATCTTATTATTTGGAACACAACATTCTGAAAGCGATGGTCATGGCCTGGAGGACTACTGCACTGTACTGGGACCTGTGCACGCAATTCGATCAGCTGAAGAAAACCAGTGCGCAGAAAGCCACCGAACTGAACGAACGCCACGCACGTCCGGAGACAATTAAAATGCAGAAAGCAAACTCTGTGTGAAATGAAATGTTCCATAATGCGCAAAAGTGTTCTAAGTAAGACGCATAGACAGGTTGCAAAAAGTACGGTACCCATTAAAAACCATGCAAAAAATGTAAAAAAGGAATTAAGAAAGAGAAGTTTATAAAAACAATATATTGTATCAAATGTAACCAGATAAAACTCAGTATTGTTTCCGAAATAGTTTCCAACTTATTTAAATATAATTTTTTCCATAAAAAATTAACAATATGGCATATTTTATATAGCAATGTAAGATATGTAACTCAAATAATCACTTTACGTATTGCACCCGGAATTAAGAGGATAATACAACGGGGTTCGGTCCGCTTGGCAACGATATGAATTGGCGCCATCATCCCATGACGTCATCAATAGCGGACGGCGCCTGCAGCTCGAACGTAAACAATTGCATCTGATGTGGTTAAAATGAGCAAGAGGAACGAAAGTAGGCGACTTTATCCTTGATTTGGAAGACATTTCGATGGTTTATCATCGATGATAAACACACCAGCACTTCGATAAGGTTTGTTTCAAGGAGATAGGGTCGGTGAAGAGTGAGGTTATACAGTAAGATGGCTGAAATTAGCAAAGCAATTTTCGACAGTAACTATTACTGTCGAAGACCAGCAACCTCGGTATCACCATGGAAGTAGTACTTCCATGGTATCACAGGAGTAAGGACTATGTATAGGGAGCAATTACGCGACCGTCCATACGTAGTCCTTTACAGAGGACTAGGCCTAGCCTAGCGTTCGGCCAACGCTAGGCCTATACTATTACTAACGTAGGCACCTACTGTGTAACGCTAGGGCCGCCTGTGGGCTAACCCATGCAGCAGCAGGACAATTTGTTTTGTTGTGTTTTTCGTGTTCTCTTCTTTCGACTTAACTGCATATACTCAGGAACTGTCTTTTTTGGCCCTTTGGAGTTGTAATTAATGAAGACTTAAGTTTAGCCCAGGCCTAGGTCCTAGGCTAGGCCTTGGCCTAATTGAACTGGGGCCCATTCCACAAAGAGTTACGCACAATCTTAAGTTTGATTCCCTATACTTTAGTCAACAGTAAATCATACTTAAGATTGTGCGTAACTCTTTGTGGAACGGGCCCCTTTTCTGTTCAGTAGGCCTATATGTATATATTTACATTTATTATTTGTTATAAAAATTTTACCATGATTTATTTAGCAGGAAAGGAGCCAAAATCGATGAAATCAGTAGTTATGGTAGCTTTGCTGTAATGTAGCTAACCTTACACGTGTAATCTGCAACCCTTTCTGAGGCAACTTTGCAGAAACTGGCCTCAGGAGATTGGGTCCTTCTGCAGTGTATGATGCTCTCTAGGGCCATTTCTCATGTACAGTTATGTAACTTTTTTGTACTATTATGCCCACACTTCAAAGAATATATATTAGCTAATTTATGTTGGATGGCTTGCATGCATATACTTAAATACATGGTCATTTCTTTCATATCTGCCTTAATTCATATATATATATTTTCTGAAAAATTCACCAGTTCCTCTTCTCAGTAGAGATAATCCATTTGGAAATGTTTAAGTAGGCGTATCATTGATCCCATTCATTTAGACCAAAACCTCAAATTGGGCCAGAAGGATTTAAAAAAAGTAAAATGGTTTTATCCATAAGGTATTCAAGTGTACAGTTTGTATCATATCGTGGACAACTTTTAGATTAATTAGACACATCCTATCATATCATATATTGCCTATTTGGGATGACATATATGAAACCCACATACTTGTTTTACACATAGGCCCCAGATGAATCCCACATATTTCACATATGGGCCAGCCCATTGTGATGCTCGTAATTATACTGATGACCCATATGGACCACATGTGATTCCTTTATATAACCCATATGGGCTAGCCCATATGAAGCCCACACACTTATAACCCACATGAGCCCCTGAAAAAACCCATATGGGCAAGCCCATGAATGTCTGACCCACATTGGCCCCATGTGAAGCCCATATATTGCCCATATCGGCTGGCCCATTAGAAACCCACATACTGAAGTCCCATGTTGGACCCATGTGATACCCACTTCGAGCCCATATGGGCAAGCCCGCATGATGCCCACACAAGTTGACCCATGTAGGGCCCCCATGGGTCCCATATTAATCCCATATGGGTATATGGGCTAACCCATATGGGTCCCATATGGTTCTTGGGTGCAAAAGTTAAAGGGGCCCATATGGGACACCCCATATGGGACCCTTATCTTATTTGATATGGGTCCCATATGGGCCCCATGTGGGTATGCTCCCTGGCCACCTATCCACCGCTGTTCCTGCCTACTCAGCGTCTATTATATGACTCCTTTATCTTTCATGCACTAATGCCATATGGCGTGCTACTAAGGTGAGGAGTTAGTTAGATAGAGTTTTACGGCCTAGTTTCCAACCTATTGGTTCAAGTCGAGCCGGCCGACCGTTAGACCAAACACGCGGCTCTACTAAGGTGAGGAGAGCGATATATCATGCTTACTGATGAGCACAATGATTGGCATTTGGCAAAGCTTTGATATAATTTTATTTTAGAACGTTTGCAGAGATTTTCTTTCGGACGCAAAGCCAGAGTTGGTGTCTCAGAAGAGATAACAGCGACTGTGTCTTTCAGTGAGAAATTCAACATGTTTTGTCTTTGTGGGTAGAAAATGATAAGTGGCTTAACTGGTAAATGGTTATACTAAATACATGTTCATAAGTGGTCTTTTTTCTATTCTCTTTCACATCAGCTGTATTTGAAAGGGTTGAAACTTGGAGGGAGAAGGTACGTCTTCCCTGCCATAGATACTTTTGATTGTTTTAATATTTCGTGACCCGATAATAGAAGTAGTATTTTGTGGTTTATCGAGGAACAGAATTTTTATTATAAAGTTTACTTGTTTTTCGAAATTTTCAGCTTTGGAATGGCCACCATTAAAGTCTGGTACACCGCGAAGGAGATGCAATTCACTGCAGCTCTACAGAAAATACTCCAAATGATTCTTCATCTGGATTTAGTCTCATCCGCCCTTACCCTCAAAAAGCATGCCCATATAACCGCGTTTGCTTCTACAGGCAAACGCCTATGTTCAGGTTGACCATCGATCCTAGCTCTAGGCGTCGCACCACCGTGGTCGCGATTAATTAAGGAATCCATCGACATCTAATTCCCAGTAATTGGAGACTTTTACAACTTATAGCGTTCCCAAGATGCAGCCTTCCATTAAAATCAAATTTCCTGGCATTATGTCGCACATTGAAGGCACCAAGGAAAACCAGATATACCCATATACCATACTTTTTTGCCAAAGACCCACTTCTTTCATCCCATACAGTACATGTTCTCCTCACCTTCTTACTTAACCCCCCCCCCCCCCCCGCACAATTGTCTAAAATTTATCCTCATATAGACACCATCTCAGTTTATTGCTTCAGGGTGAGTATAGAAAAGCTCAATGTATATAATCAAAACACAGCACAGTTCATGCTGTGTAATTCAAGCTTTGGTACTCTTGCATTGTTTGAATCAGCTGTCAATCAAAGACCTGAGCCAATTGAAATTTTTGTAAACCGCCACAACAATTGTAGTTTAAGGTGAGAGGGCTGGTCCTTCAATTTACCGGTATACTTGTATATACTGTAAGTTGGTACACATTTGATTCCATGTACTTAATTGATATAGTTAAAGGAAACTAGTAGGTATGACGTTAGGCTAGGTTAGGTAAGGTTACGTTAGATGCAGTTTATCCGCGGCACAGTTTCTCACGAATTGTTTTAACTCGCCCCGGTCACGGCCTTTTTTCCTAGTTGTGGCTAACTGGCTTGTTTTCCTATGTTGCGCACCAAGCGCAATGACAGCAGGTTCCATTTTTAATGTCTGTGTTATGGTCTGGCCAGGACTTTAACTCCCAACCTCCCGACTGCAAGATTGATTTCTGAACACTTTATCATGCAGTCGGTATGACGTTAGGCATTCTCAAATAAAACTGTGTAAAACGCTAAGGCAAACAATATTTTAACCCTTGTGGACATTCCTGTTCATGTGGACATTAATGCTTAACAAATGTGTTATACGAAGCAGGTTTTCCAGGTCCGGAAGTTACCTCATAAAACAAGCCGGGCAGGCACCCTCTCCTCCAAGATTCCATTACAATATTCTTTTTGGGTAAAGTATTCTAGACTGAGACTTTTCTTTTCTGTGATGACTCTAAAAAGAACAAGGGAACTCACATTTTCTATTACAACACGTTATTCGTGGCCTTCACTGTCTTTTCTTTGGTCCCGCTAGAAAGCCTTTATACTTAATAGGTGTAATCTCGATAAACTTTAGTCCGTATAACGATCTGCTTTCTCTTATGAAGAGCAGATGGATCCTCCTTTTCTTCAAAAATATATTAAAATTATATCTTTAAAATTTTCCTCAATATTACCTCCGTTTCCAAGTACGTGCGAAAAGAAAGCCGGTTGTTGCTTTTACTAGCTTGATGAAGTATCATATTTCAACAAATCAATTCTAGTTAATCTTTGCTCTTTAAGGACGCTCTTCTCTTCAATAAAACCCGACAACTGCCCCACGCTGAAACTCCTTCAATCCATAAATTATGAAATATTCTTCATTATCTTTACTCCATTTTTCCAATTTTTCTGAAAACCTTTAACCGTAGGCTTATCATAAATTGTGTAACCATAACGAAATTCAGTCAAGCGAAAATGTACTTGGCTTTGCCAATGGGAAGAGCATGTCTTTCAACGTTACCTCAACTTTTGCAATGTTCCGTTCAAAAACGCAACTTTCTTTTAAAAGTCTTACTACATTTTTGCCATGAGTTAGGCTGAGATTCCAAATATTTGCTAAAGGACGCAAAAGGCTTGATGTTACTTATGCCCCTATAGTAACACTGTGCCTCTCCTGCCCTTACCCCCACCTTGGTACCTTCGTCGGGCCCACGGACTTCGTTTGGACAGAGCGTACTGTACGGTACATTGTCGCTACCGTATACGTGAAAAACAAATAGCTGTCTGCTATGATTTTGTGTGAAAGTTTGGACTTGCTTAAGTAAATTAACAGATTTTGCAAGAAAGTTAAAATATTTTCGAAATAATCCAAGCCGGGTAAGGTTAAAATCACACCACGTATTGTAGGAATATGATATTTTTCCCCATTAAAGTTTAAGTTTTGTTTAATATATTACAGAGTCCACGTCAAATCATGTAATTATAGATTCACGGCGGCCATCTTGGTGCGCCTTTTTGCCCCAGTCGGTCGGTGGCCACAATCTACAGATAGGACGCACGCGACACATGCTCTGTCCAATCATGTATATGGGAAGTCCGTGGTAGCGCCTTTGAGTGCGATTTTCCCTTTTCTCCTCCTCTTCCCCTCCAATCCTGGTTTAACTCACAGAAATTCTGGTTAAAGTTACCAAGATTTGAGTTAGTTTAACCAGGACTTTCGTTAAAATTTACCCAGGATTGTGTTGGAGGTACGAACACAGATCCTGGTTAAATTTAACCACGGTGTTTTTAGAGTATAAACGACCAATTCAGCCTGGAGCCATCCATAAATGCCCTTTAATTGGTAGTTTTGATAGGTTTACAAGTACGAAAACATGAAATACATGCAATTAATGTCAATTGTAGGGGTCGAAAGTGGTAGCAAGTTTGCCGTTTATTCGTAATACGTATTACTGCTATCTTGTGGAGAATTACTGTGGAAGAGACCCTCACGTTAGTTTGTGTCCTGCCACCCTCCTCAAAGGTAAATCTGCCACGGCTTAAATCAGTATTGTTCGATCATTACATCTTTTTCAAGGAGGATGGGGGTTCCAAGGGAGAGAATGTTTAATATCTTTAAACATATTTCTTTTACAAGACACAACAAATAAGCCGCTCTAAAGTTCAACAAATAAAATATTTTATTTAATCTCATTACATATAGCTCTGGCGAAAGGTCACTTTAAGGACCCATATAGAGATAGCTGTTGGAGCTGTACAAAAGTTTGTTGGTAACAGTCGACAGTATAATTTCGCTGAAAATGGGAAAGCTGTAGACAAAATTCCACGTTAGTCCAGCATATGACAAATTTCATGAGTCATGATTTCGGACAAAAAAAGACTTACAATCTCCATTTATCACCACAACTTATACACAAATGCTTTTATTTACTTACCCACTGATGCAATCTTTGTCGCATCGACTTTGCTTACATATCTTCATTCTTTTCGAGCATTGTTTTTTTATTAGGTGATTAAGAGTGAAAAATCGCTTTAATTAACTTAATAGATTTTGTCATGAGGTTCGGCGAATTTTCATCTCCGCGTATTTTGTACTGCAGTATTTACTATAATAATAATACGTAAAAACGTTCTGTCCGTTGCCGCCGCTGTAGACACCGTTTGGGTTGGCATAGGAGCAATACCGGTAACGGCTTCCTTCTTGATAGTAATTGCAATAGGAATAAGAGTAATCATAGTAATAGGCACCGTGCCACCAGCCACTTCGGTGTCCCTCCGCACAGTCTGTGGCACTCGTCCCGTCGTTGTCCTGGTCGTACGTGCTGAACGCAATGTTTTGAGTATAATAGAGAGTATATCCTGCGGAGAAACGGTGAAGGATGAACACGTCAACTTATACAAGGAGTTCTTTGGCGTCGTGGTTGAGGGAACGAAACTTGATTGGAAATTGTTGATAAATATATCCCGATACTCGGAAGTATTATAATATAGCAAAAGTGTCAAATCATTATTTCAAATTCTATGCCTTTTCTTTTTTATGTTAAAAACAGTTATAGCCTTTTTGCGTACTTTGCTTTTTATTTCGTGATTGTTAAGCTGTTTATCTTAGATAAAATATTTGATGCACATAATCTCAACGCCTGAAACATTGCCACAGACCCTCTATGGTAACCATGAGTCTGTTTATCTCTTTAAGAAAGGCAACATATCTAAGAAGGCAATATCATCATCAGCCCTATCTTTCATGATATACAGACTGTGGCGGCGCCACAATGTCATAATTGGGAGGGGGAAAACTAAGGGCAAAGGATAATGTTGGGGTCAAAAATTTACCCCTGGGGAGGTACATTGTTTACTTTTTTTGGTCAACCCAACTCCTAACTGACCTACTTGGGGGGGGGGGGGGCAAGGGAGGGTAAGGACAAAATTTGCCAGTGAAACCCTCCCCCCCCCCCCCCCCCCGTAGAACCGCCACTACCTACGGAAAACGTTTTCATTCACGCGCATATTTGTACTACCTTTAGTGTATCCGTGAATCTGAAAGTGTTCAGTTCAGCGGCAAGGGCGGATAACGAATGTTCTCCTTCTGTCCGAAATGGACGAATTGAATGTTACTGTAGCGTGAATACATGCTCGTGTTTTGCAAGGTACGTACAGACAAGTAAACACAGAGGAAGTCATACTCTGCAACGTTAAACTATTCGCATGGATCGTAGGTAGTAACGTTTTTTGTCATTGTATCTTTCATTCCTCAAAAGATTTGCCGTTTTAACTTCAGTAACCCAATTCAGAGTTGTAACAACGCATGTCAGGTCATAGGTCACAGGGGTATAGTAGGGTAACGCTTTTGGCATATTTAGCAACCGCAGTTTTCCCTAAAAACTGTGGTAGCCATGACAGGTCTCCTTAAAGCTAATATTTCGTCATGGTACCTCAGTAAGTCCGTTTTACTTAGTTTTTGCTTTTGGTGAGACCTTTGACGTTAGACATCATCGTTGCAACTCTGAACTGGTTTATTAGTCATTGATTGTCTCAAGCTAATTCAAATGTAATTTTTACCAGAATGAAGATTAGATGTTGCTCCTTATCATCGTATAAATAACTTGTTTACCACTCTCACATCTGCCGTGAATACTTTTTTATTTGAAAATTGGATTGGATTGAATTTATTTTCTAAACATTAATTCGGTTTTCAAGAAGTTCATACTCAAAGATGACCTGTCGTTTCATGAAAATGCATTTAAACATTATGCCGAATTCTGGATAAGGTCACAAAATACCCTTGTTTAAATTTCGATTGTGAATTGATTGGATGCACCGTCCATAGAGCGAACGTCTTCGATACGCTGTCACTGATGTGACATTATCGATAGTGTATCGAATCGGTTCGTCAATTGAAGATACGACACGGGTAATCTGTGACGTCATCCAAAATCTGGTTATAGATTTTATTGCATTTTCAAGAGTCAACAGGTCATCTTAAACCATGCAAAAATGTACCAGCTCTCTTTTTGGATTTTTAACAAAATTTAAGAAGCATGGCAAAGGAACAAACAAATAATGTCGACCGCAACTTTTTGTAAGATTTAAATTATTTGTTTGTAATAAATTCTAAATTTTCTCAGACACTTATGGTTGTCTTTAGTTAAAGGTTGTTGAGTTGATTTTGCGAAATCAAAATAATACCTATTACTCGATCAAAGTAGGCTTAAGATGATTTTGACAGTTTGACCTGCATTTATGCCACATTTTGAAACGGATTCGAATAAACAAATCCGTTGGTGCTAAGGCAGATTGTTTCCCTGAAAATTGGATTTACTTCCCGTCGCAATCAACGTTTTATCTCTATCAAATGCTAGTATCTCTCTTTACCAATTCCCGTTTCCAAAGGATCTCCTCTGGTGATGGGGACACCATTAATTACTGTAGGTTGCAAATTATGTCACATCGATTGCATATCCTGCTCAGTTTTACGAAATTTTGCTGAGCTTTCTGCCATGGTGTTGTACCTAACGATGGGCTACTTAAAACGAACGAACAGATGTTCTCCTCAAAGGCAAAGCTAATTTATGTGTGTCAGCCAAAGCATTGCTACCAATCGTAACAAAGTGGGGGTCCTTAGGGGGTCAATATGGATTCATTTTTAAACCAATTTTTCCCCCGATTTTTTACTTAACGAATTAAAAAAATTAGACTCTGACCTTAGAGGAAATATGAGTTTCTTACTGAAAATAAATCGCTTATACATACCTCCGTCACCAGATCTACTGCCAACATCAGCAACACTATATTTGTTTGCCCCGTTGTTTATGCGAAACCTCGAATATTTGTGGTAACGGGCAGAATACGACGAAAGCACAGAATCATAACGGTATTCATATGTAGCCTGTTGTGTTAAGTAATACAACTTTTCATTCCCGAGCCAAAATTCTTGTGTTATGTTTCCAAATCCGTTTTTGTAAGCATTCCAGTTTCTGTAAAAGTCAGTTGCTCCATTGAGCCGGCGTTGAATTACCTGTTGCAAACGCAAGACAAACAATGCTTATGATAAAGGACAAAAACACAACGGTTTTTTTCTTGAATAACATATTTTAATGAATATCTAGGTATTGGTTTCTCAAACTGGATTGTTGAACGATGGTAAGGCAACATCATTTTATTCATTTAGAAATATTTCACTGGGATAAAGGTTGCTTTTGAGAGATCTAGTCCTATACTTCTACTTATAAAATTGATGGGAATTCGAGAGACATCTAATCGGCGCTAGGATGTTCTAAAACTTCATTATTCTCGAACCCTCATGGCTAGAATAAGACACGCTTGCCTTTTTAAAGGCCTAATTTTCTCACCCCAAACAGTTCCAATTCTCCTAACCTACTTTCTAATGCCCCTCCCACAAATGTCTTAAATTCATCCTCATCCAGACACAACCAAATGAGCTTTCGTATTTTGCATCTTTTGAACTAACTGTCAATCCGCAAAGAGCTGTGCCAATTGAGAATATATGTGGACTACTACAAAAAATGAAGTTTGGGGTGAGAGGATTTGCCCTTTACCCAATTCAACACACAATAAAATTTTCAGTAAATGTTTAGATGTGAAACATGAAAACGGATTGTACCCTTCAGTTTGAAAGGATTATTGAAAGTGACGATGGAAAAAATAGCAACTTTCAGTCATTTTTCAGTTGATCACATAAGTCTACATTCTCAGTGAATTTTCTCTGCAGCCAAAAATAAAGGTGGTTTATTGTTGTTTAGCAGTGATACAAAACTGTCGGTGATGGTGATAAGTTTCATCACTGAATAACAGTTTTTAACAAAAACATGACTTGAACTCTTTCAAAAGTGTTTGATCAACACACTCCCCGACAAAAGTTATTGAAACAAGTCACCTTCCTCGTTCCCCCTTTCAATGTTGGTTGCATTTTTTAACTATTAGATAGGACACACCATTGGAAGGGGAAGAGGGGGTTTCAAGTGGAGTTTTAGTGATTGTGAGTGAATTTTTGTCACTCTGTCAGCAAATTTGATTTGTTTTGTCGGGGATTGTAGCTTGCTTAAAAAAAGGATTGACTGATGCAGGTGTAAAATAAGGTAAGGTTCAGCTGGGAAGCCCATTTGCAGAGAAATTACGGACACAATCCCTTATTCAATTCTAGCACAACGAATGGTATTTTCACATTGAAACAAGTATTCACTGTATTGCGAGGATATGATATAGGGCCTAATATTGTTTCCACTTACTGTCCAACCGCCACCATCAATCGTCATGTTACAGAATACATCAAAGGGCGATCCATTCCACCCTGCCGGCCTGATTGAATAAACTCCACTTTGTGTTTCTCCAGCATTCTGTACGTCATTGCAGTCCGTGTAGACTGGAGCCGGACATGGGCCCTCGTCATCGCTTCCTTGGCCAGTATTACAGTAACACTTTCGCTCATCATTTTTCACCGAACAGGATGCATAACGGCTACATTCGTAATTTGTACAGTTAAGTTGACCGTCGTTGCATGTACACCTTCTTGAACAGTCGGAATACACATGTGTTTCGCCGTTCTAAACATTAAACAAAGAAATGTATGTGATTCATAGTTGCTTCATATTGTTGTAAACAAATGGGTTCTAAGCTGCTTGACTAGACTCTCCTTCCACAATATTTTATGGAAACGTTTGCATTCTTATTTTACAAACTTCAACGCACTACAACTTAGCCAAAGAATTTTTCCCGTCAAAAGCAATATTCATATTAAAACCTGTACTAATCGTGATTTCTCATTTATGATTGTGCCAACTTCGGTTTCTTTCGCAAACTGCATGGGCATCACATAAGTAGTTATGTAAGTAGTCATATCACATATAGGCAAATCCGGACAGCAAGTGACGGGCTGATTTCAGTCTGCCATCACTGGGGTCTATTACCTTTTAATCTTTCAATTTCCTTGCTTACGTCTATCATGGGTGGTTGTACACTGAATTGTATATTGATTCTTTCAATTTCACTGAATATGATGGTTTGAAATTCATGTATATGAAGACAATTTAAAGGTGATGGACCCCACTATTGGCTTCCTACAGTCACTAAATACAGGGGCTGATCGGATTTGTCTATAAGCTGTCCACCAAGAGCAATACGGTTCCTTGTACAACGATCGTATACAAGGGACTGTCCCTCCTGAAATAAAATTTGCCAAATCCATACACATGTTTACCAGGAATTTAAAAAAACTAATGAAAATTCTGATGACAATCGTAGCATTTACTGGGGACTGAGCCTTATCTCATTGTCTTCTTTGTGCTTTCCACAGCAATTACCGTGATTATCGGAATGCTTGCTTTTTCTATTGCCAATATTAGAGAGAAACGCCGATTTTGAAATGAGTTAATGTCATATTATTTCTTTAGCGTTACCTAGCTTCCTTACTTTAAAGGGGGCATGCGTCTATTTTCGCACTATGTCTCTGTTACTGTTGCTTTTAATGTAAGTAAGATTATTACCTGTGTTAGGTTTTGTAAAGTTTTTTCACCAAACAAGAAAGCAGATGTCACCACAAAGCAAGTTTTTGATAATCACGTTTCTTCTTGAGAAGAAATTGTAATAACTGCATATAAATGTTCTTTTTTAAGTTATAGATTATACCAGATGCCTAATCGCTGTCAAGATATGAAAAGAACTTACTGAAATGTAAGAATCAGTTTCAGTCACATAACATCTCTTAGGCTGGCAGGTTTCCACGCATACTTCCCGGCAAGTCGTAGTCTTCCCGGGATCTGTGCAGGAAGTTTCGCACGAACAACTTTCATGAACCGTTCCAATCGGGCAAGCCGTGGCTACACAACCTAGTATAAAGAACAGGAAAGAGTTATGAAGTTTGCAGTACCGTTATACACTCTCGCAACTTTTCAAGAACGTGATTTTACTTTTTCTGATTTGTTTATAACTATATAAGGGTAAATTCATGCACACTGTTAACATTTTACTTAATACGAGAGACATTTGTTTTATTTTTATAACTTATGGTATACGTTTGTCTTTTTTGTTTCATATAATTTCATTTTCACCAAAATTGTTTAAATTTCTTAACGATTTTAAAACTAATATATATGTTGGTATCGTTTTCAATATTTATCTCGCAAGCAATGGTTGCATTGTTTAAGAATATTTTAATGTCTCAATTCTAGAGACTTCACTTTACATAACAAATGTAGTAGTGAAATCAAATGCCAGTTTTATTAAAATTGTTTCTCTGCCTTTAGGGGTAAAAGTTCTGTAAATTTTTAACTAAACATATATGCATATTTTACACAATAATTGTACAATGAACCAAACTGTATAAGAGTTTTGGTTTTTAGTAACAAGTTGAAAAATATTCATAAATTAACAGATTTGGTGCGGCAGTGTGTTTTGCACTAATACTTTTATTTTGGTAAGTCGAAGGCCTCTTTGCGGTATGAGTGAATACCACTATAGTCATTAAGAACTTTTTTTTCCTGCTGTCAAAGTGCAAAAATGGAAAATTTCACACGAAAAATAGCATACTCACTGGAATTACCGCTAAACCCTTCAGCTTTGACAATTGCATACTGACTCCAGTCATCGCTGATACGAAACGAGTTGTATCTGATGTAAAAATGTGATCCATTGGACAGCACCATATCAATACGAAGCTCGTACACAGCTTGATTCGTTAAATAAGATAGCTTTTCGTTACCGATATAAAATTCGCTGGACAAGAATCCGAACCCTTTACGGTATTCATCCCAGCCCCTTTTGAATGTCACCGATCCGTCAACTCGACGTTGAATAACCTGTGAAAAATAAATTCTTTCAATAATAATAATCATTCCTCGATTTAGATAGTGCACTTATACATAAATTTCAAGGTATATATAAATCATCCACAATCTGTTCATACCAAAACTCCTAGCGCGTGCTATTTTGATCTTTTTGATGAAGAAAGTCCATTTAGTTTTCATTCAAAGTAATAGATAAACGTCCATTGTTTACGTAATATCCCTCACTTCAATTGTTTTACAAAAAGTCATTTTCGAACAGTTTCTGGGACAGAATTCATTACAGAATCCACTCCCATAACAAACTTTTCCTGTCTTTGAAGCCCTTGCTTGTGACGCAACTAACAAAAATCAACATTGTTACAGCAGGGAGGTGTTAATAGAGCTAATAACAGCTCCCTAGTTACAGATTACATGATCCAATGACCGCCAATTGTTGTCTGCAGTTATGCATTGTTGTAAAATCGGCCAAGTCGTTATGCTATCGGCCAAGTCAAAACATCCACTTTCAAGGGGCAGAATTCTCTAATGTTTGGTACGCATTGTTTGTGTCAATGGAATTTTACTTTTGCAAAAACGACGCGTACCAAAATTCTGACTCACAATACTGTGTGATTGCTTTTTGGAAACAATACATAAATCAAATCAGTAACATAAAATTCACTCCAACTCAGAAGGAATTAAAAAAGTTCTTGGATATTGATTTGAGAAATCGTGTAGGAAAATTAATAAGAAGATTCTTTCTTCTTATACTTGTACACTTTGTACTGAATTTTGAAGGAATATGCACCCATTTCAAGTCTATGAATATAGATCTTTTAAACCTTTTTGCAACGTAACAAGTTTTCCCCTCCTTTGTATTATAAATATGAAACAACGGATATCGAATTAAACATGGATGCTCAATTCTCTAGATTCCCTCTTTGTAAATGAAAACATATAAATAAAATTTCATGCTTATTTCAAGAGTAACAAAGTTCATTTTTGACAAAACTTGTGTGGTACTATGTTATACTCACCGTCCAGCCACCTGATTCTTGATTTTCACATTGCACTTCAAACGGATGTGGGTATCCGTCTGGCTTGATGGTGTAAACACCGCTAGAGTTATCAGATGAACATTGTGCAAAAACCTCCTTACAGTCCCTTGGGTACTCCGGTTGTTGATAAAAGAAGTATGAACCTTCGAAAATGTTGACAAAAATTTAACCTACAAATATTTACTTGAATAGGGAAAAGTATTTTAAGTAACAAGTTCGCATGAGGAGCAAAAGGTTACCACATAAGATAACCCATTCAGAGAGACCGACCTCGACAGAAGATAATTTGCTCTGGCTATTTCCAGCAATGCCATTTTTAGTTAGACCTCAGAACCGATGAAATGAGTAACAGTAAAGCAGGTAGCAAAAAATATCGTTTGATTATTGTAAAGTGTCCATTTTTTATCCTTCTTCATAACCTGCACATTTGTACCTGACAAACCTAGCTATAAATCCACGTTTCAGCTATAACTGAAATTAAGAACGTTAGGCACTATTTTCCTAACTACATTCAGGCATGAAGTTTCCCAAATTAGACCCATAAACAGTTGTTCTTAACTTATGTATCTAGAGCCACTAGTTTATTTTGCTACAAGGGACTCAAGAAGCTCCTCTAAAAAAGTTGATCATCATCAAGCGACTCCATAATGTCAAAATCTGGTGAAGGATACATTTTAAAATGGCTTAGAGTGATAATCCAGCACGCATCAACAGGCCCGTAGCCAGGATTTCTGTTGTATATAGGGGGCACCGGCACAACACAGGGGGAACAGATGTAGGATTTTATTTGTAGTCAGTAAGTTAGACTAAGTGATAACTAGCTTGCAGGAACAGGAAACAAAGGGGATGGTATCTCAAACCTACCAGCAGATAGGTATATGAAAACTTCTTTATGGTGAAAAGCAGCTCCAGTTAATCTTAATTTTTCCCTACCTTTGGCTAAAATAGTTCACTACAATTTTTGTGCGTGAAATGTTTAAGGTTAATTTGATTTTAAGAATTTCATGCGAAAAGTGTCGATATTTAATTTGCAGGAAACTTATGCGCAATGATGAAAATACCCGCAAACTTTTTTTTTTAAACAAGGTTTCGCGTCTGAATAAAAAGGATCTCCCAAACATTAAAATATGACAGAATAGAATTTATCGATTCAGTATTGTGATTCTTACGAATCAGGCACACACAGAAGAATAGTTCTTCACTTTTATACAAACAGACTGTTTATCTTGAACGGGTGTCTAACAGTTTAAACAAAATGTCACTGAATATGAAAGCACGCGTAGCGCCAGAAATGTTTAGTAACTTCAGAAAAAAAAAGGTTACAGAAGACAAAATATATGTATTAGCAAAGTTCGTCTGGAGTCATACCGAGTCCATCATCAAAATGTTATTGTCTACCGATTTCTCGTATTGGGGATCACATCGATCTACACGGGGGACATATATCGCCGTGCCCCGCCAGGCTACGGCCTTGCACACGCAAAACGCGCTTGCCATTTTGGAAGTTGTAAGAGTTCAAGGGTTAATTTTAAATTGGAATTTGATAATTCTGTTGTCTCTGTTAGCGTAATAAGTTGTGCAACAAAACGTTAGTCTCCTTTGTAGTCTAGTTCGTTAGAATTATTTGTCGTGTCGTGTAAGGCAGTCTTGGTGTGGTTGTCGTCCGGAGTAGACGCTGTGTGAATGTATATTGTACGTTAGCGGTTGGAAAATATATGCTATCTGGAGCAAGTAAATCAACCGAATTTGGTATGTTTTTTTTTTCTCTATCGCCTAACCTTTATCTCCACTTCCTTGGCGAACTCATCAGCCTTGCTCAAATGCGACCCGTCCCGCCAAGCTACAATATCATCATGCAAAATAAATACATTTTATATAAATGGTAAAATCCAAAAATCTAATTATCCTTCTTTCAAATACCCATTGTTTGGATTTGTCGGTAAATTGCGTCTTAAAGTTTCAACGAAGTGACAACGGTAACGCCAATTAAACCTTTGTTCGTTGTTACCCCTACTTTAACTGTTGAAATGTGTATCAAGGGTCAGCAAATTAATTAAAATTGTAACAATAAGCGTCAGTCTGTTCAACAGCTGATTTCGTTTCTGTAACATATCTTGTTATTTATTCCAACCCTTAACTTCCTTTTACGTGGAATTTTTTATAATGGACAATATTGACGATGTTTTCTTTTTTTTTTCTGCAAAGTTTTAAACTTGGCTCGGTTTTCTTTCGGACTGTTCATTTGAAACGAACTAAACATAGTATTGGTCGTTGTGACTATAAGAATAGCAGACTGTAACTTGTACTAATCGATGAAGAGTACTTTGAAAACACTCTTTTCCGTCAAGTCAATTGATATTTCAATTGGATGTTTGTTTAAATTAAGTTACATTTGGTCTAAGATTAAATTAACTTATCTTATTTTCCCATGGGCTGGCAATGGCAGCATCCAAAATGTGGAAAATATTAAGTTGCTATATTCAAATACCTTCTTTCATTTTTAAAACTTTTATTGCCGCTAGAGTTTGCTAAGGACTAGTATTGAAATAGAATAGATTTTCCAACTTGAAGCATGATTTTGAGGTTGGTGAATATTAAGATAATTAAAATTTGAATGAAACAGACACAAAGCATGGGCCATGTGTAACCTGCAAAAATCCTATTTTAGTCTGTCTTACTTCTTGTTTAGGTCTACATTATTCTTCAATAAAGTATTTTTATTTTCAGCATCGAAGAAGATAGTATTTGTTTCAGTCATGCGCGACAAATTGTTAGATTTTAGCTGTGGACACTTTAAGTTGGAGTGTCGTCAAGACAAGGATAATTGGCCCAGATTAAATTTCGACTTTTGTCATTCTTTTTTCAGGTGGAAAATTCTTCAAGTAAATATGAAAGACAGAATAAATGAAAACTTACCCTCAAAAGCTGTGACTGCCGTGATGTAGAAATGTAGTGAAAGTAACAAGTAAAAACAATTTGACAATCGAAAGAAGTACATGTTGACAGTGAACCATTACTTTAAATAATGAGTGCTACGTTTGGTTTGGGAGAGCAAGGTGGTGCAAGTGACTCTACGGAAGATTTGAAGCAGCTATAAGTGAAGATAAAACTAATCAATGCCCTTTTGTGGGCTTTGTAAGATATAAACATAAACTTTGCGTGGAGGGCTTTAAAAGGTTCCCGTGAAGGGATCTTACACACTTGCTTAACACTTAATAAATCGCGACAAAGAGAACAACGAACGAGAAGTCTTTATTACGTATATACAGAAGTGGGATTTGTATTTGCAGCCTAACAAGTTTTGATTGGCGCTTCATTGTAGAAGTTATTTAATTTTGCTATTGATAGGCATAAAATGAATTTTATTACAATAAAGTCGAATTGTTCACTTACTGTTGTCTCATAAAGTTGTATCAGATAACAATAAAGACGACCGATGATGTTCACTCACGCACTGATTTTGTAAAGAACACGTAACAAACATTTTTGTTTTGCTTCAAAAATATTATCATGGAGAGGACTTTGCAAAAAAACATTTATCTTCAAATATTGTTTGACTTCAAAAGATAAGTTAATATGAGCTTTCTTTGATGGGCCGATTTTTCGGCGTTTGTAAGGCTAACACCATTCACATTGGTGTCAGGTAGGTATGTGAACAACAATAACATTGTAATCTGTGTAAGCACTCGAAATAAGTAAACAATATCCAATCTTCAGATGCTAGACTTTTGGGCTTCAACTTCTGAAAGAGGCAGTTTTTGAGCTTTTCTTACTAAATTAAGTATGTTTCATAAAATATACTTAGAATTACCTGTTTGATTCAAGGTCGCAAGATCGCAGATTTTCCTTTAAAAAAAATCCGCATGATCTTCCTCACGTTACTGTAATGGTTTTTCATTTTGAGTTTATTTTTTTTAATTTAACTTTGTGTCCTCCGTCTTCATAGAATCATAGCTTAAATTCAAATAATACTCATGATTACGATCTTGTGCTCGGTAACGTAGCGAGGTGAAGGGGCGGTTAGGAGGGTATCAAAAGCTATTTACATCAGGGATGCTTAAAACCAAAAAATAACGGAGTGTAAGTAGATGGTGTTGCAGTTTAGACAAAAGGAGGAAAAATTATATTCGTTATTTTTGTATTTACAAGCATAACGGGATTGTGGCTAAATTTGTAAATCCTGGTCTAATTGTCACACAGAAGAAACATATAGAGAGAGGTATACTCTCTCGTTGTCTATAGACGCTACTGGAGACAAATGTCAGGAGTGTTACGAACAATATGTTTGAATTTGAACAAGAAAAATGTGTGTTCCTGCGAACATGGTCGATTTGTCTACTGGTTCGTCGTATATATATATATATATATATATATATATATATATATATATATATATATATATATATATATATATATATATATATATATATATATATATATATATATATATATATATATATATATATATATATATATATATATATATATATATATATAGAAGACATAATAGATTGCGTGTGTTGGAAAAGTAAACAGATGCAATAGAAAAACGAAATAAAAAATGATACTTTCATTTCCAACTAGAATTTATCGAAGAAGAATACGTACAAAATATTTCGAGCGTGACACCACTGCTCTTCCTCAGTTGAAAACACAAAATGGTAAAAAGAAGCAGCCTGCTGTCATACCGGGAGAAGGCAGATCCCAGCCGTATACCCCTTGTAGTCAACTATCACCCAGCTGTAGCGCCACTTTTACGTGAGGTCAAACTCTCATGGAGCATTATTTCCTCTGACCCCGAGCTATTAAGTATTTTTGGTGGACCTCCAGTATTCGCGTATCGCCAGCCACGTAACATCAAATCCCTTTTGGTTCGTACCTCCCTCCCTTCCACAGATTCTCAACCCAATAATGGCAATATACCATGTAATAAACCTAGATGTCTGGTTTGCAGGCACCTTGACCCTTCACCTTCGTACCTCCACCAGGCCTCAAAAATCATCTTGAGGCCTGGTCGTTTCAATTGCGATTCGGACAATGTAATTTATCTCTTGTATTGTGCCAAATGTCCAAGGGCCACGTACATCGGTGAAACAGGTACTAAGTTTAGACTACGGTTCAATAACCATAAACATAGCATACGCTCTAACATTCCAGGTTTTCCAGTTGCCGAACATTTTAACCTTCCAAACCACCAGATAACAGACCTAAAATGCATTATTCTCTACGGCTTTTTTTAAGAATACCGAGGAAAGGATCAAGCAAGAGGTTAAGTCTATCCTTCGACTCAATACCCATAAAACCGGGCTTAACAGGGACCTCTCTTTCATGAGCAACCAAGCGAGGGTTACCCCTAGCACTGTGTAAGGTTTTGTAACCATATAATGTTTTCAACTGAGGAAGAGCAGTGGTGTCACGCTCGAAATATTTTGTACGTATTCTTCTTCGATAAATTCTAGTTGGAAATGAAAGTATCATTTTTTATTTCGTTTTTCTATTGCATCTATATATATATATATATATATATATATATATATATATATATATATATATATATATATATATATATATATATATATATATATATAAAACATTAGTCACATTTTAACTAGTGACACCTAGTGACAATTGTTAGTGCTAGTCTAAAAATGTGCCATTACTATTTAGTTTTGTGAAGTCATTCTACGAAAAGAACAAAAATGTTTGCACCATTTTTCATACTATTTCATTCAGGAAGTGCTATTCTCTTCCAGCTGGAGGGTTGGTAAAGTAAAAAATTTCTTGTACGCTTCGCGTCAACTAATGGTGGCGCTCCGCGTAGATAGTCATGCTGGCGTTCACCCTCCTACCCCCCCCCCCCCACATATCTTAACTCACCGCCAAGACGAACCTGCCCCCACTTCTGGCAACCAGGATCCCCCTCTGAGCATGTCACTGAAATGACAGTATGGACTTGGGGCAGGCTGCTTCTAATCTAATTTTAATAGATGACGATCCCGTGAACGGGGAAAGGGTGGGGGCATGGAATTTATGGATGTCTAAGATCTAACACCCCCAATAATATCCCCATTAACCTACACACTAAACTAGCTCCCTTTAGAGGCCCCTGTAGACTTGTCAAATTTCTCAGCTATTTCAAGACACCCATCACTTGATAGCTGACAAGTTTGCTCATCATGGCACTACAAAATTTCCATACCATTGCCGTTTAGATTTTGAACTAGACGAACGTCAAGTTTTTGTGGGGTACACCCACCCCTTCCTAGCCTCTTCACCAAAACGGAAAACCTCTGCCATTTGACAGTAGTTTTTAAACAGTCTAAATCACCATCAATCTTACCCAAATTTTAAACATCCACACTCTGCCAAGTTCTCTTTCATATTCATGGACTTTCATTACCCAGCTGACCGGTATATCCTGACAAAATTTGGTCCAAATCAGAGTTAAAAGAACTACTTTTTTGAGGGTGCGCACTTGACGCTGTAAAACACTATCCTAATGGGGTAGCGATATCCTAAGGTACCTTTAGCACTTCCAAGATTTTGCAACTACGTAGCCTTCTATATACTTCGGAGGTAGCTCTTTTCTGCTGTAACGTACTAATTTGACATACCCTAGGAAAAACGTCTGTTCAAGCTGATTTATTTTACATGCTTTTAACATTTAAGTTTAAAAGGATGCCCACCAGAAACCTGCTGAGAGCGAATGCAATGAAAGCTTAAGTCCTACTTCTCTCACGCCAAACAGTACCAATTCTCCTAACCTACTAACTTAATTCCCTCCCACAACTGTCTAAAACTCCTCCTCAACCAGACCTAATCTCAGTTCATTGCTTCAGGTTGAGAATAAATTGAAGATCCCAACGTGTAATCAAAACACTCTTACATGGATATGCATTTTTATCTTGCTGTCAATCAAGGAGCTTTCCAAATTGGATATTTCTGTGGACTTACTTAACAAATTGTATTTCAGGGTGAGAGTTGACTGCCTTTAAAGCTGTCATATATGTCACGTGTCTGTTTCCATAAAACTCACCTTGCAAGCTATAACGCGAAAACAGAGTTCTGTCTACTCATTTAACGAAAAAACTGTAGTAAGGGCTGAAGGGAGAGAACGAATGTAAGAGACTTTAGTTTTGATTTAGGAAAATCTTAGTACTTCACATTGCTCTAGAGAAAAGGCTTTATGCTGAAGTCATTAAAAGTAGTCTAGTCTTTTAACTGAACCAGGGGTCATCGGCAGAATTGCATATATGTGCTTCTTTTGAGATTGCTTTCATACTTGGTGCAAAGAGAGGGGAACTTAAGAGCTTTCCCCATTGGCAAACTTTTCAGTTATTTCATGCGCACGTTCCCCGTATGCCCGTGTAATCTGGCAATCAAAAAATTTCAAAACGCTTTAATTTGCAATTTTGTCGGAATAATAGCGCCCATTCCAGGCAAAGCGTTACCCTAGACCATATAGTAAAGAATCGCTTTTGTAAGCTGTGCAAATGTTTTGCGATTTTTTTTAACATTTTAATCTTCATGAAAGTTTTACTATGAATGTGATGCTATTTTATTATTCGGCCTTCGGGTATAGTACACCCTTAGGAGTTGTGTAGTTTAAAGCTTGCCAGACTCAAATGGCTGACTAGATTTTTCAAAGCCTCCCCTGCCCGACATTCGGTTTTCGGAAAAATTAGCTAAGTAATTCCATTTCTCAGGATGCACCTATGGTATTAATTGATCAAAGTTGAGTTGCATAAAACTGGTATCAAATTATAAACAAAAACAAAACATTGGTCAACAATCAGAATCCATGACATCACGCATGCTTGCTTAAAGTTCATTCCATGAAGAAAATTTGCAACATTCAAATGCCGAACGTCAGAAATGAATGAAAAATTCACCAGAATGCTTAGAATATGTTGCTCTCTAACATATCAGAATTAAATCATGTGGCTTTGGACTATTCTTTCAGTTCCCTCCTGTTTTAATATCCAGTGGTCTGAGCTGATCTTCCGGGCCAAGTCTGTTAGGGGCACTTTGCCCCTTCCCCCAGAAGGTACGCTTCCTTACTCGGGGGGGGGGGGGTAGGCCGGGGTGCAGGGGTGTAGACGCTCAGTTGGAGTTCCGCCCAGATCACTTTGGAAAAGAAGAGTATACTTGAGAGGAAAATTCTAAATTTGAAGTAAAAGTCTGAGTACTGGGGTATACCACATGTATTACCCTAGGCCTCCTGTCATTCATAATTAAGTCATAGGATCGATGGATACGAGTGACAGTAGCATTGGTAAGTTAGAGTTTTCTGTCGTGTTTGCAAACATCACTCAGTGATTTCTTTGTGTTTCAACACCCACATATCGAATTTGATTTTTTAGAAATGAATTTACACTCCCGTGGCATTGTGTCGACTAAGGAGAGCAAAAACGAGAATATTTGCAAGACAATTTTCTCTTTCAAAACAATTTTAGTTAGAGATTATCTTGTATTCCAATGTTTTGACCGACTAGCAGTTGTTCAGTAGGAGTATTTTGGAGTCAAGCCTATTTGTAACCGGGAGTGATTGTAGATTTTATGTGATTCACACTTATTGTTGACCAAGCCTATTTGTACCCTCACCCGGAAGTGATTGTAGATTTTATGTGATTCACACAATTTTTTTATGTTTAGAACAAATTGGTCATTTTTCTGATTTTTTTTCCTTTTTTTTCGCTGTGACAAGAGGGAACCATACATTTTGGGAAATGGGGTGGGTGTATAGGAGTGTCAATGTTATATTTAATTGTCAATTCGTCGATCTCATTTAACCATGAGAATGGATTTTCCTGTGCAAAAGTGAACACGAGAAATCACGACTTAAATAAAAACCTGGTATTTTTTCTCTTTATATTCATCATAAATCTACTAAGTACACTACAAAAGATTGCATCGTTTTGCATCTAGCCCCACCCTGCTTAAGCAAAGCCCCCTCCCCCAACTTTGTCTGGACATTTAATTCCACCACATCAACAAATTAAACGCACCCACCCGGATACACACCAGACTAGGCCCCCTAGGGTTAGCGTTTTCCAAAGGATTATTGAAAGGTGGAAAATGCACTGTGGGAACATTGATATCGCCCCTTCATTTAGTCTTTTAGATTATGTGATGTTATATATTTGTTATGTAATTTTCAGTTTTATTCATTTAATCACCTGGCAACATTTAAAACAAGTACATACAGAAAGTAGCAAATAATGTGTACAGAGTTTAAAAAAGAAACAGCACGGTATGCTTACACCGCCCTGACACCTGGCCAAAAACAAAGGGAACAAAAGTATGGAACGCAAAAAGGGCAATAATAGAACGACGTCTATTCAGATAAAATACCGTCTTTTCAGGTATTTTGACGCCTTTTAGAATACTTTTGTCAGTAATACTACATCCTAGAAATGCGTTTCACTGTCAAAAATCCCGTTGTTGTCGTCAAAATACCTCACACGGCAAAATATGTGTGACCATTTTCGCGGACGATATGCACCACAAGGTTCATGTAAAATACTACCTCCAATTAGACACCACCTCCAAATAATATACCGCCTTCAAGTTAAATACCACTCACAGTTAATATATCACCTGCAAGTAATATAACACCTTCATATAAGGTAACACCTTCATTTGTCATAAATGCATTAATAAAAGGGGGACTTGTAGAGCTGTGAATTTCCGATTAATTAGTTGAAGTGATTCTACGTTTTGACAAAAGGGGAACACATTAACTTAATATTCTGGCGGCCGATATTTTTAGCAGAACGTATGAATATTGAATAACACCTAAACGCCAGAACATACGCACTTTAGCATGCAATTGTTAATATCATGTGGAAGTGCTGAGCATGGATTCCCCCGAGGTTGTAACTATTAGGAAAACAATACCTCAGTGTCAGCAGGTTAGGTGGTTAGTGTGGGTGATTCAAATTCCTAACAGGAAATGGTATCATATTGATTTGTGAAATGCTTTTCAAATGCTGTCTCAAAATTCAAATTAAAGGTCGATACCAAATGCGGGTCTAGCGTTTCTTATAAGGGGACCGCCAATGCCGGATGAGCAGCGACCAGCATGAGTTAAGAGGTTGATTTTCGCAGTGTTTAAAAGGAGTCCAACCAAGGGCTAATCCAACCTTTGTCCCATGTACAGTTTGAAAAGAGGGCGACAATTTTAAGTGGGAACAAAAATGTTTTATGCTGCCTTGAAAGACTATCCCACCAAAAAATTAAAATACCACCATCCATCTGACAGCCCGAAGGTCTGAGCGTAGAGTTTTAAGCTGTCGTTACTTTGAGCTTTTGGTTGACAAACTGTTCATTTCCTTGATAAAAAAATAAAACAAGTTGCAAAACGAAACTGGCGTAACCAGAAGGGCCAGAGGACCATGCCCCTTCCCCAATCGAATTCCTAAAATATACACCTAACACCATAGTATTGTCCACGTACACCTAAAAGAAGTGCAAATCATTCGTATACGTTTATTATTTGAGTCTCTGTGAAGTGAGCCTCCCCCTCCCTCAAATAAGAAAAAAAAAAAAAAAACAGAAACAAAAACAAAATCATTTGAAAATCTATTCGATATTTGACTTATTTCCCTGAATTTGGCAAGAGTATTGTCGTCAATTGTCTCACTCACGAAAACTGTCCAAGCTTGCTGTTCTAAACTCTTTACAACTACAATCTAGGTGAAGATAAACTTGATTCTACTGACTGCCCTTCTTATCTTGGAGTTGATATCTCAAACAACATTTCTTAGAGTAAGCATATCAACCGCATTACTTCCTCAGCTAATACGTCCTTAGGCTTTGTGAAAAGGAAACTTTACTCCTGAACAAGAAATATCAAAGCCAATGCCTATCTCCTACTTGCTCGAACATTACTAGAGTAGTTCTTTTGTCCGGTATCCTTACACTGCCCCCTCAATAAAATTGAGCAAGTTCAACATAGGGCTGTTAGGTTTTTGTAATGATTACTCCGCCCACAGCAGTGTTTCAGAAATGTTAAGGCAGAGGCGTAGCTACGGGGGTGGCATGAGGCGATTGTCCCCTGACTCTGAAAAATGAAAAATTCGGAAACTTGCCATTTGCGACACCAGCTAAATACGTGTGGTTTTCCCAACTCTAATTTGAATTCATGAAATTCTGAATTCTCTCAAATAAAAGCTCCATTTTTGAAATTATCTGTTTCAAAATTGCAAAATTTCCCGCGCTTCGAGCCCGGGAAGTTGCAGTTCCTAATGCACTCGTGTTCACTCATAAATCAGTTTGGCAAACTTTTCCGAACTCTAGAAATGACAAAATCACCAGATCATCAAATGATATCCACAACTACAGTGCTATTTCCATGAATTTTCTTTCACTAAATTCCAAATTTCTAAAAAAAAAAATTCCCCCTTTCCCCGGGCCGGCGATCAGCCCAGTGCAATTGGCCCCTCCAATCAAAAATCCTTCCTACGCCAGTGCAAAACGACCAGAACATTACCAAATTTTACCTGTAACAGTTACTGTCAAAGATGATTTTTGGGGGATCGGGAACGTCCACTTTCTTCGGGAACCCAAACGGAATTAAACTGGGCTGATTAATAAAGGCGCACCTTGTTCAAGGGTGCCCCGGAGGCAGTTGTGGCAAAGAGTAACCTCATTACCCCACGCTTCAACAAGGACACGCCTCCCGACCCCGGCTAGCCTGCGGAGCAGACTTTGTAGTAGCCGAAAGATAGCGCTCTCTCAAAATCATAATAAACTCTGGTCTCTAAACAGTATAATACACAGTCTGCAAATCTTCGCCCAGTTTCCATTTAGAGGAATACCGCATTTTGAGGGACGAATTACTAAACATGAGATGGTCACGTGGTGCACGAAACAATTATGAGTAGTGTTTTTTCGTACATAAAACTGGTACAACGAACGGCGAACAACCTAATTAGCGTTTGTACGTGGAAACTGTGTACCAGGACGAACGTTCGATGCACATATATTACTTATTACGTGAGATATAATTCAAAATTTTAATTTTTGTCGTGACGTCGTCTTTTGGTGATCGTAAGTGAAATTCGATAGAAAGTTGGCAGGCTTTTGTATACCGTGGGTATGTCATGTAACTTAGTTGGAAACTTCGACTGCTCAGCAGTGCAGCCGTTGAAAGACTTATATGGTATTATTTATAGTAGCGAAAGTAAGATTTTTGATTTTTGAATGTAGTAGCTGAAATGCAAACACAATAGCCTGCTTACAGCAGGCTAGACTCCGGCCGTTCGGCGAAACCAAACTATTAACTGCTTCCCGAAGAAGCTATACGTCCACCAAAGGACAACACTTGACCAACCTCACGGCCCTCAGACCATTTACATTATTGGTCAGTCGTGTATGTCTCCGTTCTAGACTAGATGAAAAGAACAGATACTACACAGATACTACAGGACACCATGTAATTTTATGTCTGACTTTGGGGACATCCTTAAAAGGGGAAGTTTAAGCAAAAATTTAATTTTCATTTGTGAAAGAAGAACAAAATCTACACAGTGTGGTGAAAGTTCCATTCAAATCGGACATGTATTTCTTGAGATATCAGTAAATAAAGTCAGTAGATTTGTGTTCAAAAGTGAATTTGAGGGAAGCAGAGCTTTTATCACTTCCTCACATTGACAAGGAATGCTTTGTTTCCCTTTGTTTTATCAGACTGTTGTGCTGACCTTTAAGTTAATTGATGTATGACCTCCCTTTGGGGGATGCAAAGTTTGTAAAATTCTCATGTCACTTATGCAATCACATTTTAATAATATGGGATTGTTGAGGAGAAAATCCAGTATAAAGTTTAAAGAAAAACAAAAGACTGCCCATTAATGTAGGGATGTGATGTCATGTGTGCTTGCTTCACGTTCACTTTTGTTGAAAATGAGAAAACTTTACATATCTTGAGAACCACACATCGGATTTCAATGCAATTTTCACCAAAATGCTCACAATAAGTGGCCCTCTAACATACCAAATCCTGTCGTGACCTTAAACCCTTCTTTTAATAATATGGAAGTTCATTCGGGTAAATTATTGTCGGTTTATAGTCCTGCTTTCATGATTAGGTGATTTAAAAAAATCCGATATTTCAAATAAACTTGGAAAATGAATGAGGAATAGACTCTTTATGTAAGTCTTACAACAAAAAACACCAGTTTATTGAATTCTTACCCCTACTATGAAACTATTACGGATAGCTCCATGCACTTAACTTCGTTAAGATGACTTACTAAACGTTTTTTTTTTCTTGAAAAAGTGACGTCACCCTCTAATTGATTGTTCTGATCAAGTCGGCCTCAGTCGGTCGCCAATACGAGAGGAATACCTGAATGAGGAAATGGCTGGAATAATTTGAGGAAATAATTTCTACAAAAACAGAAAAGAAGGCAGACATCAATTTGCACATGTTAAGTATTATGGCATGGGAGGTTGAATAAGAAGTAAAACAAAAAGTATACGGCGTCCAAAATCGGTCCGGCCAATGAAAAGAATTAAAAAGTCGTTTAATGTGGCTCAAGCGAAATTTAAAAAGATATAAAATTTAATGACGGACATTTTTTTATTCTTTTGTCCTTTTGTTAAGTTATAAAAAAAAACATGGATTCGTCTTCGATCTACAACTGTAACCGTGTCCCCATAGTGTTTCTGCGTTGCACACCTCGCAGTATTTCTACTGTATTAAACAAGTGTATCGGCTTCGTTGAAGACATCCAGATTTGGTTCGAACCTTACAATTGTTCTTGAAGGAATCATGATCAGCGGGTGGAAGAAATGGACTGTTTTGAAAAATGGACCCGTGATTAATTTTTGTAAGGCTAGCGTTATTTGCAAGACGAGCCCCAAAACAGAAAACCCAGAATTATTACCCCAAGCCAAAAATGGATGGAAGAAAATAAAATCATAAATGACGTAAGTATCTTTTCGTGGAAACGATAATAATTGATGATGAAGATGACGATGACTATTACGATGACGATGACGATGACAAAACGATGACTATACGATGCTGATGACCATTAATTTCAACCCTAACATGGGCCCAACCCCACCTTAACCCTATTTCGAGCCTCACCCTAACCAAATGCTGTGGAGATACTTTAAGACGAAAATGAACAATCAAAGCTTATGTCCGACCAGCACAACAACAACGATAACGATGACGACAACATCAAGAACAAAACTACATGCAGGTACCATGCGCAGCAATTGCAAAAAGGTGTTCAAAGGTGCTGTTGATACAAAGGCAAAACAGTTAATAAAAGGAAACGTACAGCAAAAAAAATTAGTACAACACTGAAAGTAGGACTAAAAGTATAAACAAAAACAGTTAAAAACGGGTCGTATGATAGTCAGCAAAATAAATACCAAACATCAACGAAAAACAAGATAGAAAAGTTAAGAATAACGGGGAGCCAAAAGGAAAGCAAAAAGCTAAGAAGGCTAAAACGTAGGTCTAAGATTAAATTTTTAAAGTTTGAGTAAAGATTTAATAACGATTAAAAAAGTAAAAAAGTAACGAGTCTTAATTGAATGTACTGTGTGTAAATTTAGTTAAAGGAGCTGTAACATTTCCAAGCGAAGCAGCCTTACTTTCCAAACAAACGATACCGAACAAGGGACATATGCTGTACAACCTGCTTACGTTGTATCCATAAAAGATTAAAAAGTCAATCGTTCTCCTTTGTATAACTTGGTGTGTCTACATTGACAATTGCCATTGCGCATGTTCAACTCACGAGGTTGGGTCATATTTAATAGTGCATTCCTGTTTGTGAGAAGTAAATACATTGTCATTTACCGGTATCTTTTATTTCCAACAAATCGGACGGTGGAGTTAAACCAAATGCCGTCCATTCCTAGTCGTCCTGAAAGTTTTTCCGATTAGCAAAGTATCATTAAAAGCAAAATTGACGTTGAATGCAACTGTAAATGGAACGATTTTGGAAGACTCTGCACAAATCTTCCAGAGTTGTCCATTATTTCACTGGTAATAACTCAGCAAGCACAAGTATAAAACATTTTTAAAATGTTTACAAAGTTCTTATAACATTTTAATGTTTTAAGAACGTTTTAAAACGTTTCATTACTGGAGTGAGCTGGCGAAATAGTCAGTGATAAAACCATAATTACAGGGCCTGATCAGAGGCTTGGGGGATCTAAGGGAGGTGATATCGTTCGTCCCCTTGGAACATTTTTAATTTAACATTTAAGTACCTTCAGATGCAATCTGTGAAACGTAAAACATCAATTAAAGTCATGGATTTCCTTTCCACGTGTGTATAGACAGTAACCGATATTTTTTTGATAATTATTCTTTTCAAATTCATATTGGGTGGACTGGATGCATGGGTATAGGGTTGCCGTATTTATTTTCTGGAAGAGAGAACACACAAGGATCACATACAATGGAATTGCTTGGCTTTCAAGGATATCTTGATGCAAAATAATGCAATTATATTTATTGCTTTACGCAGACTCTCAGTCAAATCCTTAAAGGTCCTATATTCCTATATAGGAGTCAGTTTAAAATGCAACATGATGGATTAGCTCAATGGCATAAAGGGTCCCAGACTTGGAGCCAATAAGTCATGAGCTGGAACATAGGCTAGCTTCTACGAAGCTTCTCCGCAAGGCTGTTGGGCACACAAGGTTGGTTTATCACTTGGAAAGTTCGGCACAAAAGTATGAGAGCTTAGACTATAATTTTCCTCATGACAACAGACTATGCACTGACATAAGGAAGCACTACTGTTTATGGAATCCTCCAACTCTTTGAAAAAATTGAAATAAACTTTATAGAAAGCGGTGTATTAATCAGAATTTGAAGTGGCGTAGGGTGAGGTTTACAGTATAGAATTGTGGTGGGATGACTCTCTAAGCTAAGTCCCATCATTGCCGCTGAGCAATTCTATGGCCGAAACACTTCCAAAATTAACGGAACTGACATTTTTGAACCAGTTTGAACTGAATTTTTTGTTTAATTACATATCACCAACTCCCCACATATAAACGTTGCATAGATATGGTTTAAGGTAATTCATTTTCGGTGAAAATGTTACTGGGGCACAGGTTTTGTTGGATGTTGGATATGCGGAGCATCAAGCACAACGACAGTAGGTTCAATTTTTAGAGTCTTTGGTATAACTTTACCTGGGAATCGAACCCGGGCGTTCCACGTGAGAGGCGGATGCTCGGGAGTTCGTGTCCTGACTATTAAGCCATAGACTTCAAAAACGGAAGCTACTGCCGTTGTGTTTGGTGCATAAGCAATGGAGTAGGGAAAACAAGCCTGTAAGCCACAACTGAAAAACAAAAACGGTGCCCGGCTCGACTTGAACTAATTGGTTGGAAAAGCTGGCCTTAAAACTCCATCTAACCAAAGCAAACCAATCCCAATCCATGCAAACCGACAAACACCACTGAATTTACCCGTGATTGCCTTGAATTAACCAGTGTTTCTATATTGTAATTGCCCAAAGTACAGTTCGCAGTTATTTAACTTGCATGCTACAAGGGCGCCGATTTGTTTTGAAAATTGGTGGGGACGTGACTTTCTAAGCGGAGCTCGACCATGGGTTCGCGCGGAGCGTACCAGGAATTTGTTTGACAGATGTACCCCCCAGATTGCCGGAAATTGCATTTCCCGGATACAATTATGATCAAAAATTGGTTATTCGTTTTAATATTTCACGGTTTTAAATGTTTCATGAAAAAATAATTAAAAAATACAAGAATAAGAGTTACTAATAATAAATTTATCAAATACAAACATCATAATGAGCCGATATAAAACAAGAAATCAGTCCATTTTCACCTTCCTTCAGCGTCCTTTGGGAACCGCAGTTGGGCGTGGGGTCCCATTAATATGCGCTGGGAGCTACAGGAAAGTTGACTCAACAAAAACAACAATGGAATACAAAAGAAAAGTTTATAAAAAAAATCCTCATTTGGAAAAGGACAGCGACGTTTGAGTTCGATCTCTCCTACACTGTGTCAATGGGCTGAAGTCAGCAATGCAATTACAACAAAGGCTGGTGTTATTTTTGGCTGCTGGAGACGTGGTTGAAGTTAGCAACACCGGGTAGGCTAGCATACATCAATGAAACAAGCAACAATTAAGGATGCCAATTAACGTATCAGACTTGTTTCCATCTTTTGTATTCGCTCATTGGTTATTGTTGTTGCTTTAACAGTTTCACTCACAAATTCACTCAAAGATGGTGTGGACATGGTATACCGTGTCCCCACCTCTGAAATTTTTGGTTGAGACGTCCCCGTGTCCCTGCGGGGAACGGCGCTCATGGCATGCTCAGTACAAATTAATATTCACCCCAATCCTATATTTGTGAAATGTTATCCAGACAGGTCAACTTTATACGGTTCCCTGTGAATATAATCAATTCTCCGTTAGTAGTTATGTTTGTCGGTGAGTGACGTTTTCACGTCCCAATTTGGCACAATACCCGTATCTTTGCATTTTCAACAGAGAACATTAAAATCCGCCTTTTGAGTTACCTTAGTAGATATGAGTGGGTTTAAATCCCAACTTGAGAAGCCAGAACCGTTCAAGAAACACATTTTCATTAAGGATCGTGCGTATACAATCACGGAGATCTTGCTTTTGAATATTTGCGTAAGGTAAAGAGTCTTCCACAGCTTCATTATACGAAACCCACTTTACATGTACCCGTCCCCCAAACGGGCTGATGTCTGATCCCTATTTCAGTCATCTTCCTATGGGAAGCAAATTCACTAAAAACGTGAATATAATAGACCAACACCCATTTCATCCAATCAAGACATTTTATCACCAGGTTCATCGTTAATGGGGGGCTGTTAGTAGCTCACAGGGCTATAATCCAATTATCGTTGACGCAGACGAGCTTTCCAAGAGACCAGATATACTGCTCCGGAAATATTTCGCAGTTGGCTTTCCTTGGAAGGAACAGCTTCTAGCACGGGGTGCCGGAAAGCAAATAACTCGTGGAAGAAGAACATCACTGCAGCGAATGGTTTTTACACCCAAAACGTGGGAAATTTGGTACCAGCGAGCAGTAAAAAGCTCTACATTCATTCCAAACATCAAACCCCTGCCGGAAATAGCTGAGTCAAACCCTTGACCTGCAGGAATGCATGAGAGCTGCCATGCCGTATTACAAGATGTTTGAAAAAAGAATAAAGATCAATGCATGATGATATAACAATGTTCTTGGTTGTCTGTTGATCAAAAATTAAGAAGTTGGACATTTCATTTGAAAAACATTCATGAAGCTGGAAAATTCTACTAAGTTTTAGCCCTACCTAATTGATCACTATTAATTCTTAATTTTTCACTTATTTGGAGATTAATAAGGCTTAAAAGCAAAACCAACTGAATTAACGTACGGTTTACAAGGTCCACACTAAAAAAATACCGGGATTAATTTCACCAAGATTGGTGTTCAGTATTTACACTAACATAATCATGGTTAAATTTTCAGGCAAATCCTGGTTAAATCAACTCATATCCTAGCTATTTTAACCACATTTTGTGTAGCCTGTATCACATGTTATGTAACAATAGGGAAAGATGTGCTCAGACATATTCTGCAGGTGTGATCAATCAAATAATCTAGTCGACATCCTATGTTCTATATGTTCTTTAGCGATGAGGACTTTTTGCGAGAATCAAGTGGAAAGTTTTCCATATGTTAAGGAAGCTTTAACTATAAGAAGATATTTACAGTATTTCCATCTTGTTTACATTTCGATGCATCCAGGCAATAAATAAATTTTATGCATGCATTTCATATCGTCTAGTGTGTGAAGGGAAATATCAAATAATTTTCTGTGAGAGTAATAAGTTACAAATGGAAAATACTCGGGCTATCAATTCCATATGTAGTTTGATCAACTTGAACTTCTGTGCTTTGTTTCCTAGGCGGCAAATTTCTTGTTTATTTGCCCCTTTTGAAAATAACTTAAGAGCCGATGGGCACCAGATATCTTTATGATAACGACAGTATCTCCAAAAGAAGCAGAGTCACGTGTCAAATATTCAATTCTCAATAAGTTTGTGCGTGCACTAAGCCAAGCAAGGATGCTCTCCACTTGCATTTTATCTTTTACTGTTGACGAAAGAAATATGGGTTTCCGATGGCATTCTGCAGATCCGGGTTGTCCAACATTAGACCCGTAGGACCACAATCCGGCCCGCCTCAGGGTTACGTCCAGGAAAGATCAATGGTGCAAAAGTTTACAGTAAGCAGATACATTGATCACCTTTGGGCTTCTACTTCGGCATGAGAATAACTGTTCCAATTTTCTTTGGGAGTGCGTAGTCTACATTAAAATAATATTATTATATCTCCGTTGTGTATTCTCCTGGAAAAGCACGAACTGTGAGATTTGTCTTGTGCACAATCATCCACTCGTAAAATATTTTTTACAAAATTTACGCATCTGTTTGATCAAAAACGAAAAGGAGTTAGTGCTCCTTAAACGCAATGATTGCATTTTGATGCCTTCGGCTACGGAAAAAAAAAAAAAAAAAAAATCTTGTCAAGCATGTGGTCCCTCATCTTTATTTCATAGCCGTTACACGTGAACCACTTCTGCAAAAGGTTCGACTGGGCAACCCTCATGGTCTAAGCAGGGAGTCTATAGCAAATCCCTAGTCTAAGTTGACTAAGTTGACTAAGTTACCTGGACTTCAGGGGCTAGATAGTGACAAAAGTGGCATCACGAACCAAAAAAAGTTTGGTTCATCAATCAGGAACGAGAACGCTTATTTTATATTGATATTCACATTACTTTGAATTTTCAAACAATGGGAGCACTAATGGAACTAAACTTCGTTTTCAATCGAAACAACGTAATTTTTCGTTGAATTTAATTCCTACGGAGACGTTCAGCACACAAAATGATGACTGAATACACTTCAAACCTGTCTGGAGGCCATTATCGTGGGAAACTTTGGAAAATATTCAAGACACACCTGTTCAGGATAACAAAACTCATGGCATTGATATCGGTATAAACATTAACTCGACGCTGGTACGTGACAAGTGTTTCGGTGTACCTGAGAGTTAAAAATAGCACTGATCTCAAGATTACCAATATTAATGATACCAGAGCTGTGATAATTATATTTGTGTCGGCTTGATGCTCCACTCTCATTTGAAGTCAAAATTAGTGCTCTGTGCTCCCTGACGTCGAGGGGTCTGAACAAGAAAGGGTTACCACATCACCCTCGACGGAAGGAATATCTTGACTAGCAATAGACCTGATGCTAATGATGTCACAGAGCGGAAAGAACCCCCCCCCCCCTTGGGGGGCAAAGCAAACCGACACAGACAAATGCAGACAGCTGATTTGTCGAATACGCGCATAGTCTATTACAATTACAGGACGAATTCTTTCGCATGCGGCCATGTGTTCCATTGTTCTGTTCAAAGTATGGCGTCAGTGTACATGTCTCGTAAATGCTTATTGTCTACTAAAGATATTGCATAACTTTTTCGCCACTTTCTATCGAATATTCTATCATCACGGAAAAAGGGTTGCTCAATTTATGCAGTGAGGCTCAGGAATTATTATTTTTTTAAGTTGCCGCAGAATGTTGAGCGAATTTGGTAATGTATTTTACTTTTCATGAAATTTTCACCGTGACTATAGTTCTTTTTACTTGTAAGGTAGCTTTTTGAGGATTAAGAGCAAAGAGATTAAAAGCAAAACTCCTTTGACTCCGTTGGCTTCAGGAGTTTTCCCATATCCCTGCCTGAAGTGGAGGCCTTGCTGCTCCCCGTCTACCCAGCTCGTCAGCTTCCAACGACGAATATGTCGTACAGACTGCTACGCAGGTAAGTCCCCAATTGTGCATCTATATCTGCCTATGAAACATCGCACAGCATATAGTGAACAGCACTTTTCCTTAAACCAACATGATACATTGTTGTTATGTATGTTGGAGTGAAGGCCTGGTCAGTACACGAGGGTCATGGGGTTCGGGCATTTAGGTTAATACAATGCCCAGATGTGTCTACAGAGACTTTAAATACTTTTAATTTTCTTAAAAGTTTTACCGTGACTGTGTAGGATGCGGTTTTGTTTTCCCGGCAATTTTGTTAAAAGAATTCCGGCAGACTTAAGAGTTTTTCGAGTAACTTTTAATCGTCAGACTTGTAAGAAAAGTTTCACACCACTCCCCCAAATCCTGATCTTGGGACAGAAAGATTGACGTATTTTATATTAAAAGAAAGGTATACAAGAGAGGTTCCAATCACATATTTTTGGGTGTGAGGGACATTAGATAAAATTTGGTGCATTATTAAAACAAGCATTGAAGAGAAAGGGGGGTTTTGACAATTAAATAAGAAAGGAGGACAAAATGTCGTGGTGATTGGAATTTCTTTAACTGCTGCAAGTGAACGAATGTTATATTTTTCATTTTTTATTTGATGTCAGAGGCGCTAAACTTATTTTAAAGCAACAACTTAATCTTATACCATTTTCTTTCTATTTATCTTCAAAGTATGTAATATATTAGGACCAGGGATGTAGCTAGCCAAATTTGAGTTCCGGGTAATTGTCTGATCTGAAGAAAGCATCTCACCCCACCCCATGGCATTTACCCCATTTTTCAGCCATTAATCTTTTTTTAAATTTATTAATTTTTCATTTTTCCCTCATTTTACATTAAGGAGTAAATTTGGGGCTAATTTTAGTTCTCTGCATGCACATTTGTGGTGGGCTGAGAGGCTGTTTTTGTTTGGAGTGCGGGACGGGAATATTGAGTGCGGGGTGTGGTCACCCAGTGCCGCCCACTGTAGCTACATCCCTGATTAGGACTTCAGTATTGTATATTCAAGGTAAACCAAATTGGGTATTAGCAGTTTCTGTGACTGTATTCCCTCTTTACACCAAGTTAGAGCGAAAAACAGTACACTCTTAAAAAGTTAGGTAAAATTTTCTGGGCAATGCATAGTTTGGTTAATGTTTTCCCAATATTTGGTAAACGAACCGAGAAACTTATTGACCAACAGTTGGTTAAATCAGTATGTGAATTTCTTTACCCAACGTGGGTCAAACGTAACGCTAATTAATCCTTTTAATTACAGCTATTTGTTTTACAATATTTTGCAAAGCGTTCAGATACACCATGGAAATTGTTTTTAATAAAACAATTAGAGAAGCGTTTGTCTAAAATGCTGTGAAATTCTGTTGGAACACCAAGGTTATACACCTTTTATCCGAATGGAGCATTCCGAATTTCTCAAAGGAAATTTGTGTCTACCACTTAATGCTGGTATTCAGATAAAATTTCAGAAGTGGTGCTATACACAATTACTGAGTTAGGTTAAATCGATAAATTAACCATAACTGGTAATATTTTGCCCAACTTCTTAGTTGGGTAATTTTCATATTACTACACGTTGGGTAAAAAATGCCCAACAGTTGGTTAAAGCAATTACCCAACCGGAGTTGGTCAATATTTGACCAACAGTTGGTTGGACACGTATGTACCCAGTGTTGATCAAAAGTTGATCAAAAGTTGGTCAAAAATTTTGCCCAACATTTTAAGAGTGTAACAAATTGAATGGTCGGATTCTTGTACACGTCCATGAGATCAATTCCCAATTTTCATGCACCAGTCAATTTGAGGGTCGTACTGGGAAGGTCAAACGAGGACCTCCCCCCTCCCCCTCTAACGGATACCACTGATTTGCAGAATACTTCAATTATTACCGAATGAATTACATTAGCACAAGTGGGTCCGGAAATTTTCATAGGAATGCTGTTCATACTGCGCATGCAATACTAATGTCGGTCATCAGTCCCACCATGACTTTGGACGTATGCCTAACTTAACACAGAAAAATTATCACCATATAGTAATGAATCTTCCCCTCGGTTGGGTTCATCTTGTATCAGATGTGAGTGAAAGCCGTGTCAAGAGTGGAGAAATTGTGTTTATGTTTTTAAAACACTTACCTTGAAAGTAAATAGCTAACTTAGAAGGTATCAGCGAGCGGAGGAATTTTGACAGGTTGAGAACTACTAACGAAAAAACTGAGTAGTTTGTTAAATATTTTTACAAAAAATGATCTGAATTCTTCCCTGAATTAGAAGTCCATATGACTGCCCTTATTCCACCCTGTACAGAAATCAAAAATTAAATGACCTTTTTGTCTCATTCAAAGTGATTTTAAACTTTTGAAATTGCCAATGGTCTTTCGTCCCAGTGCCGCGGCTGTAACTGCGCTTTCCCGTCCCTCACATGACGGCGTTATGAATCTTACACGTTGAAGAAGGGTTTAAGGTCACAACATGATTTAATATGTTAGAGGAGGGCTTATTCTTAGCATTTTGGTGAAATTTGCATTGAAATCCCATGTGTGGTTCTCAAGATATGAGCACGTAAAGTTTTCACATTTTCAACAAAAAGTGAACTTGAAGCAAGCACATATGACATCACATCCCCACATTAATTGGTAGTCTTTTGTTTTCTTTAAAATTTAGAGTCGATTTTCTCCTCAACAAACCCATATTATTAAAATGTTATTGAACAACTGGCATAAGAATTTTACAAACTATGCATCTCCCCACAGGGAAGTCCTATTCCTATTTAACATCAAGGTCAACACAACAGTTGGATAAAAGAAAGGGAAACAAAGCATTCCTTGTCAATGTGAGCAGATGAGGAAGTGATATAAGCTCTGCTGCCCTCAAACTCACTGTGGGACACAAATCTACTGACTTCATTTACTGATATCTTGAGAAATACATGTCCGATTTGAACGAAAATCGCACTACACTGCGTAGGTTTGGTTCCTCTTTCACATATAAAAGCTAAATTTTTGCTTAAATTTCCCATTTAAACAGAGCACGAATCTGCAGTATTTAACATAAATTTGGTATTATAGTTACGCGTACTTCTGCACGCACGAGAAGCCGCAGTGTTGCAGCAAACTACTAGTGGAATCAAGGGCGGATCCGGGGAGGGGGAAGGGGGAGACCGGCATACTTAATGTTCACACTTTAGGCATATGAATCAGGCCTGATCATCCTGATGAATCATGTTCTCAGGATGGTTCCCGTAAACTAGCTCTTATCATGGTGTCACTACACTGACAAACGTATTAATAACTTCCCTTAGTGTCCCCTTCCCCGGTGCAAATTCCAGTTGAACCCAGTTGACCAATTCAACTGGGTCCAACTGGTTCCAGTTGAGCCCAGTTTAACTGGGTTCAACTGGAATTTGAACCGGGGTTTGCGGTACTTAAACCAACCTAAGTCAGAAGTTGAAAATTAAAACGGACAAACCAAGCAAAGTCATGCAATTTTGTTTCCCTTTATCAATACATATCAGAATCCATGGCTTCATCGGCATTAACTGACAAACGCTACTGATGTCTTTGGATGACATAGGGGTTGTAGGATTAATTTCTAAAGATAGGTCCAAAAGTATGCCAAGTGAATCTGACCTCCATGACAGATTATTTCTACAGAAGAGGGCCATAACATCCTGGAGTTGTCGTCTAACTGTTGTAACTTTCAGTTATACAAATTTGATTTGATTCTGTAAATGACTTTCTTTCAATTCCAGTAACAGCCCTGGACTATGGTTATATTGTTATTTACTAAGGAGTTACCACCCGATCGTGCATGGATTAAAATAAACATAACTTATGCCGGAGATAATATAACATTTAAAAAGGCATTTACAAGGGGATATGTGATACCCTCTTTGAACTCTGCAACAAAGCCATTTAAGTCAGCCAATTAAACAAGAAATTTATAAGTTGAAACTTAATACTCCATATCAGTCTCAAACTAGTCATCAACGGGTGACATTGTTCGATGCTATTTTATTATTTACTTCCATCATTTATGGTGCTACATATTAATTTTAATATGGTTCAGATCGCCGTAACTGCTTTGTATGGGTCTGTCTTCAACTCAAAAAAAATTGAGGGTAGGTGTGTCCTAACTGTTCATCACCTATCCATCGCTGTTCCTGCCTACTCAGCGTCTATTTTATGACTCCTTTTATCTTTCATGCACTAAGGTGAGGAGTTAGTTAGATAGAGTTTTACGGCCCATTATTGGTTCAGTTCGAGCCGGTGTAACAAAAACAACTGTCCTCCTGTGTAAAAAGTGTCTTCTCGGCAGCTCTTCCACAAAACAAAGACCATACACTGAAGTTTTTACTGTTAAATGGCATGCATTGAAGAACCATCACGTATACAATTCGTATAATTACTGTCTTCAAAGGTAAAAAAGTAGTACTGTGATGGTTTTAACATTTTGAGGGTATTTGTCAGTGTATTACTCGTTTAACATGAAAGAATGTCAACGAAGTCAGGTTTGGCACAACACAGTTTACTGCCTTTCCTCATTGTTTAGATTACATTAAGGGTGGCGAAGAAGAAAACATTTTCGAAAATCACCAAACTTCACTTAACTTGCATGAAATAAACAACGGGATAGTCTAAAAGAATTTAGTTATCGCCTTGAAGTACATGTACTGTATCGGAATTGTATTGTTCTCTGACAGTGATGAAAGTAAAACAAAGATATCTTCTCAAAATCAACCCTGAAAAAGTAGTCTTGTGTCCCACCAGACAATATTTACAGGTTAAGCCCTGGAAACAGTGTCCAGGAAGACAGCTTTTCCCATCACACCTGGAAAAAGTGTCCCCGCAGACACATTTTACTGTAACTGCATTATGCATATTTACAAACAAATCTCCCTAATAAATGCTGTCCACTTTTGCAATGCTAAACTGAGGCATCCGTATTTCGGCCGTGTGGGAAATGCAAAATGTCGAACCGCGAACCAAAAGGGGGTGTTGAGGAAGCGAGCCAAAAGTTAAAAAGTTTTTAATTTCGATCCAAGTGGTGAACTAACTAGCGTTAAAGGATGGAAGGAAATTATTGACTCTCAGTGAAGATCAACAGACCTTCATCAAAGGGATGCACAGCGAGGGTGAGGCAGGTAGGTTCCTAGCGTGTACTGTAACGTAAGGAACTGATTGGGGTAACAGTAACAGTGAACTAGAGAAAACAGTGCATAACGTTAGTGTATTTAGCCTACCGTTAACGTAACAAGACACGAAAAAGCCTAGTGGGGCAAAGGCTAAGGCTCAATAAGATGCTCTTCAATCCAAACCCCCAAAATAAGTAATTAACCCAGTCACTTACTAACTAGGGCTACAGTACTTGAATTATAATCTACAACAGTCAAGGAAGAACCAGTTGAACATGTCAATATTACTAGCCTTAAAGTGGGCATGACACAGCCACAAAAACTTTTGTGTAAATTGCAAAATTCAATACGGTATTAGGCCTACACAAATATTATCTCACACCCCATAAGAATCCATACTGGAAAGTAGGGCCTTTCACAGAAAGATTTTTGGCGTACGGAAATGTACGCCAACAAATTTGGAGTATGGCGTGCCCGGCTGCTACAGGGAAAATTACAACAGTTGGCATACAATTGCAACAATTGGTGTGGCTAAAACTCCAACACCTCCACCTTGGCGTGATTCTTTGGCGTATGACAAATGTACTTTCCGGTGTGGATTAGAATCCTGTACAATTTGGCATAAATAATATTTGAAGGAAAGTGTTCAAAATCCAATTTCGAAAAGTGCCGCAACAGGTCACCTGACTTCTATGACGCAATTGGCGGCACAAACCCCGGCCTATTTAAGAACGTGCACCTAGATGTGGAACTAATGTAATGCTCGGTAAAGTTATCTTAGCTTAGCAACTTCATGAAAACAATTGCATCACAATACTCGTCCGGGATAATGTCTATAGACCCCTGTCTCAATAGTCCCCCGTCTCATTGGTCCCTTGGACCCTTACCCTTGTAGAGACCAAGAGAGTGGGTGGAGGAGAGACAAGCAACTTAAACAGGAGATCTGGACACGCCTGTGCTCTGTAGTAGACTGAATCTTTATTCACTTCTCTTATGAGAGAGCTATAGCTTTGTGCATAGCTAGAACAAGTGCAATAATAGAATACTTAGTGGTGCATGGCCAGCTATAGAAGTGTACAGCTGCCAGGTTAAGCTTACACAATTGTACATACAGCAATAACAAGCAGTCCAACACGGCAGTAACACACACAATACATAAACACAATACACCTATAGAATTCACACATGATGAGATCCCCTCTAATCCCCAAGGTACATACATACCCAGCTGTGTAATACTCTTATCCCTACACCTCCCCCCACTTAAGAAACTCCTCAGTACAAGGACCTCAAAACACATAACAACAACAGCTAGCGTACCAGTACCTTCACCTGATCAGCGTGGGCAATCCTTTTTTCTTTCTGTTCCATATCTTCCAACTCAAAGGTCATAGGTGAAAGTCTAGCAGTTATAATATAGGGGCCCCTCCATTTTGGAGCCAATTTGGCTGAGAACCCCTTGGCCATGTTCGACACAGGATGCGACTTGAGCAATACTTTATCTCCCTCTTTGACCTTTACCTCACTCCGTTTCCTGTCATAAGCACTCTTGTTCCTCATCATCTGTTGTTCCATCTTTGCCTTGGCCACTCCCATTCTAACATCATGATCCTCCCTCTTTGTCTTCCCTTCCTCCACCCAATCTCCCGGTCCCCTAATTCTCCTTTCCAAAAACAACTCAGCAGGAGAAAAACCTGTTGCATCATGTTGATAAGTGTTTAATGCAAACATAAATTCTGGCACATGTTGATCCCACTCTGCATGGTCACCTTTAACAAAGCAGCACAACATTGACACCAGATTCCTGTTGACCCTCTCCACCCAATTAGCCTGAGGGTGGTATGGTGTCATCAACACTCTCTTCACACCCCATAACATGCACAATCGGGCAACTTGATGGGACACCATTTGGGGTCCATTGTCAGAAACAGGGGTCCTGCAGGCCCCCCAGGTACAAAATAACTGTCTAAGAATTGCAGTGAGAACCTTACCAGTCGCTCTCTTCAAAGTAAACAAAAAACAAAATCGAGAAAAATGATCTGTAACAACCAACACATATAAAGCTCCCTCTCTACTTTCTGGAAACGGACCAAGGAGGTCCATGGCCACAACTTCCCAGGCAAAGGTACTACTAGTGGACTCCATATACCCAGCAGGTTTCTGATATATGGGTTTGCATAACTGAAACATTCTGCATTTCTTTACAAAATCCTCTACTGCACGCTTCATATTCCTCCAGTAAAACTTTTCCTTAATTTTAGACATTGTCTTCCTAATACCCATGTGAGGACACGTTGGAATGCAATGGTAATGAGCAATGAGCTGTTGTACTAGCTTCTCAGGTACCACCACTTTGTGTTCCTGTGTGCCATCATTGTACATCAATAAATCATTTTCTACAACAAATTTTTCGTGAACCCGACTGCGCTTATCAAGAACAACCTGTGTAATCAGCTGTGACAAAATTTTGTCATTTCTTTGCTCTAGAATAAACTTATTAGCATCTGATAAAATCTCAAACTCATCGTATTCCCCAGCTTCAAGCATTTGTGGTGTGTCTACTGGTGTACAATCAGCACAAAAATACTTTTGAATACGTTCAACATCTTGTTTGCTGAGACCTAGGCATACCCAATGGTACCATATATCACAGCCTTCACACTGGATCCAAAACACCCGTCTAGCAGGATCGCCTTTACATTCTGGATGGAAACATACATTCTGATCATAATCTACACTACTAACTGCAACAGCTCTGGAAAGTGCATCTGGGACAAGATTTTGATTGCCTGGTCTGTAATGAACTGTATAATCAAATTCTTGGAGCCTAAGGGCCCATCTTACCAACTTCCCTTTAAGTGCCTTGCTTTGCAACATCCAAACTAGAGCTTGGTGATCTGTATACACAGTCACATTACAGGCCTCAAGGTACGGACGCCATTTGTCAAAAGTCCACACGACAGCCAAGCACTCCAATTCTGTTGTTGAATAGTTTCTTTCTGAGGAACTTAGTGCTCGAGATGCAAATGCAATAACTTTATGTTCCCCTGAGGGTGTTTGCTGAACCAAAGCTGCCCCCAAGCCAACCCCACTAGCATCCGTATGAACCTCAAATGGCTTTTTAAAATCTGGTATACTAAGGCAAAATGCTTTCGAAATCTCTTGTTTCAGAAGGTCAAAGGACTCCTGACATTCTCTTGACCACTCCCATGGAGAATTTCTCCTTCTCAAATTATTGAGTGGTTCAACTGTAGTGGCATAATCCTTAACAAATTTTGAACACCAACCTGTGAGACCTAAAAATCTTTCAAGTGTCTTAGTGACACACGGCTCTGGGAAGTTCCTTACAGCACAACATTTGGATGGGTCTAATCTTATACCTTGACTATCTACAATGAATCCCAAAAATTTAACCTGACTGCACAATATGTGACACTTAGCAGGGTTAACTGTGAGCCCTGCATTTTTCAGACAAGTAAGCACTAATCTTAGATCTCTGAAATGACTGTGCACATTTGATGAGTGTACAACAATATCATCAATATAAGGGTAAATCCTATGTTCACCAATTTGATCATTTAGTGTATGGAACACAACATCTACCAAGTTTTGAAAATTCTAAATGGCGTTTTTCAGGCCAAAAGGGAGTCTGGTGAACTCAAAGACACCTTCTTCACACACAAAAGCAGTTTTATGCTGGTCATTTGGGTGAATAGCTGACCGCCAAAACCCTGATTTCAAATCAAATGTAGAAAAAACCTTAGAGTCATGCATGGAATGAAGTATGGAATCAATTGACGGTATGGGATAATTAGACTGTGTGGTTACAGCATTCAGAGCCCTATAATCAATTGCTAACCTGTATGTACCATCAGATTTCTTGACCATAACTACTGGGCTGGCCCATTCTGAGCTTGAAGGTACAATGATACCTGTTTCAAGCATTTCACCTATCTGTACCCTCAAGCTTTCTCGTTTACTAGGCGATAACTTGTATGGCCGTTGCTTTATAGCCCTGGCATTGCCAGTATCAATTCTGTGCTTCAACCAATCTCAAAAGCCTGGACTATCAACAAACACATCTTTATACTCCTCCACAATTCGTTCAATTTGACTTTCATAGCCCCCTATCTCTCCAAACACTACTTCCTGAGAACTTGTCTTCATCTACATTCTCAGACCTTTTGACAAGCAATTTATGATGTACCTTATTCTTGAGTTGAAGTACCTCTGCTCCTTCCTTCTCTATCCAAACCAAAGGGAATTTTACCTGGGGATCCCGGTTCTCTAACCAATAGGAGCTATCCCCAATGTCAAACACAAGAGAAAAAATACCCAATACATCTCTCCCAACCAATACCTTGCACAGTATATCTGCAACAAAGAGTTCTACCTGTTAAGTCTCTCCTGCAATGTCCAGTTCTGAAAGTACTCTTCCGGTCACAATCAACGGTGTCTTATCCATAAGCGTGAAGGTGATAGGCTCCTCAAGAGGCATAAGTTGCCCTGGTTTCACCAGTAATGAACTTATAAAGGACTTCCCAGCCCCACTGTCTGCATAGGCAAGGATGTTATCTCAATTGAGCACCGCTTCAAAATATGCACCATCCAGTCTGCAAAATTGTGGAGCTGGCTGATATTCTTTTAACTCACTAGCATCAACACTGCACAAAACCTCCTGCATTGTATCACTGGACAGCCTTACAAGATTAACACTAGGGGCTGGCATTGAACCTGGACAATTAAAACTAAAATGTCCTATTTCATTACAGGTATAGCAGCGCACATTGGCCACGTCCTGTTGCGGCCTCCGACTACCAGGCGACGCCCCTGTCTGTCTCACAGATGAACCTCTCTGAGGGGACTGCACCACACCATCTGGGGAACTGGTTTCCCTTTGCCTGTTCCTGCGGGAAACCCTTGCAACCATGACATTATCCGCGAAATCAGTCAACTCAGAATAATTGACCCACCTCTGCTCTAACAGCTTCAAACGGAGACTTTCATCTCGCAAGGATGATATCATCTGATCTGCAACCAGCTTATCAGTTATCTGAATGAATTCAGAATTAGACAACAGTTCCTCTGATGGTTCAACCCACCGCCTAAGATAGACATCTAAACGGCTTGCATACTGGCGAAATGTTTCTGATGAAAACTTAGAAGAAGAGCGAAACTTTTCCCTGTACGTATCAGGTGTGAGTCTGTATGCTGCAAGGATAGCTTTCTTTACACATTTGACACTTTCTTTCTCCCTTTCCAGCAGCAAATGAAATGCTCTTTGCGACTTTCCAGTTAAAAATGGTTCTAATAGCATGGTCCACTTCTTTGGGGGAATTTCTTGTCCAATACACAACCTCTCAAATGTTGCTAGATAACACTCTAAATCATCATCTGTACCCAGAGAGTGAAAACCTCGCACCTTATAAAACTTTGACTTACTGGCAGTCTCCTTAGAGACTTTGGAGGTAATATCACACAAATTAGGCACAGTCTGAAGGGCTTTCACTCTTTCTTCTTTAGTTTTTAATTCCCCCACATCTAGGTTGTACACATGATGAGATCCCCTCTAATCCCCAAGGTACATACATACCCAGCTGTGTAATACTCTTATCCCTACACCCTAACCCGGGGGACTAATGAGACGGGGGATAATGAGATGGGGACTAATGAGATGGGGAACCAATGGGAGGGAATAGTAAGAGGGGGACCAATGAGACAGGGGACTATACAGCGGACCCCACTCATCCAATATATAGAGGGGAAGGTGTCGACCATGGAAGGGGTTCGGAGCAAATCATTGGCCAATATGTTCATGTGCATATGCGCGCGTGTAAAAACAGTTCTGTTTTTGTGCAAGAAAGATGCAGTTCGGGCGCTATACAGAACAGCTATAAACATGTATGGACAGTCCACAACAAGCATATTCCCACTATGAGCGTGTCTCTACTGTATGAGCTTTTTGTTGAAGGTACCATTGCGAATACTAACAAGTCACTGCTAGGGTTTGGCGTTACCTTGAAAATAATGGTACCGGTATTGTAAGACATACAGATCCGGTATTGAGGCAGTACTGGTTCCCAACTTTCGGGTAGGGAAGTCGGAAGGAACCTAAGCCAAGCATGGCCCCATGTTATCCAGCACATTAATGCATCTGGTTGTTTGATTGGGTTATAACCATGCAGGAACCTCTGCCCTATATGTTTGTGTAAATATTTTAATGATCCACACATCCTAACAGTTATTTTTGTCAGCGAATATAAACGAGTACAGGTATTTTTTCAAGTACCGGTATTTTCTCAAGAACCGGTATTAGTATTAGTGTAAAAAATCAGGTAAAATATGATAAGGCCTGATGAGTACCGCAAAGGCCATAATCTGCAGGTGCAAACATGAAATTAAGCAAAATCATGACATACTGTAGCTCCCAGTCCTTCCAACCCAGAAAATTGAGTGGGTCTTATTGAATGGCAATATGAGTTAGGGCAAGAACACATTAAGTGTGATATTGCTGGCCTACATTACGTGTGCAATTGCTTGTTTAAAGGCATAATCTGAATATCCCAAACCCCTTCCTCACTATTAAACAACGAACCACTTGTCTGCACATGTAGCATTGTGAAGGCGGGGAAGAAAAGTTGATATTCTGTTGGCTTTTATAAGTCATGTGATCGGTATGCAATGCTACGATATTGTCACATATGAGAAATTTCCACTGTCAATCTTTATACCATGTCGCCATTAACATCAATTCATGTACACTTTAATATCCATACCAGGTTGGAGTTGACATAATAGGACAACTTCCAATGACTGAGAATGGCAGCAGATACATCGACCAATGCCTGTACGGCTATCACATTTTGGTCCACCTTTCAGCTCGCATTTTACCATTTTCTTGTCATGTTTGGAAGGTAATGATAAAATATTTCTTCGATGTCTGAAGTCAGCTAGGGCAGATTCAACATTTTTTGTTCTTCAATTCTGTTGATAATGTCACGAATTTATGGTAACTGATTTTCACAATAAAGAGGAAAAATGCATGAACTAAATTCATTGTGTAAAAGTATGAGGTGCCGTATCGGCCAATATTTTATAACATAAATATATTTAGGTTATGTTATAAACTCAAAATATATTGATTATAGTTCCAATATATTTAGGTTGTGATATAGAATGTCCAATATATTTAGGTTATGATATAGAATGTCCAATATATTTAGGTTATGATATAGAAATTGATATAAATGTGTTATATTATGAATCCAATATATATAGATTATATTACTACTCTATATAAATAGGTTATGAGTAAACTGTCTTAGTTTACGAGTAATCCATTATAGTTTATAAAATTGCAATATATATAGGTTATGACTGGAAATGCAGCTCGAACAAACGAATGGCGTTACGTCACGAAGATAGGCGTGATCACAAACGGATGGGCCTGACAGTATGTACGAAGGCGGGATCGGATCACGGTTGGCTTCTCGAAGCTGTCGGTATATGCATTCGACATATGCTAGCACTGCGAGTAACTTGTAAGTTTTACAAACGGTAGGTAACTTGCTACAACTAGGCTGACTAATAACTTTGGTATAATAAAATTACCGAAAATGAAATTTTAATGAAGAAGAAATCGTGGTAAGACCAGCGCGTACGTGGCCAGGAGAGTTTGGGTCGTAGACATGGTCGTAGGCCTTCGTATGCAGGGCAAATTTTCTGTCTAGCCAGTCTAAGTAGATTCTTGCGACCACCATTCAGGGAAGAGGTATATATTTGCAAAATGAAAGCCAAAATGCCCTTGAGTAACCCAGCACCACCCCTGGTTTAAATTATATCAATCGCAAAAAGCACCGGTTATGACATTCGAAAATTGCAAAATTAGTTGGAAGGGCTAAAGTAATATTTACAGTCAAAAGAATTTCGTGCAGAAGGAAGGAAAGGGCATAGTTTTTACGGGTCAAAGTACTATTTGAACTGAAAGAACAGGGCTTTGCCTTCAACAGTTGGCTCAGCGCTTTAGTTGAAAGCTGTTTCAACCAATGCGAAGTATAAAGAAAACCCTTGGCCATGGCGGAAAGGTGCGAAACCTGTGGCAGAATGTTATGGCGGAATGACACTGCATGTATTCTTTTGCAATACACAGAGTGTTTCGATTACACATTGGGGTCTTGTGCACTAACTCTGAAACAATAAACTGAGGTTGTGTCTGAATGATGAGGATGAATTTTTCACAGTTGTAAGAGGAGCTTGAGTAAGAAGGTCTGGAAAATTGGAACTGTTTGGGGGAGAGTAGATCAGGCCTTTCCGGAATTTTATGGACATATTTTAAAAAATCTGGGTTGCCACTTTTTTGTAGGCTCCCCATTCACTTTACCCTGCCGAGCGGACTCGGTTTGTTCGCTTCCCCTTCACAAACCACCGTCCGCCAAAACGAAGAGGCCTGCGTCCAATTTTAGACGCAAACTTCATTACCATAATATGACTTATTCATGTCCTGCCTAATTTTTTAAGCTATTGTTTTGAGCGAGTGTGTGTATTCTTGTTGTTGTAAACTGAAGAACTAGATTCAAACCTGATCGGATCACTACTGCATAACAACTGTCCAGTGGGTACTACCGGGAAGTGTGCTTTACGATGTCGTCCCAACTCTGTGGGTGGCATGGGCTACTGCATGATTTAAGGGGGACCAGATGTTGCCTTCTTGTGAATATTCACTATATTCATCCAGTCTCGAGGCCACATATTTCTATGAATAACCAAAGAATCTGTTTGGTGTTCACTTTGGCAGACTTGGTGGGGATATGACTGAACAATGAATATGCCCTACAGTCTGCTACGCAGTCAACATTCACTTTGGCCCGGGAAGTACTTTCATGCTTTGACGTACGGTCTGCCTCAGTTTACTTTGATGTCCACTGAAGTTTACTTCTGCTCTCCAGCAATAAATTAAGAAAATTTGTAAAGTTTCTTCCAAACCCACAAGGCTGTGCATGTTCAATCCAACCGCGTTTCGCGAGGACAGATTTTACTGTTGCTTATATGCAGACATTATTTCCCGGTAAAATTTTGTCCGGCGGACACCTTTTCCTGTGACAGGTGGACACTATTTCCTCAAAAATGTTATCCTACCGGACACATTTTTTTTTTTGGAAATCGTGTCCCACCGGACACATTTTCCAGGAGGACATCATTTCCTGTTACACCGGCCACTGCCTTTTTCCCACTTGTGGCTCAATGGCTGGTTTTCCGTACTCCATTGCTTATGCGGAGCGCACAACAGCAGTAGGTTCCCTTTTAAGAGTCTTTGGTATGACTCGACCAGGGAAACGAACCCGGCGGGTGTTTTTACCGTTAGACCAAACACGCGGTTCTACTAAGGTGAAGAGGGCGATATATCATGCTTACTGATGAGCACAATGGTTGGCATTTGCCAAAGCTTTGACATAATTTTATTTTAGAACCTTATGCAGAGATTTTCTTTCGGACGCAAAGCCAGAGTTGGTGTCTAAGAAGAGAAAACAACGACCGTGTCTTTCAGTAAGAAATTCGAAATGTTTTGTCTTTGTGGGTGTTTAAAATGATAAGTGGCTAAATCTTATCTTATCTATCTAAATACATGTTCATAAGTGGTCTTTTTTCTATGGTCTTTCATATCAGCTGTATTTGAAAGGGTTGAAACTCGGAGGGAGAAGGTACGTCTTCCCTGCCATAGATACTTTTGATTGTTTTAATATTTCGTAACCCGATAATAGAAGTAGTATTTTGTGGTTTATCGAGGAACAAAATTTTTATTATAAAGTTTACTTGTTTTTCGAAATTTTCAGCTTTGGAATGGCCACCATTAAAGTCTGGTACACCTCGAAGGAGATGCAATTCACTGCAGCTCTAAAGAAAATACTCCAAATGATTCTTCATCTGGATTTAGTCTCATCCACCCTTACCGTCAAAAAGCATGCCCATATAACCGCGTTTTGCTTCTACAGGCAAACGCCTATGTTCTTCGATCCTAGCCCTTTCCGTCGCACCACCGTGGTCGCGATTAAATAAAGAATCCGTTGACATTTAATTCTCAGTAAGGAGACTGTTACAACTTATAGCGTTCCTAAGATGCAACCTTCCATCAAAATCAAATTTCCTGGCATTCCGTCGCCCATTAAAGGCACCAAGGGAAACCAGATATATCAAAATACCATACCTTTTTGCCAAAGGCCCAATTCTCTCATCCCAAACAGTACAGGTTCTCCTCACCTTCTTACTAAAGCCCCCCCCCCCCCACCCCCGCGCAGTTGTCTGAAATTTATCCTTTAACAGACACAATCTCAGTTTATTGCTTCAGGGTAAGTATAAAAAAAGTTCAATGTGTATAATCAAAACACCCACAGCACAGTTCATACTGTGTAATTCAAGCTTTGGTACTCTGCATTGTTTGAATCAGCTGTCAATCAAAGAGCTAAACCAATTGAGAAATTTGGTAACCCCCTACAATAATTGTAGTTTAGGGTGAGAGGACTGGTCCTTTAATTTACCGGTATACATGTATATAAGGTGGTACACATTTGATTCCATGTACTTAATTGATATATTTAAAGGAAACTAGTAGGTATGACGTTAGGCTAGGTTAGATAAGATTAGATGCAGTTTATCGGCCCAGTTTCTCACGAATTGTTTCAACTCGCCCCGGTCACAGGCCTTTTTTTCTAGTTGTGGCTAACTGGCTTGATTTCCTTATACTCCACTGCTTATGTTGAGCACCAAGCGCAATGACAGCAGGTTCCATTTTTAATTTCTGTGTTATGGTCTGGCCAGGATTCTAACTCCCAACCTCCCCACTGCAAGATTTATTTCTGAACACTTGATCATGCAGTCGGTATGACGTTAGGCATTCTCAAATAAAACTGTGTAAAACAATATTTTAACCCTTGTTGTTCCTGTGGACATTAATGCTTAACGAATGCGTTATACGGATCAGGTTTTTCAGGTCCGGAAGGTACCTCATAAAACAAGCCGGGCAGGCACCCTCTCCTCCAAGATTCCATTATAATATTCTTTTGGGTAAAGTATTTAAGACTGAGAGTTTTCTTTTACACGATGACTCTAAAAAGGACAAGGGATCGCATATTTTCTATTACATCACGTTATTCGGGGCTGTCACTGTCTTTCCTTTGGGTACGGAAGGGAACATGGTCCCACCAGAAAGCCTTACTACTTAATAGGTGTAATCTCGGTAAACTTTAGTCCATATAGCGATCTGCTTTCTCTTATGAAAAGCAGATGGATCCTCCTTTTCTTCAAAAATATATTAAAGTTATATCTTTCAAATTTTCCTCAATATTACCTCCGTTTCCAAGTATGTGTGAAAACTGAAGAAAGCCTGTTGTTGCCTTTACTAGTTTGATGAAGTATCATATTTCAACAACTCAATTCTAGTTAATCTTTGCACTTTAAGGACACACGTTCTTCAATAAAACCCGACAACTGCCCCACGCTGAAACTCCTTCAATCCATAAATTATCAAATATTCTTCATTATCTTTACTCCATTTTTTTTCTGAAAGCCTTAAATCGTAGGCTTATCATAAATTGTGTAACCATAACGAAATTCAGTCACGCGAAAATGTACTTGGCTTCGCCCATTGGAAGAGCATGTTTTTCAGCGTTACCTCAACTTTTGCAATGTTCCGTTCAAAAACGCAACTTTCTTTCAAAAATTCTTACTGCAATTTTGCCAAGTTAGGCTGAGATTCCAAATATTTGCCAAAGGACGCAAAAGGCTTGATGTTACTTGTGCCCCTATAGTAACACTGTGCCTCTCCTGTCCTTACCCCACCTTGGTACCTTCTTCGGGCCCACGGACTTCGTTTGGACAGAGCATAATGTACGGTACATTGTCGCTACCGTATACGTGTGGGGAAAGACGTAGCAAGACGGCTGTCTGATATGATTTTGTGTGAAAGTTTGGACTTACTTAAGTAAATTAACAGATTTTGCAAGAAAGTCAAAATATTTTCGGAATAATGCAAGGTAAGGTCGAAATCACTCCACGTATTGTAGGAATATGATATTGTTTCCCATTAAAGTTTTGTTTAAAATATTATCGTCTTCGATAATTCATGTAATTATAGCTTCACGGCGGCCATCTTGGTGCGCCTTTTTTGCTCCGGTCGGTATGACGTTAGGCATTCTCAAATAAAACTGTGTAAAACGCTAAGGCAAACAATATTTTAACCCTTGTGGACATTCCTGTTCATGTGGACATTAATGCTTAACAAATGTGTTATACGAAGCAGGTTTTCCAGGTCCGGAAGTTACCTCATAAAACAAGCCGGGCAGGCACCCTCTCCTCCAAGATTCCATTACAATATTCTTTTTGGGTAAAGTATTCTAGACTGAGACTTTTCTTTTCTGTGATGACTCTAAAAAGAACAAGGGAACTCACATTTTCTATTACAACACGTTATTCGTGGCCTTCACTGTCTTTTCTTTGGTCCCGCTAGAAAGCCTTTATACTTAATAGGTGTAATCTCGATAAACTTTAGTCCGTATAACGATCTGCTTTCTCTTATGAAGAGCAGATGGATCCTCCTTTTCTTCAAAAATATATTAAAATTATATCTTTCAAATTTTCCTCAATATTACCTCCGTTTCCAAGTACGTGTGAAAAGAAAGCCGGTTGTTGCTTTTACTAGCTTGATGAAGTATCATATTTCAACAAATCAATTCTAGTTAATCTTTGCTCTTTAAGGACGCTCTTCTCTTCAATAAAACCCGACAACTGCCCCACGCTGAAACTCCTTCAATCCATAAATTATGAAATATTCTTCATTATCTTTACTCCATTTTTCCAATTTTTCTGAAAACCTTTAACCGTAGGCTTATCATAAATTGTGTAACCATAACGAAATTCAGTCAAGCGAAAATGTACTTGGCTTTGCCAATGGGAAGAGCATGTCTTTCAACGTTACCTCAACTTTTGCAATGTTCCGTTCAAAAACGCAACTTTCTTTTAAAAGTCTTACTACATTTTTGCCATGAGTTAGGCTGAGATTCCAAATATTTGCCAAAGGACGCAAAAGGCTTGATGTTACTTATGCCCCTATAGTAACACTGTGCCTCTCCTGCCCTTACCCCCACCTTGGTACCTTCGTCGGGCCCACGGACTTCGTTTGGACAGAGCGTACTGTACGGTACATTGTCGCTACCGTATACGTGAAAAACAAATGGCTGTCTGCTATGATTTTGTGTGAAAGTTTGGACTTGCTTAAGTAAATTAACAGATTTTGCAAGAAAGTTAAAATATTTTCGAAATAATCCAAGCCGGGTAAGGTTAAAATCACACCACGTATTGTAGGAATATGATATTTTTCCCCATTAAAGTTTAAGTTTTGTTTAAAATATTACAGAGTCCACGTCAAATCATGTAATTATAGATTCACGGCGGCCATCTTGGTGCGCCTTTTTGCCCCAGTCGGTCGGTGGCCACAATCTACAGATAGGACGCACGCGGCACATGCTCTGTCCAATCATGTATATGGGAAGTCCGTGGTAGCGCCTTTGAGTGCGATTTTCCCTTTTCTCCTCCTCTTCCCCTCTTCCCCTCCAATCCTGGTTTAACTAACAGAAATTGTGGTTAAAGTCACTAAGATTCGGGTTAGTTTAACCAGGACTTTCGTTAAAATTTACCCAGGATAGTGTTGGAGGTTAGAACATCAATCCTGGTTAAATTTAACCACGGTGTTTTTAGAGTGTAAACGAGCAATTCAGCCTGGAGCTATCCATAGATGCATTTTAATTGCTAGATTTGGTAGGTTTACAAGTAGGAAAACAGGAAATACATACAATTTATGGCAATTGTAGGGTCGAAAGTGGTAGCAACCTTGCCGTTTGTTCGTGATACGTACTACTGCAATCTTGTGGAGAATTGCTGTCGAAGAGGTCCTCACGTTCGTCTGTGTCCTGTCACCCTCCTCAAAGGTAAATCTGCCACCGCTTAAATCAGTATTGTTAGATCCTTACAAGTTTTTCAGGGGGAGGGGTTCCAAGGGAGAGAATTTTTCATTCTTTAAACATATTTCTTTTACAAGACACAACAAATAAGCCGCTTTAAAGATTAACAAATAAAATATTTTATTTAATCTCATTACATATAGCTCTGACGAAAGGTCACTTTAAGGACCCATATAGAGATAGCTGGGCTGTTAGAACTGTACAACATTCTGTTGGTTAACTTTAGGAAACAGTTTACCGTAAACTTTCGCTGAAAATAGGAAAGCTGTAAAGCAAAATTCCACGTCAGTCCAGCATATGACACTGCTCAGTTTTGTGGGGCTCTTTGTACTCATACCGCAAATACTTGGATATTATTGCAAGTTCCATGAGTCATGACTTCGGACCAAAAAAGACTTACAATCTGCATTTATCACCACAATTTTTAAACAAATGCTCTAATTCACTTACCCACTGATGCAATCTTTGTCGCATCGACCTTGCTTACATATCTTAATTCTTTTCTAGCATTGTTTTTTTTTTTTTTTTTTTTTTTTTTTTTTTTTTATTAGGTGATTTCGAGTCCTCAATCGCTTTAATTAACTAAATAGATTTTGTCATGAGGTTCGGCGAATTTTCATCTCCGCGTATTTTGTGTTGCAGTAATTACTATAATAATAACAATAATAACAATAACACGTAAAAAGGTTCTGTCCGTTGCCGCCGCTGTAGACACCGTTGGGGTTGGCATTAGAGCAAAACCGATAACGGCTCCCTTCCGGAAAATAATAGCAATAGCTATAAGAACAACTATAGTAATAACCACCGTGCCACCAGCCACTTCGGTGTCCCTCCGCACAGTCTGTGCCACTCTTCCCGTCGTTGTCCTGGTCGTACGTGCTGAACGCAATATTTTGAGTATTATAGAGGGTATATCCTGCGGAGAAATGGTGAAGGATGAACACGTCAACTTATACAAGGAGTTCTTTGGCGTCGAGGTTGAGGGAACGAATCTTGATTGGAAATTGTTGATAAATATATCCTGATACTCGGAAGTATTATAATATAGTAAAAGTGTCAAATCATTATTTCAAATTCTATGCCTTTTCTTTTTTATGTAAAAACAATTATTGCCTTTTATGCGTACTTTGATTTTTATTTCGTGAATTGTTAAGCTGTTTATCTTGGATAAAATATCTAATGCACATATATAGATCCAACGCCCGAAACATTGCCACAGACCCTCCATGGTAACCATGAGTTTGTTTATCTCTTTAAGGAAGGCAATATATCTAACAAGGCAATATCATTATCAGCCCTATCTTTCATGATCTACAGACTGTGGCGGCGCCACACTGTCATAATTGGGAGGGGGAAAACTAAGGGCAAAGGATAATGTTGGGGTCAAAAAAGTTCGAGGGCAGCGCAAAACTAATAGGCGCAAAGTGCCCTGGATATCTCCGAATGTAAAATTTACCCCCTGGATAGATACATTGTTTACTGTTTTGGTCAACCCAACTCCTAACTGACATAACCTGGGGGGGGGGGAGAAGTGGGGGGACGAAATTTTTCAGTGAATCCCCCCCCGTAGCATAGCATCTACCAACCGAAAACGTTTTCATTCATGCGCATATTTATACTACCTTTCGTGTATCCGCGAATCTGAAAGTGTTCACTTCAGCGGCAAGGGTGGAGATCGAATGTTCACTTTCTTTTCGAAAAGGACTAATTAAATGTTAATGTAGCGTGAATACATGCTCGTGTTTTGCAAGGTAAATATAGACAAGTAAACACAGAGGAAGTCATACCGCTGTTAAATTATTCACACGAATCGTAGGTAGTGAACTTTTTTGTCATTGTATCTTTCATTCCTCAAAACATTTGCCGTTTTAATTTCAATACGCCAATTCAAAGTTTTAACAATGAACGCATGTCAGGTCATAGGTTACAGGGGTATAGTAGGGTAACGCTTTTAGCATATTTAGCAACCGCAGTTTTCCCTAAAAACTGTGGCAGCCATGACAGATCTCCTTAAAGCTAATATTTCGTTATGGTACCGCAGTAATTAAGAACGTTTTACTCAGTTTTTGCTTTCGGGGAGACCTTTGACATTTGACCTGTTAGACATCATCATTGTTGTACCTCTGAAGTGGTTTGTTAGTCATTGATTGTCTCAAGCTAATTCAAATGTAATATTGACCAGAATGAAGATTAGATGTTGCTCCCTATAATCTTATAAACAATTTGTTTTCCACTCTCACATCTGCCGCGAATACTTTTATATTTGAAAATTAGATTAAATTTTAATTAATTTATGTGTTAAACATTTATTCTGTTTTCAAGAAGTTCATACTCAAAGATGACCTGTCGTTTCATGAAAATGCATCACACTCTATGCCGAATTCTGGATGACGTCACAAAATACCCTTGTTCTATATTCGATTGTGAACTGATTGGATGCACCGTCGATAATGAGAACGTTTTCGATGCGCTGTCACTGCTGTGACAATATCGACGTTGTATCGAATCGGGTCGCCAATATAAGTTACGACACGGGTAATCTGTGACGTCATCCAAAAATCCGCCATAGGTTTTATTGCATTTTCAAGAGACGAAATGTAATCTTTAAAACCATACAAATATGTACCAGCTCTCTTTTTGGATTTAAACAAAATTTAGATAGCCTGGCAAAGGAACAAGCAAAATAATGTCGAACGGAACTTAAGACTTAAATTATTTGTTTGTAATAATTTCTAACTTTTCTCGACAGGCACTTATGGTTGTCTTTAGTTAAAGGTTGTTAAGTTGATTTTGCGAAATAAAAATAATACCCATCACTCGAAGTAGGCTAAAGATTATTTTGACAGTTGAACCCAAATATGCCATATTTTCTGATAGATTGGAATAAATAAATCTAGGCTGGTGTAAAGTAAAATTGTTTTAATGAAAAATTGATTTCTTCTCCCATCGAGTCAAAATTAACGTTTTATCCCTATCAAATGCAAGTATCTCTCTTTGCCGATTTTAGCCTAGTAAAGTAAGTTCCAAAGCATCTCTTCTGGTGATGGGGACACTATACATTACTGAAGGTTGCAAACTCACACCAACTGTAATTAATTGTGCTGAGTCTTCTGCCATGATGCTTTACCTAACGGCGGACTACTTACAATGAACGAAGAAAGACAATCCTCAAAGACAGAGCTAGAAAATGCTTTCTGTGTTCCAGTCAAAGCACTGTGACCAATCGTAACAAAGTGAGGGTTCTTTGGGGTTCACTCTTGATTTATTTTTTAGACCAATTTGTTTGCTCCATGATCTTTACTCAGCGAAATGAAATGTAACTCGTAACAAAGTCAAGGTTCTCAGAGGTTCATTGTTGACTCATTTTAAAACCAATTTGTTTCCCCCATTTTTAACTCACTGAATTTAAAACGTAATTTAGACTCTGAAGTTAGAGGAAAGATGACATTCCTACTGAAAATAAATCGCTCATACATACCTCCGTTACCAGATCTACTACCAACATCAGTTACACGATATTTGTTTGACTCGTTGTCTATGCGAAACCTCGAATATTTGTGATAACGGGCAGAATACGACGACAGCACAGAGTCATAACGGTACTCATATGTACCCTGTTGTGTTAGGTAATACAACTTTTCATTCCCGAGCCAAAATTCTCGCCTTATGTTGCCAAATCCGTTTTTGTAATCTAACCAGTTTCTGTAAAAGTTAGTTTCCCCATTGATTCGGCGTTGAATTACCTGTTGCAAACGTAAGACAAACAATGCTCATGATAAAGGACAAAAACAAAACCGTTTTGTCTTGAATAACATATTGTAATGAATAGCCAAGTACTGGTTCCCCAACTGGATTGTTGAATGCCATTTCAATATGCAACTGGGATAAAGGGTGGTTTTGAGAGATCGAAATCTACAAACTCTAGTTATAAATTGATGATAGTTAGAGAGACATTTAATCGGCTCTAGAGTGTTCTAAAACACCATGACTCTCTCACCCAAATGAAGTGAATATGACATTCTGGCGTTTTAAATGCCTAATTCTCTCACCCCAAACAGTTCCAATTCTCCTAACCTACTTTCTAAAGCCCCTCCCACAAATGTCTAAAATTTATCCTCGTCCAGACACAACCAAATGAGCTTCCGTATTCTGCGTCTATTGAACTAACTGTCTATCCGCAAAGAGCTGTGCCAATTGAGAATTTCTGTAGACTACTACAAAAAATGTAGTTTGGGATGAGAGGATTAGCCCTTTACCCAATTCAACACACAATATAATATTCAGGAAACGTTTAGAAATGAAACATGAAAACGGATAGTACCCTTCAGTTTGTGCTCGACAGGACTATTGACCTTGACGCTAAAAAAAATTCCAACTTTCAGCCATTTTTGATTTAAACACTATTAACCTGCATTCTGTATCAATGAATTTTCTGTGCAGCCAAAAATAAAGGTAGTTTACTGTTGTTTTACAGGTGTTTTACGGTGGTACATAACTGATGATGGTGATACGTTTCATCACTGAATAGCAGTTTTTAACAAAGGCATGACTCGAACTCTTCCAAAAATGTTTGTTAGTTAGTTAGTTAGATGTAGTTTTACGGCCCAGTTTCCAACCTATTGGTTCAAGTCGAGCCGGCCACGGCCTTTTTACCAGTTGTGGCTCACTGGCTTGTTTTCCCTACTCCATTGCTTACGCGGAGCATCACGCACAAGAGCAGTAGGTTCCATTTTTAGTGTCATTGGCATGACTCGACCTGGGGATCGAACCCGGGTCTTCCGCGTGAGAGGCGGATGCTCTACCGTTAGACCAAACACGCGGTTTTTCAAAAGCGTTTGATCAACACAGCTACACTCCCCGACAAAAGTAAATGAAACAAGTCACCTTCCTCGCTCCCCCTTTCAATGTTGGCTACAATTTTTAACTATCAAATAGGACACAATATTGAAAGGGGAGTGGGGGTTTCAAGGGGAATTTGAACGATTGTGAGTGAATTTTGTAACCCTATAAGCAACTTTGTTTCATTTGTTTTGTCGGGGATTGTAACTTGCTTACAAAAGGGATTAACTGCTGCAAGTGTAAAGGTAAGGTCCAGCCGGATTGTGGATACAATCCACAATCCGGCTGGACCTTACCTCTTATTCAATGCTAGCTCTACGAGTGGTATTTTCAAATTGAAACAAGTACTCACTGTATTGCAAGGATACGATATAATATTGCTTTCACTTACTGTCCAACCGCCACCATCAATCGTCATGTTACAGAATACATCAAAGGGCGATCCAGTCCACCCTGCCGGCCTGATTGAATAAACTCCACTTTGTGTTTCTCCAGCATTCTGTACGTCTTTGCAATCCGTGTAGACTGGGGAGGACATGGGCCCTCGTCATCGCTTCCTAGGCCGTTATTACAGTAACACTTTCGCTCATCGTTTTTCACCGTGCAGGACGCATAACGACTACATTCGTAATTTGAACAGTTAAGTTGACCGTCATTGCATGCACACCTTCTTGAACAGTCGGAATTCACATGTGTTTCGCCGTTCTATACATTAAACAAAGAAATGTAAATGATTCATAGTTGCTTCACATTGTTGTAAACAAATGGGTTCTAAGCTGCTATCACTAGACTCTCCTTCCACAATAATTTATGGGAACGTTTGCATTCTTATTTTACAAATTTCAACTCACTTCAACTTAGCCAAAGAATTTTTTCCCGTTAAAAGCATTATTCTTATTAAAACCTGTACTAATCGTGAGTTCTTATATATGATTGTGCCAACTTAGGTTTCCTTCGCAAAATGCATTGGCATCACGTAAGTAGTTCTCATATCACATATAGACAAATCCGGACAGCAAGTGATGGTCAGATTTCAGTCGGCCATTGCAGGGGTCCGATCACCTTTTAATCTTTCAATTTCCTTGCTTCTATCATGGATGGTTGTACACTGAATAGTATATTGATTCCTTCAATTTCACTGAATATGAGAGTTTAAAATTCATGTATATAGATAATAAATGAAGACGATTTAAGGGTTATGGACCTCACTAATGGCTGTCTACAGTCACTGAACACAGGCGATGATCGGATTTGTCTATAAGCTGTTCACCATAACAAGAGCAATACGGTTCCTTGTACAACTATCGTTTACACGGGATTGTCCCTCCTGAAATAAAATTTGCCAAATCCATCCACATTTTTACCAGGAATGTAGAAAAAAAAAAAACTAATGAAAATTCTGATGACAATCCTAATATTTACTGGGGACTGAGACATATCTCATTCATTGTCTTCTTTGTATTTTCGATGGCAATTGCCATGATTGTCGTAATGCACGCTTTATTGCCAATATTAATAAGAAACGCCGCTTTTGAAATTAGTTAATATGATCATTGAATTTCTTTAGCGTTACCTAGCTTCCTTCCTTTAAAGAGGGCATGCGTCTATTTTCGCAAGAACAAAAATTATTTCCCTGTGTCTCTGTTGCTATTGCTTTTAATGTAAATAAGATTTCTGCTTAAGCAGAAATTGTAACAACTACATATAAATGTAAGATTTTAAGTAACAAAGTGATTTTACCAAATAGGCGTAATCGCTGTCAAGATACGTTAAGAACTTACTGAAATGTAGGAATCAGTTTCAGTCACATAACATCTCTTAGGTTGGCAGGTTTCCACGCATATTTCGCGGCAAGTCGTAGTTTTACCAGGATCTGTGCAGGAAGTTTCGCACGAACAACTTTCATGAACAGTTCCAATCGGACAAGCCGTGGCTACACAACCTAGTATAGAGAACAGGAAATAGTAATGAAGTTTGCAATACCATAATACGATCTCCCCACATTTCAAGAACGTAATTTAGTACTTTTTTTGATTTGTTTATTACTATATAAGGGTAAATTCTAACACACTGTTAACATTTTACTTAAAACAAGAGACATTTTTCATTTTAACGAAATGGTATGCGCTTGTCTTGTGTTATATAATGTCATTGCTTTTTATTTTAATAACATACATTTCCTTTTACGTAGAGTATTAGTTAATTAAAGTATATTAATACCTGGTTTTGTAAAAAAAAAAATCTTGGTTTTAAAAACACAGAGCAATGTAAAAGATCTGTAAATTTTCCGCTTCATGAAGAATTGATTGTTAAACTTTAAGTGAGAGAGCTGACTTATATTCTGTCCATTAGCAACGATTGTTTCATTATCACTTAAAGTTTTTTGTTTTTATTTTTTCAGGAACCAAATTGCAAACTTGTTTAATTTCTTTAAGATTTTACAACAGATATATATTGTGGTATCTTTTAGTAATATTTATCTCGCAAACAATGGTTACATTGTTTAAGAATATTTTGATGTCTCAACTCTAGCCTAATTCCCTTTTCATAGTAAGTACAGGAGTGAAAAGAAATGCTCGTCTCATTAAAAATTGTTTCTCTGACTTTGGGAATAAAAGTTCTGTAAATTTTAATCAAACCTATATGCATATTTTACACAATAACTTGTACAATAAGCCACTTGTACAAGAATTTTGGTTTTCAGTAACAAGTTGAAAATTTCTATAAATTAGCAGATTTGTTGCAGCTGTGTATTTTGAATTAATCTTTTAACTTTGGTATGTTAGAGGACTTTCTTCGGTATGAGTGAATACCACAATAGTCATTAAGTAGTTTTTCCTGCGGTCAAAGTAAACAAATGGAAAATTTCACACGAAAAGTAGCATACTCACTGGAATTACCGCTAGCTTTGACAAGTGCATACTGACTCAAGTCATCGCTGACTCGAAACGAGTTGTATTTGATGTACAAATGTGATCCATTGGACAGCTTCATATCAATACGAAGCTCGTACACAGCTTGATTCGTTAAATAGGATAGCTTTTCGTTACCGATATAAAATTCGCTGGACAAGAATCCGAACCCTTTACCATAATCATCCCAGCCCCTTCTGAAAGTCACCGATCCGTCAAACTGACGTTGAATAACCTGTGAAAGATCAATACTTTTTATAAAAAATTCTCGATTTATATAGTGCACATATGCATTAAGTGTAAGGCGCTCTACATAAATCATCCACAAACTTTTCATTCCATAACTCCTTATGCTTGCAATTTTGATCTTTTGATAAAGAAAGTCCAGTTAGTTTTCATTCACAATAATAGATAAACGTCCATTGTTTAGGTAATATCACTCACTTCAATTTTTTTATCAAAAAGTCTGGGACAGAATTTTGGTGCGAATTGTTTTTGGCAATGGTATTTTACTTTTGTAAAAACGACGCGTACCAAAATTCTGACCCACAATATACTGTTTGATTGCTATTTGGAAAAGTTACGTACATCAAGTCAGTAAAGTACAGTTGACTCCAAGTCAGAGGGAATCAAAAAAATTCTTAGGATATTGATTTGAAAAATCAAGTAAAAAAACTTAATTAGAAGATCCTTACCTTTTATATTTGGACTTTCTGTATTGAATTTTGAATAACTATGCACACATTTCAAGTCTATACAAAAGTGTATATCTTTCAAACTTCTTTGCAATATAATAAGTTTTGTTCCTTCTATGTGTTGTAAACATGTCGTAGAAACAACGGGTATCGATTTGATTAGTTAGTTAGTAAAAGGGAAATATTGCGTTTAAAATGCTCCAACATGGCATTAAAAGTAAATAGCTGTAGTCATGTTAAGATCGTTCAGTCTCAACAATAAACCCCAGCAATAGCTTCATCTCCTCAAAATATTATTCACAAGAGAGTTATGGAAGTTGCATCTTTTGAAATGGTGAAAGGTTTTGGTAAAACTATTATTCTCGAGCAACAAACAACTGAATTTCTCACTAAGGGAAACTTATTTCTTGAAAAGAAGGCTACCATAATGCCTTATTTGTAATTACATCTAACTCTTTGCCAATAAATATTGGTTTTAAAAGGATGAAATTTCCTTGGCAAACAAACGCAATATTTCCCTTTAAATGGGATTTAACGACACATCGATACGAATGTGTTATAAAGTGTCGGTCAACTCGATAAAAAGTTTTCAAAGTTTAAATTTATTTTCCAGTATGGTTAAGTTCCAATGTGGTTTCGCTTTTGTCGCCTCTTACGACAGGCGAGAAATACAGTGGGATATCGGGACAAATATCGGGACAAATATGGAGGGGCTTGCTCGGTTTTGTTTCAATGAGTAACAAAGTTCATTTATGACAAAACTGATGTGTTACTATGTTATACTCACCGTCCAGCCACCTGATCCTTGATTTTCACATTGCACTTCAAACGGATGTGGATATCCATCTGGCTTGATGGTGTAAATACCGCTAGAATTACCAGATGAACATTGTGCAAAAACCTCCTTACAGTCCCTTGGGTACTCCGGTTGTTGATAAAAGAAATATGAACCTTCGAAAATGTTGAGAAAAAGTAACTTACAAATATTTAATTGAACTGGGAAAAGTATTTTAAGCAACACGTTCCAGCGAGGAGCAAAAGATTACCACTTAAGATAGCTAAGAGAAGACGATCTCGACAGAAGAATAATTTGCTGTTGCTCTCTCAAATAATTTCATTATTTAATGTAGCCCACAGGACAGAAGAAATGAGTAACAGTCAAGCAAGTATCAAAAAATATCGTTTGATTATTGTAAAGTCTCCAATTTTATCGTTTTTCATAACCTGTACATTTGTACCTAACAAACGTAAGCGATAAATCCACGTTTCAGCTATAACTGAAATTTAGAACTTTAGGCAATATTTTCCTAGATATATTCAGCCTTTAAGTTTCCCAAATCAGACCGATAAGCAGTTGTTCTAAACTTATGTTACTAAAGCCACTAGTTTATTTTGCCGACAAGGGACTCAAGCAGCTCCTCTAAAAAAGTTGATTATCATCAACATGGAGTGTAGATTACAAAACAAATACAACAAATCTTTCCCTGAAATTAATACTGACAAAATGAATGAAAATACTCTTGGCCCTAAATGTTACATTTAGTGATATTGATGACAGCGTTTAATGAGATGTAACATAAGTAGAATTAGTAAAGTTACTCCATAATGTCAAAATCTGGTAAAGGATACATTTTAAAGTAACTTAAAGTGAAAATCCAGCACGCATCAACAGGCCCGTAGCCAGGACTTGTGTCATATACAGGGGGCACATAGGGTACAGAATTAGGATTTGTTCGTAGTGAGTAAGTGAGACCAAGTGATAACTAGCTTGCAGGAATAGGAATCACAGAGGATGGTATCTCAAGCCTAACAGCAGAAACGTATATGAAAACTACTTTACGGTGAAAGGTCGCTCCAGTCATTTTGAATTTTTCCACACCTTTGGCTAAAACAGTTCTCTACAATTTTTTTTGCTAATAATGCTTAAGGTAAATTTAATTGTAAGAAATTCATGCGAGAAGTGTCAACATTTAATTCACAGGAAATTTATTCGTAATGGTGAAAATACCCGCAAACTCAGGAAGGGGTGGTGAATGTATATTGTGGAACAAAACAATTAGGTCCCGCTAGTGTCCGGCAACCAGAAGCTTCGCCAGGGGCGAAGGTCTGCCGAAAGGATCATGAAAAAAAGTTAAGATAAGCGCTAGAGAAATTTTGGGTTTTGTAAAGAAAAGATGAAAATATTTGGTTCCTCAATATTTAGGAAAGTTGGAAAATTTTGGTTTCTGTGGAAGACCATTCTCCTCCTCAACCCAAACAACTTCAATTTTCCCAAAATAATTCCTATGTGGATCCTCCTAAAACTATATTATATTGTTTTTATCACAGGGATAGCATACATATAGAAAACACCTTGTGTGCATTTTATAGTTTAAAGTACTCCTAATGACTTTAAGGTCAATCAAAGAAAATTCAGCAAATGAAAAATTTTGCTATATATCAACCAAAGTTAACTCAGGGTGACGAGTGTGACATTTTTAACTCTTTTTAGAGCAAAACCGAGAGACTTGGCGTTAGGTCGCGAGGGGATCAACCCTTCCTACCACACTGGACGCAGCATTGAAACGCTTAAAGTAGAGTTTTTATTTGATCATTTATTTATTTTTTATTTATTTATTTTTTTACAAAATAAGGTGTTGCATCCAAAAATAGAATCCTCCAAACATTAAAAAGACAGAACAGAATTACATGTTATCGATTCAGTGTTATGGTTCTTAAGAATCAGTGAAACACAGAAGAATCTAGTCTTTCACTTTTATACTAACTATGAATCGGGTGTTTCACAGTTTCACAGTTTAAACAAAAAATGACTGAATATGATAGCGCGCTTAGCGCGAATAATTTTTTCCACCGTTATATGTATTAAAATGTTAAGGTCTATCGATTTTCCGTATGGAGAAGCACAGCGAACAAGGAAGGGGTACACGGCCCTCCGTGTCCCCGCCTAGCCACGGCCTTGCACACGCAAAACGTGCTTGCCATTTTGGAGGTTTCAAACAAAACAACGCCATGTGTAATCATTGAATCTTCTTCCGCTATATGTCAAAGATATTATTAAAGTTTTAGGGAAAAGATTCCTATACAGGACTTTGAGTTTACTTGTTCTTAAAGGCATAATCCTCTCACAGAAATGGCTAAAACTCATCCTCATCCTGACACAATCTCAGTTTATTGTTTCTTGGTGAGTGTACACAACCCCAATGTGTAATCAAGACACTATCAGTGCAGTATATTGTATGTAATATGAACTAGAGTACTCTGCATTTTTTGAACATAGACCGCTGTCAATCAAAGAGCTGTGCCAATTGTGGACTACTATACAAAAATTATAGTTTAAGGTAAAAAGATTAGTCCTTTAAGAATAAGACACTCTTCTTTCGTTTTGTTTCCATGTGGTTACTTTACTTTCTTTGTCGGCAATATTGACATTAAAGGAACAACCATTTACTACTATCAACTAAGTAACTTTCCTTAATACCTAAATGTTTATGAATTGTATGTTAAAATTTCAACGAAGTGACAACTATAACGCCAATAATGCCTCTCTCCGTTGTTACTCCTACTTTATATGTGTATCAAGGGGAAGTCAGAAAGTTGTTAAAATTGTAACAAGAGGCGTCAGTCTGCTCAATACCAGATTTTGTTCCTGTAACATATCTTGTTATTTCTTCCAACCCTTAACTTCCTTTTACATGGATTTTTTTGAATGAACAATATTGACGACGTTTCTCTTGCCTACAAAGTTTTAAACTTGTTTTGTTTTCTTTTGTACTATTCTTTTGAAACGAATTAAACATAGTTTTGGGCGTGTTGACTATTAGAGTAGATATTATAACTTGTTCTAGGCGGTGAAGGGAACTTTGGAAACACGAAATTTGATGATTACTCTGGTCAATTGCCGAAAAGTTTAAAGGCCAGATTTCTTTAGAATGTTACTGTCAAATCAATGGTTATTTCGATTGGATGTTTCTTTAAAGTAAGTTAAACTTGGTATTAGATTAAGTCAATTTTTCTTATCTTCCCATGAACTGGCATTGCAGCGTCCAAAATTTCCAAAATGTGGAAAATATTAAGACGCTTTATTCAAATAGACTCTTTCATTTTTATGGGGTTTTTTTTAATTGCCGTCAACGTTTGCTTAGGACTAGTTTTGAAATAGAATAGATTGTCCAATCATGACTTTGAGATTAGTGAATATTAAGATAATTTAAATTTGAATAAAACAGACACGAGGCATGTATAACCTATAAAAATCCTATTTTAGTCTGTCCTACTTCTTGTTTCGATCTACATTATTCTTCAATAAAGTATGTTTTTATTTGCAGCACAGAAGAGGATAATGTTTGTTACAGTCATGCGCGACAAATTGTTAGAATTTAACTGTGGACACTTTTCCTGGGCGTGTCGTCAAGACCAGGATAATCGGCAAACATTAGATTTCTACTTTTGTCGTTCTATTTTCAGGTGGAAAATTCTTCTAGTAAATATGAAAGACAAAATAAAAGAAACCTTACCCTCAAAAGCTGGGACTGCCGTGATGTAAAAATTTAGAGAAAGAAACAAGTGAAAACAATTTGATAATCGAAAGAAGTTCATGTTGACAGTGAAACATAACTTTCAATAATGAGTGCCATGTTTGGTGTGTCACGTTTGGTGTTGGACAGCGAGGTGGTGGAAAGTAATTGTACGGAAGATTTGAAGCACAGTCAACCAACTACTAGTAAAGATAAAACTTGTCATAAATGCCCATTTGTGGGCTTTTAAAGATATGAATATGCAGTATACCTAAGAGGGCATGAATAGGTTCCCATAAAGGGATCTTTACACCTGCTTAAAAGCTAATTAATAGCGACAAACAAAACGACGAACGAGAAGTTTTTGTTGTACGGAAGTTGGATTTATGCTTGCAACCTGACAAGCTTTGATGGTCGCTTCATTGTACAAGTTATTTAATTTTGCTATTGATTGGAATGAATGCATTTAATTACAACAAAGTCTTATTTTTCACTTACTGTTGTCTCCTAAAGTTGTATTAAACAGCAAACAGTAAAGACTACCGATGATGTCCATGCACGCACTGCTTTTACAAAGAACGCGTAACAAACATTTTTTCTTTTTTCTTCAGTCTTTTTTTGCTTCAAATGTTATCATGGAGAGGACTCTGCATTAGACCATTTATCTTCAATTAATATTTGCCTTCATCGGATAAGCTAACATAATATCTCTTTGTCTGTTTGATGGGCCGAATTTTCGGCCTTCGTAAAGGCTAATACTATTACATTATGGTCGGGTACTCGGTGGGTTAGTTAGTTAGATCTAGTTGTACGGCCCAGTTTCCAACCTATTGGTCGGTGGGTTTGTGGACAACAATAACGTTGCAATCTGTGTAAACACTCGATATAAGTAAACGATTCCAGTCCTCATAGGCTAGACTTTCGGGTTTTAATTTAACTGGAAGAAATAGTTAATGTTTTTGAGCCTTTTCTTGCTAAATTATGCATGTTTCATGAAATAAACTTAGTAACAATTACCTGTTGTGATGAAACATCGCAAGATCGCAGAAGTCCCTTTTTAAAAATATGTATGATCTGCTTACGGATCACCTTACTTTAATAATGGTTTTTCCTCTTTGTCTTTTTTAAATTTAACAATGTGTCTTCTTAATAGAATACTCTAAATTCAAACAATACTTTGATAACGTCGAACAAGCTTGTTAAAGTTAACGTCTTTAGTTACATTTACGATCCTTTGTCGATTGGGGGACTACGTTTTATATACTTCCCGTGTAATTGATTGTCAAAACTTGGCACCAATGACAACTTTAAAACTGAAATGTTGAGACGTTTATTTAATTGAAATGAAAAAAAAAATAATAATTCAAGTATAAGCAAAAGGAAAGAAGACAGTGGAATGCGATACCAAGAGCTTCTTCCATTGTGAACCGGATTTACAATAAAAAGTTACACTGTAAAAAATTGCGAAAGATTTACAGAACAACAACAAAAAATAAATAAGGATTACAGAAAAGTTCTGGAAACTTATTACCAGAACTTTTCTTTAATCTTTATGTTTCTATTTATTTTTTATTCTGTAAATTTACAGCTAGTTTTGACCATTTTCTGGATTAGATGAAAGAGAAACCTATGCAGTCGTGCTGACGTGTGTGTGTGTGTGTGTGTTGGTATGCACGTTTGTGACACTTGGCTCGTTAACACGATATCTCAAGAAGTGAAACTCTGACAGTTGTCAAAATTGGTATATAGATGCCCCATATTAAAAGAAAGAACCCTGTTGTTTACAGTGGAGGTCAAAGGTCATCTGGGGTCACCAGGGGTCAAGGTCTGAAAATCTTGCAAATGCAATATCTCAAGTTAGGAAACTTGGATAAACTTCATGTCTGGTATGTATATGCGTTTTGGTCAGAAGATGGTCCAAATTGGTTTTGGTGGAGATCAAAGGTCATCTGGGGTCACCAGGGGTCAAAGTCTGAAAATCTCATTAACACACTATCTCAAGGTAGGAAATTTGGATATAGTTCATATTTGGTATGTGGATGTCTTGAGGTCAGAAGATGGTCCCTATTTTTTGGTGAAGGTCAAAGGTCATCTGGGGTCACCAGGGGTCTGAACATCTTGTTAATGCGCTATATCAAGCCAGTCTGTATGTCTGAGATCTATCTATCTATGGCTTTCATCCTCATGTGGGGTCACTGGAGATCACAATGTGAATCAAAACCGTGTTAGGTGTTAAACACATCCCAATGTTGGAAACTTAAATATATTGCACATGCGGTATGTGGATGTACATTATGGTGAGAAGATGGTCCCTATTCCTGATGGTTGATTTCAAATTGAAGTCATCTGGGATAAGAAACTTATTTTTAAACATGATATTATTCTGTAACATTTGAGTGAGAAGATATGGTACATGATGCCATTATTTGAAATGGAACATTTATGTATCATAGAAACCTCAATGAATTTTTGCATTCTGGTTACAGGGTAGTGTTTTACCATAAACGACCTGTTTTTCGAATTGAATATAAGTTACATTGATATTTAAAGGGATTTGACAACATTGCCGAAACCTGAGATGTCGTGATTGTTTTAATAAAAATCAGTAACACATGAATTGGGGCATTGCTATTCCGAAATTATAGACTCGCCTTCTTCAAACAGATGAGGACATATTAATGGAAAAAATTGTGCACGTTTATTGAAAATACAAAACATGGAAAGCAAAGTTTGAATTGATGAATAAAAATTAAGAACCGCAGTACTTTTCAGAATTCAAATGATCCCATGATGGGTGATTAATTTTTTTGATTACATTCATGTTCTCGGCAGCGTAACTTAGAAATGGGGGCGGTAAGAGAGTTTCAAAGGCTATTTACATCAGGAATGCTTTAAACCAAAAATAAGGGAGTGTAAGAGATGGTGATGCACTTTAGACAAAATGAGGAAAAATTAAATTCATAAATTTTGTATTTATAGCATAAAGGGATAGTGGTTTTGTAAATCCTTGTCACATTGTCAAGCAGAAGAAGCATTTTCCGTGTCAAAAGGTATACTCTCTCGTTGTCTATAGACGCTATTGGAGACAAATACAAAGTCACTAATTGTATGTACCATTATAATGTTTGAATTTGAACAAGAAAAATTCATGTTTCGATAAAAATGATAGTTACAGTCTACTGCTTCGTCGTCAAGACACCATGAGTAAGCATTACGCGTCTAAGATGTCGGATGCAACTTCCGTATACAGAAAATACGTAAAAAAAGTACGCCACTTGTTAATTACGTTTACTATTTCTGGTGTTATAGAAACAAAGAAAGGTATACCGTTTGTAAAAGAGAGTAGTCCCTCTTTCTGTGATGAATGGTATTTTGCATGAGAAGAAAGATGCTCGATTTGCAGTTTACTCATTTAACATGCAGACTTTTGGAAAGAGGTGACATCTTTAAAAGGATGGCCCATGAACATTTGTACTCCTGTTTGCTAGGTACCGTTGTTACAAAGGATGTTTCCTCGGGGACATTAGACTGAGTAAAGGTATATTAAACAGATGCTACAAGATTGTAGATTCTAAGTCGTCTGCATATCACAGAACCTTTTTGCTCTATTTGCCTTTTGCAATTTGTGAAAGCAATGTGATATGGGTTCTGATTTGTAATCAAATTGATATGAGCATGCATTATCAATAAGTTCTGATCAGCTATTGTCATCCTGAAAAACAAACGTGTTCTGGTCTGACATGTTATCATTTTGTTGGTCCTTATTTCCTAAACGCATTCGAGGAGTCGATCCCTCCACTTCAAAACGATAATCAAGCTCTTGATATACCTGGCAATTACCCAGTAACAAAATAACGTGCTCGTCTCGTTACAGTCATGGCACAGTATGCCTTTAAAATAGATATCAGGTTATCTCTTATAATTATTCACTGTGTACCCACAAAAGGAAATGCCTTGTTACAACTGACAACGCATAACACTGTTCTTTTATATGAATTGTGCAATGGCATTTTAGTTGGGTGTTTATATTACATGATTTTATGTATTCTATTATGTTTGCTCTTTCAAATATGTTGTGTCAGTCTCTTTGTTCACAAACCTTGCTAAGTTTCCTGTTGACAACTCGGTTTCACTTGTCTTTTGTTGTCATAGTTCAAACACATGCAGTCTAGATTAATTAGATAACTTATCAATTTAGTTAAACTGAGACAAACATAATACAATAATATATTGTCGAAGTTACCAGTGAAACAAATTTAGTACGTCACACTCTAAAATGAAAAAGGTGAGCTTCGTCACTCTCTAATGGATGGAAATGTGTAAATGCATTCTGTTAAAACGCTAATTCACTCCAAGAGAACCGCTTATTGTTTTTAGACTGCATGTCGTTAATTAAGTAATTTGCGATGTGATAAGAACTGGAGCTACTCCTTTCATTTATCAATTCGAAAGTGTGAAAGAATTTTGTTGGGAGATCTCATTTAAAAAGGGTGGAGGCTCGCAATTCCCTGAAATACTGCTTCAAAAGTGCAACAAATGCATGAAGACGGAGTCTTGAAAGAATTTTTCCGGTTAATTGAAGAAGTAGCATACGTTGTACATGTTTAAGGATATGTTGTCTGATGTAATCTATATTTCAAACCGTAAGGGTGTGTAAATAACAAAAATTGGAACACAATTTCATTCATTTTGATGGCAAAGATTGTGCGTTTCCTTGTCGACAATCTGACAATACTACGATAAAATTGGGCAAATCAATTCAGCTATCAGATAGAAATGAATATTTATTGACTTTAAAGAGCCCATGAAATGACTCAATGACAACGATTTGGAGTCATTCTCTGACACTTTCTATCACCAAAGAAGCATTTATTTTAAAAAATTCTGCCCCACAAAAGAGAAATGCTCAAGTGAAATGGTACCCCTTTCAGCACACCAGCTGAAAAATGTAAAAGATGTAAAAGTGCATTGAACCAAAAATGACATCATCACAGGAACCCAACTCCACAGTGTGTGTATTATAATGCTATGTTTAAGTAACATTTTGCTCACACATTGCGTAGCGTGAGACCGGTACTGGTCAAATCATTTCTGAATTATATATCTGAAGAATGTCCCAGTATAAAGCCAAATACATCAATCAAAATTTGAAATTCTCACTCCCAATTCCTCAAAAGAGGAATTTTATCATTATTGACTAAAGCTGTCCCATTCGATGTTAGGCCTATCAGTTTGAATGTTTGGTTCCAGCAATCTAGTCGATCTATTACTAGACAGCAATTCTTCCAACAAGAAAAAGAAAATATTTCAACTCACATTCATTCAGATTGTTGAATAAGAAGACTGATATCTCACCCGGATTCCTTTGAAAGACATACCTTCCAAGTAAAATTTGTCACAAACATTAATGTAGAAATCAACCAATGGATCTTGTACTACTGTAGCATAGACTTCAAAATGCATGAAGTTGAGATAGTAACTTCCTGTCAACTTTTGATAAAAATATGGAATACTTCCTTAAATAACCAAAATATCAGCTAGTCTCCTTTCCCACTATATTTACTGCTCCTTTTCTTTGAACCAAGCCAAATTGCAGCATTAGCACATGCATCCAAAACAACACAGAACCTGTTGGAAGTATTTAAGCCACTGTGCAGAATGGTATACAGTATTGCGTATGGGCCTGTGAAATGAGAGAATCACTGCTTCCTCCCCAATAAAAATAATAGTTACATAACACTGGAAGACAAATGGATGCAGTTACATCCCCCAGGAGCCTGGGGTATTTTTCTGTGTGTATAACCTCTTACCACGGAACTTCCAAACACTTGTACAGTACCATGTATTACACTGTTAGAAATTTCTCTGTAAAATTTACAAAATTTTTATGGCAAATTTTTTTCCAACCAAATAATGTTTTTTTTACAGCCAGACTGTAATCATGAAAAAAACATTAAGTGTTCGTTTTTTCTTTACAGTTTTTGCATGTAAATAATTAGTTTACAAATGTCTACTGTAAAATCGAATTACAGAATTGTTCTGTTTTTTTTTTTTTACCTTAATTTTATGTGAATTTACAGCCTACTGTTTTCATTCTCGGCGTTTTAATATTTATTATAATATCGCTTTTTTCCTTTCATATGTTATTACGTAACATACACTTCACCATTACGTAGATCAGGTATTTGCTTATCAACGTAATGTGTCGTTACGAAGTTATTTTCAATCAAAACACAATGAGGATACTTTGTTATCACATTGTTGTCCAGTAGACTGCTATCTCTAGGAACTTTGTAATTGGAAAGTCACATTTTTGGTACAATATAATAATTGTTTTTAAAATAAATATGACAAAGAATGCAAATACATTGGTTGCAAACATTTCCAGACAAGGTAAACAATAAGTTTATCACTTCCTGATTAAAAAAAGCCAAAAAAGATATTATTCAAAGCAACAGCAATCCTTTTGTTAGGAAAATGCCTACAAAATAAGCTCCACCCATTTATGCAAAATGAGATTTACGTCATAAAGCGGTAAATTTACAGACTCTTTCAAGTAAATTTGTGAAACGTTTTTAATTCGATCAAGTGCATGAGCGCCTGTGGCGATGAGTTGACATCAGTATACCAATTGTCAGCATAATAAATGTAAGTTAATTTTCAAATAGGGATATAAATTTGCCAAAAATGTTTTCTTTTTTAACTGAAACTTCGCAGAACGATGCATGTTATATATTGAAAATTTTCTGGCTATTTCTTATTTGTTTGTTTGTTTGGGCTTATTTTTGTTTCTTTTTCAGCGTAAAAACAAATGAATGTTTGTTAAATGACAGTATATTTATGTAAAATCAGAAAAATACAAAATACTGTTAAAATTTCTGTACATTTACAGAAAAAGTTTTACAAAGCAGTAAAATTTGGTTAAAAAAGCAGACAGAAATGGTTTTTCAAATAAACAGAAAATACATGTTAAACAACCTTTTTTTATTGTAGAAATACAAAGTGTCTGTAAAGATACAGAAAATCTCTATTAAAAGTAAAATACAAAAAGTTTAAGTTAAAAAAAGTCTGTAAATTTACAGAAATTTTTAACAGTGTATATACCAAACAATTTTCCCTGCTAGTTGGCTCAAGGAATATTGAAAAGTCACAAAACTCCATCTGTTGAACAGGGGCATTCCTAGGTGTTAAAACCCCCCTTTTCACTGGTTTTGAGAAGCAAACATAGGTTTAGGCTTTGTAATGATAATTTGTTGATTATATCAATCATTTTAGGCCATCTATACATGCAAGATTGTGTAACATCAACAGAGCAGGGTATACTGCAGGTGCACTATAGTACACACACTGTGTAGATGGGTTCCTGTGATGATGTCATTCTTGGTGCAATGCACTTTTACATTTTTCAGCTGTTGTGATGTAAGGGATACCATTTCACTTGAGCATTTCTCTTTTGTGGGGTGGGATTTTTTTTTTAAAATAAATGCTATTTTTGTTGATAGATAGTAGTGTCCGAGATGACCCCAAATCATTGTTACTAAGTCATTTCATGGGCTCTTTAAAGACACAGTATCGTGGCGCGAAACGGGGGCGATATTTGGACAGCCTTCAAAAAATTTGTTATCCCACCCAAAATCCCGGATGTAGCCCATAGACACCGTATGATAACAGTTCATACGATTGGGTGGGATAGCGTACTGCTGCATATGCTTGCTTGTGTGAGCGTTAACAGGCGTAGTATCTGTGTTAATTTGTATGTAGCAGGGAGTTGTTTTCCTGATACAAGTGAGTACCTTGCTCAGTGACAACAGAGAGACCCTTGGGAATTTTCCCAATATCTTGGGAATTTTGAATCATCTCGATCATTCTTTTCCTTCCCACTTTGAAAAAAGAAATATTGTGTGATTTTTTCTTTTTTCTACTTTTTTAAGTCACTTATTAATTAGTTATGAAATATGTGAATAAGTTCTAATAAGAATGCCAAGGTGGCTAAGTGTATTAAATTTCCGGCTTAATTGTTTTGTGTTTTAAACATCAGTTTGACTTCGATGCTCTTATAGGCTATTACTACTGTTGTTCAACGTTGAGAGGCTATACGTTGTTATTCGAGAAGTGATCTTGGGAATTTCTAAAAAGACGAACTGGCCTAAGAAACCTGCATTGAACTTGACAGATTGGTCGAAGCGAAGGGGCTAGTCTTAGTCTTACGACAGCAAAATGTCTTCCTGTTCAAAACTTCAGAAAGAAAAATCGAAGGACAGCGGTTGCACACGTTGTCACGAGAAGGAGAAACCAAACGAGGAAAATACAGTAGCAAACGAAAGTCGGAGTTCCCATTCTCACGCGGAATATGCCCTACCTAACGTTAGATTGCCGCAGAAAAAGCAGGTTGATTGATTGGGGAATGGCTCTTGTTTATAACGGCGATTTTGCGAAACATCATCTCACAGGTCATGCTCAAAGGTAAGTGAAATGTGTTTGTTCAGTTACTGATAGTAAAAAGTAAACAGGATTCCCGTCTCGTTAGAGATCCACATACCCATCCCACACGCGTGTTTAGCATAGCCTATGTACAGTACAGAGTATGCATAGGCCTAACGTTAGGACAATTTTATTAGTAGCTATATGCCTAGTAAAACTTTTGACGAGCTAGCACAGGTTACAGCAGAAGTGATCAGCACTACATTTACCACTTCATCAAAATCGTAACCCCAGAATAAGCCGCACTACTCTTGAAAAATCTGACTAGCCTTTGTCCTCGGTTTGCTCATATACATGCCCCATCTAGTTTACACTTATGATCTCTCAGAGGGTCTGGCGCGGAGTTTGCACTTTCCCCAATATTGCCTTCTCAAAACTTTCTTATCAAGCATAGACCTACATGCTATCACTTAGATAATCCTAGCTATAGCTGTTTCATTAGCCTACAGTCCACTTGACAATGAGTAAGTGCTCAGCTTTGCTGGATCAGTAATTTGCCAAAGATTTGACTTGATGAGAAAAAAACAGTCTGTAAGCCTGAGCATGTTGGATTTATGATATAAATGAAGATTATCTGGTGCAATATCAGGTGAGCAGGATCAAGACACCATTATCCAGTAATTGATTTCTGTAACTTTGCTTATGCTTGAGTGACCTCCAGCTGCATATAGTAATTGATACTAGTTATATGAATTGCAAAAAAGGAAATGAAGGCTTTGATAAGCAGCATTCATTCCAGGGGGGCAGTTGACCCTAGTTGCCCCCACCCCCCCTGGATCCGCCCTTGATGAACATAATTAGCCTTCTGTTTTGTAAATGTGTGAAAAATATTTTGGACAACCAAATTTCCTTCTGGACAACTAAAATGAGTGAAATGGTTGTCCCAAGACAACACTAAATATTTTAAAAATGGAGGCCCTGGCTATGAAGGGTACTGTAAGGTAGGCTAAGCATAGTATAGCTGCTGTACCTGTACATACAGTATAAAAAGTTGTCTTCCCCAAGATCTAGGGAGATCTTGGCATATAAATGCTATTTCTGGGTTAGGTTTCAACCAAGTAGTTCAAGTCAAGCTAGTCTTGACCTTTTTTTCTGTTTTGGTTCACAGGCTTGTTTTCCCTACTACATTGCTTTTGCAAGGTCAATGGCAGCTGTAGGTTCCATTTTTAAAGTCTTCAGTGAGACTGGGCCGGGAATGTTGAGTGTACATGAAATGCCAAATGCAGCAAAAATTAATGCCTGAGCAAAATTTATGTCCTCGATTATTGATAGTGGCATTATTTGACTTTTTCATCGGGAGAGTGAAAGTGCTTAAGTGGTGGGGCAAACGAAAATGCTCCTACTGTCGCCTATGGAGTGCCACTATTGACCAGCACATTGAGTACAGGGAACACTTTGCCTGAAATGTGTTTCAGATTGCATAAAATGGTACTTCCCAGCTGTTGTTTTTACTTCTAAAAAGTGCTGCTTTCAAGATGTTTGTGAAGCTCTTGCACATTTTGCCCAATATACTTTTTACATGAGGGGGGTATACAAGAGCCACTGCTGATGCCACTGGTAATCGGTAGGTTGATTTAAAATTCCTTTAGACAGAATAGATTGCAATCCCCCCTTGTGCCTTTCTGTTTTAATGGGGTGTTCACATCATCATCAACCATCATTATTATGACTCTTATAACAACCAATTTTGACACCACCCCTTAATCATTGAGGGATATGTGATTTTAAATCATGGCCCCTGATATATGCACTCTTATCTAAGATAAAATACTGTTTCATTGCAAATTAATAGTCTTGATTTACTTTTCAGGTGTTTTTCAAAGTACTGTACATGCAGTGGGCCACACAGACAGAGCCAAGTGAATGACCAACCTCACCACAGTTGCTAGCTGTTACACCCATAGGTGAGTGAAAATAACTGCAGGATGTATTAAAACAAGTCTTTCAATTTCCAAAAGCATGTTTTCCCAGCTAACTTCCAGGTAGTACTTCCATGGTTCACAAAACTATAGCACAGAACAGTCTACCTTGTGCTGTTCAGAATTGCTTGTAACATTTTCGCGGCTTTAATTAGTACCATGAGTGGTGGCTCTATGTTGGGGCAAGAGGGGCATTTGCCCTCCATAGATTTTGTCCTTGGCCCCCCTCACTCCCCCTCCCCCCACCCAAATGTTACCTGGTCAGAAAGGAGTTGGGTTTGGGTTTACTGAAAAGAATTTAAATAACATACCTCTCCAGAGACTACATTTTTCATTCAGAGATACGTGCTGAAGCCTCAGAGCTTCCAGGGGCGAAGCCTGTTTGATCCTGCCTACTGTAAGAGCTGGTGATGAAAGGGAAAACTAACTTGTACTTGAACTGTACTTGAAATTAAATTTAAACTTTGAACTTTATATTGAGTTGACTGACACAATGCTGTACATGACATGTTCATGTTGGGTATAGTTAAATCTCATCTTTACTATCTATAATAGAAACTTTATATCTATATTTACTAAAATATTGCACAGTTTATGAGCATTGTTTAGCCGTTATCCAATATCTTGTTTGATAATGATGCAGAGTTGCAGTATCAATTAGTTGTCCACAAAGGCTGAGTGAATATTATTTTCTCCCAATTGCACAATATACCCACTATGGTAATGTTTTGACGTTGCCAACATTTTCAGAATTATAATTGTAATGTAGTTTACCTTTACAAATTGGGCTAGTTGCTATATTGATATGATGTGCTTCCTTCCTTGAAGACAAGAGGATTCACTTCAGTATAAAGTACAGAAGTGTACATGAGTTTGACTGCCCTGTTTCATGATTGGCTATAGAGTCAAGTGACAATATTCTTTCCTGAAATGTGAAATTTACTTAATTGCTTGGTTTGCCTGAATATCCAATATTATGGAATGAGAAGAAAATTGTTAGATACCTCCTTAAAAACAAGCCTTGCCCTATTATCAAGTTTACAGTAGTTAGAAGTGTGGTTATAATAATTGAAAATCGCATCCATACAGTTCATCCTGTGCTGCAAACTTGCATCACCAGCTGTAAATATGATATTCCATTGAATTGCAGCATTGACATCTACTTCTGTCAAGGGCCACTATGACAGTATATTAGAGCTAGTTTGTCCCTCATCAGCAACTACAGGTAATTATGGAAGCCAAACACAGGGAGGATTGCAAATGGCTGTTCAACTTTAAACCAATAGTTATTGCCCAAGATTAGCTGAACTTTCATTGAGTTCAGACAAACATCATAAATGTCCTATATGCACGATTCCCTTATACAACATGTATTACACAGACGGTGTGTTTGGTATAACGGTAGAGCATCCACCTCTCACGCGGAAGGCTCACTTCCCAGGTCGAGTCATACCAAAGACTCTAAAAAAGGAACCTACTGCCATTTTGCATGATCGCTGCTCTGTATAAGCAGTGGGGTAGGGAAAACAAGCCAGTGAGCCACAACTGGAAAAAAGGCTGTGGCCGGTTCAACTTGAACCAAAAGGTTGGAAACTGGGCCGTAAAACTCCATCTAACTACAACATGTATTACAGCCAGGGCTGGAAAAAATATTTATTTTCGAGGAAGGGAGTTGCATAATTACCCAGGAGGAGAGTAAAAGTTCCCACAATTCTCCCTGCATTTTCATGAAAAAGGAAATTTTCCTCCAGATGTCCAAATTTTCTGGGAAGGAGTTTCTCAGCTTCACAACTCTTTTTACCCATGATTATAGCATTGTAGTACATGCTGTAATAAGTCACAACATCCGGCATGGTGCCATCTAGTCTCTTTCCAAGAGAATGATGAAATCCTTCATGATAGGCACAAGCAACCCAAATCTGTGGCCAAACCCAGAGATTTGTCTGGGAATTATTTTGAATAAAATGTTATGAAAGAAAAATTGAAAAATTGGATTTTAAATTCAATGTTGATTTGGGTTTGAAAATTAAATTTCAAGTTAATTGTGGTTTTCCTTCAAGAATTAGAAGGAAGTACACAATTGGAATGTTACTTGTCATTTTCTGGACAATAAATAACATACCCATCTATGCTCCCTTGGAAAGAATGGAAATTGTTTCCTAAAATGTTTCCCATATACAGTGGGGACCATCCATCATAACTGGGAGATGAATCCCCTGTCCCACCTTGCTCCCCCTTAGCACCTCTCAGGCACTCCTGGTTTTACTGAACAATTATGGCAAAATAAATTGCCATAAAACAAAGGGTAATTCAAGATTTAGCATGCATGGAGTTGTTTTGCCCTCTACCTAAACAAAAAGGGATGGGGGTATATTGGATGCCAGTCTTCCCTTGTATTTCTGCAGTGGAAGTGTGATGTCTTTGTCACAGTGTGGGAGGAGGGTGCTATATTTACTTTAATTGTTCATAAATTCTAAAGCTTTGACTATTTTCATGACAGTAAGCATTTCTTCCAGAGTACACTACCGTAGCTTGACTGCCAGATATGCATCTTTCTTCTACTCACAGTAGTTGTATTTCCTTTTATTTTTTAACCTAGCTAGGCTACTCTCATCATTTCAAAATGGATTTATGAAGTCAGAAGTCCTATGTTTTTTTATTATTACTTATTTTATCTATTATTCCAACAATATACTATCCAATCTGTTTCTTTGGGTGTTAATTCTGAAAATACAAGATTTTTTCTAGTGATAACTGGTTGACCACTTTTCTAATGCAGTCACATGCTTGCAAAACATTTATACCTGCTTTCCAAGGTGCTTTTGAAATGTCAGATATTAACATCAAAAAGCTGACCAGGAAAGAAAAAAATCCTTTGTTAAACAGAATTTGTTTTGTAATTTTTTAATGTGCTGTATAGGCTTAGTCCTGGCAGATCTGCAATCACTATAGGTCTTCCCATTTTAACCATACTACTCCAAGGTACATGACTGCTGTTGTCATTTTTCCACATTGAAAGGCAAAAACAGTCATCCCAAACTTACTTCATTTCGAAGCAAAGGCTAAAGCTCACAGTTTTCTTTTCACTTCTCTTAATTTCTTAAAAGTATCTTTAATAATTTTTTAGGACTTCAATATTACATATTCTAGGAAAACCAAGCAGTGACTCCCCAAAAAATGGCACATGACCGTGAAGAGCCAATCATGAAACAGGGACGGTGTGCTACACTACTTCAAGTTGGGGAGACTGCTCTTGCTCTTTAAGCTTTTCATTAATCATGCTTTGATATCAAAGGGCAGAAAAGAGGATCTGAGATTTCCCTAGATTGAAACAGTATCATGAAACTGCATGGTAGGAACATCCACCATTTGCATTTGGCATGAACATATCCATGGATAAAAAATACCTTTACCCAAGTTGCAAATTTTTTGCCATTTGTCAGTTTGTTAGTTTTCTTGATTCATTTATCTTCAAAATATGATATAAAGGATAAAATGTAGTTTTCAAACTTTGCTAATTGCTCCATTATTATTGCCTGCTTAGACAAGAGGTGACTTGAAGTACAGGTCTAAGTGCAGTACAATCTATTTTGTCAACAGTTCAGTTGAAGATTTCCTGGATTGCCACAATGAAAATGACACTGATGAGGCAGAGGCAGCCAATATAATGTGGGAGGAAGCAGTCAACTCTAAACATGAAAGGAGACTTTCTAGGTAAATTCACTATGCATGGGTTTCAGTTTCTTTGAAAAGAGAATCCTTGTACCTGATGGAAAAATATCAAGTTTTTTTACGTCTTTTGAATTTCCATTTTGATCTGGATTCTGCTCAAAATATTTCCAGAAAGGTAGTTTGCCTATCCCCAGTTCCACGACCTACTGACAGTAATACCAACCTCACCTCTGAAGCTCTGGCCTTGTCCAGTAATCAAGTTTTGGCACCACAAGTTTGAAAGAAATCTTTTATGAGTAGCTCTCTCTTCAAGAAAGTGAGAAATATGAGAACAATTTCATCTTTTTGGAATTTGTGACAAGAGAATAAAGAAAAAAACTATAAGTGTTTTTTGTACATTTCTAGTTCCAGCTGAGCCTGCTTATTACATTTGATTTGAAGAAGTACCAATGCAGATTACTAAGCAATCCAGAAAATTTTCAAGTAAGCAAGGACAGAGCAAAAATATTTCTGTGGGCACTTCATATATTATGCTGTTTTTTTGACACAGGAGGACCAGCCCAAGGATCCACCCAAAGTTGTCAAGTTCACCTCTGCATATGCTAGTCATGTACAGTGTCACGTTCCACTGGACTGAAGATTCAAAATCTCAGCTACAATTGGGGTGTAAAAGGCACCAGGTTGATGCTTCCCAACCAGGATGGATTTATGCATGATTTTGAGTATCCTGGCAGAACCTAGAAAACCACATCAATACTTGAAAGATTGCTTGCCTTGCTTGCCATTTAATGGTTTACATCACAAAAGCAATTTTTATTGGCCAAATGTGTTTTGTGTATGAAGTTTTGTGAATAGGGAGATGGTGTGATACCTGAACAGTATTGCCAACCAGCTTGTAACTGTATTGAAGCCTTTCATTTATATGTTATACTTTAGGCCTGAATTTTATTCCAGTTACTAAAAAGCATGAAAGAAATAATGGGACTATCATATCATGCACAATAAAGACAACAAGAATATAGGAACATTTTTTGGTGCACTCAGTGGAGCATGTGTCTTTTGTAAGCTTCACATGAATCATAAGTTGAAGCAGGGTTCCTACATTTCTGGAAACTAATTTTTCACTTTTCCAGGACCAAATATTAAAAGAAATTGCACAACTTTTTTTGGGGGGGGGGGGGGAGGGAAGGGGGAGCTGTTACATCAAATTATGAAAATTTGTGAAAATTTCCATGAATTTTTCATGACTTGGTTAACACAATTTTTTGAATCGGAAAACTTTACCAGGCCCTGGAAAATATGTTTTCAAATTGCATGACTTTTTAGGTTTTCAATGATCATGGCAGGAACCCTTTTAAAGGTGTTTAAGTCACTTGTTTAATAGAGACGTTGGTATGCCAAAGGAAGTGAAAGTTTGAAACTGCATGTTCAGGATATTCAGATTGATAATTATAGATAATTTATTTGTAGTAACTGTACTGTGTAAGAAATACCCATGCATCATCCTGATCTGTGATATCAAATTCAAGAATGCAGAGTGGCTCATATCCCGACAGAGAGTGCAGTCTGATTCGACAGGGTTTTGTATGCTTACTTTGATGATATACCCTTCAAACAGTAGACCAGGATTGTGTCTGCGCAATGAAAAGTTTTAAACAGCTGTGGGTGGCTACAATTAAACAGGTTGGGAGAATGTGTGAAGTAGTGAGAGGACTTGGCCTAGCTTGAATATTCTACCTCCAGAAGTAGACCCTAATTCTCATTTTAAAGATATTCTGTAAAAGAATGTTTCAAATAAATTTTTGTTTATTACAGTGAAGTAGAATGTTGCCCATCATTCTTAACTCAATTCTTCGGATGCTCAAAATATATGCAAGTAAAGTTATCAGATTTTTAATTCAATTTTTGTGAACTTGGAGCAAGCTTGTGTTACATATCCTACACTTGCACTGATCAAATGTGTTTTCTAAAACTTCTTTTGCAAATGATCGAAATATTTCTTTTCTTAGATTTGAATATGCCATGAGCAAGGGTGGAAAAACCAGCAAAATGGGAAGCTCCTTGCCAAGAATTGTTGTAAATTTGGAAGAGTTTTTTTTTTTACAGACGAACATTTAATTTCCAGTGTAAATTTTATTTGTGCTGAAAATACACATTTCCTGGCTATCGTCATGTTTGGAGCCCTTGCCATGGTTAGTGGGACACAGAAATTTTTCAATTGTGACATTTTCTATTAATGGGTTAAACCAAATCCTTGTGTTTAATTTTGAATAAGAGCAATTGTAAAATCAGGACTTGATACTGTAAGCATTGCCCATCTGTGCTGAAACATTGACATCACTCCTTGAACAGTACTTCCTTCAGGTTCAGTCAGGACGTGCTTTGTGTCTGTGTTGCCACATTCATGTACGTTATGCCAACATCCCAAGGACCAAATATGACTTGAATAAAACTTTTGATTACATTTAATTCTAGCATTGAGCAATCCATGAGAACTCTTTTATCAGCTCTCTTACACTAATTTGGTTTAATCCTACACCTGATCCACAAGCTTGTTTATTTGTGGTATTGTGCAGTACGTACTCTATGTGTCTCCACCTGAGTACCATTTAAAAACCAGCCTGGTAAAGGTGCATGCTGGTGCATGCATGGTGCCTCTTAAAGGCCCCTTTCTCTCACCCCAAACAGTTTCAATTCTCCTAACCTTCTTACTGAAACCCCTCCCACAATTGTCTGTAATTCATCCTTATCCAGACAAAATCTCAGTTTATTGATTCAGGGTGAGTATAGAAATACTCAATTAATATTATCAAAACGAGTCTCAGTACCATTCATGCTGTGTAATGTAAGCTTTGGCACTCTGCATTGTTTGAATTAGCTGTCAATCAAAGAGCTGAGCAATGAGAATTTTAGTACCCGGGTTCCAAAATTGTGGTTTGGGGTGAGAGGTTTGGCCCTTTAAATTGGAGACTGTGGTACTGCTTTGATGGGTCTCATATATGTCCTAATATCCATCATTGTTTGCTGTTAGTTATGGAGGGACTTGTACATTTAAACGTAGAATGATGTTGCAATGATGCAGAATTAAGTTGTTGCCACAAGGAGAAAATATGTTTATGCAAATTGCATGCATACAGTATGTGCACTTGCTTACTGTACAAACAGCACTGCTACACTTGAAGGGAATGTAGCACATCCACAAAGATAGTTAGGAATATATAGCACTTTATACATGAAGATCAGTACCAATTGGTTAAATTTGGATATGAATTGAAACAATTACTCCACTCTCATTGATCAATTTTTTTGGGGGTACTGGTATTTGTGTACTCAATCAATGGCATAAAAAGGCCTTCTAGATGCATGGGGAAGCTAGACAGAAAGGGGGTGCCCAAATTCGTTTTTTTAAAGCCTCGAGCTCTAATATTCATGGGTGGGGGGTAGGGGTGGGGGTATGGGAAAGGAATGAAACCTTTCACACACAAGCTCTGTGATGTTTGAATTCTCCATGGACCCCTGTGCATTGTCCACCCAGATCCACCCTACTGCTACCTAGACGTCCCCAATAAAAATGAAGTTGTATGTAATTGTAGACTTTTGAAACTCATTTCAGCTTTGCTGAAGTTCTACTGCAGAGGTGCACTAGGCTGGTGTTCTTGTTTAAATTGGAGAAGGTACTAGAGTGTGTAGAAAACAGCTTTTAAAATAGGGCTTCATTGTGATCCTTTTTGAAGTCTGAAAACTATGTAAAAACTTGCTGCGCGCCCTTCAGAAAAAAGCAGAATGTGATCTATTCAAAGTTTGACCATACATTTTGTAGGGATGGATTTGTAAACTTCAAAAAGAAGGTGGATATAGTTCTTGTCAGCCTTTCAACCTGCAGGACAGTGTGCATGGTAAGTATCATCTCCTCCTTTCTCCCCTTTCCCCCCTCCCCTCGTTTTGGTCCAGCCGAGAATGCTAATGAAATATGCTAGGTGCATGCTTGATTCTATATGAGAATGAATGGCTCAGTAATTGCAAACTCAAAATCATCATTACTGCCATTGTCATTCTCATTCAAAAGAAATGGTAGGTAGACTATACATCTGTGCTACAGGTCCTTGCTCCAGTGAATGCAATTTATAACACTACCATCACTGCTGTAAACCACTTGAAAGAGATTCTTCTACATCCTGTAAATACCCCATCATTTTTCTGATCTACCTCTGTAAGTGAATAGCCTGACCCAACTAGTCTTCAAGGCATATGTAAAGACCGGTATAGGAAATATGTAATTCACTCATATCTCATAGTAATATTGAATGATTTTTGACAAAATTATAATAATTACTGAAATTCCTAAAAAGTCAATTGACCAAAATCATAAAATAAAAGATGAAAATCAGGTAGAGTACCATATTCTTACTGGAATCTTGTACCAGCTGTTTCACTTTATTGTTTTACACATAAAATTTCCCATCAACATGCCATAATACATTTCTTGATCAACAAGCATGACAGTGGAAAGCTCTTATTTTTTTTCACTTTAATTCCCAAACAAAACATAACTCTTCTATTTTGCATGTTGTTAATTGAATTCACTTCAAAAATGATACAAAAACTTGTGTTTTTCTGAAAAAAAGTTTATATTTGAAGTGATATGAAAACTACTAGGAACATCTTTGTAAATGAAGTTTTTAAAAATGTAGGCATTCGAGGCTTTCATGCAACTTTCGTGATATATCTTGGATGGTAGTTTGGGTCTACAAGTACATTTTTTGTCACTGATATTGTGATATGCAATTCCCATCTCAATGTACTTCTGGGTGGCCTTTCCACTCCTATACTTGCACTGCTGTCACTATATCCTAACATGATGACACCGGCCTTCTTCCCCAGTCTCGGAATATTGCATTAAGTAAGGAAGTATTGACAGTCATAGGAAGCAAGTTTGAATAGTTGAATTCTCTAGGCAATCAGCTTGCAGTGGAGATGTAGTTCTCAAAGCCACCATTCAGACCTGGCCTGCACTTTCTTCTTTAAAGAGAAGACCTCAATTTTCCTTCCAGCCTAACAAGAAGATAATGGTAGGTTCCCATGCATTAGTTCTGCCATATACAGATAGTAGGTATTGTAGGTGATTTTTTTTCCCAGAACAGTCGATGCAGTTCCAGTAGTGCTAGTGCCTTCAAGGATACAAAGAAGAGCATAATATAAGTAAGTAATATGTCACATGTAGAAATTAATTAATTTTAGTTTCAGTAAACTGTTGAAAATGTTGTACTCTTGAAGGTTAGTTTACTCTGGTATGATATTTTAACTTACTTCATGCTATGTACATATAGCCATGTTGAAGATTCTTGTGACAAGCAGAGGCTACTGAGCTGTTACATGAATGACACATAGGCCTGGATTAATATGATGTTTATTTCATGTGATGTTAATTAAAATGCAAAATAGTTAGCATATGAAACATGAGAGATGTGTGCTAGCTTGTGAAGGGAATCATTTTCAAAAAATATGGATACTTATGTCAATTAGTTATGAGAGAGTAACCTTTGTAATAAGTGACTGCTCTTCCATTGACCAATTCAGAAGATGCAGTAGGGAGCCAATGCTTTCATTACAACAGACAGTTGCATGCACTGCAATTGTTCTGATTTATTAAACATGACAGCTACTTGACAGGGTTAGTCTCTTAGCAACAAAAGTTTGTGTGCTTTTTGAGGAGCTAAAGATGTTAGCCATTTTACCAGAACTGGTGGGAACCATCTGGAATGAAGAGATTCACCCTTTAAAGAAGCCTAGCAGTGGCAAACATAGTTTTACAAGAAACTTTGTCATGTGGGGTAGCTAGAACCTTCTTTTTCCTAATTTGGAGTGTAAGGGGAGGGGGGGGGGGGCTTTAAATGATTGATAGATTTTATTTTGTTACACTTCGAGTATCAGTGGAGAGAAGTTCTAATTGCCACCCCCCATTACCTAGTTAACAGGGCTGCATGTGTATTCTGTTACATGTACAGCATTTCATTTGGCCATTTAACTGACGATGTAGACCTGTTTGAGGGCCATTTAATACCCTGATGTTTTAAAATGAGGTTAGATAATGGATTATAGCAAGCACCCTGAAAAGTCTTAAAATCTTTGGTCTAGTAAGCTAAGTTCTCCTGAGGTCAGGTGTGGAAGAACTGTTTCAGACAACCATCATTGCCAGACTATCCCTAGATGCAATTTGCTGTCACATGTCAATTAAGCATTCAGTGGAAATTGTTGGCATTATTACAACAATACTGAGCTGGTTGGATACTGTATTCTTATCCTTTGAACATGGTCAGTCCAATTTATTTCTAATCATACTGTACATAATGCTTTCATCAAGCAAACCCTTCCTAAACTTTTGTGCATCACACAACTATTCTTTTTTGATTTTGTGCTAATTTAGGGGGTGAAAAGCCAATTGTCGAGCTAGCTAGGCCATCATATGTGATCAGTCTGCAGTCTGAAATCTGTCAATTCACACAAGTCTTTCTAATTGTAGGATATATTTTACTAAAACACTAACTCAATTGTAGGACAAAGAGTGTTGTGCTTGAAGTACTGGCAATGACTAAAGTTTTGTCCCTTTCACAGCTGTTTAAGATATATCAGCCTTAATTTGAAGGTGTACCCTGGTAGAAACTACTGTAGCATTAATTATACACTCAATAAAATAACAAGGATCCATATGCAACGTGATGGAAGTTGAATTTGTTTCTTGCAGTATTGTATCGGACCTTGGGAATTTGTGCCCATAATCTTGGGAAAGTTTCTCCCTTGTTCAATTTTATATGGCATATTCACGTACGTAATACTACACATCGCCAAGTAAAGGATTTTTCGCAGAATTACTGCCAATGTCTGCTAATTGCCATCGTATTTGTTCTTATTTCTTTTCCTTACCTTCTCGCAGCTTGAAACATTACAAATTACTCCTTAACAAATGCTGATAAAGCGTTCCCTGGAAGCCGTGCCGTCAATCTCATGTTAATTTTGGGAAAAGTTACCCTCGCCGACATCTCTTGTTATTGCCGACGATTGTTCGTTGTATGTGGTATTTGCAAATGTCTCGCAGAAATCCACATCAACCGAATGAGTACCGTCTAGTACTTCCATGCTTCAACTTCCCGCCGTCGATTACACGAACAATTTTCACGGCCAAGGAGGGTGATGGCGCTGTAACAGTTTTTGATGCGCGAAGGAGAAAAGAAAAATTCTAAAAACATGCTGCCGCCCCCGTTTCGCTTCACGATACAGTGTCTTTAAGTTTACATCAACATTTAGTGACGTCATTCTGTCTCAGTGCACATATAACATATTGGGGGAAGCATTAATGTGATTCTGTGCAGCAGATGGTGTCTTTGTTATTAATATGCATTTTAAGCTGTCGTAAAGTAGGGTTGAGTCCTTATTTTCGTTTGAGTTTGCTAGCCATATTTATGCTTGGTGTTGTATTCACCTGCTGCACGAAGTAAAGGGAAAGCCGGATACTATGTGCTGCGGCTTGATTTGGATATAGCACGCCGTGTTCCGCAATCTCATGTGGAAACGAATCACCGAACTAGCTTTTTGGCTGTTACATCTCGCTTGAAAAAATTATAGCAAAACATATTTGCGCCAATAATCTGTAACCATTGCCGTATTGTGGCTCTTCAGTTTGGTGATAACTTTTTGAGAAGTTTAAGCAATGGATGGGGGAGCAGATTCTTGATCTCATCGTAATGTCACCGAGTTCACTTTGAGCTCTGCCTATATTTTCCTTTTTTGATGCGACTTGTCTCGATGGTAATTTTGGGATAGGCTTTCTTTGAATCTACATCCCTTCACTGAAAACAAAAACTTAGCCAGAATAGTACCGCTACTGACTAGTTTGATTAACTACGGTATAAATTAGTAGGTTGACTGATGAGTGGTCATAAACTAGTCAGTGGATTAGTTCGTGTAGTCTCGACTAATTAATTGACTAGTTTATGATCGCTGATTAATCCGCATATATAATTTATATTTCAGTCAGTCAAATTAGTTAGTAGAGGCACCATCCTGACTTTTTTTCAGTGCAGGGAGGAGCCTAAGGGGGAGGGGAAAGGGGTATCCCTTAATGGATAATGATATTATATAAAAACCATTTTCTTAAAAAATCTGCATTCACTTTCTGCATCGAACACTTTCAATTCTTCCCAAAAAATGATTAGCGACAGCCAATTTGTTTGCCAAACATTATTTTAATAAACCAGTATTGGTTTAAGGTGGTCAAATATCTATCAAATTTGTATAGAAAACAAATATGAAAAATTTCTAAAGTCATGCACACGTTATGATGTCATATGTCAAATGAGTACTGTAATAAAAACCGACAGTAGTGTAGAGACTGACAGTTTACCCCCCCCCCCCGGGGGGCGGTAAGCCCAATAAAGGAGCCGACAGGACAGCCGATGTACTGTCATGCAGACGATGGGAGTCTATCTGTAACATAGGCGGCCGAAGTTGTTTTTTATTGGAGGCCACAAGTTTTCGGCAGCCGACATAATGGTGACGCCATTAGGCGTCCGGTTTTGCGCGAAGCACAAAACCCAATCGGTGTGGGGTCCATGGGGTCGCGTAAGGGACCCGTGTGGCGTCCAGGGGGCAAAGTCCTGGTAGGGTCCATGGGGAGGCTGGATACTTGGCAGGGGTTGGCTGGAGTTTACTATCTAAGCGTAGCGCCACCATTAGTTGGCGCGGAGCGTCCAGAAAATTTGAAAATTCGTACCTCTCAGATAGTCAAACATGTTCATGGATGAGATACATTTCATCGCTTCATTCACGAGTGATTGGCACAAAATGTGAAAAACTATGATTGGGTGGATTTGGTAGTAAGCCTAGAGCCGGGGCATCATTGAACCTATCACGCAACGTTCTTATCTTTTCCTTAAAAAAGGCAGAAAATTCTTGTGCTAGATGCTTGGGATCATCATGTTTCGGAAGAATGGAACCAGTTGCTTTATTTATCACCTGTCATTTCATCCACAACAGCAAACAGTCGTTTGGTGTCGGCAGATCGAATTCGTAAACGATGGTACTCTGTTTTGACCCTTCTGCATTCGCCGTGAAATGGTACTCTGTTTTGACCCTTCTGCATTTCCATGAAACTTGTATGGCACGCCAAAAGGCTCGCCGACATGCGATGTAGTAAAAGTACACGTTCATGTACTAAAATCACACGTTCATGTACCAAAAATATACGATGATGTACTAACTTCATACGATCATGATGTAAATTTACACCATCATGTACTAAAATGTTACGATGTTCATGTAAAATCACACGTTGTACATCTAAAAACACATGTTGTACATGTAAAAACGTAAGATCATCATGTTATTATTGTCTCTTCCGCATGCCATATTGAGTGAGCCTTTCGGCGTACCAGAAGTCCGCCAAAAGGCTCACCGACATGCGATGTAGAAAAGTACACGTTCGTGTACTAACTGCTTACGATGATGTACTAATTTCATACGCTCATGTACTGTTTGCATACGTACATGTACTGATTGCTTACGTACATGTACTGAATTCATACGATCATGTACTAAATGTATACGTTCATGTACCGGAGGGGCCCATGTGAGTATCGAATGGTAATAGGCCTCTGTCAAAACTAAGGGCCCAAAGAATTAATTTTGAAGCTACGAACTGTGGAGTTTTTTGAAATCTCGATGGTACATTGCATTAAATACACTAAAGAGAACAAAAGGTTTTTTTTTTTTTTCTAATTTCCGTGACCGAGGGGGCCCAGGGGCCTTACAGCCCTGTTGATAGAGAAAATAAGTTCAAGAACCGGAAGTACCGAATCATCATTAGGTCTGTTGGCGACGGGTAGGCCTGGACATTCACTAGACATAACAAGTTGAAGTATTAAGGGTCAAATTGCAGCATGGTAGTAGATCGAAAGTTTTGGGCCTAGAGCCCCATTGTTGGCAAAAAGGCAAATGAACTTGTAATTTTAGCACATGAACGTGTATTTTTAGAACATCATCATATTTGGTGAGCCTTTTGGCGTGCCATAAAATTGTACTTTAAATATGGCGTCTTCTGTTTTTCGGCAAAGATTTCGGCCATTTCGGGTATTGTGTTACACAAGATTTAAAAACAGGCTCAAAAATAATTGCTTCTTTTAAGCCACAGGCTTCCCAAATGTGTCGCGACTTTTTTTTATCTCTTAACCTTTTGTGACTATGTTACCCTTACTATGATACTTTTCCCTTTTCGGGCAAATGCTTGAAAGGATTTGGATATTCGAAAATTTCAGGCATTATTTTGTGATTATCTGTGAAGTAACGGTCATAGCTTTTTGAGTTAACCCTTTACCGTTGTTTGGGTCCTTTTGGACCCATGCGGAGAGCTCGGCTGTCACCGATCTTTAGTGTTTCACGCGGAGCTCGAAACTGCGAGTAGCAGCTACCCGAAAATTCGGCCACAACAGCGAGAGAGACAATAGTTTAAGGTCACGGGGTCAATGGCCTACGGAAGCCGATGCGGGGCGGGCTACGTCCGCTTTTCCGCCCACCCCCGAGGCGCGCAAATATGCCCCGATCGGAGCACAACGGTAAAGGGTTAATAGACCCAAATATTCTACCCACCACATCAGTATGATTTTGGAACGATTTTGTGCATCCCCAGGAATTGAAAAAATCCCTACATGAGGTAGAAATATGCCAAATGCTAGGATCACGCTTTCATCAACACCAAGGTAGCCAATTTTAGCCACTCCAAATCTGTTAAAAAATTATCCATCCTGAAACCCGATGAGTAAAAAGTCAGGAGATTCCGAAGATATGAAGCTTGTCACAGTCTACCTGAATTTATTCCGGAATTCAGAGTGGGGTACAATTGCAGAATACCCTGCAACTGTTTGAAGGGCGAGAATGAACTCTCCTACAGGTAATCGTTAATGTGGGGGTCCAGGGGGCGAAGCCCCCGGAAGCTTTTCCACTCTGAAAAGTAATATTTGAGCCAAAGAATAGCCGAAATGTAATAAAAGCAGCTTAATTTTGTTTAATTACTTTTGAAAAATTTATTTTGCGACATTCAGTTATGGGGGGGGGGGGCAAATCTCATAAAAAATCATTGGGGGGGGGGCGGGCAAGCCCCCCTGCTCCCCCCGCTTCCGCCGTCTATGTAATGTATTTCCGCTCATTGTGTTTCAAGATGCACCAAGCATTTAAAGAATACATTACACGATGAGTAAAACTACCGTCTTTGTTTTGTATGAAGAAAAAACTGTAATCTGGAATATTTTTCCACTCATGGTGTTTGTAAGATGCACTCAATATCAAATAAAAATACGTTATATAAAGATACTGTTTTCTCTTGATGAAAACTGTAATCTGAAATAATTTATTTCCTTTCATAGGGTTTGCAAAATGTCCTAAACATTTAAGATCCGTTCCGTTTCACAGCCGTCTAACGATACATTTGGTTATAGAACGTGTCTGACTTCTTTTCATTCTTTGGAACATTCTTGTAAAGACAGCTTCCGCTGCTGTTTAAGCACTTTTTAATTTTACAAATCTAAAGAGGTGGTGCATTTTCAACAGAGATGCCTTTAGCTTGGAAACTTCGCAGCTTAATGACCTTTTCCTGTTAATATTGCTCTTTCCAGAGACTTACTTTTCGGTGTCAAACTGTAGAAAGATTGTAACTTTGATGTACATTGCTGTCAGAGCAGCAAATGCAACTCGGGTCGCAAGTTTCATGGAACTATGATGACGAAAATTTCATAGACTTAAACAGTAGCAGAGCTTGGATAACGAAGTTCATTGCACGAGTTGGTTGGCTTCGCTTGCTGTTTCTTGTACTGAACGGAATGATAAAACCCTTGCGAAATGGAACTAAAAGTAACACCAAAGAAACTCTGCTACACTTGAACTCTTGTGACATTGGGTATATTACAAAACCATTGTAGCTATGCCAAGCCCCTATAGTGCACCGTGCTTGATGCAGTTCAAGGCTGAGTTTGACCCGAATAACTGTAACGAGGACTTATTGATCAAGTTATTTTGAAACTTGAAATGTAGGTGTGTGAAGTGTGTAAAATATCTGCATTTTCCTGGCAAGCGTAATTCGCGTACTGCGTAGGGCCATATAATCCACTTGAGCCCATCTTAAGCTAGAATGCCCAGGACCATCCATTTTTAAGTAATGTTTCTGTGTCAAGTGATGTGTGGGGATAATAAAACATCTGTTTCGGTTTTGTTCTCAAAAGTGTTATTGAGACCCTATTTGGGCCCCTAGTTTGGCCCTCCTTATAGAACCATCTCCCCAGTCATTTCGATCTTAAGTATCATTTTTGGAAACCTTGGATGTAATTGGATCAATTTTATAGTAATTAATATTGACTTTATTGGGACAAGATAAAATGGGAACATTTGGGCCCTTTGGGCCCTTCTTAAACGATAATGCTCCGGAAAATCTTTTCGTTATATTTTTATTATCAGTTGTGAGTGAGACAAAACGGTCAGAGTCAACTTTGTTCTCAAAAGTGTAATCGAGACCCTACTTGGGTCCTACTTTGAGCCCTTCCTAAGTGGTGAATGCCCCGGATTTCGTTTTCTTAAGTTTTATATTTCAATTAACTGGTTTTGGATCTTTGATATTTTTAATTTTATTGATGTGATTGGGTGTCATTTTTGGGGCCCTTTCGGGTCCCACTTGTTCTTATGGGCCAAAATGCGAAACTTAAGAAATGGGTTTCTTTCTTTGTCACGGTATCCTCAATAGAATGGGACCTTCAAACCGGTTCCCGATAGTGTAAATGATTAGGGGGATAGCTCCCCAACTATTAGGTACAGGGAAACTCCCGAAATCGTACTCAGAATTCTTTCAAAAAATAAAAAAAAAAATAGTCTCCGTAAAATTTCGTAAATGGTTACAAAATTTAGGTACTCAACTTGCAGTGTACGAAAATAAAAATTACCAGGTTTCTCTCCTTTGTAGCTCAGCTTCGATAATTTTTCGATCAGCATAACAGTTTTGCCCCCCCCCCCCCTCGCAAAATATGGCGCTCCCTTCCAAGCTGCCCCATAGTCAAGAGGCTGGATCCATCCTTGGTAGGTCTCGTTTTTTACTCGTCTGAAATACTGGGTTAGGTTACGTTAGGTTAGATGGATTTGTACTGCCCAGTTCGCAACCAATTGGTCCAAGTCGACCCGGCCAAGACCTTTCTTCCAGTTGTGGCTTAACGGCTTAAACACGGGAAACATCGATCAATTTTTGAGTGCGTGCTGGTCATGGTAAACCCCCCCCCCCCTCATTCTAAAAAGAAAATCTTAGGTCCGCATCTGACTTTAACCCATTTTAAGCCAAATCACCGTGTTCTACTACTGCGTATGCCAGTGGAGTAGCCACGGATGTGGTTTTGGGGTTGAACCCCCTAATCCAACCTTGATATGCAGAAAACACCTTAAGTAGCTGATTTTTCTCCCTCTCCTTAGACGTTTCCCTTATGTCGCCCCTTATGTCGCCCCCCCCCCCTCCGCCCATGACCCAACCCTGGCTACGCTAATGGCATATGCGTCAAATGGGTGTGTGAACTTTGAAGGCCGGAGAAATTCAGTCACATAAACCTGAATTAGTGTGCTATCTTGTTTCATGATTGGATCCTGAGGATCATGCGACAATTATTTTGTTCTTCAATTGTGAAATTTACTCTGAGTAATTGCTGGCCACACTCTGCCTTTATACAGAAGACATATATTTTGGAAAATCCCACACACTTAATTTTGGGATACACACGGGGCACAAGGTGTTCCAGGGTTGAAAGAGACCCCCTGGCCCCTCTTGACGACGCCACTTCAAATATGACAGGAATTGCTTTTGGCGGAAAGAACCTCTCGTTGAATGCAACCAAATTCTTTACAAATTTTTGCTCTCTTTGTTCAGTACCCCAGAAAAACATCACGTCCTGTTACGTTATTATAATTGAACCATGATCGTACACACATTCTGCACTCGTGGTCACTGGCACTAAAGCTAGACGCACACTATACGACTTTGCGCGTTGCAACTCAACTCGATCGTCGGATCTCCAACAGTCGTGTAGAGTGAGTGAGTTTACTACTGCGACTGGCAGGTTTATGACCAGTTTTAAGTCGCACCGCCACCAGTCGGAAAGAACGAACATGTTGGTTCTTCCCGACTCTGTAGCAGGGGTGGCGCCAGGATTTGCCCGACAGGGGGGCCAGTATTTTAAGGTCCCGACAAAGGTGATGAATTAGTCCCGGAGGGTCTGTGGGACGTGACTTGGCAGAATTTGGGGCGCGCGTAGCGCGCCGAAATTGTTAGCTTTCTTTTTGACAAATATTTAAAAATCTGGAGTTTGTTTGGAAGAAAACTTAAAATTTTGAAGGAAATTTGGCATTTGAAGGAGCTATTAAAAATTTGGGGTGTTGATTGAAGAATCTGCCCTTCATACGGGCAATATCAAAAACGTTATATAGAAGACAGCTGAAATTTTTTGTATTTACACATTTCGTCGTACTTGGCCTAGGTTATAAGGAGCTCAGACGAAACTAGAAACTGGTTAGAATTTTTTTTTCTCTTTTTTGAACTACGATTTGAGAATTACGAGCTTATTATATTGCAGAAACTTTGGAATTTAATGAAAAAATGTCTTTTGGTAAGGTTAAAATGAAAAATTTGGGTTTTTTATGAAGTTATATGCCTTTGCAGAGCAGAATTGGCCGGTGATTACCAAAGTTAACTTTGGTTCTTTATTGTACGGAGTATCCATCGAAAAAATTTTTTGAAAAATTGAGAACCCCCAGACAGCCGGAAATGGCATTTCCCAGGCTCGTTACCAGAAACAAAGCAGTCATTATTTTCAGGTTTCTTTCGTAATAAAATTTTCACTTCATAATGTTACCCCCAAATGAAGAATAATTTGCAAGCATGCATTGTTCTGTTAAGTTATCTGTTCCACCAAAACAACTACAAAGTGGGGCTCTACCATTAGTTGGCGAGGAGCGTACAGAAAAGTTTTGAAAAATCTAACCCATCAGGCAGTCGTTACTTTGAGCTTTCCTTTGAAATGAAAGTTTAACTTGAAAATAAAAAAGTCCTAACTAGCAATTTGATCAGAAAATGACCAGCTAAAAGGTACCATTACAATAAAATGAAAAGGTTTTGTCTTTTTCGGGAGAAAGCTGTGCAACCGAATTGAAAACATACCAATGTTTTGACGCTATTGAAAATTTTTGGTTGTTCTCAATTGCAAGGTCCACTAAATTGATGAAATTTTCTATGTAACTACACGAACTCAGGGCTATAAATGATTTTACTTTCGACGTCTTTGAAAATATGTCACCTTACAGGGTGGCTTCAAATGAATTTTCAGTCACATGATTTACGGGGAGACATTCTCACAAAGTTATCATTTGTGTAACTGAAAACAGCCTAGCCTATTTTCAATACCGTTGCTGGAACTTGAATTCGACTGTCGCGGCAAGACAAATGGCAAACTATTGGACATGCACCTGAACAACATCTCGTCCGTTTTGTAAGGAAAATTAGAAATTGTGTGAGATTTTCCTTGAAGAGTATGGTCTTCTAGTAAGCAAAATCAAGAAGATCATCCGGGGACTGAAGTATATCGGGTTTATGTCTTTTATCATGGACCCCGGCGATGAAGGCTCCTCGACGAAATTGGATCTTCTCAGGGGCAGAGCAGCTTTCCCCGACGGGGGCATGGCCTCTGGTTCCCAGCTGGTGCCACCCTTTGTAACGTCTGCACGCGGAACTTCCAGCTCCCTGGTCTGCTCATGGATGACCTTACGTGCACGGAATGAAGATGGGACAACATACTTGAAATGAGGGATAGCAGAGCTAGGAAGAAGTGATTAAAACCGATTCCGATATTATTAGGAAAATAGCGTTACAAAAGGAAAATATGTTCAAGATCACCCTTTCAGTAACTTCAGTTCATGTAGAGTTTTTTTAATATATTTTTTTTTATTATTTTTAGACCTCCCCTACGAAACCGACGAACTTCCCCGACGGGGGGCCAATGTTCCCCGACGGGGGGATCCCCCCCCCCCCCCCGATGGTGCCACCCCTGCTCTGTAGGGCGACAGTTGCAATGGACTGAAAAATCTGACCAATCAAGATTACTGATTTATATGCAAGTGATATAAATACGGTGAAAGTTGTCTGATACTTGTTCCGGAGAAAACTTTTGACGTAACTTTGGGGAAATATTCATTTGAAAAGATGTATATATGGACCGAGTGCGGCGAGTAGAGATAAGACGAACTCGTAGAAATGTGGGAGCAACGACCTGTACTTTATAACCATGGAAGCAAAAGCTATTCCTGTAGGAAAGCTTGGAAAAAACCTTTGAAGAGATTGCCGACGGAGGCAGTCGTCATTACTGGGAAGCTGTAAACTTGCATAGGCCTAGTACGCTATATAGCTACTCACTGAAAGTGTAGTTGCAAAGTGTATGCTGTTCTGTGCTGTTGTACCGTAATATGTATAGCATTAGTGTGCACGTACCAATTGTGGGTGTGCATACCCTAATCGTTCGACTGACTATGTGCGATAGCCAGTCGTATAGTGTTCATGGCCCTGTCCTGCGACTAAAAACCGTGACGACGATTCGGAACTACGTCACGACGGCTTAGTTGAGTTGCGGTGCGCAAAGTCGTATTATAGTGTGCGGCGAGCTTTAAATAATCTGTAGTAGACATTGTTTGCGCTGTGTGTGTACTGTGTCCATGGGCTTTTTGCAAGAGTCAACTGTAATTAAAGTTTTCCATATATGTTATGGAAGCTGTAAATAGAAGAGACTTGCAAGCTTTTCAATTTGTTTGCACTTCATTGCATCCCAGACAATAAATCAAAAGAAACTGTGCATGAATTTCAGATCGTCTAGTCTGTTGAGGAAAATATCAAGTACTTGCCTAAGTAATTAGCAGAAATGGGAGATATGCGGGCTGTCAGTAACATACCTTGCTACATCAACTGAAACTCTTGTATCCTATTTCCTAGCCAGCAGATTTATTGTTTATTATTTGGCTAGCTTTTAAGTAACATTAAGGGCAGCAGATATCGCTATGATAACAACATTAAATCCAAAAGAGGATAATAGCTGCCCAGAAGGACAAAATAATATTTTAATTTGCATTATTCTGCTCACTTCGTGGTAGCACCAAGCTGCCAAGGATGTTCTCCTGTGGCACTTGCCTCTTATTCATTCACTGTTGACTAAGGGAAATGCCGGTGTTCGATCACATTCTATCTACACGAGATGGGTGTCTTGCGAGATACATGAGGCGGCAAGCTTACTGTCCGGCCCCCGCAAGGTCGAGTCGGTCAGAAATGATCTCTACTGCAAAAGTTTTCAGTAAACAGATTCACTGATGACCTTTAGACTGGACGCAACGTTATGCGATCAACCATTCCAAACTAAAAAAATAATCAAATATTCCACTGGATTTGGTTTGTTTTGAACCAAAAATGGTTCATTTCGAACGAAGCTAGTCAAATATTTGATCCCTAGAAGGTCCGTTGCCCATTTGATCCTTTCCTGTTCAATTTGAACCGGACGCCTTTAGAGTGTATGAAACTGCTAAGTCTACAAAATAATATTGTTATTTTGGTGTATATGTTCTCGTGAAAACGAATGGGCTGTATAGCCCCCCCCCCCCCCCCGACCTGTACACTATCATTCACTCGTTAAGATTTTGCATGACATTGTTTAGATATTTGTCTTAAATTTATCCATCAAAACGAAAATAAAATCAGTGTCCCCCAGGCTAAATGATTGCATTTTGATGCCTTGGGCTTCGGACAAGAGAGAGAGAGAGAGAAAAAAAAAAGGGGTATCGCATGCGGCCCTTCGCCCATCATAACCGGATAACCAATACGTGCATGTGGACAAGGTTGGACAAACCTGGTCTAAGGAAGCCCGGGTATCACCATTACTACTGGAATTTTTCGGTTTTTTTTTTTTTTTTCATTGTGCCTATGAGCGAGTTCGATAATTTGTTTTTGTGCCTGCATGAGCACATCCTTCAAGTCGTAGGATTGAAAAAAACCTATCCCTCAAATTCAAAACGTTTTCCAAAATTTGTGTGTCCATGAAAATTTCGCAAAATCATTTTTCTCTAACATAAGGAAGGATCTTAAGTGTGGTTTTGTGCAGTGGTTTGTGTCTAAATTAACGTTTTGGTGTAACACTTTGCATTTTATGTTATTTATGTTGTTTAGAGGGACTGAGACCCCAATTTTCGTTCGAGCTGGCTAAACGCTTACATAGTTTTGTATCAACGTAGGCTACTGACGAAAATAAGGGAACGCCTCACACTATGTGCTGATATTGGTTGAGTATCCCGCGCTGTGCCCCACAATTCCATGCGGCAACGAATTGCTGAACTAGCTCAAGTTATTGCCTCCTAGACATTGTTAGAATGCAATAGGAGGTCTTAGCAAACTTTATTAGCTATAAAGGTCATTTTCCTTAAGCTAGAAAACTTTCATTTCCCAAATTACCTACACTGATTTTCAGATGTAAAGTGCAGTGACGTAGCTAGGGTTTGCGCCGACAGGGCAGGAAACGAAATTGGAGTTCCTATACACCTGTCTTCGCCGGTGTAATCTTATGAATACTTACACAACTAAAGAAAGATAAAATGGCTATTCGATATCATGCTCATGACAGGGGTCGGACCAGGTTTTGCCCGACAGGGGGGCAATTTCCCCGACAGCGGGCCGTACACTTCGAAGCCCCGACCAAGGCGATATGAGCAACCGGTGACCGGTGGGACTTGACTGACAGAACTTGAGGCTAGTCCAGGGCGCCGAATTTTTTGTTTTTCCAACACTGACAGAATTAAAAAACCGGAGCTTAGTTTAAAGAAAATTTGAAATTTTTGGACGAAACTTGGCTTTTCAAGTGTGTAAGGACCATTTAATATGTTGAAGAATCTTCCCTTCATATAACCAAAATCGTAAACTGGTTATTTAAATTCGTTTCGTTTAAGCTCATACATTTTATCGTTAGCTACACACCAAGGTTCTCAGACGAAACAATAAATATGCCCCAAAACTGCTCTTTACCCTTTTTGAACAAGCTTTTGAAAAGTTTTAGAATCTAATGAAAAATTTCGGGTCTTTGGTTAAGGTGAAATTGAACTATTTGGGGGCGATGAACACTGTTTAACAGAATTTCCAGCAGACTATCGACAACGCTTAGGCCCAACCCTAAAAAAGAATACAATCGAAACAATCCAATGAAAACAACCAATCAAGAGAGTCATTGTTAAACAGACGTATCTACCCGTCTGCAATTGGTAGCTTTGCCTTTCAAAAGCAAAGTTGTGTTGAATGTCGTGGTGATTGAAGTTGGCTTTATTTTTATTTATTTTTTATTGTACGGAGTATCCACCGAATTTGTACTGGAAAATTTACAGAAAATCTTTTGTCATGTGCAACAAATTTTTGTAATTCTTATATTAGGGACAAAATGGTAATTTTATGACAGATGTGGGGGTTTTCACTCAAAAATCTGACCTTTTTATGACAAAGATCGAAAATGCAGCCAAGGCTTCTTGTAGTTTGTTGGGTAAGTGAATATCATCATTCAGATTAGGACCCTCGGAAGATATTGGAAAATTTCCCGAAAAAGTTTGGCTTCCGCATTTTAACTGTTCCACATATATATATTTGAAAGTCTGCACCATATGCCTTATATATAGAAGGATTTTTATGGTAGAAAATTGGAAAAAAAATGTTTTATTTCTATAGGAGAATTTAAAGTTAAAGTTCGTATGGTCAACCACTAACAATGACAATAAGTCCTTAAGGAGGTTTTCTTGTTTCTGGAGTTGTACTGATGGTCTTTGTTTTTTTTTTTTTTCTTTTGTTTTTCTTTCATTTAATCATTTCTGACTGCGTGACCAAGTGTCTGGTTAAAGCATCTGATTTTTAACCAGTATAGGTCTCTGGTTTAACTCCACGCTGGCCGGATGGAACCCACTGTCATTGCGCTCAAATGGGAAGAGCAGTCACCCCAAACTAAGTTTGAAGAAACAGCTAAATTTCACATTTTTTATTTCCCTCTTAGGTATCTTGATATATTAGAACTCCATTATTGCATATTCACTTTAAACCAAGCAGGGGCTCCTAGTGATTTCGGTCAAGTGGTTAGAGCATCCGACAGACTCCTGGCCGGGTCATGCCAAAGAATTTAAAAAAAAATGAACCTACTCCCGCTGTGCTTGGTGCTCAGCACAAGCAGGGAAAACAAGCCAGTGAGCCACAGCTTAATTAAAAAGAGGCTGTGGCACGCCCATTTTAAACGAATTGGTCACAAACTGAGCCTTAAAACGAAATAACCTAACCCAATAATTTTCATATTTGAGGAGAAGAAATATTGTCACGTGACTCTCAAGAGTCACACATGAAAAAGCAGGATACTGCACTACTTTAGGTCAGGTGACTGCATTTCCCGTTTAACGATCAGCATAAAGCAATGGAGGAAAAAAAAGCAAATGTGCCGCAACTAGAGAGCTAGAGAAAAGGTGTACAAGTAAAAAGTCATTTTTCTGCCACTGGTTTCAGTAACAGTAACAAGGCAGTACTTTGTAGCCTAATACATGCGAACTAAGGTTTTCTCTCTCTCATAAATATTATTTAGCTTCCTGTCGGTAGCCGCTCGACTGTCATTGACCTTGCACTATGTGTAGGCCTATATGTGAAACAGTTGAAAGCCAGTGGCGGAGATATTCTATGGTCAGGTAGCAACAGCCCGCACGGACCAAAATCGCCTGCCGGTGCCCTTTTAACTTTCTAACATGCTGCAGCCAATTCTCATTCCCTCTAACCAAACTCCCTAGCCCCACCTTTTTTGAAAGAAGATGCATGGAATGATGAAACTCAACAACTTGAGCCTGGCAGAAGTTTTTTTTTCTTGATTTTGTATTCCAAGATGATCATTCATCTACCAAGTCTATTTTCGAACATTTCCTTGTAAAAAGGCATGGCCCCACTGACGCACTCTTGAAGGTCAGAGGTCAGCTCATGATGTAAGGGCAGAGGATTATAATCTGGAATAAACATAGAACTTTCTAATCCTCGTTGATACCAAATTCTCCATGTCTGTTTGGTGAAATCCATACGTTCACGAGAGGTTTTCCAGTGTTGGATGATTGTCTTTCCAGCGTCCCAGCCAACATATTGCTTCTTCCAAGGAAAGCCAACTGCATCAAAATATTTCTTAAGCAATATTTCAGGATTTTCGGTTAACTCGTCGGCATCGATCACAACTGGGTTGGAATCCTTCGTGGTCTTCACAGCTTTCCATAAGCGATGCACATATTGGAAGTAAAATTTGACTGGTCTGAATGGGTAATCTTTGATTAAATCAATATCTTCCATGACATCATCAGGATTAGTAAATTCGGGATCAAGAGTTGCAGCTCTCTTGTAAGAAAGGTACACTTTTAGGGGATGGCGGATTAAAAATGTGTGTTTACATTTTACATTAGGAAGAAACGCAAATTCTACATTGCCATCGACGGTATATGCCATGTCCTTGACGAAGTTGTATTTCTTTCTTCTTCCCTGGCTCTCAAGTTGCGATTTAACCCATGGATACCTGCATTTGTGAAGGATGGGAGAAATTAGGTAAATCTGTTAACAGATCTTGCAATCGTGCACTTATAATATAAAACAAATATTATTAACACAGCAGACGACCTCAACTAAACATTCAGCACTAACTATGGAAACTTGGAATGAACCGAAACGGGCACCGTTTCTCTTTTAAAAGGCTTCAAAATTGAAAAACAGTTTCAAGGGGAGTTTCGCCCCTCCCACTCCTCTATTCTTGCAGGCCGGAGAAATTTCTAGCTTTATTCGTTGTCCGGGGCACAGATTATTGCTGTTCTTTAAGTTGAGAAAATATAAGTGATATGCCGGAGCACGGTGGCATAGCCACGGGGAGGGGGGGGTTGAGGGTTTCAACCCCCCATGACCCAACCTGGCAATGCAAAATACGAAATACACCTAATATAGCGGTTTTTCTCTCTATCCTTAGACTTTTCTCTCATGTCGTCGGTGCCCAACCCCCCCCCCCCCCCCCCCTTCTTGACACAATGTTGGCTAGGCGCCTGTGGCGGAGATTTCTGGTTAAATGAGTTCACAAATGAAATTCCGTGTGCAACAAATGCTTTCCTTTTGGTAAAAGTGGCACAAGGAACTTTATCCTCTTTTCTTCATTAAGGCATAAAACTGACGCTTATGAAAAATCTCGCAGAATATTTGCTTCTTTGTAGCAAAAAAATTATTTTTGTTGGAACAAAACGATAAGCCTAATTTTGTGGTTCAATCATTTTGACAATGTATGCCTCTTGCGCTTCTCTAAAACCTCGATGCTGGTGGTACATTAAAATCCTCTTGGAGAGCTGAAAACGGTCATATTTTTTTAATCCCTTCCATTCTTTACGAGGAAAAGTCGAGTTTGGGAAATTGGCATTATGTAGCTTTGTGCCTGGATACACGAAAATTCATATGTGCTTGGCGTTGCCATTCTTACATATGACTGAAATAGGTTGTATACATTATAAGACAAAATATGGATGATTGAGTGACTTACGTCATTTCCGTTTCTTTGATCCAATTAGGATTTTGTACGTCGGCGTTTAAAACGACATCATTGCCATGGCTTTCAAGATAGCGATCACAAAATTTTTGAATATTAGAATTCCCGGCAAAACGGCTTCGATCGAGGGCGATTTTGCTTTCATAAGCACAGCCGTAGGGTTCGAACCAGATTTGAACATCATCAACAAAACTCACACACTTAGTAAAAACCGTGGAGAGACTGCGAGGTATTGTCCACAGAAAGACTGTGAATGGAGTATGCCGGGTTGGTCTTTCCATCAGACTGAAATAATCCTACGGATGACAATGTAGGAAAGAAGTAGTATGATAGAGAAAATACCGCACAACCGTAATAGCCCTCATCGACTTGACAAGATATTGATTCGTCACTCAGTCAGTCAGTCAGTCAGTCAGTCAGTCAGTCAGTCAGTCAGTCAGTCAGTCACTCACTCACTCATTCACTCATTCACTCATTCACTCATTCACTCATTCCCTCATTCACTCATTCACTCATTCACTCATTCACTCATTCACTCATTCAGTTAGATGAGGTTCTACTACCCAGTTTCTCACCGGTTTAAATTCTGCCGGCCATCAGTTGGGATAGTAGACAAATTTTGTAAAATCACGGACCCAGACAGCCAGACAGCACGAAATGAATAACGACAATTCTCAGGCCAGTAAGAAAAATCTAAGCGTTGTAACTCTGAGTTTTCGTTTGCAACAAAATGATGAAATGTTCACTCCAATGAAGCAAAAACAAGCTAATTGCAAAATGATCTGAAAATCACCAAATACAATGTACCACTACCATTTTATAGACACAACTTAGGACACTGGATGTACCTTTTTTCTTCTTTTTTTCTTTGTTTTGTTTTTGTTTTTAGGGCGAGCGCAAAATGGTTCCTACAAAAATTATTGAGGAAGTCCTGACTACCGGTTCTTACAAGATCAGAAACGTCACCACAGATCTCCCCACGGGACAACAGGTGGGGGTCTCCAGTTATTCCACCCCTTTTCGTTATTTTACGTGGAAATAGTTTCTAGTGCAAAAATTCGGCACTCCTGTCTGGCATTGAACACGGCTTGTCCTTGGTGTTTTTTTTTCTTGGAATAACTATGTAGGAAAGTAAAATAATCTTTATCCTCTGTCTGCAGGGGTGCGGTAGGGTGTTTTTCAAACGAACGGTGGGTGTAATTTAATTTTCTATTTCTTAAATTTTATTAAAGTTTCTTCCACATTGACATACTTCTTGGGCTTTGCGTACTTCAGTTTTCGGTTTTATTGTTTAACTCTTTAATGCCGTGTCAATCATGGCATCATGGTGTTTCGTAATTTCTTAATTTAACAAAATATAGGAAAGGAAAGGAATATATGTTGTAGTATCAGGTAATAACTTGACCTTCTGTTCTTTTCTTAATTGTCACGAATATGTACGAAACCCCTATATATTCATCCCTTTTTCAAATGGTTAAACTGAACGTAGACTGAGACTGTCCATAACAACACATGTTCCAGAATTTAAGTTTACGTGAACATTTCATGAAATCATGAACCTTTCTTAAAGGGACTCTATCGCGTAGACATATGAGTTGAGGGCGCTTTAATTTTAAAGGTTTCCGGTGTCACCGTAAACTCACGTGACCTTTTTGACAACCACCTGATACGAATACACACAGTAAACTGCAGGCGCGGCCTGGATCCGGATAAACTACCAGTATTTCCACTTTTTGAAATCTGCTTAGAGTACCGTAAATTTCAAAAAATGGCAACGATTAAGGGAAACGTTTCGTTCGAATCACTTTTGCCATTATTTGTACATATTCAATAAGGTTTATCTCATTTATCAGGATTCTTGGAAATTTTGAGACTACTTTTGGAGAAATTGGTAATTGATTTGTAGAAACACTATATGATACAGTGCTGCATTGCAACAGTGCTGCATTGCAACGATGCTGTGCGCTCGTTGAAATTATTCGACCCTAGAACATTTACTGCCAAAAGGCAGGATTCTTGAACAAGTGAAAACATGGAACACAACAGAAACAGAAAACGAGCGTATCCTGGGACGGAAGTAGGCCCGAGTGGAGGTCGTCCCTTGCTTTATGGGCCTGACAAAAAGAGCAGCGACCGTGAACGACGCCAGCAGAAGGATGAGCCGTAACGTTAGGCCTAGGCCTACCTAGGTTTTTTGATGTGGTGTTACGTTAATTGGCAATTACGGCGGGAACATCATGCAACGAATGTAGACGTGTTTTCAAAAGATTTCAGCAACGCTGACTTCGTAGAAGATCTGCTTGCAGACCATAGCAAAAGGTAAAGTGTGCTGATTAATAGCTTTTCTGATCAGACCATGTTTGGGCCCCTAGCCTAAATCCCATGAAAGCTTGTCTGCAAATACATAGGCCTAACGCTGCGTGTAACGATGTAACACTAACAATTACTACTGTACAGGCGCCCATTATAATGTTGTATACACCACACGTAGCCTATAACATAGCCTATAGGCCTACAACATCGTACAGTCGTACTGGTCGTATAGGGCCTAAGGGGCCCCAGACACGGTAGCCTGTGCCAAATCACAGTTTACTTGTCTGCTCAAAGATATGTTATTCATTATACAGCTGTCTGAGGCCGAGAAGAGATTTATAGTACCAAATTTTGATATTTAGGCCTAAGGCAGGGGTTCTCAAGTGGCAGCTCTGGGGGCCATATGCTGTCTGCGATGACTATGCATGCCAATACAAGCCCAGGGAAGATTTGAGGAGCCCATTTTTACTGTATATGGTATTTGTATGGTATTACCACCAATTTTGCCTGGGCCTACTACTATAGTACAAACTCACACAAAAGTGGCCCTCGGTCAAAAACACTTGAGAACCCAGGTCTAGTAACAGTATACTTTTGCTTACCAGTCGAAACGTCCCCAAACCAAAATGTCCGCGGGACCAAAACATCCCCTTGTCAAACCCTTCCTGTTGTATATTGTAAAATGAACTTCAGAGTTGTGTAGTTTAGTTGAAACGATTCAAGTTGTTTGTAAATTTTATAAAAACTTGCACGTATATTATGCATTGTGAAATGTTCATACCTGTAATGTCTAGAACAAGGGTTGCTTAGGCGAAGGCCTACATACCTGTTGGGCGCAATTGATTTAAATATGTTTATTTGTTAAGTAGGGCTAGGTATATAATTGTTTTTTCTCTATTTTCTCAATAAATAGGAGAATAGAAATCTTGTCAAAAGGTATGTCAATATTCTAGCCTTTGCTACATTTTCCCTTAACAGTATATACATGTAACCATCCCATATTTAACAATAGACTCATCTCAATTCTCAGTTTCTTTAAACACAGGTCAAACACAATATAATTCATCTAAGCAGTTTTCACACTTGAAAAGACAAATTCCAAATCCATACTCTCACCTATATTTTTGTCTAATTCATCTCATGTTTCTGCATTACTTTAAAAGCTTGCAATTTCGATTGGACATTCAAATTCTATATACAGGGACGTTTTCGTATACCATGTGAAATGCCACGGGGACGTTTTGGTAGCAAAAAGGCGGGGACATTTTGGTAGCAAAGAGGCAGGGACGTTTTGGTGTCGGGCGTTTGGACTGGATACCATACTTTTAGCCTACATGAATGTCTGGCATATGCATGTGTTGTGTGCTGCATTAGCAGTGAGCTATTTTTGGACACAGGCCTACATTCCTCAACAAAAATGATGGGACAAAACAAGCAAAACAAACATTGAACTGATCATCAATCCCCACTCTCCATTTGATGTTGCGGCAGCCCAAGGCTACCTGAAACTTCAACACTGATTAGGGGAGCTGGTTCGTCCTATGTACTTTTGTCGATGATTGTAGGCTATGTTAGCCTATGTATCAACACTTTTTCATCTCATTATTTCTGTTTTTGTATTTTCTTGATCCATCTTTAGGGACCCCAATGGAAGCTTTTCTTTAGCTCTTTGGGTTGCCCCTGGTACCACGTACTGTACTGTAACTCCCTTCTGTCTTTCGTGTTCTTATCTTTGTCTGTTTGCCTGTTTTGTCGTTTTGGCCCATATCTTTTATCTTTTTTGTTTTTTTTTTTGTTACAGTCATATAAATCATTGGTCTAGCTCTTCTTAATCCTTAAAACCCAGCTCAACTCTGCAGATTGCAGAGCAAATTTACATGTCAGGGTTGTAGCCTACAAATGTGGAGGGGGAGGGAGGGGAGGGGACTGTTCCCCCCTGAAATTGTTATACACTTGGGGTGCTAATCACTGTTGGGCTCTATGTAGGCAGTGTTTTAAAAGCCCTGATAGACATGCCTGTGCTACCGCCATACATGTAGGCCTAGGAATGTTACTGTACATCTGTGTCAGGATACATGAAGCAGCGGTGTGCTGCATGGGACTTCAACTTTCACATGTCTATCAATGGCCTCATCTGCAACATCAGTAATTCCTCAATTATCAAACTTTTTAGATATCTGCTCTGTATCCGCCCATTCAGGTACAAAGATCCATGAGAAAAGTTAAAGAGATAGCGCAAACATCAACGTGGTAGTCACTTTTCTTGTGGGACTACATGTGGAAATCGTAGCATTGTATCATGGTAAAAACATTGTTTTGCTTTGTGTAAATTGTTCTGTACAATACAAAATTCCATCAGTCTACAGTATGCCCACAACAATAAAAACATACAGTGACTGCAGTATGTAAAATACCATGTTCAAAGTTTGTGGGTGTCACACTTTACATTAGTAGATGACCACTGACAGCAGTACAGGTTTTAAGATACGTAATAAACACCAGTGACAGGCCTCAATTTTCAAAAAAATTTATGGTTGTCCTTCAGTCAACCATTTCACTAATTTCATCTGTCCACAAGTAAAATTTGGTTGACCCCCCAAAACACTAATTGCATTCATGTACTTATAGTCTTAAAGAATAAAAAGATGTGATGTTTGAGAGACAGAAACACTTGAACTCTGAAATATGGTGCAATGCAAAAAGTCAAAAGAGTTGGTCAGTCAGCAGTACTGGTTTTCAGTCCTAGAGAAAAATGGTTGTCCATTGGACAACCAACCTATAACTTTTGGTTGCCCATATGAAATTTTAGTTGTCCCGGACAATCGAACAACCATGAAAATCGAGCCCTGAGTGATATGGGTGATATCATTACGTACTACAGTATTTATGCCCTTTTCACAATTTTGAATAGTCCTGCACATACAGTATTAATCAGGTCTACTTTTCAAAAACTGCATGGCAAAATAATTGGGTGGCTGCAGCCCCCACAGCTTCTGTCAGCCCTGAAATATCCCAAAGAATTCACAAGTAGGCCTATTTTGCTGAAAAAATTAATCCATTACAGTATTCCACAAGGTGATGTTACTCCCGAAAATTTGTTTTGTGGTTGCAGTGTGATTGTTGTAATTAAGTGTTATCTGTAGGCTTGCTGGGTTATTCTTGAATTGTAACATTGGCTGGAGGAGATACTGTAGATCTACCTCTTGGTTTGACAACTGTGAGCTAATTAAATACAAAGAAACCACAAGGCTTTCCTTTTTTCTTCCTATGAATTAGATGTTCAGGTCTTCAGCAACATAAAAAAAAGGGGGTACATACTCGGCCAGTTGCCTCTCAAACAGAAAATGATATTGACAGTTTAGGTAAGATACTGTAAATTATACTCTCCTGTGTAAAATTTGTTTTATCTCAGTCCTTGCGTTATTGATGGTCTTAAATTTTTCATATCAGCAATCCCATTGTAAAAAGTAAAGTTCTCATTATTCACAGTGGATTATCAAATACAAGCAAATTTTCAAAAGTGTATTATGAAGTTCCTGCAATTTTGTTTCTTTGCATACATGTATAAAAGGTAGTAAGAAAAAAACAATGGCAGGAGCCCTATTCAAGAGTGCACCATCATCCACTTTTTCCTATTCCTTTTAAGGATATATTGCTTATCCTACCCTCAAAATTTTAAAACTGATTGAAATTTAATATCAATGTGGGTAACACTGAAATGAGAAATGTGTAAAAATGACACTTTCATGGAAGCATAGTGGGGTGGGTTAGTGTGGGGGAGGGGTGGGTGTGGGTGAGTGTCAAGGAGGGGGAACACTCACAAGAGGGGCAGAGGTGTGTTTTTGCTACCCCTCCCCCTCTTTTTCACACTAGAAGAAAATGTAAATGTGATCCTCACACCTTGAAATGCAGAGGGCTGTGTAACTGAAGTTTTAAGTTTTTGAAGTGAAGAAATGATATCAATATTCCTTTCTGGGGGCACAGTTGTCCTGAAGTTGTTGTGTGGTGTACCATGGTTGGCAGAAGCAAAGATTTCAATGTGAAGTTATTTGGAAAAATAAGTTATGGCATACAATTTTTTTTTAAAATGGTGGAAAAAAATCCACAAATGTAGCATCAAAGATGTATGTTTTGGTCAAAGGGGTAGGGTGAGATGCACAGTTCCACCTCCCTCCCCCTTCACACTTTCAAATTGCTTCCTACCCTTATGATTATAGACTTACAGTTTAAATAGTTCATGATAACTGCCTGATATTTCATGAACTTGTGTGATCTGTGCGTGCAAAGTCTATGGCAGGTAGAATAGATAGATGGCATAAGTTGCCATTCTGTTGTTACAGTAGTTATAGTTTGTTAGATAGGGTTTTGTTCCTTAAGTGATGTATCTTACCAGCAGAATGCAGACCTTTTTTCCACTTGTGGGCTCTGGATTGATTTTGCGTACTAATTGCGTATGCAGAGCATCACACACAATGGCAATGGGTTCTATTTTGAAAGTTTTTGTTATAAACTTGACAAAGGAATCAAATGCCCGCCCCCACCCCACCCTCCGTGTAAGCGGAGGCTCTACCACTTGACTAAACCTGCAGCCATTAGCATAAATGTATCATGTACCAAGGTCAGAATTGCAGATCAGGGAGTCCACATGTCCTGCTTGATTAGAGGATCTTAAAATTTTCAATTTTATTCTATTTGGATGTACATCAAATGTGACAAAATATAGTCAACTTATTTTGTGCCCACACTAGTGACCCCGAAATAAAAGTTATTGTACTGATACTACAGGACATGCTAAATCAGATCTGTAATGATCCCCATTTACTTGTCTTTGTTAACTTGTTTTTCTTCCCCCAGGCTGGGGTTTTTGTCTGTTTGCTGGTGTCCAAATATGCAAACTTAAAATGTGTCATACATATGAGGCACTCTAGAATTAAAGCAAGTGTCAACCCCTTGACCCCCTCTAGCTAATGCCATACCACAGGCCATCGAAAGCACAGTTTTGTAATTGACTCCTTGCCATGTACATAGCCACATCTATCTCCCACTCAATGAAAAAAGCTGTTCTTCCTGTACATTTGGACTATAACAGTGTTCTGCTATTTTGGTAATTACAGTATTGAAGCAGCCAGGGCAACATCCACTGAGTGACAATTTAGGCAATGAACTGGATAGTGATGATGAGGAAGATCAATTGGGTGATTGTGAGGAAGCATTTCATCATCTCAGCTGCAGCCACATTACCTGGTATGTAACAAGTGCATGATGGTGTCATTTTGTAATTACAATATGCCTGTAAGTAGCAATGTTTATATGCATAGCTTGGACAAATTTAAAGTTTTGATACCATGAATAATGTTACAAGTGAGAATTGAATTAAGTAAGTTACAGGCTCCTTAATGTGTGTTAAATCTCTGCCCTATTATAGGATTTTGTTTCATGCATTGTCAGTTTTGTACACTTCATATAAGGGTATAGGGCTGTGAACGTTTAGCAAAATAACTAAACGTTTAACCTCAAAAGTTTGCGATCCGTTTAGCAGTGAATCACGATTACCTTATCCCCCCAAAATAATTTCAGTATGTAGTGATTGACACTGAATGAAATGCAGAAATAATAATAGTTGTTATCTTGCATGGTAAAAAAATATTATCACTTGATTATGACTGAAAGTTGCATGTAAGGTATTGTCTTATGGACATATCTTACATGGAATCTTTTCCTACAGTACATAGCTTAGTGCCCCATAATATTGTTCATAACCACCTATGTTTATTCTCCAGGCATACTCATTCCCATAGCATGTAGTCTGATATGTTGTTTTTAATCTTTGTAGTGTGCATCCAGTCTCATGTAGACTGAAGGGAAAATTCCATTTCAATATCAACATGAAAATATGCCAAAATGCATGGATTCAGGTTTAGATTTGCTCTAAATAAGGTTTTAGCTCACAGCTTCTAACCAACTGGTTTAAAAGTCTGGTATTCTTTACTGCAGCTCAACATTTGTGTAGTGATACACTGCACTATAGGTAGCATTGCAGCTACTTTTTAACTATCGTTGAGAGTTTACATACAAGCTTTTATACATGAATTTCCATGAAATGAGTTAAAGCTATGTATCAGCCCTTCCTGTTCAATGAGAAAATTGATGCATCTTTACACATCTTAATTGTCTTACAGTGATCAGTTGGAATCCAATCTATCTGTGGATGAAGAGGTATATGGAAGCACAGAGACCACCAATGATGACACTGAGAATCAGGAGGATGAAGAAGGGGACTTCGAAATATCATCTGAACACCAACACTTTGTAGCAAAGACAATTATTGAAGAAGACAAAGGTATTGTATGGACTTCAAAAGTTATTGAACTGCTGAAACAAATTCATGGTGACATATGCCCTTCAACAACCTGCAACAGGCATCTCTGTTATAAAACAACTTTTATTGGCTCTGCTTTCAAGATATCGCAGTTTTGCTGTGTTGGACATCACCCTGGTTCCTGGTTCTCTCAGCCTAGGTATGAGGAAATGTTTGCTGAAATCTGCTGATGGCAGCAGGGATAGTAATATCAGGGAACAACTTTATGAAAACTACTCACTTCTGCATAAGCATGGGTCTGAAGCACATTGGTAAAGATACCTTCTACAGAGTTCAACGACTCTTTGTTGCTCCAGTAGTGAGGGATTTTTGGAGTAGAATGCAGAGTGAAGTTCTTGACTTATATGGTAAAAATGGGGTTGTTTTGGCTGGAGACAGAAGGTGTGACTCACCAGGACACAGTGCACAGTACTGCAGTTACGTTTTCTTAGATGAGAAGAGCAAGAGGGTGCTTCATGCTGAGGTTGTTGATGTTAGGGAGGTTGCAGGAAAAAGTCCAAACATGGAGAAGCTGGCTTTTGAAAAAAAGTATTGCCAAAAAAATTGGCAAAGTTTCAAAGAAAGGGGAAAACAGAGTTTTACAAAACTGGATACCATCACTCAGGAACCACTTTTGGTACTCCTCACAGAATTGCAACGGTGATCCAACAGCTTTGAAAGCATGCTTCCTCGGCGTACTTCACCATATCACTGATGAACATGAATGGGTTTCTGGCACTGATGGTTGCCTAGGGCAGTGTAAACATGACAGTTTGTGTGACAAAGAGAGAGGGAAAGAAGATGGTTGGCAAAAGGCTCAGTGCCACATAAAACACTAGCAAGGGAACTGACATCCAAGGAATTCCTAAAGAAAATGCATTACTATAATAACTATAATAACCCAAAGCGCCATGCATACAGCTATATTGGATATAAAATCAGAATGCAGCTGGCAATGATTGATCATAACTATCACATCAACAGGGCACAAGCCACAACTTCGGATGGATCTCCTAGGTATCATTGTAAGTACAGTAAAATGTCTGAACAGCTTTCAGTTCAGCCAGTTATGGAACCAAAAACATATGGGTATATCCCAGAGAAGATGAAGATGGTTTTTATGCAGAAATTCAAGAAAAGGGGACCCATGGATCAGCATGTATCTTTTGAGCAAGGTGACCCGAGGAGAATTCATCCCCGCATTTCAATGCTCCCAAGACCATCAACAGAAGACCTAATGAAACAGCAAAAGAGTTAATTTAATAACCCAAGCTGAATAAATGCACTGGAAAGTATTGATTCACATGCCAAATAAGTCATGAATCTTTTCCATTTGGATATTTGTGTTTGTTTATAGATGTACAGTACAGTATGAATGCATGTGTAGCACCTTGTTTGTAATTTTGTGGTTGAAAATTCAAATGTTCAACAAGTTCCATGTAATTTTTAACTGCATTAAATCTAAACTGAAGATAATGAATTACCCTGATTGCCTGATAGCTACAGTAGGTATCTCTTTCTATGGGTTATAATTTGGTGACACTCATGACCACTGCAAATGTCGATGGTTTGTGTCTGTATGTGTGTGTAGGTGAGACTCATAGATCTAAAGTGGGAAATAGGGGTTCTTCTCATTCTTAGTATTTGGATCAGCCATATTGTGTACAAAACTCATTGTCTATAGTGGGTGACAATTCTGCCCTGACAGCTAAGTACAACCTTTTATTACCAAGTCACAGCTTAAAAGTGGTTCAGTGCATTTTAGGAGCAATTTTAGCTTGGGAGAGGAATCAGAAGTCTATTATGATAAAATGATCTTAACCCTAGTGCATTTAAGTTCATTCACATCTCTTTTATGTAAGAAGATCCTTCATTAGAGTTTTCACCATTATTTCTATTTGAAATTTAATGAGCATATATGTAGAAATGAAACAATTTTGTTTGCTGGTCTCACATCATAAAGTGATCAGAAAGTGTCAGTTTTACAGCCCTCTTTTGAATACTGCACCATGCCAGACAAGATATATGAGATATAAAATAATAAGATTCTATGTGTAAATTCATGCTGAACAAATCTGTATTAAAATTTTAAATTTCAAACCTCAGTTTACTATTATCTAAATGTAGCACTACAGATTTTCAACCATCCTCAAAAGCCAAAGGTCTCTTGAAGTCACAAGAGGCCATATCATAGCATGTTGATGCATTGTGTTCAGAGATAGTAAGTACAGTATGGTTCTGTAGAGGGTAGTTTGGATCCCCAGAAGCCATACTGTATGTGAAAAATATGTGGGCTCATTACATCAAAAAGGATAACTTCAAGGGATCTAATACTAAGGATGTGGATTCCCAATTGATACTGTAATTGCAATATCTTTTGGTTAGAAGGGAAACACTGATGAAGTTCCTACTTATCATATGGGTGACACGTATTGAGTAGAAGACCCTTTTGAGGTCAGACTGTTCATAAATCTGCAACTCAAAGCCTTTAAATTACAATGCATATTTTTCAGGATTCCTGCATATTCACCTTAACCACTCTTTTGCCTGGTATCTGTATTTTTCCCCTTTCACTCTTGAGAACTTGGAATTGCTTAATCTCATAATCTATTTATTATAGCGAATTCTTGGTTTCAATAAGTGAAACATGCATTTATGATGGTGTGTGTTTGTATGTGGGTGTGTGTGTTTGTGACACTTTTTTACTCATTCACAACATAACTCAATTTTGAAGGTGATATGTGACAGTTCTCAAACTTGGTCCATAGATGTCCCTTATTGAGAGGGGCACCTTACTTATTTTGTGGAGGTCAAAGGTCATCTGGTGTCACCATGGTCAAACTATGAAAAACTTGTGAACCCGATATCTCAAGTTAGTCAACTTGAATAAAGTTCATACTCTGGATTTAAATGTTTTGTGGTCAGAAGGAGAAATCTATTGTTTTTGATGAAGGCCAAGGGACATTTGAGGTCACTGTGGATCAAACTCTGAAAATATTGACAACATGTTTTCTCAAGGTAGGATGTTTGGATAAATTTCATACTCATGCAGATGTGTTATGGTTGGATGATGGTTCCCACTGTTTTTTGGTGAAGGTCAACAGTCATCTGCAGTCACCATTTGTCAAACTATTAAAAACTTGTTCGTACAATATCTCAAAGATACAAAACCTGGATATCAGAATTAATAGAAACCATGGCATTGTATGAAAATTATTTTATCATTTAAAACCAAAATGAATTTTTGAATTCTCGTTTAGTTAGTCTACAGAGATGGAGCTGCCAACCAGAACAGATTTTCCACATTTCATACAGAAAATTATTGTAATTACTGGAATGCAAAATTTTGCTTGAAAATATGAATTTCCACTTGACCAAATAAAGGTCTATTAACTGTAGTACTGTAGTTACTCTTCATCTAATGCACAAAGCTGCTGGCAGTAGACTGCAGTAATTTTACCCATACATGTGAAACTTTTTGGTGCAGAATACTCATTTGGGATCTACAGAAGGGTTAGCAGCTATGCAGAGGTGCAGTGTCACTGACCTTTCCCTAAATCAGTTGGGGTTTGTTTCTGAAGCTGGAAATTACAGGTCATGGCTACTGTCTTATTTCTTATGTAGATTTAAGCTATGGATTATTTGCAAGTTGCTCACAATGGTCCTTGAAATCATTTGATGAAGAGATCCAACTTTTATTATGACTTTGTTCACTTGAAAAAAGTATTACTTTGTGAAACCTAGTATCATACGTAGTACCCTATAGCACTATAGACTACAGTATCGATTTTAACTGCAGCCCACAAAGGTTACATACAATTAAACAGTGCTCTGCAGTTTTTACTGTACACATCCATTTTAAGAAATTTAAAATGAAAATGTGATTATTCATTCCGCTGTTTCATTTTACATGGTACAAAGAAGTTGCAATGGCTTCATAGCCTCTGTACGAATGTGAAGCATACCCTCTCAGATTCTATTGTAGGCACCTGCCTTGGACTACATTTTATTACTGAAGGGATGGGGCTGTAGTCCAGTGAGAAGCTTTTAACAGTTCTCCAAAAGCTTGTGAGTTTTTACTTGGCTGACAAACTACCAAGTCAGTTGAAACAGGACTGCTTAACATTTTGTGTGATTGTACAATTGGGGGCATATATTAACATATTCTTTATAATAAGCTTGTGGATGTAAAATGATGCTAGCATGTAATGCACTTTTGGCAAAGAAGCTATCATCCTCAAGTCCAGAGTATTATGTGAATTCAGTAGGTGCTCAATACTTAAGGCAGGACACAACAAAAGTTTCGAGAAGTAGATGCATCCCACAGACCCGTCTGTGGATAGATAAGTGGTTCCAGTTTGAGACTGGCACTTTTAAAGAAAGTAAATTACAGTGACAGCTTCACTAGCTGAAGAAGATAGAGGTAGAGGACTAGGAATAATTGATTGCCTGACTGCTCTCTTGGCAGAGTTACAAGTATCCTGTGTTAAATTGCCAAATAGGTACTTAAGTTGCATGAACTTGGACTCCACACTTTTGAAACAATGAAATTAAAGATGTTTTTAGTGTACCAAGTCATCTATTTTCAAGATGCAAGAAAATAGAAATATTTTGAAAAAAGAAAATTTGCACTTGTTTGTTATGTTTTTTTAACATTCTAATAGTAAAGTATATTTATTCAGTATATGTGTTCATTAACTCATGAAGGCTGCAGGTACAGGTACATAATATTTTTAACTTTTCCAGCATTTACAAACTGCATAGACATGTGCCAAGCAGCATGATATATAGCAGAGCAAGTGTAAAGTTCTCAATTTTCCAAACCCAGTGGCAATTTTTCCAGACCATTCAACCAAAATTAACAGACTGCCCAAACTAGTAAAATGTTCCAGACTTTTCCAATGTTCTGTGATGAAAACCACGGCTACATGCTGAAGTGTGCCAAAAATGAGCTTTGGAAAGAATTGATCTGCAATGTAGTGAGTCTATATCCTTCAGGGAAATTGCAACTTTAAATATCTTGCAACCTGATATAGAACAAAGCTGTGTGCTCTTGAAAGGGAGTAACCTACCATAAATAAATGCAAGAAGTTGTTTACATGGATATTTTTGAGAGGGCATACTATCATTTCTTGAGTTAAAAGGCTACAGCCTCCTCTCCCCATTTCCAATCCTGGTTTCTTAATACATACTTACTGTATGAGCTACAGCAATTAACTTCATTCTTGTGTGTTCACTGGGGGACAAAACTATACATGTCTAGTAATTTAGTTCTTCATACCCCACAATATCATGGACCAATGTGGAGACAAGAGAGGGTTTCATGCACATCCCCATAATGACTATGGGCAGGTGTACATACCAAGCATGGTATGTATCATGAGGCAGCACCATACATGAGGTATAACATGCCTAATTTGGTTGAACAGAATCTATATTAATTTTCGGTTCATTCATTTTTAGTTTTATGGAGAATTTACAATAGACATATAACCATGGTAACCATGTCATACTGATCAAGGTTGTCAGTAGCTGTATATTTATATTTCATGATATACAGGACATAAATACTGCATTTACTGTAGGTACATCAAATAGAACTTTGCTCCTGTTAAATTTTGCAATTAGGTTACACCAGAAAAACACAGTCACATATTCTCTGGAGCCATTTAGGGAATAGGATAGTCTACTATGCAATTCATTTTTAATGACTGCAATCTCTCTTTAAGTAAATTTACACTTGACCAACATTTAGTCTATGAGGACACCATCACCAATTTGAAAGCCTTTGTAGTGTCCATCAGGAGCAGGAAAATTAATGCAAATGGCCCACACACAACATGTTGGAATTACACTCCTTCGGCCAGCTCCCAGGCACCCATGCTGCAGGTAAGTAAACTGTTTATATGCATAGTGGCTGAAGTTTGCATTGCTCCTGACAGGAGGATCAGCTAGGATGTCCTCTGTTGCACGCATTGCAACCTCCAGAACATGTCCATCCAAGCAAACTGCAGAAAATAGCCTGCTTCTAGATAGGCAACCATCTCTCATGCTGCAGCACTTCCTCTCAATACGCTGAGGCTGCCCTCTACAGTGTCCACACACACACCAGTCAGGTGAATGCCCACTTTCATCAGTGTTTGCCTCTGGGTCATCCTGTCCTGCTGTCACAACATAATCCTTTTATGCTCCAGGGTTTTGCAGCAACAGTGTTGATGTTATTTTCTCCAATGCCATTCTGTCCAGACCTTGCAAGAATGCCTGTGGAAGAGTAATATAGCTCATCATTTATTATTCACAATTTTTATTAAGTATGTCTGAATGCAACATATATGTTTAGTTCAGAACCCAATTTAAAGTCAATGAATAAACAGCTTCCAGAGAAATCAGCACCTTGGCCTGACAATTCCTCAAAAAAAAAAAAAAAAATATTACGAGTCTGCCCAAAGGGGAGCATACATTTGTTGTACAAAGGGGGTGGGTCATTTTAACTTTCAACCATAGCTGAATGAGGACTGGATAGGTATCAGTGCCTGTATGTTGTTTCTACTGAATTATACAAGTCAGTCTATGGTAATTTTGTACTCCTGCAAGGAATTACAGCTAAGCAAAACCTCACCTTGACTTTCTCTTTCCCACATCCAGCAGGCACATTCTGGCCAGCACCATGCAAGGGTACAGGGACAGGTGCATCATCATCAAAGTCAGAATCATCAGAATGCTGTGTAGAAACAAACAAATATGTATAATTAGATACAAAATCAGTTTTCAACACTATTTCTCAGTTATTTTTCATGCTGGCCAATATCTCTTGTAACATGCCTTTTCAGTCCCCGCCTACAGTAACATATTTGTTTGGGTCCCTCCCACTCGATCAGAACAGCGTGTTTGGTCTAGAGGTAGAGCATCCGCCTCCCATGAGGGAGGCCCAGGTTTGATTCCTAGATGGAATCATACCAGACTTTAATTATTGAACCCACTGCCATTGTGTGTGATGCTCCACATATGCAATGGAGTAAGGAAAATGAGCTTCAACTGGTAAAAAGGCCCTGGCCAGCTTGATTTAAGCCAATTGGTTGGGAAGTAATAGGCTGTAAAACCTCGTACTTGAGAACTATAAACCCATGCCACGTACTGGATCAGAATGTTCACCTTGTGTCATATACATACATGTGAATTACCACATTTAAAGTTAGGGGGCAGGGATATATAAGCCAGGGTGTCCTAACCCTTGTGCTTGCGACTCATCCTAATTAAGGGTGCCTGCCTGGTCTGCTTTTTGAGTTCAATTAACCAAGCTTCTATCCTGTCACTTGAGCAATTTTGCAATACCTTGGAAAAATATGTCCCCTTCTTCTGACCTGAAATATTCCAGTATGCCAGCTCAGATTCTTGTATGGTATGCCAATACTGGGTGGTGATTTGTGTTGGGGATTGCCTGAAATCAGAATTTGTACACCAGAAATCCTGGTTGTACAACAGACATGTCCAACATACAACCTCAACATTCCAGACCAGATGCTGTCCTACCAGGATCCATTTTTCTTTTTTTTTTCTTTTTTTTTTTGGGGGGGGGGGTGTAGAGCCCCATTAAAGAGTATTTTCTGATCATATGTATGTCTTCACAACTACCCACTAAACACATTATGCCCAATTGGGGGTGGGGATTAAGTGGGGAAATTTTATGGGGCTGGAGTCCCCTCTCCCCCCTGTTGAACCACCCCTGTTCCAGACCGATTCACAGTGGACTAGTCTACCCAAGAATTCTGCCTCACCTAGCAATAATACCCCCCTCCCCCCACCCCAACCCCCTTTGAGTTCACTGGGAAATCTTGGTTTTGTCCATGATACAGACTAGTCCAATTGATGATGAGTTATGTCTGACTACAGATATACCCTTACAACTTGCTACATAATTACCTTAGTCTGGATCCGCACATTCAGACAATGATTAGCCCATGGCCTAGCTATGCTAGCCCAGATGTTCAAAATCAAAATCGCATATATTGCATCTGACGTTAGGCTTCCTTTTTGCACGGTCATCTGTCAAGTTACGTGTTTAGACTCCTAGCCTAACTTAGTCCTAGCCGAGGCTAGGCAGTACTCACCTACCTGGGGCTCCATATTCATGCATTGCCGTGTTACTGTTGGTCCATTTCAACACCTGCATACCGGAGAACAAGGCAGATACGCCATTCGACAAGGGCAAGCACTCCTCCCGGTTCTCCTCTGACAAGTACTTTTGCATAAGCAAGCAGGGGGATAACATAGGAGAATACTGTGATCCATGCTGGTTATTATATGTTAGTTCCGCAAGCAAATCTTCGGCAACTTCGTTTGATCTTCCCAATCTCTACGTCTAGACGTATACGGACTGTATTAGTCGCAAGTAAGCATGCGTCTTCGTTACACAAGTTATGACCTGGGTCACAAAACTTTTAAACCCTTTGTTTACAATCTATCTGAGGGCGGCATTCCTTAATATGAAATGGTTTTATGTCTGTCGTCTCAAAAGTACGCGATAGAGTCCCTTTAATCATTCTCAAAACAAGGATGAATCTTATGTGTGGTGCAGAAACTTAGCTTTATGCTAAGAAACGTGTGCACGTACTAAATGAACACAAGGTAACGCCGCACACTTTATGTTGTGCTAGGCTTGTTGTATCAGGAAGCTGGAAGAGACCTTGGTCGTATCCGGAGTTGTGGCCAATAATTTTACCCAGCAACGAATTACCGAACTCGCTTACTGATAAGAACGACTGTAGCGCTGGGGAAAATTTCAGAGGGACAGTTCAAATTTTGTACTCTGCACGCCTTTCAGCCATGTAAAGCGTCATCTTACCTAACATGTGATTTACGTATATTATTTGGAAATTTCAGTTCGAAATTCCCACCTGCCCCCTCCCCTCTCCCTCAGGCTTCCGTTCTAATAAGTGCATTTGCCTTAATTTAGTTTTTTTGAAAACTAACAATTGGTTTACTTACCCTATTAAACAGAAAGACTGCGAAGACGGTGGATGCTCAATTCGAAGCCACACTTTTTACGGGATGTGGCTTCTCCTAGACGTTATTAGTCTCTACCAGTATACCATTCACCAGGAATTTGCCCCTGCATTCACATAAAATGAGGACGTTTGCTATAAGAACGTTCACGCGACACAAGCTGCCAGAACGTTTTGCAGGTGCAGAAGTTCTGGATGGAAAATACTGAAATCAAGTACAGCCACGGTATATGGCCTTTTTCATTTTTACCTACCACCCTTTTTAATGGAAGAAAAGATAGATACAGTGCTGGCATAAGGCGCATATTAACCAGAGTTTAAGCGCGGGTAGAATTTGAAGTCTATAGGCCTTTATGACATCGAAAGTTGAGCAAGACCAACACGGAATATTGTTTACGGTTTGGAAAGTCAAAATTGTTGGAGGCTCTTTGGTAGTAGAAGTTATTTCCTGATAACAGCAATTTGATACAAAGTGTGAACCGGGATGAACACGAAACTAGCTTCCCTGAATGTTGCTTTAGACATCAGTTATTTTCATCACAAAATTTGCTTGCAGACTCTGCACAGAGACACCTTCAGTTCTCTTAAAACGCGTTTGTCAATAAAAGGTTACTGCCTTGGGTGGGCTTCCATCCCCTGAAACTTCCGAGACTGGGTTGTTCTCGTACTAAAGAAGATCATATCTTGTAATTCAACTACAATCTGCAAAGTGGTGAAAGGGTTAGTTGGGTCACTTTGTAACGAGCAGTTTCCCAATGCCTCGACACCATCTAAATTCAGTGCTCGTTAACTAATTTTTGATTCTTCTTCCGTGGTGAAAATTGTTTTCTAGCCCTACCCAATCCCCTTACAAAAATTTCCAGTACATTTCCTGTAGGAATCCTGTAGGAAAAGCACATTTCCTATAGGAAGTAAGCCATTTCCAATAGGAATTTTAAGATTCCTACAGGAATTTCAATTTTCCTACGTAGGAATTTGCTATTTCCTACGTAGGAATTTGCTATTTCCTACGTAGGAAAGACTAATTCCTGTAGGAATTGTCGAATTCTTACATGAATTTCAACTTTCCTATGTAGGAATTTGCTATTTCCTACATAGGAAAGACCAATTCCTGTAGGAATTGTCGAATTCTTACAGGAATTTCAACTTTCCTACGTAGGAATTGGAGAGTCTATTCCTAATACACTGACCATTGCATTCATTGGCACATGAAAGGAAGTCCATTGTCATTGGCCAGTAAAGCCCACTGAGTCACAACAAGAGCTTTTCAAATCTGCCCTTTGTATATGTTTTGTGCTGTGTAAAGCTATGGACTTGCATTGACCATATGTTGTAGTATAGCAGTACAGTGTATTGCTTCAGTGCAGTAACAGGCTTTATGGCTTCAAGCAGCAAATAGTGCTATAAGTGGTTCTACCAGGGATTATAATGTTCAGAATATCAGTGTTCCTTATATGGTGGATACTCATGGATAATCTGAGGAATATATTTGCTTAGGACTTTGCAGTACAGATATATCCATGCACTAGTTCAGGTCATGGCATATTTTGATTCTTGATATTGAACATTTCTTTGGATAAGAAGCTGGGATAACTGCAGTTGTGGACATTTAAACGAGTGAATAACCTGGTTGTACAGTAGCTTATTTTAAACTGCATTGCTCTGTCTGAAAAGGCCATAACAAACACAGGGAACATGTTCTTTTTTTCCTTCTGTTTCAAAGTTTTGGAGATGATTTAGCTATGTTCCTTTTAATCGGGGCAAAGGCATTGAGCAGCAATTAATCATGGAGTTCTGGATATTCATTTATCTTCCTCTACCATAAAGCCTATACCACATATATTCTTTGGAGGATTGGTGACCTGTTGCAGTAATTGGAAAATGCTGGATCTACGGCCATGGCACTATCGCCCATGCACAAGTTCCCAGCAATCAGCACCATGATGCTCATAGCCTCAAATGTTTATTTATGAACAAAGATGCAAAAGATACCCCACAATATAAATGGAATGACCCATGTGGGAAGTGATTTCCTATGTAGGAAAGCAATTTCCTACGTGGGAAGCATTTCCTACAGGAAATTTGATTTCTTATAGGAAGATGCCCAAAATCCTATACATTTCCTATATACCAATTTCCTGTAGGAAATCATGTGGGGAATTTTTGTAAGGGTCCCACCCCAAATATCACTTTGTACGTCGATTCTTTTCAACACGCCAAACACGATAATTCACTTAATAACGTAATCTTCCAGGGCTAGATTTAGGATAAACGGGAGAGCTGCAGAATTCGAAACAGGAAGGCTGACGATTAAACCTATCAAAATGCAAGAAGTGATGAAGGGTAACTGAGAGTCCCCCGCCCAGGAAATTTCGACCTGGAAAGTTTCAGAATAATTTTCATTCTTAAACTCTTTACAGCTGAAATTTTTTTTCTCGTTTTTTGAACTGCTTTTGAGAGAATTCAGGATCAAATACCGCGACGAGAATCCAAGAAGGGGTTTCAACGTTAGCCGTTTAGGTAATCTGATGTTCTCACTACTAATTATTCTTCGTGTTAAAGCAAGTTGAAGCAGGGTTTTTTTTATTTATATATTTATTTTTATTTTTTTTTTTTGCTCGAATCATGGTAACGTTCTATATCTTGTTTATATTGAACCTATTCCATACAAATGTTCTGGCACTCAAAGCGTCAGAAAGCATGCAAAGTTAACAACGACCTTACTTTTGTTATCCGTGGGACCACCCTTTCCAAAATCTCTACACACCACTCCAAAACTGACTACATTTTTCAAGGGGTTATAGAGCTTCCGACTTGCAGCCTCACGTCTGGAGTTCAACTCCTGGTCGGGTTTCCATTGTACTTAGTGCTCAGGCATAAGCTTACCAATGGAGTAGGAACAACAAGCTAATGAGTCACAACTGGAAAAAATGCAGAGGTCGGCCCAACTTAAACCAGTTGGTTAGAAACAGAGCTATAAACCTCATCTAAGTTACTAACTTACACATGCCCTACTGGAAGGACAAGAACTCTAGACTCATTCACGGTTATGTCACTGGTTGCCACCGGTTGGCAAAGAACAGGAAAGAAAAAGAACTTGAAGGTGCACTCAACTAATGCTCCTCCCCCTCTCCCACTCCCCATCAAAATATCCTGTCCCCGCGCCTGTTTATATGTGATTCCCAGGGTTCCGCATATATAGTCCACACGAGCTTAACGTACAAGCTTAATGGTACGTTACGTGTTTCCGCGCTCGTTACGGTTGAACCACTGGTATTAACCCTTGAATTGCTGATATAAAAATTCCACTTAAAATTGCTTTATTGATATGAGCTGGCCATTTGCTGATATCTATGAATCAACAGCTGATATTGGCAACTGTTGATATCTGAAAATTTGTTCAATTAATTAGGAACCGAATCAGGGCTATGTCCCATTTATCGATATTAGCAAATAATTGGTGATATCAGCGAATAATTATCGATATTGCTAATAACACCAAACCATAAGATGACGTCACCAAATTATTGCTGATATCATCAATAATTTGTTGATATCTGCAAATTATTGCTGATACCAGCATTATTCACTAATATAATTGCATTTTGGTGATATCACCAAATAAACTGTTAGTTATTTGTCACAAATCACCTTAATCCTTACGAATCGCATTCAGGTTATTTAAAGGTATGAGCTTTGATTAACAGTGGCGACGAGACTAATGCAAGAAAGGGCATTTTACCCCCAGATCTTGTCCTTGCCATCCCACCTATTTCTCCTACCCCCAAATTAGGTCAGTAAGGAGTTAGGTTAACCGAACAAAATAAATAATATAATACCTGTTTGACTTAATTATTCATTCAGAGACATGGTACAACCTCGAAAGGGGGTTTCCCCATCGACCCCACCCTCGGGAAAGGGTAATTTGGGTTCTGCTTCGCGCTTGGGCTGAATTGTTTTATCTCCGTTGCACGGTTGTCACCAGCCCAATTTGTGTGCCGGCTAAACATCTGACTCAATATTTGTACCTCACCCTAAAACCCCATGGAATCCACCTCATTTTTGACCCATTGAATTTTTCAGGTTTAGGCTAATGTCAATTCCAATATTTTTCAGTATTAAAGATAATTTTTGTGCTGGTCGGTAGCCTTGCATTTTAGATGTTGTACCGGTGGGCAATGTCCAGTGCCGGTTAGTCCCGACCAGCGCCGACCGGCGCGGTGACAACCCTGCTCAGTTGATCATGGTCTATATCTTCATGTTAAAGTGTTCCACAAAAACCACAAAGTTTGGTAATTTGGAAATTGGCAGATCTTCTCTCAATAATCAGGTATGGTTTCAGGTACAGGGAAACTCCTAAGAGTGTCTGAATTCTTTCAAAAATAAATAAAGCACATGGTCTCCGTCAAATTTCGATTAAAATTCATATAACACTCCAAAAATTGGGTACGAAACTTGCAGCCTACGAAAAAATAAGAAAAAAAAAATCTACCGGGTTTATAAATAAATAAAGCACATGGTCTCCGTCAAATTTCGATTAAAATTCATATAACACTCCAAAAATTGGGTACGAAACTTGCAGCCTACGAAAAAATAAGAAAAAAAAATCTACCGGGTTTCTCTTCTTTTCGTTCTGCTTCGATAAATTTCGGTCAGCATAACAGTTTTGCCCTTCTTGCAAAACATGGCGCTCCCTTTCAAGCTGCCCCATGGTCAAGAAGCTTGATCCATCGTTGGTCGGACTCATTTTGTACTCATCTTAAATACTCGGGTGGGTTAGGTTGGTTTAGATCGATTTTTTACGGCCAGTTTGCAAACTGTTGGTTCAAATCGAGCCGGCCATGACTTTTTTCCAGTTGTGGCTCACTGACTTAAACACTGCGTGCTGTTTGTGGTCCTCAACCCCCCTCCCCCTCACATCATATAAAGAAGTCTTAATTCCGCTCCTGACCTACACCCCTTTTAAGGCAAACCACCGTGCTCTACTACTGCGTTTTGGGGGTTTGGGTTTTAACCCCCTAAGAGCCAAATTTGATATGCAAAAAATTACCTAAAATAGCGGTTTTTCTCTCCCCTTATACTTTTCCCTCATGTCTTTCCCCCATTCCCCGCCCCTTGACACAATCCTGACTACGCTACTGACGTATACTTCAAATGGGTCTGTGAACTTTGAAGGCAGGGGAAATTTAGTCACTTGAACCTGAATAAGTGTGCTATCTTGTTTCATGATTTGGGCCGACTGCTGTTGCCCTACAAGACCTACTGTCAAAATTACCTGCTAATAATTTTATCAGAGCTGACGTGGATAATGACTTATTCATCTGAGATAATGTTTCTGTGGAAAAGTAAGTGTACGTGAAGGGGAAGATCTGAAAACATGTCCGTGGTTAAATTAGACTAGGCGTTCAAAGGTCGAAACCCTTTCAGGACATGTGTTACGGACACAAATAGTGGAGGTTGCCTGTATGTAGACAAAATTGGAAATTCCCCTTAAAAGGCCTGACAACCAAGATCTAGAGGGCTTTGATTTGTGGGTGGCTGTTCCTGCTGCTGTGCGCCATCGCGATTCACGTGTGCATGGGTTCAAATTCCACTCAATTTACGTGGGTTTTTCTCAAGATGACTCTGGCTTCCCTTCCACTTGGCATTTTACCTGCCTGCAAAATCGGTTACCCAGACGCCAAAGTCGGTTGCGCGTCGCACCGAAACACTCTAAGTTGGAGCAGTTAACAAGACGACTTTGTCGTGCGGGGCTGTCGTAGCTCTCGACCCCAGTGAAAATTATCACGTGGGCGCAAGTATCGTTTAGTTCCTCATTACCAGATTACTCTGACTAGACATTTTTTATTTCAAGGCTAAATTTTGCTCCGAGTCAATTCCCGTCGCGATTTTCATTGCAGAAATATCTGTCTTTTCATATGGTAAAGTGCAACAAATATTGAATCGCTGGACGTATAAAATTATAAACATTTCAATAGGGGGAAGAGAACATCTCTCCCCTTGTGCTCTTTCCGGTTCCGAGTCAATTTTACTTTATGGGTACAACGTAATACCAGCGTCAGCCAGGCTAGCCTGACTTTACTTTGTCTAGACAGGTATTGAACTTAGATAGCACCCCACAATTTAACGTTAGCTCAGACCGCATACAAAAAACAATTATTGATGATACCACACGGAACTAAGAAAAATTAATTCAGTAAATTGGAAAGCGAAATAATTACCAGTTTTTGCGCTTCTTGGCTACGAATTACTCGGCTCTCGTTATACCCGCTTTACCTTCCTAAGTGGAGATCTACTAATGTAAGATCGCGGAGTGTGCTTTGTACATAAGTACATATAGGAACGGACACTATTACTTAAAGAGACCAAAAACCGGACCAGACAAAAACACAAGTAGATTAGGGAGCTGTTATCCAAATACCAGTTCTATGGTCAAATGAAACGATCAGATCAAAATATCAGCACCATTGAGCTATCACTGAACAGCTGTTAATATTTAACAGCTCGTAAACAGCAGTTCCTGGTCGCACTACAGTTAAAAACCTGTGGACAGCCACACTTGACCAAGTTTAAGTAAATAATGCTTAAGAGGTCGCAAACTCTGCTCTGGTATAAGCAAAGTTCACAAACTCGAACCAGTACGTCGTACACGGATAACAATAGTATGACCTGCCACTTACCTCCGGTGGCACCTTTTGTTGCTTTCCTGGACTCTGTTCAAGAAACCTGCCTGCCAGTGCTGATTTTTTGCCCCTTTAAGTGCAAACTCCAGTTAAAGAGCTTGTCCGTCCTCATATTGCACCTTCTGTGGACTTATGGTAGCGGACCACTAACTCCAATACTCGTGCATGTGAAAATGTTTACTGACAGACAAAGCGCCATAAAAATCATTTTATGGAATGTTGTTTCTGACTGTGTTACTTACCAAATATGATCATTTTTGCATTTGCATTTTGTAGACAATGAGTTGAAATACAAACTGCAGGGCCGTCGGAAGCGGGGGGCTGGGGGGCTGCATCCCCCCCCCCCCCCAATAATTTTGACATATATAGTTTTTTTTTAATACAATGAAAACGTCAAAAAAGTGAAAGACAAAAATTAAAATTAATAAATATCACTCTAAAATTACATCTCCTATCAGTCACCCGTGAACCGGCGATAAACAAAACAGAAAAAATCAATTCGATGGATCAGACAGCCATAGAACTTGGCAATAGAAATGATCCAAACATTACTTGATCACTTCGCCGTCAAACGCCGTCAGTGAAAGGTCGTTTTCTGCCCTAAAACAGGTGAAGACATATCTGAAGTCAGCGACAACCGACAGCAGGATGAATAATTTGATGGTTCTCCACATTCACAAAGAGCGAGTAGATCAGTTGAATCTCATAGAAGTTCCAAATGAGTTTATTGAGAGGAATGGCACTGAAGGCGACATATGTTCGGCAAATTTAAACCATAAACAAGTGAACTAGTATTTACATATGAACAAAGCATTTACTTTTATCAGATAATCCACTTATTTTATGACACGAGAACTGGCTGACAGAAGTTGCTGAATTTTGCGGTGCTTTATCTTAAGTTCTGATTATTAGCATCATTAAGAGTTTCACATATAACTAATTCATCTGCCATCTAAAGCTCATACCGTATTCGATTAGGCTACGCTGGGAAAACATAATGTTCGAAATAAGTATATTAGTAATAAATAATAATAATCAATGGCGGATCTCTTCATCAATTTTATCAAAAGTTCTCAGTCTTAATAATGTGGGAGATATTTTGTTTCCTAAATTTAGTAAATATTCTAAGCTGTAAAAATCGCATTTTAGGGCCATTTCCAGCAATCTCGGAGGCAATGTGGCAAATTTCCTCCATACGCTACGTGCCAACTCATGGTGGCGTGTAGCGTATCTGTAATATACCCTTTTCAACATGCACAAGTCAGCCCCTAATCCAAAATTCCTTCCGACGGCACCGCTCCATCAAAGTTGAGAAGTCTCGGGATTTTTGCCTGTAACTGAAGTTGCTCCAGTTTTAATAATTTATATTCATCATGATCTCATGTTGAAAATTATATAGTAAAATAATTTTGAGAATACGTATACGGGCTCATTTTCCAATGATTAGCTTTAATACATTACCTTACCATTTCATAAACTGTTACTGGTACATTTAATTTGGTACTTTTTTGATCATTTTGCCATTTGCTCATTTTTTTTTTTTTTTTTTTTTGAAATGAACATTTTAGTACAACGAAAGGTCAAAATAACGACTGCTTAGATACTATTAACAAGCCCGGGAAATGTCATTTCCGGCTGTCTGAGGGGTTGCGATTTTTTCAAAATTTTCTGTACGCTCCGCGCCAACTGATGGTGGCGCTCCGCTTAGATAGTCAGCCCGAGTCAGCCCCCTCCCCCAATCGAAAATACCTTCCGACGGCACTGAACTGTGCAAAATTCAAGGCAATCTGACCAATGTTAGTGCCATTTTTTCTTTGTATTACTCCGCTCAGTAAAATGCCGTTTTTGAGTAGCTATTATGCCTATCTTTCAAGGCTCTATAGCTCAAAATTTCAATGCTCATGGTATAGAAATTTGAAAATGCCATGAAAGCCGAGATTGTGAGCTTCGATCAGAGTGGTCGAATGTCTAGATTGAAAACTTCTGCTCGGAGCTGGGGTGGGGGGCGGGCACGGAAGTAGCTTAATTTAGTGTGTAAGTCAATGGGACTTGAATTAGTGGCACGCTACCTTATGTTACCATGCCACATAAGTACACCATTCTTCCATATTAGACGAAGGAATGATCATAGGGCATGCTAATCACCGAGCTCCCTTTTAATCCAGAGATTCATCGGAATCCAAACCAGAGGTACCGTACTATTGACTAATGGGGATACGATGGAACAACACGTCACTGGCCTGGGAAACCTCTTAGATAGTTTAAAAATGTCGTGATTTGTGATGATCAAATGTGGTGGCGAGGGGGAAATCATGGTAGAAGGTTTTACAAACTAGATAGACACTTTTCTTTACCTCAGGAACTTACACAACCGTATGTACCCCTGGAATTTCTAAATCATAAGGCGTTACCCTGAAGGACGGGATTAAAATGGCAAACCTTCCAAATCAAATCTTCCAAACTAATTCTGTCAAAGTCTAAAATATGGCAACATTTTGCACATTTAGCAAGCTCTTACAAACATGTGAGAAGGACATCCCCTTCTTTTGGTAGCAAAACTTCTGCACCCCGAAAAGGTCACTCTGGCTACAGGCTCACATCCCGCTTGATGATGCGCTCTAAAAGCACTGCTTAAATTGACCAGTGACCGAGTTAACTATGCACCGAACCAAAATTGGTCCAACAGTTTGACTCAGATTTGACCAATCTATAGGTCAAAATGACCAATACAGGCTATTGACCATAGTTAGTTCAATTCTTTGACCAATATTGGTTTTGCGCAAATTTACCCAGTAATTTATCAATTTACCAAAGTGGTTTAGAGTGTGCTAATTTCTTTTCATTAAAATAAGCTATAGCCTAATATTGTCCTCCTAATTTTTTTCGGTGAGCAACGGTACCAGGAGAATAAATAAGGGATACCAGGACTCTTTTAGGCTGTGAACCACGGGGGATGGATTCGGGATTTAATATGTGGGAGCACATACGTACTTACCACATGTCTGTGAAGGGATATATACTGCATACACTGACGTAAACAGGACTTTTTTGAGGCCAACTGCAGGGTCTACCGTCAGGTATGAGGAGTGGGATGGGTCCCCCTCTCCTTTAAGGAATCGTTTGAACAGCCTAAGGTGCCTTTGGATGAAAATTGGTACAACCATTTAACGTCAGTTGAATTAATCTTTCAGGTGTATAGGGGCAATAAGTATAGAGCGTTTTGTCTCAGAATTCCCTGGTGGAGTTGTGCCATGCCAAGATGATTCCACAGAACTGAGGGTCGTCAGCAGTGAGTTGGTATCTAGCAACTCCCTGGTCAAATTTGGCAATGAAATGAGAATTCTGGCAACAAACTGGGAGATCCGTCCATCAATGACAATTTATTTTATGGACTTCTCAAGGTTGCCTGTAGTGGGTATATTTCATACATGAGGATTTTCTTCAGAACAACGCATGTAGCAATGATTTTATCAATAAATGTTGAATACAGTATATGGAAAATGTGCGCCATTCTTTGTGCAAATTTTGTCGAGTAAGTTCAGTTTCTGTAAACATTTTAAATGGAGGGGAAGACTAGGCAAAAGATCACAGTAATTGTACATCTGTTTTATAAAATTTTTGACAACATATACTTGAACTGTACGACTGGGTGTTCTGTGAGATCAACCTCTCATGTCACGTGGAGCCATGGCTAGGAGAGTAGCCGCGTACCAAATCTACTTTCTGGAAAGGACGCACATAGCTATCCGAGCTGAGGAGGGATACAAGGGGAGGATCGGTGTCTCCTACCCTTTGGATCATCTGTTTCAAGAATGTCTACCAAAATACTTATCCTAAAGTCTTCCCGACTGTCTAGCAAAGATCCGCTCAGCAAAACCCGAAAACTCTTGCCTTAACCAGAGTTTCTTTGAGTCACATTGCCAAAGTTTTCTAAAAAAGAGTTACTTTATAGTACCACTAACACGCTCCGTGGTCTGTAGTGCATACTATGAAGTTCGAGTAATTAAGTGAATAATGAGAACCTGGCTCAATCTGAACTTTCTCAGTTAACTGGATACACCAGGCCCGATTTACCATTTTGGACACTGGGCACTATTAATGTTTCATGTATAATCTACCAATAATCAATAATTTTCCTAACGACTCAGTTTCACAAGTTACGAAAGAAGGACGAATTTGTAGTCACCTTCAACAGTCACTTCCACTCGAAAGTGTAAAGTAAGAAGACTATACAAGTGGAACGCCACCATACATGATCTCCATTACCAGAAATCATGTCATGCCTCCAATAGTTTCTCTTTTTTCACTCTTATTTTAAATGGTCAATCGTTGAAAATATTTCCAGATAATGTGAATTAGAAACGAACCACAAGTACGCATGTTTTGGTGCTTAGAGGCATAATCTGATTTCCATTACACTAATTTCGCAATGGCCTTCTCTAACTCAAGATCTTTTTTTAGATCGGTTAGTTTTGATTGAAAATACTTCCAATATCAACAAAGCCATTGCCATGATTTTGCTACAATTTCACCGGAAATATCTGAAAGTATCTGATGTTTATTTAATTAAGTAATATGCATCGTCACCAAAAATGTAAAATTTGACTAATTCAAACAGCTGTGCATATAGTTAAGTTTTGAGGAGGAAGTTTCACCTAGTAAACGGGGCACTTTGAACAACCGGTGTCCCGCTTTTGTGGAGTAGATTTTCCACACGCTCAACACACCCAGTCGCCCAAAGTTGTATATATTTACATTCCCCTATACAGATATAGAACTAATATAAAGAGTTACCTTCCGCATGATTGCACCCCCTTTTTTTTGGAGGACAAATAATGGTTTAAGTATCAGGCTATATAGAACATCTATGTTTGGAATCCCGTTTACAAAGGCAAGAATGACCTCCCTAATCCCTTGTAAAACAAAATCTCATAAAATTCTCACGAGAAATTTCTCGCGAGGTTCTCATGAGAAATTAGGACAGTCCCCATGGAAAATCTGTTAAGAAATTTCTCATGAGATTCCATACGGTTCTCACGAGATCCCATACAATTTTCATAAAAACTCATACAATTCTTATGAGATCTTGCACGATTCTCATGAGAACAAACGAATCTGACGGGATCTCATAAAATCTCATGAAATCTCATAAAATTTTTATGAGAACTCATGAGAGAATTGGTCAGAGTATCCATAAGGCAGTAAGGGTTATTTTACAGTGCAACATTTGTTAGGAATTTCTTTTTAGCTTTTGGTGATTTGCTCTTCTACAATAATATGAAAAAGTAAAATTTATAGTTCGCCGTTTAACTATGGGTTCGGAAATTTTACCCAGTTGTCACAAGTTAACTGTTGACCTGAATTCTATTGGAATCACCGATATAAAGAAAATAATTCGGCGAAATGTTCCGGTAATTGCGCAGCTTATACCTAGTGTAGTGCTAAATAAATGTGGAATCAGGGAGGTGTTATCCTGGTGGAACCCTTTGAAAAATATTGTAGGTGGTGGCGCTCGTTTCGAATTCCGTCAAATGATGCTGACTTACTTCCTCACTGCTCTTGTTGGAATCGCTGATATCAGGAAATGAATTGTTAGTTGATATCAAACAATTAATTACGGCTTATTTCAGCAATTCCCACATATAGCTAATTCAATCGCTAAAACGGCAAATTATTTGGTGATATCGACAATTCGGTACCTCAATGATATCACCAATTAAATAAAGATATATTGGAATTGATGATATCATCTTTTCATTTGTTAATGTCACCAATTCATTTGCTGATATGATAAAATGAATGCTAGTATCATCAATTATTTGATGATATCAGGAAATTTATGATATTAGCAAACGATTTACTGATATCAACAAATTAATTGCAAACATCAGCAAATCCGGAATTGTCGATATCACCAACTATTCAAGGTGCTGATAATATCAAAAAAACAATATCAGTGATAGTAAAAAATTATTTACTGATAGCAACAACTAGTCGATCAGAAACTAATTAACTTTTGATATCCCCATATCAAATAAAAAAATAAAAACGGCGCGCCGTAAGGTCGGGGCTTCTGTTTCATGATGGCAAAGTGACCAGAAATGGTTGATTGCATGAAGCATCGGCATTACGTTGGTTTTTGAGAAGGCAGCACAGATACCCATGTCGATCATAGGCAGTGAGGGGCACTTGTTATCTAAGATTGTTACATGATATATCCTCAAATGAGCTATGCTCTCATTGTGTTAACACTGCATGAAAAACAATAAGCCCAAGCTTGACTGACCTGTTAGCTAACCCCAAATGTGGCGTGACTTTTTATGTATTTTAATTTATCTGTTATTGTCAATCAATTAATCAGATGTGAAATGTGACTGTGTGAACTTACTGGACTTCATTTCCTCTCTGAAGCGATAAGAGGCAGAGAAAAAAGATTTCAACCATGAAAAACAAAGGAAACCTTTCTATTTCCCTTTTGTGAAGCACATCATGTAGAATCAATTTATTTCAAGAGCAGTTCTCTCTAGATTATTTTGAAGCAACACCTGAATATCACGGTTTACTTCTTATTTCAAAGTATCTTCATAAAAGTTTATGGCTTCTATATTGCATTTGCAAGGTAAACCTAGCAGTAACTTCTAGTGAATTTCTTATTTGAGAAAAATGTCGTCACATGTCTACTGTCAGTCAATCATGAAACAGGACAGTCTACTACACTACTTCACTTGAAGTTGGGGGTGACTGCTATTGTCCTATAGGATCTTGACTTGTAATAGATTCTTGACACATGGAGATTTTTCTTCTTATTTGTCGCCCTCTTTATGGGTAAGCGTGACTTTTTGGCAGCAGCCTGTATACTTCTATAATCCCAGGCATAACGGAAACGGTCAGTACACACAGATTGCTGTGTGCAGCTCCCTTGTTCAAAATGAATCGACTTTTCATTTTAAGGAAGTAATTTTGTAAAGCCAGACAGTGATTCAGACAAAATACGATAACGAAGGGAAGAGATTTGTATGAAGATAATGGTAAAACCTGTTTAAGGGCAAGAGGTTTCAATTGAACTTCCTCACCGTCTTGAAATAACTCAATGCCCTACATATGGTAGTGAGTATCCTGGACCAGTCAGTTGTTCCTCAATCCGCCACTTGTCCAAGTAAACTTCTTTCAATGAATGGACATGTCCACGTGTGAATATTTCCCAGTAAACTTCCGGAAAACTGCCTCTAACTTTGTGTGTACAATATTGACCGATAAGACGGGTTGTCGAGATAAGGCTGCTTAGGTTGCGCAAAAACGTATGCTACGAGTAAGAACGATTTCACTGACCACGGACCGATCGATGTGCTCTGTGATACAGGCACAGGCATGGTCCCCACACAGCCCGGATGTATATGCGAAGGCTTCGGGTGGAACCGCCATGTACAAATTGTGCGAAATTCGTCCCTCAGGAGTGAAGAAGTTACTTTTAACTTTATGGGGGCAATTTTTATCACTGACTGTAAAATATTTCATAGGTGAAAACCTCGGTGGCTACACACACGGATGGGTATTTATCCAAGTATTATTATACGAGCTGTGCGATCAATATGGGAGAAGGCCCGGGCTTCCAGGGCGTCGATTCTAGAAGGGGGGCAGGCGCAATTGCCACTTCAATGAAAAATATTATTGGGTGAATACATATCGTTTTCCCCGTAATAATTCAGGCCGGCAGATTAAAAAGAACAGTCAGAATAAACAAAATATCATCACATCGAGCTATACACAGATGACTTTAGCCTTCAGGAAAACGTCAGTCAGTGTATTAACGTATAACGGTGAGTGTGTAATACATGAGAAAATTCGTCCTCTTGAAACTGGGCGCCATGACTTGACCGATAGCGTCATAGTCGACTTGGCCGTTTTTTTACGATAGAAAACCGCAAATAACTAATTGACGTTGTGATTTATATCAGGTGTTCACGGCATAAACAATGACTAGTCTGAGGGGTGTACGTTACTGCTGAAAATACCATGATGTTCGTTTCTAACTGTTAACACATTTTTCGTTAATTTTGCAACATAAAGTACCTATTTGAATTGTTTTTTGTCCCAAATATCAATAATTTGACAGATCGGTCTGGAATTTTTAATTCAATTCCATCCTCTTTTTTCATTTCCTTTTTCTTGCATAACAACCGATTTTTCTGGTTCGAGATTCATTTGGTAACTAATTTAGCCACTGAATTCGATTCAAGTCGTTATTCATGCAAATACAAATCAATCCTTAAGAATATTTCATTTCATTTCATTTATTTATTTTTGGTTTATCACAACACAAGATTAAAAACAAGTATCACAAAGTAAATAACTAACAAAGAGTGTGAAAGGAAGTGCACTTAGAAACCCTTTAGGGCTTGTCGAGAAGTGACACTCCCTAAAAAAAATAAAGGAAACACGAAGATAGATGATAAGACAATGAAAAACAAAAGAAAATTCATAATAGACACACTTTGAAATCTTTGCCAAGAAATCTCTGACCAGAACCGTAAAGATAACCACAAAATACGTTACTGCACTCGTAGATTCGGAAATCGTGGTCAAAGTATTGCTGTCCACCGTTTAAGGGGCGGGATTCTCTAATGAAATGTTTGTTCAGTTTGTGAGCGTATAGTATACGTTGCGCTGTTGTTCTTATGGGCGGATTACCGTTATATACGATTCCGGTTCGGGACACGATCCAGGGGTCGACATGCTGTTGGAAAATTTTGCCACCCCTCCCCCCTTAATCCATAAACCAGATCAACCCTGTTTGGCCCAACCACGGACTTATATGGACAGAACATGTAACGTGTATGTCGTATCCGTAGATTGTCTCCGCGACTGGGTCAAAAAAGGCTCACTAAGATGGCGACCGTGAAGCTATAAATCGTCTGATTTGACGACGACTCTGTTATATTTTAAACAAAAGTTAAACTTGAATGGGGAAGAATATCAGTGAAAAGTGTGAATTCACTCCATTAGAGTGATAATTCACTCAAAGAAGAGTGAAGTTCACTAGGGGAAGAGGGAAAATTCACTCTTCCACCAGTGGCTGCAATGATCACTCTTTTCTAAGAGCGATCACTGTGGGCACTCCAACAAGAGTGAAACTTCGCTCGTTTTAAGGGAATTTCACTCTTTTTGGAGTGAATTCCAATCTTCTTGGAGTGAATTATCACTCTAATGGAGCGAATTCACACTTTTCACTCTATCAAAGAGTGACTAAGTTCACTCTTTTGATTTTAGAGTGTATCCGCTCGCTTCGCACGCAGTTGCCACGGTTTACACCCCATTCCTCAAAGGCACTAACATAGGGAGAATTTTTGAACACGTGTGCTCCCGATCGATGAAGGGTAGAATCATTTTTCAAATCAAATCAAATCAAATCATGCATACAGGTACGGGTTTAAATTGGCTCGTCGGCGCCCCCCCCCCAGTCCCCCCCCCCCCCCAAAAAAAGTTATGTAGTGGCCCCGCTACAGCGAGGGCGGAGCGGCATGTGAACGTCAAGACATCAACCCAAATGTAACTTTACTAAGACGTTTTTAAACGATATTTAAATGTAGGGATGGTTTTAGGTATAAATAATGAGAAAATCAATTAAAACGTTCCTGTACTCAGGCGGGAATGTGATTTCCGCTGATCAGGGAAATATTGTCTGCATTTTCCTTTGTGCTTTGCGCCAACCGATGGTGGCATCGATTGCTACTTGTCCTGTCACAGACATTTAGAATAACGCGACCCTTATTCGTCCTCCAGTGGGCGTACAGCTTCTTTGGGAGCAGAACTACTTCGGGAGTATTGTTTGGTTTTCGACCCAGCTCTTTGCCAGAGAGTCGGGGGACTTTTGAAAAAAGCTTCTTTGCGAAGCATTTTAAAGTTTGGTTTCGCAGAACGACTCTTTGCCAGAGTGTTGGTAGGACTTAATGGAAAGTATTCGGTAGACATAAAGTTTGGTTTCGCCCAACGGCCTTTTGCCAGGGGGTCGGGAGGACCTTAGAAAAACTACGGTATTCAATAGACCATTGCCGTACACAATGGAAGTGCTAAAGCTTTGCTAGAAAATGGGGTTGTGGTACATTTTCTAAGCCTGGGAAATCCCATTTCTGGCTGTTCGGGATTTTCAAAATTTTCTGTACGCTCCGAGCCAATAATAGTGGCGCTCTGCTTAGATAGTCCCCTGAGGAGGAGTACAGAACATTATATATCCACCACCGTTCAAATATGCCACCCCTTTTTCCAACTGTGCATGAGCCAGATGGCCATGGTCGTACTCGTCTTAGGTGTATTCTGGAGGATTTTCACTTGGGTCTTGTATGAAAAACAGAAATATTCCACACCATGCCCTTCAGACACTGCGTCATTTCCCTTTTCCTAACTCAAGGTATCTCAGGAATGGTAAATTTTGTTAAAAAACACCGTCCTTTACTTTTCAACAAAGCCACAAAAAGTTACGGTATATAATGTGGACACAGTGCCTCAGAATCCTTTTTTGTATTATTGAATGTCCTGTTTTTTCTTGAAATTTGATACTGTTGGAATTATTGAATATCTTTATATCTTTTCCAATAGATCTAGCATTAACCTTTACCATACGTAGAGTACAACCAACAATGTTGCTTTATATTGACTGCAGTCGCGTCAAAATGATAGATAAATTGACTATAAGTCAAATTAATGTGAGGCAATGACATCGCACATTTCCCGTGGCGCACCAAATCTCAAGAAAAATGCATTACTTTATAATTTTGTATCTTCCGAACGCTATAATATGCTATTGAGGATGCCGTGTTCACCTTCTGAAGGAGAAAAAAATTCTGCATATTTTGAAGTTAAGGAATCTTGACTCCGGAATATGCCTTTAAACTCACATCAGGGAAAATGGGTCTCCAAACATTGACTGATCATCGAACAACGACAACCCTAAGCAAGAAAACCTTGATTTACCCCTGGCATGGATCTATTTTAATCATGTTCTAGGCACAAATGGTTCTCAAACTATCAAAATTTCCGCTCGCTTCATGGGCTCCAGAAGTTTACCTGCAATGTTATCTTCATAATCAGTGCCTTTTGATAACAACCTCTGGATACGCAAACCAGCGGAAGTTGAAAGCTTTGTTCGAATAAGGGAAAAGACTCACCTATAGTGAGAATTGAGTGTGTCTCCGTGCCCATCCTGAACGGAAGTATCGTCATGGAAATGAAATGTAATGCAAAATTTCACCGCGCTTTGCAAGCATTCTTTATCACTCGTACTCCATCTCTTGGCATTTTTTAAAGTTATGTTAGCCTACAATTTAACTGAAGTGTAGTGAAAAGATACATCACTAGTGCGTATTTAGGTTTATTTCGAGAAATTTTCCAATATCGTCAGAGGGCGTTTATCCCGCAGGATAATATCCAGTTACCCCAACAAAGGCTCCTAGTCACCCCAAATGGCAAATTCATTTCGAAACATTTTTCAATTTCGGTGGATACTTCGTACAATAAAAAACCCATGCCAAGTTTAATCACCCAGACGTTCTACTTTATTTCATGTTAGCTCTTGAAAGGCAGATCACTTAATAAACACCCACCATTTTTTACCTTACCAAAAATCAAATTTTCTTCCATTATATTCCAAAATTTTCCAATTTAAGCTCCTAAATTTCAAATCTTTGTAAAAAAAAGGGAACAAGTTTTCAAGAAAACTTCAAGACTGAGAGCCTTAGCACGTAGGCCTGCAATAAAATGCGTAATCCCTAACGAATCACAGGCGCCCATACAACATTTTTTTATTTTGCTTATACGAAGGGCAGATTAACACCCATATTTTTAATGGACCTTGCAAAAGGTAAAAATTAATTCCAAAACTTTCAAGTTTTCTTCAAAATAAGTTTCGTTTTTAAATACAGTACCCGGCATGTAATTAGGGGACTAAGCCAAAATTTCGTCGCGCGCGCCTCAAATTCTCCCAGCCACGTGCCCGATAATGGAACTCATCGCCTGTCGGGAATTCAGTATGCTGACCCCTGTCGGGAGTTTCGTCCCCCTGTAAGCAAAATCCTGGATCAACCCTGTACATATGTCAGTGACAAACTTCAAAGTTACTCCTTCTTTTGATTGATAGTAGGTGGAACATCCAATCGGATGATAAGCTCGATCAACGCACATGCGTCAAGAAAAGTATCAGGGTCTTTGTGGGTAGAGGCATCACTGTTTTTGTGGGGAAGACTATTCCAATCTTTCACAGTTTCAGACAGGAAGTTTAATTTGTACACATGCAGTGGTGTCGCTACGGGACAAGAGGGGACATTTGTCACCCTCCCAGATTTGTCCCTTCCCCCCCCCCCCACTTGCCCCACCCAAGCTTGATCAGAAAGAGATCGGTTCACCGATAAAGTTAATAATATATTCCTCCAAGACTTAACTTTTCATCCAGAGATATTCTAAATCCTTAAAGCTTCCGCGGCTTTGCTTCGTTGACCGCCACTCAAGCGGGCGTTTTGGGCTCAGTTTCAGGCTGAGCCAGAAAATTTTTACCCCAACATAAGCATTTGCCTTTAGTTTTCCACCCATTTGACATTCTGATGCCGCCACTGTTTGGGATAGGGTAACCGCCGTCACCCCCAATTTGGATTGTCTGTATTTCATGAGAGTCACGTGAAAAATTTTTTTCTCAATAAAATAGGAAATTTAGGAGATGAACTCAATGTTTCTCCTTGAATATGCAATTTGTAAATCCTCAATATCATGAAAAATACTTCGAAGAGAAATAAGGAGAGGTCTGTGGGATATATGGCTGTTGTTTCAAAATAAATCTGGGGCAAGTAGTCAACAGGCATATTAGGGTCTGGCCAAAACTTCTTTGCAAAATAGGATCAATCCAATCTAGTACTCTGTTTAGGCCGGTTAACCAATGGCTCGTCTGAGGAGGCCTCGCAGGCTTGCACTTTATATTCGCTTCTTACTAATATTAATAATTATTGTATTCATCGATCACAGCCTGAAAAACGCTATATTATCTAGGACGAGGACGAAGTAGATGAAAAAACGGTAACATGTTAATAATTTGCATTTAAGCCCGTCCAGACAGTTAGTTAGTTAGATAGAGTTTAATGTACTGCCCAGTTTCTAACCTATCGGTTCAAGTCCAGCCGGTCATGGCCTTTTTCAGTTGTGACTCACTGGCTTGTTTTCCCTACTCCATTGCTTATGCGGAGCATCACGCTTTGAGACAGAATTAAAAATACATCCCACCCCATTTACTCAATGGCGTAGCCACGGGAGGGGGGCCAGGAGCTTAACCCCCACCACCCACAGATTTTCTTCACCCCCCCCCCCCCCCCAGATTTTTTGCGTCCTGATAAAGTTATTGAGAAAAAAGAAATGTTTGAACGGAGATAAAATTTGAAGAATTTCATTCCAAACCAATAAATTAATAAAATGTGCAACAATTAAGAAAACGTGCATGAATGCGTGTCAAACACATTTTTGCGCACGTATGACAACAAGTAAAAACTTCAAAATGTCTACTTTCACTGAATTAGATACCGGGTATAATCTGCACTGTCCTTTATTGCATTTCACTTCGAAGATGAAACAAACGTCTCGTCGACAAACTCGAATGTGACTTAAAGGTTAAGACCCTTTCTGCTTTTCGGTTGGCTGGCTGACTTACTGAGAACAAGGCAATCATACATTGGAGACCCTTTTTACACGACCATTCCTATACTTTATCATACACAAAATAAGCCTTAAGGGTAAGGTATTGCCTTCGAATAATTCATCCCGTCCATCCTCAACAAGTAAGCCTATGTCGTACCTGCCCATGACAAGTGCCACTGCACAACGATTTTTTTCGATTAAGTCCTCTTTTACTAGCTGACACTGGCATCCGGGTGGATTTGTAAAATGTCCGGATTTCATATGTTTCTCACATGATCCATACTTCTGCTTTGCCGTTTAAATATTTTGAGAGATTTACTCGTAGTATTTTAATTTTGCCTACGTAATGTACCTATGACTGAACAAATACTGCACCATTTTGCATCTAGACACTACTGAAAACCGGAAAACATTGTTAGCAGTATGTATGTCACTTGTAAAATCTCTACAAAGACTAAAAACGAGTATTTTGAAATTTTTCATGCTCCCCAAAAAGGAAAATCCTAAAAAGCAGTCCTATAGTCAGTTCAAGGTTTTGCCAAAAATGACACCATTTTGCATGTAGGAAATATAACGCAAAGAAATATTTTCAGAGGGGGACACTACTTCTTTTGGTTTTCCTATTAAAGCTGAAATCCATTCATATATTGCCACATTTGCGATCTACGTCCTGAAGTTTACAATTTTTCCCAAGGAAAAAGGAGATAACCGGTTCCCTTTAGTGTCATCTCCCAGGCCACAGATCAGAAATGCCCAGTTTTGGGGTCGCTAAAAAATTTTCATAGATTCATTTTTTATTCTCACTATTTGAGAAGTGGCAGACATGAGATTCGTATTTAACGGCTGGGCACATACAGCTTAAAACACATGGGAAGTGGCGTTCCCGGCCATCTGGAGGGTTTACAAAGCCCAAATTTTTTTTGTACGCTCCGCGTCCACCGATGGTGGCGGTCCGCCCAGATAATCTTTCCGCACCTGACCCTAGGACGTACCAGGCCCCCCACTTGTTCCCTATGCCCCCTAAAACTCAATCCTGGCTACACCACTGCATTTCCTGGAGACCGGCTGTTAAGAATTGAGACGATATAGGTAGACTTTGCTCCTCCCCATACTGGCTTCGTCCCCCCCCCCCGGCAATTTTTCTAGTGACTTTGTGACCACTTTGCAGTTTGCTAGTTAAGTTGAAGTGAACATTTTTTGGCAAGTTTTAAGTGTTTATTATGATGCGACACGTAAGAATTGAAACCCTTGTATAGTTATTGATACTAACAAAGGGGAGTTTGGCTAAACGTTAATTGTGATTTCTGTTTCGTCTCGGCGCACCGGTATGTTTTTATTTGATGCGTGCAGTATGTTGGGATCAAGTGTGCAGACACCGTTGATATGGACTGGTTGTTTGTTGGCTAGAAAATAACTTGCCCACTTGCTTGCTTGGGAGGCATATGATAAAATATTTACATACAGGCTTCTACCTTGTGCGGAAAACGCGCGAAAATTAGGTCGTTTTTGTAAGAGCCAATTATTCTCATGCAATTTTCCACTAAGGTTAACTTCGGGCATGTAAGCCTCTGAGTCTGAGCTAATCAGGCTGCTCAAACACATGGGATCCTTTTAAAGTTCGGTGAATCTTTTAAAGGCTAGGTAGCCGGTATGCGTTGAGTTGCCATCCTCACTTGAAGCTCAGAAGGTATTTTCGCCGGTCAATTAATTGCTCGAATATTTAATGTTATAGGCCTAATCAGCATAATCTTATGTCGCAAGGTAGTCAAATAGTTTGTAAAATGCGCATACAAGCTCATTTTCCAAAGTTTTGTTCACATTATCATTTCACCAAATGGAAGTGGTAAATTTTATCTGGTAATTTTCTAATCATTTAACAATTTATTGAAGTATCAATTTTATTGCAAACGAAAGCTCAAAATAATGATTGCTCAGATCCTACTTACAAGACGGTGGGAAATGCCGTTTCCGGCGACTGTCGTGATTTTTCAAAATTTTCTGTACGCTCCGCGCCAACAAATGATGGCTCTGCGCTTGGTGTTTTGGGCAGAATTAGATACTTCAGGCAGAGAATCATCGTACTTGGTGACACTGACGTACGAAGGGGGGGGGGGGCACTGGGCTATCCCCCCTGCACGGATGCCAACATTCTTTTTTTAATATCCTAAAAATACGTGACCATACTTTAGTTACACAGATTTTACTTCAAACGATAGCATATGTGGCACCAGACTGCATGTAAGGATACCCAATTTCTCAAAAATTTTCAAAGGGGAAGGATTGTCTCTGCAAGGCCCCTCAGCGATGCCAACCTTTTTTAATTCCTAAAAGGAATGTAGCCTTCGAATCTCCCTGGTGGCACCAATTGCCTCTAAGGACACCAATCTTTTTAAGAATTTTCAAAAGGGAGGGGCCCAACCCTTAGACTTTTTCCCCGGCCGGCATAGACGTACGAGACAGGGACAGGGAGCGGAGGGTGTTCAGTTGCGGTGAGATATAGTTTGCCATTCATCAACGCAAGATATGTTACGGGTAAAACTATTGAAATAACAGACACGAGTTCGAGCAGTCATAGACAATTAAGTTCATCAACTCAGCCGATCTTTAATTTAGCAAAGAGTCACAACAGAGAAGCATTCGCATATTTTCAATTCCATTGTTTAGTTTCATCGAAAAGGATCAAGACCATTTAATATTATAGTGGTAGTACATTTTACGTGGTAATTTTCTGATCGCTTAGCATGTTCCTGATTTTTTCTTATTGCGAACAAAAGTTAAACTAATTATGGACTGCATGTTTAGATTCTCTTTACGAGCACGCAAACGCAATTTTCGGCCATCTTAGGGGTTGCGATCGTTTTCAAAATTTTCTCTACGTTCCGCACCAACAAATGGTGGCGCTCCGCTTTGATTAGTCCTTCGGGCAAAATTTCATTTTCGGGTCAAAGTATTTTTTTAATAACTTTCTAATCACTTTGCAGTTCTCGAACTAATTTTGAAGTGATCATTTAATTTCAAACGACAAACGAAGATAGCGAATGCTTAGATTATTCGTATGAGCCTGGAAAATGCGATTTCCGGCCATATAAGGGACTGATTTTTCAAAATTATAAGGGACTGATTTTTCAAAATTTTCTCTACGCTCCGCGCCAACCAATGACGGCGCTCCGCTTAGATAATCTTGACGTCAGCATAACGTTTTGTGGCCAAGAAAAAACGGCAGGCTAAAATGCTCCCGTTCGCCCATGCCGATCGATGCTATTTTATTTTGACTCCTGAAAGTATGCAAAGCTAATGACAAGTTTTACTTCAAATGGTAGCGTACGTTATGGAATAAGACAGCATGTCAAGACACAAGGGTTTCAGTTTTATCCTCATGGACCACCACAATTCAACTTTTAACACGGTTCCCCGTCAAATTCGAAAATCTTTCACCATTTTGCATCTGCTCCTTGAAACGCCAAAAGTTTTCAAAGGGGAGGACCCCGCTCCTTTGAAAATGTTTGACCCCTTAGACCCTTCCCTGGCCGGCGATCACTGAACACACTGCATGCCTCGACCCCCCCCCCCCGAGAAATCTTGCGTATATACTTACGCCACTCGGGTAGGCCTACATCCCCATTACCCACTTTCTCTAAGCTCGGCCCCCTCCCCCCTTTTTTTTTTTGAATTCTGAATCCGGGCCTGTTTCGGGCAGAATTTCATTCCGGAGGGCAACAACCTTCCGCCCCAAATGCCTACGTCCGGTTTTTTGCCGACCGAATTTACTGTCGAATATTTGCTATCATTTTTTCTCATTAAATTTTCATCATCACTAGGGTTCTGGTTTTTTCTTCTTTTGTTTTTTGTTTTTGTTTTTTTTCTTTTGTTAATTTGTTTTTTTTTTTTTCGGCATATCCTAGTACTGATTTCGCCTCTTCAGGCATACTTAAGAATTTCTGAAAACCGTGACATTTTTTTTTTCAAAACGCAAGGGTTTGCCCGCGCCGTTTTTTCCAAATTCCTGCCCCCCAGTATCTCCCTAGCTGCCCCTACGTGCGTTGACGGTTGCAAATATATGCCTAGGCTATGTTGGTGCGCTCCCACTTGCCCATGTGCCCCAGACCCAGTTTGAGTTTGCACTTGAAACCGGCCACGGTCGCATACTTTTACATTTACTTCGACGTGTAACGACTTCCATCCTGCACATAATCTTAGCTTGTGAATGTACTCGACCGTAGCAGGGAGTTGCAACACCCTGACCGTAGCATCTTCACAAAATTATACAAGCGTCTCTTCTTGTTCGCAGTATAGTACAGTATGTGTACGTTTTGTGTCTGTACCTTTCTTAGTCAACCTATTTTCGTTTGTTCCAATATTCTGTGCAAACATGCTCCAATCGTGTAAGAGTCTATTTGAACGAGAATAGGTTGCTTTATCGAATTATTGTTGGCACAGTGTGTATACAAAACGGTATACGGTTAAGTGAATCAATATAATGCCGATGTTCCACATACATACGTGGGCTTGCCAGCGTGGACAGTGTCACGGATAGTTACAACTTACAACGGTACAGCGAGTTGCTCCGTGTATTTTTCATTCCTTTTGGATTTAAACGAATCTTTGTGACTTTAAAGTACACCAAGCGACATAGAGAATTTCCGAGTTCTTAGTTATTATTTTCAAACAGTTGGAGATGGGTATTTTGACAGACTTACTACCAAGTTGGATGATGATTGCCAGCGCCGTCCTAGTGTTAAATATTTTCGTTATTAGTAGCGTTCAGGCAATGTACCTTCCAGGTCTTGCCCCCGTAAGCTTCTGCTCAGAAAAAGTGGCTGAAGTAAAAAAAGGCACAGATGAAGCTTGCAAGGTAAGATCGAAACTTGCATCCACTCTTCAATACTGCTGCTTGAAAGTGAAAAACATTTGCAAACTTGAACAAGTTGTTTGGTAGGGCAGGGTCCCATATTTCCATCTTTGCTATTCAGCATCTTCTTACCCTAGCCTAACGTTGCCTAACATAGATATTTCACTGTAGGCCTAGCCTACTTCTTGTTGGGCGGAAAGTTAGGGTTATACACTATATATCGCACATAGGCATGTATACAAAAGAAAAGGTGGGTCGATCGCCATAAACCAATGGGCTCCGCTGAAAATGATTCATGATTTCTCACCATATAGGCAAGTAAGGCTCCTGGGCCAGATGGGATCCATCCCGCCATCCTTCATGAATGCTCTGAGGTTTTATCAGTTCCACTATCAATTATTTTTCAGAAATGTCTTGACTCAAATTTTGTTCCTACTGACTGGCGGGTTGCTAATGTCACTCCAATTTTTAAAAAGGGGGATCGGAGTTCACCTTGTAATTACAGGCCAGTCAGTTTAACTAGTGTTGTGTGCAAAATTATGGAATCCTTAATCAAGGACTGTTTGCTAAAGCATCTCTTAGATAATGGGTTACTCAATCTAACTCAGCATGGTTTCCTACCCAGTAGATCTTGTGTTACAAATTTGCTAAGCTTTCTTGAGGATGTTTCTTTGTCTCTCGATTCAGGTTCCAGTGTGGACGTCATTTACCTTGACTTCCAAAAAGCTTTTGACAAAGTACCTCTAGGTAGACTCATGGTAAAATTGCATAGGTTAGGCATCATGGGCAAGTGCGCTCAGTGGATCAATTCGTGGCTCAATGGTAGGTCTCAGAGAGTTGTTGTCAATGGAAATTTTTCTTCCTGGAAAGAAGTCTCAAGTGGTGTACCACAAGGTTCTGTTCTTGGCCCACTTCTTTTCTTAATTTTCATAAATGATATTGATAGCTCTATCACTTCCAGTATAAGTAAGTTTGCTGATGATACAAAGCTCTATAGGAAGGTTGGAGGAAAGGATGATTCTTTATTGCTTCAGAAAGATCTGGATAGGTTATTTTCATGGTCTCAGACTTGGCAAATGTCTTTTAATGCTGATAAGTGCAAAGTCCTCCACTTTGGTTCTAAGAATCCCCACCATGATTATACTATGAATGGTACTAATTTGAACAAAGTGTCTTCTGAGAAAGACCTTGGTGTAGTTATTACAAGAGATTTGAAGTCATCTAGGCAATGTGCAGCTACTGCTGCAAGGGCAAATAGGGTGCTTGGGTTGATCAGGAGGAATTTTAAGAGTTTTAGTAAAGAAATTGTGCTAAATTTGTATAAGCAGCTGGTTCGACCCCATCTCGACTATGCTGCACAGGCCTGGAGTCCCTTCTTTGAAAAGGACAAATTGCTTTTAGAGCAAGTTCAGAAGAGAGCTACCCGACTCATACCTGAGGTTAAAAATCTACCTTATTCCCAAAGGCTTAAGCTGCTTGGGCTTACCACTTTGGAGCTGAGAAGGATTAGGGGGACATGCTCCAGGTATACAAATTTCTATCTGAAGGGAATCCTTTGTTAGCTTGCAGTTATTTAAAGGTCCAGAGTAATCCTCGGGTTAGAGGCCATTGCAAAAAGCTTGAAAAGTCTTTTGCTAGACTTGACATTAGGAAGTTCAGTTTCTCTCATAGGGTTGTTAGTGAGTGGAATAGCCTGCCTGAGTGGGTTGTTAACTCCACATCAGTGCACCGTTTTAAGGTTAATATTGACAAGTTTTTCCATGACTGTGGTAGAATCTAATCTTTCTGGGCTCTTTAGGTGTTGGTGGTTTGCTTTGTTTTGGGGGGTTTTTTGGATTACAGGGCATCTTATGGGGCCTTTACAGCCCTCCTTTGCCCTTGAACCTGTTATGTTATGTTATGTTATATAGCCTAGGCCTACTAGATTTTACTGTTACAGTCACAGGTCGCCCTAGCGTTATATAGTAATATAGTATATATAGCTATATAAAAAGGAAAAGGTTGGTCACATCGCCTAACACCAATGCAGTGCTTTGCACGAAACTATTCATGATTCCTCACCTTCCACCAGATTTTACCCCTTCAAATCTCTCGAAAACATTCCTTCATCTTTCTCTGATAAAACCAAACAAACGTTGGGAAAAAACTGACATCTAATGCAAGAAATGTTCTCATCTGATTCTTCGTTAACCACAATCTAGATCACTCTTCTCCAATTCCTGACGTCACATTACGTATTGGGAATTGCCCTCCACGAATCCGGTTCGCCCATTGGATAGTTCGAACTGCTTTCAAATCTGTCAACGACCAGACTGTAATTTTTTTTCTGCTCGGGGAACGTGAACAAGAAATGGAAAACACGAGCATACAATTCCCCAAGCTGTGCTACGAAAAAAAAAAAACCTTGTGTGGGGCCTACGTGCGGTCTTTATGTACAGCATGCATACAACAGGCGTTCTCAGCATTTATTACATGCACTGGGTTAACAGGGAGTACCGGATTCGTACAGGGCAATTCCCATTACGTAAAGTTGTGTGCTCCTCCCACAGCACACAACTTTTCTGTGCACAACATATTGGCCCAGCCCTTGGAAAGAAAAAATAAATTAAAGTCATTTACTTCAAATTGTAGGTCAAAACTTTCAAGTTTGAGCCCTCTCCTTTATGCCCCAAGTGGTATGGTAAACCGTCTAAACAGGTATTTTACTGTAATTGACTGCCCTTATTAGAAGCTGCAGTTATTGGTAACGCTTCAAAAGATCGCTGTTTTGCTGTTTTAAAATGTCTGCTTTGTCTTTCTTTTTCCCTATCTATAGAGTACCATTGATGTGTATGTCAACAGGCTGGACTCAGTGGAAAATGTTATCCCATATGAGTATGACAGGTACAGTATGAGTTAAAAGAAGATGTTTCATTTGCTGAATGCAAGAGGGCCACTGTTTAACCACAAAAATTGCTTTCATTTAGAGATGTTGGCTACAGTTAGGAAACTGACCTCAAGTCACCAAAAGTTATTAGGCCCTGATGACATCACACAATTTTGAATTTTATCATCTTATAGCAATGTGCACTTGGAAAAAATTTCACCTTTGGGGAAGAAAATTACTGCGGCATGATTCCCAAGAGCCTTTCATTTAACAGGATACAGTCGAGGGAGGGGGGGGTGGGTGGTCCCAAGCCCAATCGAGTACCAGCTAATTGTCAGAACTGTCGATGAACCTTACCCAACTCCTCATGGTACGTACCTTATTTTCAGCCAAGTATTGAATTTTTCAGTCTCCCTTTTTATATCCCATTTTTTTATTCATTAGTATTGAGTGTTTATGTAGAGTACTGTGGTAAAATGATGTAATCAATCATCATTCATTCATCCAGAGTTTTGTAAGTTCTCTTATAGAGAGAGACTGTAGATTGAAGCAGTAGGCTGACAGAACGATCTCACACCACATTTAGTACACCTAAGCGTCCGATACAAGGACTGCGTTTTACGCCAAAACGGGCAAAAATTTTGCTTTCCTTCAAATGTATACTGTAGTTCCGTCTAAAATACAAATTTTGACATGAACACTTTTCAGACAGAAAATTCCACTCACCAAACACTCATCTGCTGAATCATATTATTGTTATGCCAAAAATTTTAAAATTACAACAGAAAATCTTGAATGGTATCTTAAAAAAGACTTTTCCAGCAAAATGCAATCGCTCTTCCAGTATGGAAGTTGGCACAGTGCTCCACAATTACCATTCATGTCTGCATGTCTGCAGTTCCCACATGCAAGCCTCAGGCCTTGGTTTTTGAGGCATGCGAGTGTGATTATACACCCCTCACTTACCTCAAGTTAATGTTAGGGGTGTGATTTTGTACACCATTGGTACTGTAGATGAAGAATGGGAGCTCATATAAATCTGTTTAAGTTTAGTAAACCAGCACAGCTACAGTACCTCACTCTTTAATTTACAGCAACTTTTTTTTCTCTATAAATCCTGTCTAGAAATGAATATTTTTCCCACCGTTTATCGGCCTAAAACTTTCGAACATGCTTGTGTTATAGGGAAAACAAAAGATCTGTGTGTTATAGCTATCTATAGACCACCTCCGTCTAGAGAGAATGGATTTACCATCAGGAATTTTCTCAGTGAGTTTGAAACTTTTCTCAGTGAAATTGCAATGTATAATTGCAAGATACTACTAAGTGGGGATTTCAATATACACACTGATCAACCGGAAAGAGCTGATGTGAAACAATTTTTGAAAATAATTGCTGAAACAGGATTCACCCAACATATCACTGTTCCAACGCACATAAATGGTCACACAATTGACCTTCTCCTAACTAGAACAGAAGACAGTGTAATAACTAACTGGAAAGTACAAGACAAATTAATGTCAGATCACTTTCATGTAATATGTGATCTCAAACTAAGGAAAGCTGAGCCAATGAAAATTGAACGTTCATCCAGGAACTACCAGGAAATAGACGACCATGCTGTTTCCAAAGACCTTCAATATAATTTTATCGAATCTTTGCCGAGTTACACAAATTGTGAGGATCTCGTTTGTCACTATGAAAAATCTGTTTCAACAATATTGGACAAACATTGCCCTCTGTCTAAAAGGATACGCATAATTAGACCACGGGTGCCGGAAGCCCGTCGAATACGCAGGCGCTGTGAAAACCGATGGCGGAAAAGCCACCTTGAAGTTGATAGACAGATCTTTTGGAACAGGAAGTTGAAGTGGATCGCTTGATCACCCAAGCGAAGTGTGACTTCTTTAAAGATCAGCTCTTTAGTGCTACTAATAAAAAGCAATTTAGTGTTCTTAACAAGCTATTAAATTACGATGCGAAAGTTCTACCTTTTTGTGACTCAACATCAATTTTAGCAAATAAATTTGCGTCTTTCTTCATCGAGAAAGTAAAGAGAATAAGAGACAGTTTGGACTCACATACCCATGGTAGCAGTCATGATGTAAATGAAATGAATAGCTCACAACATACTAGAGGTGGAACAAATGTAGTTATTAATGGTCAAATAAGTGGAAGAGGCCAGGATGGTGATCTATCCAGAGATGTTAGTAGGCTGAGTAATCTTAGGCCAGTGACAGAGGATGAGGTCTATAATCTTTTGAAGAAACTATCAAATAAGTCTTGCCTGCTTGATCCAGCCCCCACCTGGTTTCTGAAGAAACATTCGTCTTGCTTTGTCCCCTTTTTGACTAAGTTAATAAATGTTTCCTTTTCATCTGGAGTATTTCCTGACTCTCTCAAGGAAGCAATCATTTCTCCAGTCACCAAGAAGCAGACTCTGGAGAAAAACACCCTCAGTAACTACAGGCCAGTATCGAACATAAAGGTTCTTGCCAAGATCATTGAAATGGCTGCTGCTAATCGCTTGACTGATCACTTAAACAGGAACAACTTGACTGAAAACTATCAATCTGCTTATAAGCCTTTCCACTCTACCGAAACAGCTCTTTTAGGAGTTAAAAATAATTTCTTATCTGCTCTTGACAAGCAACAGGTCGTTCTATTAGTTATGCTGGACTTAAGCGCAGCATTTGATACCATAGACCATTCAATTTTTGTTGACCGTTTATTTCAAGATTTTTTCGTCTCAGACACAGCACTGCACTGGTTTGACAGCTATCTGCGTAATCGGAAAAACAGGGTGTGTATTTCCGAAATATCGTCGGAAACTCATAACATGGAATACAGCTTCCCTCAAGGATCGATCTTGGGACCACTTGGGTACAGTATATACACACATCCTGTCGGAAAGATAATCCGCAGCCATAACATCGGATATCATATTTATGCTGATGATACGCAAATCTATGTTACTTTTGATCCCAAAATACCAGGTGCCTGCAATGATGCTCTCTACAAGCTTCAAATCTGTATCAAACAAATTAAAGATTGGATGGTGGTCAACAAACTACAACTTAATCAATCCAAAACAGAATTCTTTATTGCTGGTTCCTCAAGATCTATTTCCCGTCTTAATACTGTAATTCTTGACCTGGGTGATGTAAAGATAACACCAACAACATCACTAAGAAATCTTGGAATCATGTTTGACCCTGGATTAACTATGACTGATCAAATTTCTTCCATTGTAAGATGTGTTAATTATCATTTACGTAACTTATCACGCATACGACGCTTTATGGATACAGCCACATGTAAACTAGCCGTCCAGTCACTTATTTTCTCTCGAATAGATTATGGTAATGCATTACTTCTAGGAGCCACTGAACACGATTTAACTCGACTTCAAAGACTGCAGAATAGGGCTGCTCGACTTATTCTTTTAGTCGGACGTGAATACCCCAGTGCCTTATTATTACAACGTCTTCACTGGCTTCCAGTGAAGACTCGCATTAGTTTCAAAATTCTTATCAATGTTTACAAGTGCTTGCATTCCCAGGCCCCTAACTATCTTTGTGAACTTATTACTCCGGCAATCTCAACTTACCCTACTCGATCCTCTTGTGACAAACTCCTTCTTCAAATTCCAAAGACTCGAACAGTCACTGGTGACAAAGCATTCCAGATAGCTGCTTCACGATTATGGAATGATCTCCCACGAAACATCAGGGAGGCCACTTCCCTTCAAATTTTCAAATCTCAACTTAAAACTTACCTTTTTGGTTAATCAATTAGCATGCTATGTCTTTTCTTGTACTTAATTTTTTGTTTCTTGTCATTTTAATACCTATATTTGTATATGTTTTGCATTATGCTTTCATTCTGTAAAGCGCTGTGTTCATTGTTAGGGCGCTATATAAATGCTTTTTGGTATTGGTATTGGTATTGGTAACTTACTGTACATGTGAGTGTGATTGGTATGTATAAATCTAAAACTCAAGGGCTGAGGCCTGTCCAAGATGTGTAGCAAAACATCACTTTTCAGAGTGATGCAGTAACAGTCATACAGTGCTAGCACAGAAAATGCTGCATGGGGGGGGGGAGAGGGTATGTCATATGAAGGCAGGTAGGCTAGGCTGGTAAGGCACTGTATCTGCACTAAAGCTATGAATGATTATACCAGGGAGCTGTTGTTTGGAAGGAGATGCAACCGAAGTTTTAATTTACACTTTACAGTATGTTAATACAGTACTTTAAAATCCTCTTTAAGGAATGAAGATACTGTAGGCTGTATAATTCCCTCAATGGTATTTCCTTTCATTACTTGTAGCACCGCTTCGATATCATTACTGGAACACCATCTCATTCAAGGCAACTAATCCTTAGAAAAGTGGCTCAGAATGCAGAACAATGCTTTGATATGTACAGTAGGTCTGTCTGTCAACAGTTTAAGAGCAGATTAAATCAAACTTGAAATGACTGTTTAACTGAAATAAATGAATTCAATTGGCCTTCCCTCTAGAAGGCATGACAAGCATAAGCTTTAGGGGTAAAAGTCTAATTTTTTTTACAACAAGGTTACTGTAGACGTTTCCTCACCTTTCCAGAAACAGCCAGATGTAAATTCTTGTTCAGATTTCGATGTATGATAGAGTTGATATTTTTTCATCCATGTCTACGAGCTTCGAAAGACCAAATTTTACCTAGGGACTTGCAATGCTGTGGCAGGGCGAAAAACCTGCCGGTCCTATTCTAACTGTAGCAGACAACAAATTTCTTTTTGTGTCTTTGTAATAATCCCATACAAGCATTATAGAAGTGCCAAGAATGATACAAAAGACAGATCAGTGAGTGGCCTGGACAGTGTAAACCTTGTTCAAAGCATTCTGTTCTGTCTTTATCCAAATATGTACCGTAACAGCTCCCTGACTAGACAGTACTTCTACCTACAGTACTGTATCTTGTTTGTATGATTTCAATGCAATACTGTATGAAGTTCAATGATCAGGATTCTCATAATCAAATTTATACCATAATGTTGCATGGGCTTTAGTTCCCAAGAAATGGCGGGAACATGGCCGGGCACTGGTTAAGTTAGGTCCAAATGGGTTGTAGTTCCCAAGGAATGGAGGGAACATGGCCGGGCACTGGTTAAGTTAGGTCCAAATGGGTTGTAGTTCCCAAGGAATGGCGGGAACATGGCTGGGCACTGGTTAAGTTAGGTCCAAATGGGTTGTAGTTCCCAAGAAATGGCGGGAACATGGCCGGGCACTGGTTAAGTTAGGTCCAAATGGGTTGTAGTTCCCAAGAAATGGCGGGAACATGGCCGGGCACTGGTTAAGTTAGGTCCAAATGGGTTGTAGTTCCCAAGGAATGGCGGGAACATGGCCGGGCACTGGTTAAGTTAGGTCCAAATGGGTTGTAGTTCCCAAGAAATGGCGGGAACATGGCCGGGCACTGGTTAAGTTAGGTCCAAATGGGTTGTAGTTCCCAAGGAATGGCGGGAACATGGCCGGGCACTGGTTAAGTTAGGTCCAAATGGGTTGTAGTTCCCAAGAAATGGCGGGAACATGGCCGGGCACTGGTTAAGTTAGGTCCAAATGGGTTGTAGTTCCCAAGGAATGGCGGGAACATGGCCGGGCACTGGTTAAGTTAGGTCCAAATGGGTTGTAGTTCCCAAGGAATGGCGGGAACATGGCCGGGCACTGGTTAAGTTAGGTCCAAATGGGTTGTAGTTCCCAAGGAATGGCGGGAACATGGCCGGGCACTGGTTAAGTTAGGTCCAAATGGGTTGTAGTTCCCAAGGAATGGCGGGAACATGGCCGGGCACTGGTTAAGTTAGGTCCAAATGGGTTGTAGTTCCCAAGGAATGGCGGGAACATGGCCGGGCACTGGTTAAGTTAGGTCCAAATGGGTTGTAGTTCCCAAGAAATGGCGGGAACATGGCTGGGCACTGGTTAAGTTAGGTCCAAATCAATGAAGACATAGAGAGTATGCTGGGTGTGAAATGCAGCTTCATTCATACGAGTCCTCGGCTTCCTCCAGGACAACAAAATATACACGGCAGTATCATGAAAGAAGAACAAATGCAAAGCATAACAAAAATACAAGAAGTAGACTCCCTAACTTGCATACAACATAACACAAATAACTGTACAAAACAGACATTGAATGAACTTCGACCTTACAATAAATAATTAGAGGATGTAGTCCATTTTCAAAAGGTGTACGGTATGTTCTAAATTTTTCACATCCCATTTGTTACAGTGAGTTCTTTTTCTGTTAAGTTGATCATTTTTGTACCAAGTAATTTTTGTACAGCACCAGCAGTCATTGTCAGTCAGCAATTGCCAGTGTCAATTACAGCAGGCCTGACCAGCATGGCAACAACTTTGTTGTCAAGTTACTGTACTGTACTGTACTGTACTGTACTGTACTGTACTGTACTGTACTGTACTGTACAGTGATTCATGTAAGGGTAACATCAATTCCCCTTTACCAAAAAACCCTTAAAAACAGTTGCATATAACTGTGTTACTTAGCTGTACTGTATTTTGTCCTTTACAGTTTATTTTTTTATGCCTGTAGTTTAAAATTTTCCATGAGCTACTGTATTACAATACAAACTACTGTTATCATACTTCTTTTGAAAGTGTGGTATTGGACTGTACGAAGGATTGCAGCCTGTATCTTCAGGTAGGTACACAATTCATCAAACTTCTCACGGTGATTTGACATGCGGTCACACTCATGTGCCTTGAAGTTCAAGGCCTCATTTACAGTAGTGTCATACCCAAAGACTGGATCCAGGGGGTAAAAGCTTACTAAAAGGCCCCTACATACAGTATAAGGTGCAATCTGAAGGATTTTTTTAAAGGCTTTTCAAACATTGCTGCAAAGCTGCCCTCTTTTCAATTAAAAAATCCAAGATACTGATATTAACTTAGTTTTGAAGGAATTGAGTAGGGGGGATTTATCCTACTTCTTAAAGGAGGTCATATCCCCCTCCCCAATGGAAACACCAATGTGTAATCCCACTCACATCCTTCAAAATTCAAAGCTTGATGTTTGCTTCTCTTTTTTTCTCTCTTTGTATAAACAGGTATGATTTTTGTCAAGCAGATGAAGATTCCTCCCCAGCTGAAAATTTGGGTCAAGTTGTGTTTGGAGAACGTATTCGTCCATCCCCATACAAGTTCACATTCAAAAAAGATGAAGGTTGTCAAAAAGTTTGTACAAAGAGTTACAAGGTTGACAAAAAAGATGGTAACAAGGAAGACAAAGCAAAGTTGAATTTACTGAAGAAGGCGGTCTTGTTTAACTACCAGCATCACTGGTAAGTACTTCACTCTTGTATGTAAGTTTTTACTTATAAGAATTGGAAAATACTCTGGAAAATGAAAGACCAAAGTACAAAAAGGAACATTAATGCTCTCCCTTCGACTCCGCGGCCTTTTTTTTTCATGCCACATGTACAGTAGTGTTGAACCAATAATGGAGATATCGGAACTTGCTGATAACCAATAACTGAAAGTAATATTGGCCCCATATCGATACCGATAGCAAAAGTAAAAAAATCTTTGTAAGCACAACATGTATTTGTTACCATTGCTAAATTACAATTTTAACACTTCTGCATCTAAAACTTATTTTTGAACTACACTGTAAGTCTGCATGTTTCTCCTCTCCCTGAAAAACTTTGTGTTACTGACAAAGGATTCAGAGCAGTCAGCCACAATGTCTTTGATGTAAACCACACACCAGTTATTGTATGAGCCCCGTTTGTAAGAAGCACATTTCATTAAAAATATCACAATATGGGACATTAACACCTCCAGGAATGCACCTAACATGGCTAGCTGCTTGTCAATATAAACTGCGAAATTTGAAGCAAAATACTGTACCTTGACTGCAGGTCACATAAGGCATAGATAATTGCATTACTCCTTTACACACACTGATACAACAACATTGGATACAGTTCTTCATGAGATCGTACATTTTGTCTCAGGCATTGGTCTCTTGACCTAGCTCTTTCAATCGAACGTTAGCGATTGTGAATGTTGTGCATGCTTCTCTGTTGTACACAGACTGTTGGAAAGCCTCATTGAGTTACTTTTACTGCATTGGGCGAAATTCACACAGTAAAACTCCACTGAGATTTGTCGCGCTATTCGGAGGAATTTGATATGCATAAATGGACTTGTAAACTGGATTGCCAATGGATTGTGCATTACGGTGCATGCACTTTGCTATTGATGTACATAACTGTTGTAAGGGCACAACAAGCAAGCACTCAGTGCACTTGTTTGCTATAAACCCAATTCATGACCAGACATTTTTTGAATTATACCCTAACCATTGTACCCCATGATACAAACATTCAAAACTTCAACAAAATTCCTTAACCTTTGTATGTTAATTGCAAGCAGTGTCATTTAGGTAGCTGTACCCACCATCAGAGCTGGAAAAAAGTGCTTCCTGTATTTCTCAGGGAGAGAGTATTACAGTATTTCCCACAAATCTAACTGTATTTTCATGAACACAAAAGGGAAATTTCCCTCAAAATGCTGTAATTTGCTCCAAATGCTCCAATTTTTTAGAAAGGAGACTCGCAGCTTCAAAACGTTTACCACCCATGATCACCATAGTTGAATTACCAACATCAATTCAAATTGCTGCATTAATTTTTGTTTTACCCAGGATTATTGACAACATGCCAGTCACATGGTGTTATGAAGTACAAACTGATCTTGAGGATGTCAACGACCAGTCTAAATACTGCTCTCCAGGGTTTCCTGTCGGCTGCTTTGTAGATTCTAATGGAAAGCGTAAAGATGCTTGTGTTATTGATGTAAGTATCAGAAATTGCATGTTAAAAACTCAGTGAGTTACTTTTTAAATCTCTTTGATCTAAAGAGAAAGGGGTACAAGGGTTTTACTAGGAATAGATTCCAAGGAGGCATAGCACCACACTTTCATCAATGACAGTGGCTCACAGAAAGCCTGACTCATCCCTAGCACTAGTGTCTTGCATACAGCCCATTCATCTTTAACAACGGCTCACAAACTTTCTGTTCCATCACTGAGAGTGTCTTTATTTATAATACGCTTTTGTCACTGGCAGTGACCAACAGGAAACCTGTCTCATCTCTACCAGTGCCTTGCATACAACTGATTCATCTCTCAAAGTGGCTTACAGACAAACTGTTCCATCACTGACAGTGTCTTCATTAATACAACACTTTTATGACTGACAGTGACTTACAGTCAACCTGTCTCATCCCTAGCAGTGTCTTGCATACAATTCAATTGATTCATCTATCAAAGTGGCTTTACAGACAAACTGTTCCATAACCAACAGTGTCTTTATTAATATGACTGACAGTGACTTACAGACAACCTGTCTCATCCCTAGCAGTGTCTTGCATACAATTCAATTGATTCATCTCTCAAAGTGGCTTCCAGAGAATCTGTTCTATCTGTGGTAGTGTTTTAGACAAGCTATTCCATAAACTGATTATAACTGTAGTGTAAGGTCGAATTCCATAATGATGTTGTTATGCGATTGCTTTGTTCTTTTGTATATCATTGCACAGCAACGTTATGGAGGCGCAAATAGGTACTACATCTTTAACCATGTGAACATTGACCTTGAATATCATCCAGTCGTGAAAGAGGGGGAAACAGAGGACGATTCTGTTGCTAGGCTCGTCAGAGCAAGGATTGTTCCTTTCAGGTGAGACATCTGTACAGTTGTAAATGGATGAACAAATTCAGGGAAGACAAGGGAAAGGTTGGATGAGGTGGCAGCTTCTATTTAATCATCTGTGACTACCAATATATGGTGAAAATGATAATTTTGGTTGTAGATGTTATTAGGGCTGTGACAGTTAATTGGTTAACTGGTTAACCGACCGACTTGTCAGTTACTCGTGCATCATTTCTCTTCATAGATTAAAGAGCCCATGAAATGACTTAGTAACAATGATTTTGGGTCATCTCTGACACTATCTATCAACAAAAATAGCATTTACTTTAAAAATTCCCACCCCATAAAAGAGAAATGCTCAAGTGAAATGGCCTCCCTTCCAGTATAACAGCTGAAAAATGTAAAAGTGCATTGAACCAAGAATGACATCATCACAGGAACCCATCTTCACCGTGTGGGTACTATAGTGCACTTGCAGTATACCCTGCTCTGTTGATGTTACACAATCTTGCATGTATAGATGGCCTAAAATGATTGATATAATCAACAAGTTATCATTAAAAAACCTAAACCTATGTTTGCTTCTCAAAACCAGTGAAAAAGGTGGTTTAAACACCTAGGAATACCCCTGTTCAACAGATGGAGTTATGTGACTTCTCAATATTCCTTGAGCCAACTAGCATGGAAAATTGTTTGGTATATAATACATGGTACAAGTGTTTGGAAGTTCTGTGGTATTGAGGTTATACACACAGAAAAATACCTCAGGCTCCTGGGGATGTAACTGCATCCATTTGTCCTCCAGTGTTATGTAACTATTATTTTTATTGGGGAGGAACCAGTGATTCTCTCATTACACAGGCCCATATGTAATACTGTATACCATTCTGCACAGTGGCTTAAATACTACCAACAAGTTTTGTGTTGTTTTGGATGCATGTGCTAATGCTGCAATTTGACTTGGTTCAAAGAAAAGGAACAGTAAATATAGTGCGAAAGGAGACTAGCTGAGGAAGTATTCCACATTTTTATCAAAAGTTGGCATGAAGTTACAACTTCATGCATTTGAAGTCTATTGTAGTACAATATCCATTGGTCATTCTACATTAATGTTTGTGACAAATTTTACTTGGAAGGTATGTCTTTCAAAGGAATCCGGGTGAGATATCAGTCTTCTTATTCAACAATCTGAATGAATGCAAGTTGAAATAATTTTCTTTTTTGGTTGTAAGAATTGCTGTCTAGTAATAGATGGACTAGATTACTGGAACCAAAAATTCAAACAGATAGGCCTAACATGATGAATGGGACAGCTTTAGTGAATAATGATAAAATTCCTCTTTTGAGGAATTGGAAGTGAGAATTTCAAATTTTGATTGATATATTTTTGGCTTTATACTGGGACATTCTTCAGATAAAACTCAGAAATTAATTGACCAGTACCGGTCTCATGCTACGCAATCTGTGAGCAAAATGTTACTTAAACATAGCATTATAATACACACACTGTGAAGTTGGGTTCCTGTGATGATGTCATTTTTGGTTCAATGCACTTTTACATCTTTCACATTTTTCAGCTGTTGTGCTGAAAGGGGTACCATTTCACTTGAGCATTTCTCTTTTGTGGGGCAGAATTTTTTAAAATAAATGCTTCTTTGGTGATTAATAGTGTCAGAGAATGACTCCAAATCGTTGTTATCCAGTCATTTCATGGGCTCTTTAACCGTTTTTGTATTGCCAATAACTCAGTCTCCGCGGCGTGGTTTTGTTAGTAAACTGTTACACAAACATCGCGCAACAACAGTGTCAGTTTCTCACAAATTATCGCTCGAACAATAACTGTAAAAAGAGTTTTAAAATCGGCCGTTTGAACGGATTAATTCCGCGGCAGTTCCCTGAATTAACTACATTATGATGAGTGACAAGTGGCGCACCCTTTGTTACTTTTGTTGGCTGAACTTCGTGTGCTAGTCTCCTAATCCCGTCAATAGCAACACTCAAGCACAACTTTAGAAATTAGCAGCATGCTTGAGAGATAACCAAGCGAAAAGAAAGCCACAAGACTAGGGCTGTGACGGTTAATCGGTTAACCGGTTAACCGACCGACTCGTCGGTTACTCGTGCGTCATTCCTCTTCATAGATTAACCGTTTTTGTATTGCCAATAACTCAGTCGCCGCGGGGTGGCTTTGTTGGTAAACTGTTACACAAACATCACCCAACAAACAGTGTCAGTTTCTCACAAATTATCGCTCGAACAATAACTGTAAAAAGAGTTTTAAAATCGGCCGTTCGATTGAACGGATTAATTCCGCGGCAGCTCCCCGAATTAAGTACATTATGATGAGTGACAAGTGGCGCACCCATTGTTACTTTCGTTGGCAGAACTTGGTGTGCTCGCTCCTAATCCCTTCAATAGCAACACCCAAGCACAACTTTAGAAATTAGCATCATGTTTCAGAGGTTACCAAGCGAAAAGAAAGCCACAAGACAAGCAGGGAGCTGTAACAAAAGTTACCAAGCCCTGTATTTCTATGGCAATAAAACCTCCACGAGACCATGATTAGGGCACAAAAGTATATTTGAATAAGTCTTCCCACTGTAGTTAATCGAAATATTTTATCATGCTACACCTCCGTAAATTTCATTATTTTTCATTGTTAGTAGCAGTATTTGGAAAAAATTTAACCTGTAAAAATACGATCGTTAGCACCAGATAATACCCGCCATTTTGTTGTTTGTCCAATATCTTATGAAATGGAACATTCCATGTTGACTTTAATGAATAAGCATACGCAGTTTGTTGAACCGACTGGGTTGTAGTTGCGATAATGTACTGTACTGTAGAAGTCAACCCTACTATGCACGTAAAAATAAAGATCTAATTTTTTAGCGGTCTTGGACAGCAAAAAATGGACTCGATTAACATTATCTTACGGTTCCTTTCTGATATAAATATCCCGTACTTTTGCCACTTCTTGTCCCAACCTTACCGTCTTGTTTCAAAATAATCAGCAAATGAAATGCACTAAAGTCAGACCCCCGAAAAATCCAAGTACGCAGAGATTTGTGCTGCCGTTTCTTGGTGAATTTAGCACGGGGCTTGGCCCGCTGCACAGGCCAGCTATGTAAGCCTGGGAAATGCGATCGTCATAACGCAAACTCAATGGGGAAATTCGTTTGGAGGCTGGCTCAGAATCAATGTATTTGAACCAATCACAATGCAGAGGCAATTCAAATTTTGCAATAGATCCTGTGCATATGATGTCACCGAGCAAAACATAGTCCCTTGTTTTGTGGTAAAAACGGATAAGCACGCAAGTCTACTGCATGCATGGGACCATGTGCGTAATTGTTTTCGTTCGTAACGACGTCATATGATAACATTCCATAAGTCCTACTGTAAATAACTTTACGGTAGGAATGCTGGGAATTCCTTAATTTATGCAGGAAAATAGGGCTTGGTTGTGCTGTTTGCAGCTGGTGGGCCGTTTACAGTGCAATTGTACAGATCGCTGCTAAGACAAACACGTGAGCGCTGTACATGTATTGAACACTACATCGCAAGCAAGCTGCATCAAAACAGCGGTGTGGGAGTGTTTCATGAAATACCTGACAATATAACATTGGGTCAGGCAGGAATACAACAGTTGGTGGAATGTTAAAAGTGCACATGGTGTGAAGAAAGCTTTAGTAAATGCGGGATGGGTTTTTACTGTGAAAAGATGATATAAACTCAGCGCAAAATACCAACATTTTTGCCACATACTTACATGAGCAACATGACTTACGGCGCCATTTTTAGACTTGTACTTTCCTGTACAAAAGTGATGGCACTCTTTGGAAATGTTGACTTTTTGTTGTTGTGTGAACATTACGTCATTTTCGGTTAAATGGTTAACCCCCGGTTAATAAAATCGGTTAAACGGATAGTGAATTAACGGAAAATGCACAGCCCTAGATGTTATTGAAACTTGAAGAACATTCTTGAAGTGTACTTGACAGGAAGTAAATAGTTTTAGTGTAGTCAAACAGAACAGGCTTCAGGAAGTGTTTCACTGTTTTGGCTTAGCAGAAAAGAGGGAAAAAATTCCAGTTGCTCTTTCTCACAATGACACAAAACTAAAAGAAGTTTCTTTGGGAATGTCTGAAAATTCATTGAAATGTATTCTATTCCAATGAAAAACAAGCCATATTTTTACCACTCCTTGAACATGACTGTGTACAGTACTGCACATTACGGTAGGCTGTACACAACCCATGGCCATAGCAGCTTGAAATGTGAAAATCTGTTTGGGAAGAGGACAACCTGGGAGTGTCTCACAGCTTCAAAAATAAACCTATTATTACCATACTTTTATGAATTTTCCTGACCGGTTATTCTTTAAATGGACTGAAGCAAGATGGGGAAATTTGGAGGTTAATATTGACTCTAACACTAAGTCAATTACAGGGCTTAAGCATGCATTCTCGGTACATCTGTGTGCCTACGTAGTACGTAGTCATATGACCAATTGTAAGTGTAAAATATCACAAACAGAGAAGCAATGCAAAAGGAATACAAAATGTCATACCTTTGTAAATATTTGGACTTGGGAGAAAATGGAAGGAAGTAGACCTCAAAGTGTGGGAATGTTACAAGCCATTAAGGTTTGGGCACTGTGGCTAAGAGTTTAGTGCATAGTAAATTGAAGTGGTTGAAGCATAGAGTCCTGTTTGAGGATTACATTTTTACCTGGTCTTTTAACACAAAACAACTTGTTCTTCATGGCCTAGGCATCACTATTATTATGAGCAATATTTTTAATTTTCTGGAATGGGGACCAGGAACATACAGTTCCAAACTCTCTCAGTATGAGGTCAGAAATTTTCTAAAACCATGCCTTGTTTCTGCCTTTCTACAACTAACTAGTTTTAGGAGCATAGTGCCCATATTTTCCAACAAGTCGCAGGTCCATGAAGCGATTCCTACAAAATTCTTAAGTTAAACATATTGTCTAATTGTTATGCTGAAGAGACAGGAATATGTTCTGTCCATTTTGAAAAAACTAATCTTTGCAGGCTTCACTTCAGAAGTCTGTCATTGTTGTGAGTTGTGTGTTTTAGTCTCATCCAACGGAACGTTGCTTGTCTGTTGGCAGCTAGTAGCTACGTGTAGTCGGTAAACATTTACTCTCTGTGTCATAAGTGAGTATTTGTTGCATGGAGTCGAATAGTGCTGAAGGGGCTCTATACGGACTAGGCAGTTTTTACCCCCACTCCTCTAGCTACAGTAGAAATAAGAACCCTGCTGATGTAATACCATTATTTCATTGCAGCATCAAACAGTCCATCAAGGATGGTAAAATAGAGTCATGCACCCCTCTCCCGAAGGAGAAGGCAATGGACTTTCCATACCTGGAGGAAGTACAGATGCTGGGGATATACCAGAAATAAGCATTACCTACTCATACAATGTTAGCTTCACAGTAAGTTCAGCTTTATTTTTGAAGTGAAAAAAGCAACCCATTCTGGCAAAGTTTGCATTAAATTTGGGTTTGTTGTTCTGGAGATGCTATCACCACATGATGATGAATATCAAAAACCTAAAGATAACTTTAGGCAAATGTGTGATGTCATATCATTTTAATGATTTAAGGAATCAAAGGCAGTTGATGTTGTTCACCCACACTGAGTAGCCATGAATGTTGGAGCTAGCTCGGTAATTGACTATATAAACCTTTAATAAAGATACTGTCACCTGAAACCTACAACAAACATTCAAACAAAATCAGTCAAAATTTTGTAAGAAAGGGTGATTTAATATTAACAGAACAAGTTGTTGACTTACTCCTATCCTGAAAGGTAGATCAAGATTAACACATGACATAAGGTAAAACCTAGATGCTGCAGAGCCTTTCCTCAAAGGAAAGCAATTCAGTGACCCTCATCTGATAAAAAAGGGCCTTTGAGGACACAGCCTGATGAATTGTGGAAGGCTGGAAATTGAGGGGTTAAATTTCATAAAACCAAACTCAACTCCTTGTACCATTCTCCAATCCTGCTTTTGCTATCAGCAACACATCAATTTGTGCTTCTTATGACTCTTAAAAGACAGCTCTATCGTAATATTGTATGTACAGTTGAAATCTAAACACCAGTCTTTGTTGATTTTCAAGACTTCTTAAAATACTAACAGTATTACTGTCAATTATATACTTTTAGAATATTCAGCATAATTACTTTCACTTTATATACTTTCAGAAAAACATTTCAGTGTTTTGGGCCTCTCGTTGGGATTATGTGTTGGAGTCAATGCCTCACACCAGGATCCAATGGTTCAGGTGAGTTTGTTACCCCCCACCCCTTCACCCCCACCCCCAACCCGCCCCTTCAGCAAACACTTAAAGTGGCAATCAAAGTTCTTTTTTACATTTTAGATTATCTAAAGGTTTAATTCTGCACCTCATTTGTACATGGACTTGAAACTAATCAAAAATGAACTGTGATTTCTGTCTAACATTGTGAATGGAAACAGTGTTGTGGAGACTGCCTAGTCTTTTATTTATGTGGAATTTTATTACCTGACAAACATTCAGAAATTCTGATACAGTCATTAACACAAATATAATGTTTCTTCCAACCTGAAAAACCTCTTCAAGGTGTCTCCTATCTGGTTAACAATGAGGTAGGTCAGAAGGGAAAGAGGAGATGCTGGAACATAAGATTATTATTTTCTGTCAAACTCTGATTGCCTGTTTAATTTCACCACTTCAACACTTACAGAAAATTTAATAAGAAGGGGGGGGGGGGGTTGGGTTGGGTTGGAGGGGATGAAAAGCATTGTGTAACATCAGTGATTTGTCTACCCTTCCCAAACATATTGCATCACCAGGTTTTACTTGGAAGTAAGATATGAAAGCAAGACCAAACTAAAACCTTTACTTTCCTGGTTTGTGTGAAAGACATCCTTGTTGGAGAAAAATTTCTTCAGTTTGCAGAAGTTTGGTCCATTTTAGAGGTAATTACTAGTGAGGAGAGGGTGGGGTGTAAATGAAAGTGTGTTTTTAGGGGCAGCATCTTACATGTGTATGTTTTATTTATCCTGCAGTATCACAAACTCTCTAGTGATTGTGGTGTTCTTGACTGGAATGGTGGCCATGATATTGATGCGCACCCTTCACAAAGACATTGCCAGATACAATGAAATGGACACGGTAAGGAACCGGGATAAAATTGGAATAAAATGTGATGATAAAGGATCCCATTCGTTGGGAGGGATGAGTGTGTTGAAGTTCCTCACCCACTGCTTCCAACTTTCTCTTCCCTGTGCACTAAGGTTTAGGAGATGAAATACTGTGTTACAGGTCTTCCCATCTCACCAGATTGTAATCTAGGTGTTACTATATGATAGACAAGGATCTAGTCTGAGTTGAGCAGGTTTCCAGTGGTCTGGAAAAGGCATGAAATTCAATTTTCATTTTCCAGGCTTGGAAAAGTCATGGAATATTGTAAAAATTACTAGAAATCATGGATTAGTCATGAAATTTAGCCCAAATCAGTCTTTTAATTTTTTCACAGTAAATAAGTTTACCTATTTATTTGTTATGATCATTTGTGCTGTTAAAGTTTTATCAATTTCCTGTATAATGTTGTCATGAAATAGTCATGTGAAGGTGATGAAGTGTTCATGGAATAGTCATGAATTTTTACAATTGAGGTGCAGAAACCCTGGTTGGGTAACCGCATACCCTTTTTTTAGTTATTAGCAATTCAGGTTTGTGGAACTTGCCCTAGGAGGATCCACTTCTGTGTCCTATACTCTGACACACAGATAACTTTGCTTTTCCTGTGGTTTTGGTTGTTGATCTTAAAGGCATGTTCTGGTGGCTTTTCACCTCCGTCTTGTAAGAAAAACAAAAATATTCCACACCATGTCCTTCAAACCCTATCACAATACCATTTTCCTAACTCAAGATATCTCACTTCAAAGATTGGTTATTTCTGTTAAAAAATACCTCTGCTCTTCAACAAAGCCACAGAAAGTTATGTAATGTGGGCACATTGCTTCAAATTCCTTTTGTTTTTCTTTATAATTGAACATCCTGTTTGTCCTTGAAATTTGATACTGTTGGAATGTTTGAATATCTTTTCCTGTAGATCTAGCATTACCTTTCAACATATGTAGAGCACAACCAACAATGTTCCTTGATAGTGTCTGCAGTAGCATCATAATTATAAATTGAATGCAGCGTCAAATTAATGTGCCACAATGACATCACAGATTTCCCATAATGCATCAAATCCCAAGAAAAATTTGCAATATTTTAAAAATTTGTATCTTCCAAATACTATAAGCTATTGAAATGCAGTTTTCACCTTTTGAAAGAGAAAATTTTTCTGTTTATTTTGAAGTTAATGAATTTTGTCTCCAGAACATGCCTTTAAGCTTTTGGTAAGATTTAATTATGGGTACACAGTTCCATATATTAGCCAGCCAATTCAGGCAGACAAAGGATAAATGATGGAAGTTTATTAGATTAGTTGTGTCTTCGGTAACCTCTGGATACCACAATAGCTTTGAGCTCAAGCTGCGTTCATACAAAATGAAGCGCAAAAATATTATGGTCGTGAACGTTTGGCAAAATAACTAAACGTTTAATCTCAAAAGTTTGAGGTCGTTTAGCAATAAATCATAATTACCAAATCACAAAAAAATTAGTTCAGTTTCCACATTTATTCCACATGCGATGGTTTAGGGATTAATTGCTACATGTTCACAGCCCTAAAAAATATCAACTAAGCACAAAATACATCAGCAAAGAGAATAGTCTGAATTTCCAGTTTTAAGAACCCATATTTGTGGCAACTAAGTGAACCACATATCTGTAGCAACTTACTGAACAAGGCCAATATTTTGTTGCCAAATTAAATGAAATGCTTAATTCTCAATGCTTTAAATGAGATATATTGTTTTGAGAAGGCCTTTTGATTAACCTCCCCAGTATTGCAGTACCCATATTTCACACTTTACCATTAGTGTAGCGAGGATTGTGTCATGGGGAAAAAATCTAAGGGGAGGGAGAAAAACGGCAAAATCAGGTGGGTTTTTGCCATTATTTTCCTTTCAAGGTTGCGTCATGGGGGAGGTTCTAACTCCCAAATCACCCCCATGGCTTTACCACTGCACTGTATTACAGCCAGTTGTGATGTTTCCCCACATTCATTAAGCTACGATTGAATGCATTTACAGATTTTTGGCTGCTGCAAAGTTTTTAGTTACTTGTAAGGAAGCATTGTAAGAGAAGCATAACTGAGTAGTAGCCAGTCAGGTTTTTGATGCACTTCAATTATAAAGTGTTCATTCTAAAGCAAATGGTGGTTTATTTGTGAGCCTCAGAAGCTAGAATTCATGCGTAAATAATTAAATCAGAATTGTAAATAAAGTAAATGCACTTCATTGATATGTTAGTCACACACAAGATTACATGCTGCATTCTTTTGGGTTGTTTGATATGAGTATTTGTATCCTGTAAACTTTACAGTAATCTGAAGTGAGAATATAATTCTTGTCATAGGTGCTTAATTTATGTCAATAATTAAACAGTGGAATGTATTTAGGCATCTTGAACTGAGGACTGCAAATATTTTCAGTTTAAGTTTGCTTAGGTGTCCTTCAGTTTGTGCTGGCATTAAAGGCTAATAGTCAGCCAAAGCAGGAAAGAATGCAAGATATAACTTTGTGAGGCCTAAAAGCTTCTGATTCAAGAATCTACCGTAAATTTTATATAGCAGGGTTTCTGATTGCATTCTGTTGTGAGGTGGCCACCTCACATGTTTTAGCCACCACCACACAGAAAACTTCCTTTACTGTCCCCTGCACTGTACTCATGTAGAAGTGCTAGTTCTCTCTTCTTGTTATTGTCAAAGCTGGCTTCATTATACTCCATGGACAGATGCCACCTCATAAAATTTAGAGCCCAGGACAAACCTAGCATATCCAGACCTTATCCTCAAAGTGGTTTGGCTACACTGGGGTGGCATGACTCATAATTGCCCCAAACTTTTGAGCCTTGGGATCACACCTTCCTAAACTCATATCATGCAACGTACTGCATATACTGTATGTTGTGTTGGAAAGATCCTTTTCCAAGCAAATGTTTTTTTTTTTGAGAGAGAGAGAGGGAATTATAAAGATCATTACTGTATGTCAAATCTGTGATGTTCATTTTAACGCATTAGTAGATATAGCACCACATACTAGTCACCTGCTTTTTCTTCCCATATCATGTGACACATTAATGCTTTTGCATATACCATATAGATTGGCATGCACCTGGTTAAGACATATTCATACTGTTGAATGACTGCACAGTCAATTGGGGAAGATGTGATAAATTTTGCTACAGCGTTATTTTAATTGAAGAGAATTTTCTGGAAGTAACATTTCAAATGATAACTGAAATTTCATGAAAGATTACAAGTACTTCTTGAATGCTATTCTTTTGAAAACAAAAAGAATGAAGACTCGTCCAACTTACATTTTCCAAATCAATCAAAATGACTCTCTCCTGAAACATTTTGCGTGAATGCTGCACAAAGTGAAAATGCCTTTCACTTATTATACTAAAATGAAGTGTTAGTGCAGTAATTGCATTCTTCAAAATGATTTCTTAGTTTACTGAAGGTTGGCTTGATAAATTCATCATACTTTGATCATTAATACCTAAAGACCTCAAAAGTACTTAATGCATAGGTTTTGCTGTTATTTATGAGGAGTTAAACATGCAGACAAAATATTTGACATTATTCTCAATTAAACTCACAATATAAGATAAACTGGAAATGCCATTAAAGTATGTTCATTGTTGAGGTGAAGCACTGCATACCAGTACTGTATACTATGCATGTACAGGGTGCGTTTGCAGGTCATACAATTTATGCGTGATGTTCTGTTCGTCGTAGGATTATTCAAAATCCTGTACCAAGTTTTTACCTTAAAAGTTATAGACCTGGGCTAGAACTCACTAGAGGAGCTTTCTGCTTTGCTTCCCTTCTCTGCTCTGGACTGGATTTCAATTCCTTTTTGTTGGGACTTTTTTGCTGCTGCAATGATTTGTCTCAACCACCATACTTTAGAATTGGTTCTGCCAAAAGAAGTAGTGATTTCTTCAGCCTCAGTCCATTACTATAAGGGCTTTAGTATATATACTCAATGTACATTTGAGTGCACACTTAAGAGCTCTATCATTCCAAGATTTTTATATGTAATATTAAAGCAGATTTGCACTGGGCTATCACCCCAATATACTTGCCTGCAGGTGCAGGTGTTTACTTTCTTTCTACCACTGTAGGAAAAATGGTAAGAGTTTTCCAGCATTTGTAAGCAAGGGGAAAGTGTTTTTGAAGAAGTAACCCTCCTTAGATATATATAATTATTCAATATCTATTATTCTCTCTGTATAGGAGGAAGCTCAAGAAGAATTTGGCTGGAAGTTGGTCCATGGAGATGTGTTTCGCCCACCTCGTAAGGGAATGCTGCTATCTGTCTTGCTTGGGACTGGTGCACAAATCATTGTCATGACTTTCATTACACTTTGTAAGTATATTTTTCATCAATTGAAAGGAAAATACTGCTTTCGATTTGCAGGAAACTTTTATAATTTTAAAAACCTTATGTATTGTTGCAGAGTGATACATTATTTGAAGTAATGCAGTGCAGTAGCCTATTCCAGGAAATTAGTTTTTGCTTACAGAAATTCAGTTATTTGTTGCTCAATAATAACTTATTCACCAAAACATTCAGAAATTCAAATGATGCATCTCTCATATCTCTTCTGATGCTAATGGTTTGAGGAGATTGATCAACTTTTTCTCATTTTTGTTTTTGAATGCAATTATTTCACTGAAACACCCCTAGAACAAACACAATGTCATTCAGGTAGTTATTTTGAGCTCTGTGATTACTTATTAGATTTAACTTCGAGTTATTGGTCAATGATATTATTTTTTTATCAATAACAAGTCTTCTGTTTACTTATGTCAGAGAGAATTTATTTTGTGTATTTGAATATCAGTTAATACATTTTCCTGTACCTTTTAGTATTTGCCTGCATCGGTTTTCTCTCTCCGGCCAATCGTGGGTCTCTGATGACCGCATCCCTGTTTACTTACGTATTTCTTGGATTTCTGTCTGGCTATGTAGCCTCCAGAATGTACAAAAGTGAGTACCATTTCTTTCCGTAGTAGCTTCATATGGGATGTTGTGGAGGGACCCAAGATGTTTGCCCAGCCATTGTATTGTGATGGTTCATTTCTAGTTGAGTTTATAAATAGGATATTAGCTCTTACCCTTCAAAAGTTGTGTTCTCTATCAACAGGTTTCAGTAAGGCTATAAGAGATTATGGAGGGTGATGTTGAACAAAGAGAGTGAAAGCAGTTTGAAATAAGTTTTGTTGAACACAGCTTTTTTCTTATTAGACCAATCTCTATCTAGCTGGATAATTGCTTCTGCTTCATAGTTTCAATAAGCTTTACAATGTTTATATTTATCACTTAGTATAACGATATCATTATTGAATTTGTTGTTCTTTGCATAGCCATTTCAATTTTTAAGTTTAAAATGTACAGTATCAGGATATAAAGAGTCTCTTCAATAAAGTTTTATATAAACACACTGCTATAGCATAACCTACCTGTACTATATGAAAGACTGTATGTCATGATATGGAAAGTTTGTTCCATATTTCATTTTATGCAAAATACTCTACCAGCCTGATCATGTTTTCTGCTTTCCGTTCTCTCATTTGGCAACTGAAATGCACAGTTCTACTGCTTCAAGATTACCATCGATCATACATTTGCCTACAGTATTGAAACTCTGAAGCATAACTACTCTAGTTATGTCTTTATTTTTCATTTTAATTGTTTGGAATGGAAATTTTCCCTTGATGCTTGGAATGTGTTCACCTTTATCAGAGTCCAAGCAGTTGTTTCAGATGAACCCATATTTATTAACATTCTATTTCTTGTTGTTTCAGCCTTTGGTGGAGAGCGCTGGAAGTCCAATGTTTTGCTGACAAGTTTCTTGATTCCTGGAATCATCTTTGGGGTCTTCTTCCTTCTAAACCTCCTCCTATGGGGAGAAGGAAGCTCTGCTGCTATACCTTTCTCTACCCTTATTGCTCTCCTGGCTCTTTGGTTCTGTATCTCCACTCCTCTGGTCTTCATTGGCTCTTATTTTGGATTCAAGCAGAGGGTAAGTACCTACCTGCAGTACTTTTCAGTCCCCATGGTTTCCATTACGTGCATATCTCGCCTCAATACTTAGTGTTTCTAATACTTTTTAGTGCCTGTTTTTTTCCATTTGTATCATGTCTTAGTGCTTGAAGCACACTCAGTACCTGTCTTATAATAGTGTCCTAAGTTCTTGTTCCACTTTACAGTGCCTGTGTTATCCATATATGCATATCATGTCTTAGTGCTTGTAGTAATTTTTAGTACCTGTTGTGCTTCAAATTGTCTGGTTTACCTCGTCCTACTTCTGGCTTGGAGGTGCAGTGTAGAGTGATACCACAAGCACTTGTTATTTGCATTTGTTAAGAGGGAGTATCTTGTAGAGTTGGCAGTAGGTGTTGGAACTCAAGAGGATGTTCCCCAAAATATATATATCTACATTTTTTTCTGGAGGGGGGGGGGGGAGGTTAGAATAGGGAGTTTGGATAGGCTCTAGAGCCAGCTATTTTTAAACAGACTTTACCAACAGGTGTGGGAAATTCTTTCTCAAGATCAGGTACTTCAGAAACTTTTTTTTAAAGAAAGTGTGGATATAGTGAATCCTACTACACTGGTGTCCATTGTACAGTTGTAACCAAATGCATAAATGTGGTTGTTAAAAGGCATCATTTTATTGTGTGGAAGTATAACCACCACTTATACCTGAATCTATTCTAGAATGATTGTATATCTGTAGGAAGGGATTCGGGGAGCAATTTATTGGGAACCACATCTAAATTTATAGACCAAAATGGTCAAATTGTTGCACAAGTGCAACATTGTGTTGCAACTTTTGCACATGTATACAAGCTAGGTTTCCTCTTTGAAAAAGACAAAAAAAAAATCTTCAAAATGGCATTGTAAATTGTGAACAATGAATTGTTCCCTGATTCTTAAATACTGTCAAAATATTTTTATGGTAACTTTCATAATTCTCACTTCTCTCTATTGTTATTTTATTTGGACTGTTTTCTCTTTTGTGCAGCCTATTGAGTTTCCTGTTCGTACCAACCAGATTCCTCGTCAGATACCTGAGCAGACCTTCTACACTTTGCCAATTCCAGGTATCATTATGGGTGGTATCCTACCATTTGGCTGCATCTTCATCCAATTGTTTTTCATTCTCAATAGTATTTGGTAAGTTGTTACTTATTATTATCACTTAAACGGCCATAGCATGGGACCACCATTGGGTGGAGGGGGGCTCAGTGCCAGCAAGACTTCCATGATACTTGTCATGATTGGTGGTATCCTTCCATTTGGTTTTATCTTCATTCCCTCATTTTTCTTCTCAGTAGTGTTTGGTAAGTTGTTATTTTGTATCACTCAGAAAGTAGTGGCATTGAAAGTGTGCCAGGAGTGGTTGGCAGAGGGCCTGACCATCAGCAAAACTTCCCTTATACTTATCACAATTGATGCTATCCTACCATACTGCTTCATCTTCTTCCAACTGTTTTTCCACCTCAGTAGCATTTTGTAAGTTGTTATTCAGTATTTCTCTTACAAACACATCAGAATAAAAAATTTTGGGAGGGCTGAGTCAGCCTGAGTGACAGCAAGGCTGTTAAAGCAGAGCAGACCATCAGTTGGCGCAGAGCAGTCAAAGAATCTTTTGGCTTTACCTATCCTTTAGACTGACAGAAATGGCACTTCTGGAGTGTTTTAAGCTGTATTGCATTAGATCAGAAAAGAATATATTCAGCCCTCATTCCGAAATAATGGCTGTGATGGCAACTGTTTGGAGCAATTGACAAATGTTGTGGGGGAGGTGGGTTTAGACCCCTGCTTATATAAATGCAGGGACTAACCACAGCCCCCCTCCTGGTTCCACTCCCATTGCACTCCAGTATAACCCACAGTAGTGAGATGTTTGGTTGGCAAAATATGTCTCTAAATGTTTTGGGGGGAGGAGAATATAACTTCTTCTAGTTAAGATTGGTGGTCTCCTACCATTTGGTTGCATCATCTTCCAACATCTTGTCACTCTCAGAAGCTTACCAAAAGGTAAGTCACTATCTAGTGTAATACTTAAATATTTTAAAAATGGAACCCATTGCAGTTCTCTTGATGAACCCATAAAGCAATGGAGGAGAGATAATAGACAGGCATACTTCTTGCCCCAGAAAATGTGCATAACACATTTTCTTGGCTCTCTACTTTTTCCTGCATTAGATCTATACACTTTTGTCCAGATTGGTAGCACGTATGCCCCCTTTGTGTCTTCTCTCCCCTCCCCTACTTTTAGTGGTATGCTTGTGTCTCGGGCAAACATTCCCTTGTGTAATACTTGCCATTCTCGGATTGCATTGATTTGGCATAAATTAAATAATTGCCCACACATATCTTCCCAGGTCTCATCAGTTTTACTACATGTTTGGATTCCTGGCAGTGGTGGCTCTCATTCTGGTGGTGACTTGCTCAGAGGCTACTATCCTACTTTGCTATTTCCATCTTTGCACTGAGGTAAGTTTCTAGAGAAAAATAAATGTAAAAAAAAAAAGGATTGTGAAAGTATTTTAAAGGTGACTTGCAGTCACCCCAATTAAGCATAACCTCTCTCCTGATTAGACTTAGTATTCAGGGTTTTCACTAGACTTAAGAGGTTCTGGCATGGTATTCCCTCAGTCAAAAATGAGGTTAGTATACTGTAACAAGCCACTGTAATAGATGCACTTTAAAAGTAAGGAATATCAGGATTTTCCCTGGCATTCTTTTTGTAGGTTTAGATTGCTTGTGGCACAGCTATGAGTAGTCCGAATTTGGATGCAGCTTCATCTGCCAGTGTGGACATCCCAGGAGCCATTTTCCAAAAAATTGCAAGATAACACCTCATAAACATTTTGACTGCTATCCTTGCACCACATTCTGCTGCCCCAAACCCCATTCCACATACCTCATGACAAGTAACCCTTGTTTTAAGCTAATGTATCAAAAAAGTATTGATGAGACAGTCTATCCTCATTAACATGTATGCATTCACCATGTTCCCACTAGTTTAATAAATACAGCACATCTTAAAAAAATGTAAACAATGCACAGTAAAAGGGAAGTTTAAACAAAAATTTTATTTTCATGTGCGAAGAGGAATCCAATGTACACACAGTTGTCAAACTACCATTTAAATCAGACATGTATTTCTCAAGATATCAGAAACTCATTTCACTAGAATTGTGTTCCAAAGTGAGTTTGAGGGCAGCAGAGGTTACATCACTTCCTCACATTCACAAGGAATCCTTTGTTTCCTTTTTTTTTTTTTCAGGCAGTTGTGTTGAACTTGCACATCATTGGATAAGAGTTCCCTGCAGGGAATGCAATGTTTTTTTAGTTCTCATGCTACTTATGCAATCACATTCTGATAATATGGCACTATTGAGAAGAAAATTGGTTGTAAAGTGTAAAAAAAAAAACGAGCAACCATCCATTAACAGGGAATAATTTAGCATTAAAATTTTGCGAAGCAGTTTTGAAGATTTTTGAGGTCTTTCACACATCGTTTGTGAAAATGCTAGGGTTTTTGCACACAAAAAATTGCTACACAATTTTTCATTTGTGTAGCAACTTTGCCTGTTTGTTTACAGATTTTGATGTGATACTGGATAAATTATTCCATGATTAATGTGAGGATGTGATGTCATATGTGCTTCACCTTTGTTGAAAATGTGACAACTTTATTTGTTCAAGTCTTGGGAACAACACATCAGATTTCATTGCAAATTTCACCAAAATGCAAGTACCCTTCCAACATATCAAAACCTGATGTGATCTTAAAACTCTTCTTTTAAAGATAACTAAAAATGTTTGTTTTACTGTTTGCAGGATTATCAATGGTGGTGGCGCTCTTTCCTTACCAGTGGCTTCACCGCCTTCTACTTTCTAGTATACTGTATCCACTACTCTTGGTCACGGTTGGAGCTTCATGGTATGGCCAGCAAGTTCCTCTACTTTGGCTACACCATTATCATGGTTGTATTGTTTTTCCTGTTTTGTGGTAAGTAACACTTAAATTGTATCAAATCATTCTTTATGCATGGGTACCATTGTTATATACGTAGGATTTCAACATGAAACCAGTGCTTCATCAGCTGCTTGGTCCATTTCCTGAGATGGCAGTGTAATCAAGTGCAAATATCTAGGATATGTTAGAATGGTACTGTAAATTCTTGTTACACTGTGATGTATCCTCCTTGTAACTGTAACAATTTACCCACAAATCTGTTAGCTTATATAAGGTTAGATAAAATTTATGGCCCAATCTGTCAGGACTTGATTTTGACGTTGTCTTGGACAACCAAAATTCCATATGATTTTATCTGATTGAAGGCTGTACTGCTGACTGATCAACTCTTTCACATTTTTCCTTCATAGAGTATTTAAGACTTCATTTTTTTTTTTTTCTTTTTGGTTTTCGGTAAACATCACAACTGCGTATTCTTCAAGACCATTTATTTATACATGCACATATCCACTGTTTTAAAGTTTGTGAAAAGCATTTTGGTTAACTGAACAAAAATGAAGTTTTTTGAACATTAAAGCCAAATATGTCTTAGATGCATTATCTCCTAGAATAAAAAGAGAATTAAGCAGAAATCAGAGGTTCACATGGGATAGCACAACTTCATCTACCCAATTTGGTGAAATTTCCATTCAAATCAGGCATTTTTGCATGAAATATTAGCAATGAATTTACAGCATTTGTGACACAAAGTGAGCCTGGTGCAGGCAAGGGCCATCTCACTTCCACACATTGACATGGAATGCTTTGTTTCTTTCTACCTTTAAGTCTGATTTGTGATTCTCCCCATGCTTTCAAATTTGAGGGATTATTAAGGGAAAACTTGATTTTAAAGAAAAGAGCAAAGCAAAAAGACTGCTCATTTATGATCCATCCTTTGGTACGCGAGTTGGGTAATTCGTTGCCACATGGAATTCTGGAGCTCGGCGTGGAAACAGAACTCAGCACATAGTGTACGGTGTTCCCTCATTTTTTGTCAAAACTTTCATACAAGATTAAGCATAAATCCAAGTGTCTAGCCAACTCGAACAACAATAGGGATCTCAGTCCTACATCGCAGCAGATGAAAATGCAATTTTTACACCAAAAAGACAATTAATGAAGGCACCCAGTCCATGGATGGACTGAGAGGGTATCATTTCATGAAATTTTCATGTAAACTCAGATCACATAACATAGGTGCTATATAGGTGCTAGATAGGTTTGTTTATCCGGACAATTTCCAGGTTGTGCCCTTGTTCATAGCTACCAAGTTGAATTACCAAAGTCTCTTAGTAAGTTCTTGGTTTTGTCTCAACAGGTACAGTCGGTTTCTTCTCCTGCTTCTGGTTTGTGATGAAGATTTACAGTGTCATTAAAGTTGACTGAGACAGTCAAGAGAAGTACACTTCATGGGGTGTGTTAGCTGGATGTCATATGGCCTGGTAATCACATGACCCTTAAACATTCTTTGTTTCAGATGGTGTGTCTTTAACTTATTAAGTTCCTCATTTCTAAAGTTGAAATTTGTATTTCCTGGAAAAGTTGTTATTTTTATTCTTTTAAAACCTTGTAATAAAAGGGGTTTAATACTTTTTAGTCCATTATGTTATGCCAGCAGCTAAGGTTTAGGGTTGCTTCAGATGGTTTCATGCTAAGTCTGTTGGTAGCTGCAACCCTCATAGGATCCATCCCATCCCCCTGACTCCCCTTTCTTTGGAATGAAATTAGTTGGTACATACATAAAGTATTTCCATTTTCAGTGAATCATTGGTCCACTCTCAAATATTTTGATTAGAAATGCTCTTTTCACTGATTTATTTATTGTTATTTTTTTGTCATTCATTGTACCCTCTTAGAAGCACAGCTGCCAAGGGAGTGAGTGGAGTTTAAGTTGGGGAGCAACCTCGTGGTGAAGTGTTGAACCAATTTAAAAGGCATCCCTGGGGCCCAAATTGGTCCCAAGAAAGGATTGGAATTAGGTACTCTCAAGGATAAAAACAGCATTGCCCATGACCTCTCAGCCCCATATCCCTCACATGTCCTTTAAACCTTCATTGCCGTATATGCCACAGTTCTTGAAAAAAAAAAAAGAGAAAGAGTAAAACAGAGAACTTCACTGAAAGTGACAGCCAGATACTTTCTGGGTTGAAAACAGCAAATAACCCCCTCCGTCCTCCACTCCCACACAGGAATATTTTACCCCAGTTTGTCATATTCTACCCCAGTCTGTCATATTCTAACCCAGTCCTTCATATTTTACCCCAGTCCTTCATATTTAACCCCAGTTCTTTATATTTTACTCCAGTCCTACAATCCCTTGCATTCACAGAGGTATTTTCCTCAGTTTTTGATTAAAGAAAGGTAAAATAATATTTGCATTTGAACAGACAAATTGTAATACTTCCTGCATTTGTACATAAAACAATACATATACATGGAAAAAAATGCCCAGCCTCCAACCCCCATCCTTTCCCCCAACCCCTCCCCTCCCCCACAAAAAAAAATAAGTTTCTTTCAAATTGTGACATTTTATTGAACTTTCTGAGTTACATTTGCTCAACTTTGAAACATGAAATATTACAAAAGTAAGATTGTCTGTCTGTTATTTACACAGCTTTTGGTACAAATCATATGTTTCGTGTTGTTTTGTCGCTTTTTTGTATTTTGAAATGTATTTCATATTTGTATGGAGATATTGACAGAAAGGTGGGTGCAGTTTCAATATAAAAGTTTTACAGGAGGATCACGTGCAAGTGTCCCAATTGTAGATGATTTTCCTTTAGAAATGTTTTATCTTAGATACTTCCACAGAATTTGTACTAAACCAATTAATTGTCCATTATAATAGTGTCTGTCCCAGTAATGTAAAGTCAAAACATTTGTTCTGGTTATGAATTTCTCCAGATGTATCATAGCTTTTTCACTTTTTGTGTAAGTAAAATGATTGCTTTTATAAATTGACATGTGTAAGTATGTTTACGTTATGAGAAAAATTTTCTGAGGAGAGCAGTTAGTCTTAGATGTTTCTCAGTACCTTCTCTGATATAAACTTGAAACAATTTTTAGTGGTTTAGTAAATACTTTCTGATTGTCTTTGGGTAACTTGAGTTTACATCTGAAAAGTAGGATTTAATAAATGAATTCCTCAATGGCTGGCAGGATTTTATGTTTTCATCTATCTTAACCCTAACATGCTGTAAACGACATTTGTCAGTGGGAGGGAACTGCATTTGTGCTTGTAAAGATACCACAGAAACTGACCAATCAGAAAGTCCATGAACTTCATACCAGCTGTGTGTGTTTATGTTCAAATATTCTTCTGTGAAAGTCCTCAAAGAAGAATAAAACCTGTTCCATGCAAATGAAATGTTTGGAAGAATGGTGTTTTGTAAAATTTGGGATGTTTTGAAATCACTCATAATTATATTACCAAAAGATATTATTCTGCTCGCTGGCTTTCAAAATAACTGAACAGTGATCACACCAAGTTGGGACAATTATATCTGTTCTGTTGTTAGAATTCATTCTTCAAACAGTGAAAACTGCGGAATGATGCAGAACAAAAAATTATTATATTTTATGTTAATTTTCCAGGTTAGGTTATCAAATGCAGAACGAGTGCTGCATAGCATGAAAAACTGTATATTGTAGCATGCTTTTGAAGGACAACAGGGATGTCCTAACTGGCTCATGATCAGAACTTCTGTCCATCCGTTTTGGCCTCCATGGAGAGTTACTGTGCCATTTTAAGTTTGGTATCTATGCTTGTAATATCTTTGATAAATACTTAATTTATCTATTCCAAAGTGTGCCCTCGATTTTTGTTCCTGGCTCATTGTAATAGATTTTGTGGCATGGACTAAAATAATAGTAATTTTGCCCTGGAGAGGATGTAGATTTAAATACTGAGCTTTGTCAAAGCAAAGTTGGAGAGCTCCCTCGATGTAATTTAGCATGATATGGGCAAGCAGTCAAAATTTTGGTAAGGTGTATGTATAGTGAATTTCTCTCATTCTGACACAATTGTCTTCACAGAGCATTGGTGTAATAGAAAATGTCCAATCAATTCAGGACACAAAGTGCAATTTTTCTTGACAAACTCACTTTTGCTTCAATTTAGGTAGCATTTCCCACTTTTCCAGGAAGCATGAGCATTGCAAGGGATTGTGGGTAGTCTGTCTATGTGCTGTAAGACCCCTGTTCCACAATTTAAGTAACTGTGTGTGCAGTAGAATATGTAAGGGGTTATAAAAAGCATGATCAGTTTGCTGTTTGTATGCAGTCAAATTTTATCAAAGAATAAAGGCTAATGCAGTGACTTCACAAGTTATTCCTGTTAAAACTATTCTTTTGTTTATGAAAATTCAAGATCTTGTCCGTGAGTGATCTGATACAAAAAAAATGGGGAAAGAATGAAGAACTATTTCACCAGAAGATATATCTATAGCAGTTTGCACTATTAATTATCACAGGTTTTGTCCTATCACGTGCTGCCTGTTAGCATGCTACTAAAATTCAATGGCAGATTTTTGCTAAAATTGCCCCCCAAATAAGGAACTTTTCAAAGTGGAACCATATTACTACATTTGCAACAGTAAATCCATTCTGTAAGCAAGATTTAGCTGCCTTGAGCAAAGACTATCCGAAGGGTTCAAGCCATGCCTTTGATGAAAGCTGTTAGTCAGTGGTTCATGGTCTAGTTTATCTCCGCTGTCTGTATGCACCACTGCAATACAACAAGAAACCCCTTTAATATTGTATTGATCTCCTGAAAGCTGAACAGGAAATTAATGTAATATTGTGGTTAATAAATTGTTAAAATGAACAGGAAATTAACTTTACATTGGAGTTAAGTATTGGTTAACTAGGTGGGACCGAAAACTTATGCTTAGTTTGCTTAGCTTCTGGTGTCATAACAACAATAAAGACCCATCTTTTTTGGTGTTTATCACCCCCATGTATATGGTGTATTTGTTATGTGTTTTCTTAGGTCATATACCATCAAGGGCAATTTCTGCCACATTATTTCTATTTTATTTCATTAGTGAATAGCACTAAAGAAACAGGGATGTTGAAGCAAGAAGTACAATCTAATCATATTGCCAATTGGTATATGCATTCATTGGCAGTCATTCTGTTGAATGACTATTTGAAGTGAATTGAACAGTTTGGCCTGTTATTGCTTATTTCAGTCCTCTTTTGGCAGTGCTCCGGAGATTCAGAGTCATAATTCTGGCAATTTCCAACTTTCAAGGACTCAAGTCCTTGTACTTTCTCAGTAGGATAGAATCAACCTGTCTGGCCAAGTCCATCAAATTCTGAAATTATGATTCCAAGTGCTGACTCGACTTCAACCCCCGTCTTTTCTTGATGAATCAAAATTGTATTATATTTCCTCAGATTTGAAAGTCTTGTTCTTTCACGTCTGTTGCCTTCATCTTGTGTGTCAATGGAATTGTATGGTATTCTCTGTAAATAACAGAACAAAAAATGGAGAGAAACATAAAGATTACAGAAAAGTAATGGTAATATGTTTCTAGAACTTTTCTCTAATCCTTATGTTTCTCTTGCTTTTGTTGTTCTGTAAATATATTGCAATTTTTCACCGAGTTCTGGGAATATTTTATCCAAAGATTTCATATATTAAAGAACGGAAAACAATCAACTCTCGTACAATCAGATTTCAAAATATGACCAAATGAATGCCATGCCATTGTGAATGCAATTGTGCAGCATGTGTTTCAGATTTTGAAGTGGTACTTGTTTGTTCCAAGACTCTGGATATGTGCATGTTAAGAAGAGATTGAAAAAATGCTTTTTGAGGTTTGAACGAGTTAAAAGATGATGGCAAATGAGTGAAAATGGTTGGATATGAAGCCAAGAATGTTGGGGCAATGCCCTCTGTGTAACAAAAAATTTCCTAACTGGCTAACGATAGCGGCAATCCCTAAGGTAATCCCTAATCCTAACAAAGGATGCAACCGATGCAGTACAACGGCAACAACCAATCATCAGAAACACTTTGTTATCAGTGTGCATCTTCCTGGAATATTAGCTCTGATTCAGAAATTGCTTTGAGATGTATATGTTGTGTCAGCAGAGAGCTTAAATATTGATGACAATAGAGGTTGTTTATTAAAACTTAGACAATGTTGGAAGTTGAGACTCGACTAGGGCTGCATTTTTCTTCCCGGGGGGGGGGGGGGGGAAGGGGATCCCACCATTGTTAATATCTGTTCAGTACAATTTTCTACCCATGTAATGGCTGATGATTTCATTTTTTAGAGAGTTAACAATGTAAAAACCGACTTAACCTAGTGATTCCTCCATTAACATGGCTTAAACATTTGTATGGGATCCCTATCTCAAGTTTTAATGGGACAGGATCCAGCATTTCTGCAATGACTTCACTACCATTTTTTTTCCAAACCATGATCGGCCTTTGTAAGTTGTATATTACAGTTATAAAGTAGTTAAACGGCATGTAAGTACAATCAGCACTGTTTCTTAAAATGTGTTAAATTGTAACAGGAAACAGCATATTCGGATGTTACAATTAATCGACTGTTATGTAAATTACCATGAACCTTTGATATTTTTCTTCTCTTGTTCATAAATACTGATATGTGGAGTTCTTTACTTGCAGTTAAAATGTCCCCCGTAGTTCTTATAGGGAGGTGTCACAAGTCCAAATTCAACTAACGCAACTGCGTTCTGGAGGGCAAACATGTACACACGGGTGTTAGGTCCGTTGTATAGAAGCTGTGGTATGGGGCGCAGTGTCATCCAGTTTCAACCAGCACTTCCACGGAATTTGACCTTTTGACCTTTCGTGCAAGCTCCCTATACTGATTATGAGGGAAGAGTATTTAGAAAGACTGCCAGTCTCAAAAGTGACTGCTTATTATTGTGTGAATTGCAAATGTGAATATTATGCACAATTACAAGTAACTGTTTGCATGTTTTATGATGGTTTAGAAAGAAAATTGTAATGCCTGCAAAAAGACAATAAATTGTGATATAAGAAGTAGGTCAAAGACCTAAAATTAATTATGGTTAGGTAAGCAGTCTTTCTTATTTCTAAACTTTGTTTTTAGACTGTTTTTTTTTTTTTTGTATATTTTTCCATGAATAGATCATCCATATTTTTGGTATTGCTTATGATATTTGAAAGCTGTATTTATAAAAATTTTGATTCCCATTTTGGTTGAGAAAAATGAATAGTGTTTGTTTTCAGTATCCCATTTCAGGTTGTGAAAACTTTCTGTGGTCTCATTATATTGGGGAGACGTGGCCTAACTGGAGAGAGAGTTGTATGGCCATAACAAGGATATCTAAATCTTAGAAATTTTAGTTAACCAGATTTGAAGACTAAAAAATTGAATCCACCGATGTTTAAAAATTGGAATAGATATTAATCTAGAATCACACCGTCAACACGACATGGACGTCACGCATGTACACCTTAGTTTCATATATAACGTAAAGCACAAGTCGGCTACCTGCATATATCGGTGTAAAAGGTAATGCTGCTCATTTACTACCAGAGGTGGGCGATTCTTCAGCCCTGTTTGGTCACATGGATAGTATCTATGGCAAAAACTTCCAAAAGCATTTTGCCAAACTGCGTTGATGAAGTTGTGAAAGTGTAACTTACTGTTATGTGCCATACATCTTAATGACTTTTGGGAACAAGTCATGTCTCCTTGCAACCAAAAAACATAAAAAACAAGGAAAAGAGAAATATTTTGATTTTGCTAGTTAAATGTCTGAGGGTCAAGAGTTGTTAACCCATCAATTGAGGAGTTTGGTGCAATTGAATTTAAGAATAGTCTGAGCGACCTTGTCAAATGATGCATTGGCTGCCAGAAGTTCTCATTGCATTTCAAGATAGATGAATGAATGGATTGCTGCAAACTCTTCTTCATGGAACAACTTATAGAGATCTGAGTACAAGCTTCTTCACTCGTATAGAGTATAGTTGTTTTGTTATGCTTAAAGCAACGTCACATTTCTGACTTGCTGGTTTTAGTATAAGTAGAGATTTTTTTTTCATTTTGTTGTTGATACTGTTCTTTCGTCAAATTCTGTTAAAATTTAAAAGCTACTAATGAGTTACAATATTTTTTAAGAACTTTATTTCTATGGTAAACAGGTTACTGAAGATGAAGGTGTAATCTAATCTTTTCAAAAATAAATTTTGTCACTTGTCATATTTCTTCTTGTTGTTGCCCAAAATATATCATAAATATTATCCATGGCTTGAGCAAAGTGTCCCACTCCACCGTGAACGTCTCTTTACCCCAACTGCATTTTTAATAGGCCTCTTGACTGGACTCTGCTTGGACAGAGAAGTTGTGTCACTGGAATCGGACTAGACTCTGACTCAAGATTAAGTACATAATTGGGTTACTACAACACTGTTGTGAATATATTAGTTAAAACGATAACATTTATTTTCAACAAATTAAACTTACATCTGGTGCGTTTCATGACGTTATATAAGACCAAATCCCCTCACCTCAGACAATTTTAAGTAGGGGTGCACCGGATATCCGGTCTGGCCGGATTATCCGGCCGGATAGTGAAAAAATATCCGGTTCCGGTTCCGGCCGGATTTTTTTTAAATCCGGCCGGATTTTTCTGTACACTTGGGTAGCATATTATGTATATATGATCCGAGTTAAAACAAACATGAACACTGCAGTAACTTTCACAGAATTAATTTAAAGTTCATAAATGATAGCTTATCAGTACATGTTATGTAACATTTGAACATCTTTATTTAGCCCTTAAAAATGACTGAACCAAACAGGCAACAAAGTATAAAAAAGTAACTGATTTACATGTACATGTAACAAATATGACTTTAAATTCCTCCAACTGTGTGAAATAAACTGAATGGATGAAAAGACCTTGCATGCAATTTAAATAAGTCTACTGAGTGCACAGTAGTATTGTACAAAATGGATACAGTAATCCATATTACAGTTGTACCTGAGTCACATCATTCAAGGCAGTGTTTTCGTTTAATTGCATTGGGTTGTCAACAAATACACACTTAAACACTTCACTTTACTTTTCTTTACTTTTTAACACATACTTGCCCATTAAAGGGCCAAACCTCTCACCCCAAACTACAATTTTGGTATGGGGGTACCGAAATTCTCAATTGGCTCAGTTCTTTGATTGACAGCTAATTCAAACATGGCAGAGTACCAAAGCTTATATTACACAGCATGAATGGTACTGAGAATGTTTTATGTATAAATTGAGTTTTTCTATACTCACCTTGAAGCAATAAACTGAGATTGTATCTGGATGGATGAATTTCAGACAATTGTGGGAGGGGCGTAATTAAGAAGGTTAGGAGAGTTGTTACTGTTTGGGGTGAGAGAATTGGGCCTTTAAATCTGTGTAGTACAAGTAGGAAATGTGTTTCATCTTAAATTTCAGAAGACATTACTCATTACAAATTAAAGTTGCCTATGGGGTCACTATCAATGTTTTCTGTCCCTAATAATTAATCACTCACAATTTACGTATTATTTTTGATGACATCATATTGTGTATACTTAAGTGTCAGAACATCATATTGTGTATACGTAAATGTCAGAACGTGTGATATATCTCTGCCCAAAAAATTATTGATGACAAATTTGCTTCAGGTTTTAGATACTGTATCATGGCATGTTTAAAATACTAGAAATGGTGAATAAAACAACGGTGCTGTGCATAGTTAAAAACCTGAACCCTAGAGTCTTTCCACAGTACGTATGAGCAGTCCATTCAGTAATCACTACCCAAGGCAAGGACTCTCTTTGCCAAGCATTACTGGTCTACATAATAAAACAAGTGGTGATTAGGGCTGCCACGATAACCATTTTTCATTTATCGTCAGATATCGTCAGTATTTCCGCGACGATATCGCGCATTAAGTCTGAACATTTTCCATCAGCGCCAAGGAATTAGCAAAAAAGTTGTTTATTGCATGCAGCCACTACTGACATACCAAAAGTGAGGGGAGATTGATTATGCGTGCATGTAGCAATATTGATTGTGCAGAAGAACTTATCACAAGTCTGGAACGTATGTGAGCTGTTACAATATTCATTGTATGCATTTTGAAACAGCTTCCAATTTTATATCATGTTTTCTTGTGGTGGGTTAAGTGCAGTTTTTCATTTTTTGTGTCATAAATTATGATCATTTCAGGTTACTGACTTAAGACAATAAAAAAGGGGGGATTTCACAGTGGTTTAGTCATTTATTTGATTTGTTGCGATATCACATCTTGACAAAACATTGGTCGATATCGTCGGGGCAAAACTGTATCGAAGATATCGTGATATCGCAATATCGTGGCAGCCCTAGTGGTGATGTACTGTAGTTCAAAAAGAACATTGAACTCACATGCAAAACAACTTTCAAGGTTTCCTCAGGAGTTTTCTCTACAAATACTGTACTCACTTAGGGAGGGAAATACAGTACTCTTACTTGCCCCCCCCCCCCCCCTTCGCTACAGTTTTGCTGTACTTCTGCAGGAACACAGTTTTTCATGCCTTTTTTTCTATTATACTGTACTGCAATTTTCGGTTAAAATATTAGGTAAGTACTGTACACTTGTACAACACTTGAAGACAAATTTATAGACCTTTCCCATTAGTCCTTCACAAACATTATGTTACAAAGCAGTGAACTCCTATCCCAGCTTTTCTCTGCTTTTCTGAATTTCACTTTATTCATGTGCATTGCAAAAATCCGGTTCCGGCCGGAAAAAATCCGGCCAGATTTCAAGTTGGTTCCGGCAAAATCCGGTTCCGGCCGGATCCAAAATTTTGGATCCGGTGCATCCCTAATTTTATTCTGCCCACTAATTTACCTCTAGCTCCTCCCACAACTATATTAAACTCCTCATTGTACAGGCACAATTCTGGCTTATTGCGCTCGGCCATATACTGGTGTGCTCAATGCACCTACTGTGTCAATTCGAATGCTCTCCGTGCATGTTGTGTAATCTGAGCTACTGTGCATCTTTTACGCTGTACGTCAATCCAAGAACACAACCAGTTAAAAATTTTGATAAAATTGGAAAGTGAAGGAAATTATGAAGAGAAAAAAATATTAATGTAGTAAACCAGTGTAAATATCGATACAACGATTGCTGAACATACAAAGCGAAGGATAGGAAAACGGGAAATGCCAAAAAGGTGAATGCCCGTGAAACGAGCCAGGCAAGGACAGCGATCTTTTTCAGATAATGGGGGTGGGACATTGTAAAAAATGAATGGCCTTTGACCAGCCCACTCTTATTTACGGGGCAGAGGGGTCACCGGCACAGAACATGGACCATCGAAGATGTTTTGTGTTTATGATCAGTAGTGATCGATGACAATGTGTGATTACTAATTTGTGAAGTCACAGGGGATGATACCTCAAGCCTGGACTGTGACAGCAACCGAGTTCCCCTGACGATGCAAAAATATTCTGTTCTTGTTGGAATTAGGCTAACCCTTCTTTTGAAATAGACGTAAAAAGTAAGACATCGAGAACACCGGCATGGGTTTTTCAGCAGTGCTCAGAAAGCAACACACCAAACCTTTTAGAGCTTTTCTCGGCCAAGACCCTAATACCAGTCAGTACAGCGTTTGCTACTCTCTTTTGAGTACGCCCTCTTTTTACTGTTGGATAATGGGCCAATCGTTTAACGAAGGCTTAGGTAGGGGATCTAGCTGAGTAGTATCCAGAAACAAAAGGAGAGTTTCCAGTTGATTTTAAATAATTGTATTTGATGATTTGGTTCCAAAATAAAAGATGATCAATTTTTAATTAATTCGGCCGGCCTAATAATAATCAATATCTACAAGCTCACTCAAGTGCTCCTCTTCTGAAGTCTGATGCACGAGTGTCATGCTTGCGGGCTCGGTCTTGGAAACCTTGTGCGAGCTCCGAAGACCTGCAGTCCCCTGATTGGTCAAAAGTTATGACACACCAATATGAATAATTGTTATGATATAAATGACCAATGAGGAGGCTGCAAGGGGGAAAATGGCCACACCTCGAAAATATGGGTTACAGTGTGCACGTGGAACTACGGCAATATGATATGTCACGTCCACTGGTAACAGTGACGGAAACAGGAAGGGCCCTGGGAATCTAGAACAAAAGGAAGGGAGAGTTGCTCATAAACAACAATATGGCGTCTGCTAAAGGTCATGAAGAGTGCACCATACTACATAACATCCCTTTTGCATTTTTAAAATTTTGAACACAGTGAAAAATTTTACTCCATGAGCATTCATGCATACGAGAAGTGCATAATAAAACAAAATATTATGAAATATACATTCAATTCTCTTACAAATGACAGGATCGTGTGAGGCAAACACAGGGAGGGTAGGGTCACCTGAAGAGGGAGATAACCCAAGGTTCACTTCAAAACAATTCATCTGAAAACATTCATACATTCATCTATTTTTAAAATATGTACTGTACTTTCTTAACAGAATATGTAAATACTTTCTGCTATATTGACATGTATTGCAAAACAAATCACTATCCTGACATAACTGTGTACAACTTTCCACAAAGCATACCACTAAACCATAACTGACTGTTCTGGTGTTAAATGGTCAAAAGGCTATACAAACGAACATCACTGTTTTCATGTTAAATATTGTCTATCATTCAAGTATCGATATTCAAAAATTCACTTTCCTCTGATAAAAACTTTATTGCACGAGCTCACTAAAATGTTCCTAACTTGTGGAGTCACAATTACCATTCCTAAAATTCATTTAAATCAATTATGTCAACAAATACATATGAAATTCAAAGTAAACGCCCCCTTCTTTGTTCATATACAAATGTGAAAATATGTAGACCCAATTATGTAAAAGTATCTGGACAATGACGCAACTCCTTGCAGTGGCAAATTACAAAAAACCCCAATGGCTACTGGAACTCTCACTTCATACACAATGAAAGAAACTTAATGGTCGCGCCACCTTAAGCAACATACGGACAATACAAACTTGTTAATTAAAACCAACTATATGCTATCTCGTACCTGCATTTCATGAGCAAGGGAGTAATTACCGAGAGCAAAATTTGGTTAAAAAATTCGAGGACAGCTCCTGAAACTTTAACTTGGGCTGGCTAATTCCCAAGAAAAGCATTAAAAATACCGCCGAAGCGTAAGGACTTCCTCTATGATTATTTAGCAACTCTTGCCACAAACGGAAAAAATATATGTATACGAACATGACTGGGTCTAATGATTACATTGCAATTGGTTCACATCAAATCGATTCACACTGTGTGATTACTCTTTGCCTTTACGTACAAATTCATTCACCTCGAGTACAAAAGTAAACAAACTTTCTGGTTGGTTCAAAGTTGACACAACCTTCGATTACACCTACGGAATGGAATGTACAGTATTCACAAACTCTGCATAATGAGGCGACTCCTTTGTGCTGCGTATTACGTACTAGAACTAGACATTCAGCACAAAATACTACGTGCAATGGGATCATGAAAACTACTAGTGTTTGCACGGGTAACCCGGGTACCCGCCCGCCATCGTATTACCCGGTTCCAAATCTACTACCCGAATCTTAAACAAAAAACGCATGCAAAAGGATCATCCCATTTACGCCATTGCCCACCGTAATGGACTAAAATATTTTGCCAATTTGGTAAACATTCTCCGAGACTGAGAATGAAGAGAGCCCCTAGAAATTATGTGTAAGTTTGATAGTTGTCTGTACTTCGTTTCTGAAGTTGAAATTTTTTATCAGCGTACGGCCCGATCGCGCTATCGTCACGTAGTGGGTTACTTCTCACGCATCACATGTATATCGCTTATAAACTTACTCGCAAGCAAGCTATCTGACGGCCGATTCAAAATCACATCGTACTGTTTCACGCAGACATAGCAAGACATACTGTATCACCCCCGCCCAGCTCGCAAAGACAGTGCCCGTAACGTTCAGCATGCTAGGTAAACTGAGCCTTGCATGTATATACGATCTTATTATCAATACGGTATGCCACCTCGTGTATAATCCTCGAATATTTCTTAATGATTAAAGGTGTCAGTTTTACCCAAATCAACACTTTGCCGCTATGGAAAGTAAAATGACATCAATGTAATAACACCGTAAACATTCACAATTTTTTTTTTAAAATAGGCCAGTATATATTACGTTATTTTACCCCAAAATGGCGCTCGAGCAGACTACGAAGTATATGTGTGAAAGTTATGTTACCGTGCCTGGATGTCGACACGAGGCTAGCTACGTAAGAACGTACATACCCCATTAGCGATAAACGCACATTGCAAAGTAGAATGAGGGTTCATTCTACTTTCACAAACAGTTCACAAACATGACGTCGTTTGTTTACAATCAGTAATTTTTGACGTGCAAGAGAATACCATAATACAGGGCTCTGATTAGTTATATTTTTAAATCAGTGGTTTAAAAGGAGAAGCTTCGAGCTCTTACTATGCTGGCTTTTCGAATAGGAAAGCGTCCCAAAATTCAATATCAAATTGATATAGGCCTTGGGAAGTATAATTTTCTTATTTGACTGTTTTCTGTTACGTTTTTTTTTTTACTTGTCATTTTGATCTTAAACAAAACGAGACGATTAAACCTTCTAACAAATCAAATGTTTTTGAACTTGGGAACTGTGATCGCTATACCTATCCAATACAGATGTTAATGTTACCATGCATGTCTTATGGAGTATGCCTTACAAAATGCTCATATCTTTTAGTCATCGTATGTAACACCCGGTAACCCGGGTACCCCGACGGGTACGGCGATCGGGTACCCGGGTCCTAATTTTTAGTACCCGTGCAAACACTAAAAACTACACTGAATAGCATCGTTCTGTCAAATATCAACTTGTACGACAAACTACCTATGTAAGCATACAGTATAAATGGTGTTGTAAAGCAAATACACTAACGTTCTGGGTCAAAAGAGGGGCCTAGGGCTAGGCTTACTTTGCAAAATATGAATTACATGTCATAAAAGATTCTAATGTGAAACATTTCGTAATTCTCGCATTGCAAGTCATGAGCTCACCAAAACAACATACAATGGCTGTCTTTCACAAATAAGGAATTCTGAATTTTGGTTAACGGTAACGACAGGGACAAGTGCAAATCGCTGCTTACCGAGATGGCAAAACACTTCACAACAATTGAGCTTTTCCCAAATGTTACACTGCTGTACCCGAGTTACAATAAAAGCATCAACAGTTAAGTTTAACGAATTCCACAGCCACGAAATCTGCGATGTTAAACTTTGCACACTTTCACATCACTAACGTTCACTTTTGTTTCCTACTATGTACCTCAGGCTAAGCCTACACAACATGGAACATTACGTAGAATTGAATTAAAGATACAGGCGAAACATGGTCAAGATTAAATATTTGAACTTGTATGTGTATGCAAGTTTTCAGTGCCAGCATGAGCAATAAAATACTTTTCTTTTCAGGCGAATACACTGGGCTTTGTACTACAATCTAGGCTAGGCCCTAATACGAGAAGTAAATTTCACACATCAAACTGACAGCATGAATACATTCGATTGAACATAACTTCAGGGGAAAAGGGGCCCAAGGGTTCAGGGGATTGCCTCACACTCACCTTTAAAATATCTGTAAACATGACCGGAACCGTCGTCTTGAACGTCGAACTCGAAGTGGTACTGGTAAACCCTTGGCCACGCTAGTACAGATATAGCCTAACTTAGTAACGACTAACGGTAGCTGACATCACGTCTAAAGCTGGGTGGGTAGAAATAATTATTACTCGTTGGCTAACAGGAGGTCCAAACGTTGGCGAAAATAAAACCTACGGATGGTAACGGTAGGAAATGGCGAGTTGCTGGCCAGACTGCCCGTTGAAACGGTGGGTGAATAAATCCGTGAACGTCGTCGAATATTGCGAAGCGTCTACAGGCCACTAGGGTGAAAAGGTGGGCGAAATTTGTGGGCCATCGGCTAAGTTACGCTGGTTTAATGTGTTGAACGATGTACTGTTCAGGAAACACAAGGCAAACTCGTCTAACCATTGGTACTGGTAGGCCAAGCCGGACAGATCGTCCCTCAGTAGGATACGCCAATCGGACAGATGATGAAATTGACCGCAATCCTTCAGGAATTTAGGTAAGCCATTACAGTTAAAATGAACGTCCAACTGATTTATCAGGTCGTTGAACAGATGATGAAAGTGTTCTTAGAGCATCGCTCGGAAAACCGGCCTCCGCTAACATGTTAAGTAATTTGTTGTCGATGCCGCTCCTCAATCAGATAAATGTGAAAGTCCGCTCCTCCACCATGTAAGATCATATGATGAAGCCCCGCTCCTCCACCATGTTGGATAATGGGCCAATCGTTTAACGAAGGCTTAGGTAGGGGATCTAGCTGAGTAGTATCCAGAAACAAAAGGAGAGTTTCCAGTTGATTTTAAATGATTGTATTTGATGATTTGGTTCCAAAATAAACCAGAATGCAAAAATGCATTGAGGTTTCGATGATACATAAATGTTTTAAAGAGTACCATCATGCACCTTTACCTTCTCATTCAAATGTTATACTAGCATGTTCAAAAAATAATTTTGTTATTCCAGATAACCTTTTGACCTCAATAAAAGCCATACATAGCTAGACAGGCAAACAACAGACAGACAGATGGACAAACAACTATCTTGAAAGATCGTAGGCTACTTAAAAAGGTTCCTAGACTTTGACCCCTGGAGACCCCAGATGACCTTTCGTTTCTGCCAAAAACAATGGGGATGAATCGAGCGTGGAAAATCGCAATTATTCCGCCTAAATTGAGATACTTGGCATCTCTGCCTTTGACCTCCGCCAAAAACAACATAGGCCTAGACCATTTCCTGACCATAACCCATCCACATACCATTACCAAATACGAATTCTATTCAAGTTTCCTACCTTGAGATATCGCATTAAAATGTCAAACTTTGACCCCCGGTGACCTCAGATGACCTTTAACCTCTGCCACAAACAAAAGGAACCACTTCCTGACCATAACGCATCCACATACCAAACAATGAAATTTATCCAAGCTTCCTATCTTGAGATATCATTTTACGAGATTTTCAGACTTTGACCCCAGGTGACCCCAGATGAACTTTGACCTCCGCCAAAAACAATAGGGTCCATCTACTGACTTAAACGCACCCACATACTAAATATGAAATCTATTCAAGCTTTCTACCTTGAGATATCGTGTTACAAAGATTTTCAGACTTTGACCCCTGGTGACCCCGTATGAGCTTTGACCTCTGCCACAAACAAAAGGAATTACTTCCTGACCATAACGCATCCACATACCAAATATGAAATCAATCCAAGCTTTCTACCTTGAGATATCATGATAGGCCTAGCCTAACGAGATTTTCAGGCTTTGCCCCCATGTGCCCCCAGGAGACCTTCGACCTCCACCAAAAACATTACAGACCATCTCCTGACCCATCAATCAAGCAATTTTTAGAGAATTGCTTCCATTTAAGGTTGATATATATCGCTACACCACACACCAGTACTAGCTAGATGAAGTTTCAGTATTTCAAAGCAACGATCGTTCACAAAGTATAGGCTAGGCCATAATACAGTATCCACGGCGAAAGTAGCCGACGAGCCCTGTACAGACAGCTGCAGGTCCCACTACGATATAGGCTATTTAATTTTGACACTTGCCCAATCTACCCCATTTGCTTCATTTCTAATTTCCTCCCAAAAGTAGTGTGGCTTGAAGCCACAACAAAAACTAGGCCTAGGGCCTAGCCACCTACGTTTACAGAACAAAATGTAACATGAGAGCTAACAATAATAGGCTACGATCAAATCCAGACATCGTAGTTTTCACCGGTCATTTTGTTTAAGTTACCGTCTGAGCTGTACTGTGTAAATAGTCTAGTCGTACGTACGTTCGCAGCACATAAACAAGACCTGCTAGCTGCTAGCTACACATGCAGAGTGTATACGTACATGCCTTCAGCTGGCTGATGGGCTCGCTCGGCGTGTATGTTAAAAGCGCTTAGAGAATGGGTGTACTTCAATTGGCAATAACATGACACCCTCCCTCAATAATTACGTTCGAAGCGGGGAATCCCCAAACTTTTAAAGACGCCGCTTCATTCGTTAAACGCAAGCAGCCAATCAGTGAGTACGATTCTTCGCAACAGAAGTTCGTTCGATGTATAGCACGAAGCAGCGGCATATAAACGATTTTCAGCCGGCTGCTAACGTGTGCAACTGCTGCTACGTACGCTGTTGGTCTTAATAAACAGCGATGAAAACATTTTTGAAACTTTTTTCAGTTCATGACTTACAAACACTCCTTCGTGATACAAGGACAGGAATAACATGGTTAGAAAGCTGAACTTGTAATTTTTTGAAATTTGTCCATTTCAAGTTGAAATTTTGGGAGACGTACGCTAGTAGCGAATTGACAAGTGGCTGTTGAAATTTAACTATTACGGTGAAGTGCACAATGGCACACAGGGCACTTAAAAGACACTGTGGTGTATGCATACGTTTAGTGCTTTCAAATTTCGTTGTAAATTTTGTTCATTACAAATGTATTGGTGGTGTTAAGTAAAGCCTGTCACAACAGGTTCCATGTTTGGGGTTCACGGATTAAAACGTCCCCCATGACACCGCACACAATGAACATGTAAACTACAGGGGGTTGGGTGGATAAAAGGTGAATGTCATAGCTCTGCGCAATTTTTGAGCTTGTTGTTCATACTGTAGACATCGATTGCTTTGTCAAGGCAGCTAAACTTGTGAAGAAGGACTATACCTTGTTTACTTAATGCAAGTCAGAGTTCAAGGGCATGAGATGCGATTAATCGCATGTACCATTTTTACTAAACGATTACTTGGCTGGCGATGAATGGCTAATCGCTGACAGCCCTAATACCAAATATGAAATCTATCCAAGTTTCCTACCATGAGATATCGTGTTAACAAGATTTTCAGACTTTGACCCCTGGTGACCCCAGATGACCTTTGACCTCCGCCAAAAACAATAGGGACCATCTACTGACTATAATGCATCCACATACCAAATATGAAATCTATCCAAGTTTCCTACCTTGAGATATTGCTTCAACAAGGTTTTCAGACTTTGACCCCTGGTGACCCCAGATGACTTTTGACCTCCGCCAAAAACAATAGGGACCATCTACTGACCATAACGCATCCACATACCAAATATGAAATCTATCCAAGTTTCCTACCTTGAGATATTGCTTCAACAAGGTTTTCAGACTTTGACACCAGTGACCCCAGATGACTTTTGACCTCCGCCAAAAACAATAGGGACCATCTACTGACTATAACGCATCCACATACCAAATATGAAATCTATCCAAGCTTCCTACCTTGAGATATTGCTTTAACAAGGTTTTTAGACTTTGACCCCCGGTGACCCCAGATGACTTTTGACCTCCGCCAAAAACAATAGGGACCATCTACTGACTATAACGCATCCACATACCAAATATGAAATCTATCCAAGCTTCCAACCTTGAGATATCGTGTTAACAAGATTTTCAGACTTTGACCCCCGGTGACCCCAGATGACCTTTGACCTCCGCCAAAAACAATAGGGACTATCTACTGACTATAACACACCCACATACCAAATATGAAATCTATCCAAGTTTCCTACCTTGAGATATTGCTTCAACAAGGTTTTCAGACTTTGACACCAGTGACCCCAGATGACTTTTGACCTCCGCCAAAAACAATAGGGACCATCTACTGACTATAACGCATCCACATACCAAATATGAAATCTATCCAAGCTTCCTACCTTGAGATATTGCTTTAACAAGGTTTTTAGACTTTGACCCCCGGTGACCCCAGATGACTTTTGACCTCCGCCAAAAACAATAGGGACCATCTACTGACTATAACGCATCCACATACCAAATATGAAATCTATCCAAGCTTCCAACCTTGAGATATCGTGTTAACAAGATTTTCAGACTTTGACCCCCGGTGACCCCAGATGACCTTTGACCTCCGCCAAAAACAATAGGGACTATCTACTGACTATAACACACCCACATACCAAATATGAAATCTATCCAAGTTTCCTACCTTGAGATATTGCTTTAACAAGGTTTTTAGACTTTGACCCCTGGTGACCCCAGATGACCTTTGACCTCCGCTAAAAACAATAGGGACCATCTCCTGACCATAACGCATCCACATACCCAAATATGACATCTATCCAAGCTTCCTACCTTGAGATATCGTGTTAACAAGATTTTCAGACTTTGACCCCCGCTGACCCCAGATGACCTTTGACCTCCGCCAAAAACAATAGGGACCATCTACTGAACATAACGCATCCACATACCAAATATGAAATCTATCCAAGTTTCCTACCTTGAGATATCGTGTTAACAAGGTTTTTAGTCTTTGACCCCTGGTGACATCAGATGACCTTTGACCTCCACCAAAAACAATAGGGTTCCCTACTCTTAATATGGCCCATCTATGTACCAAGTTTGAAAACTGTCAGACATTCCTATTTTGAGATATCGTGTTAACAAGCAAAGTGTCACAAACACACACACACATACACACACACACACATACATACACACATACACACACACGCCATCATGAATGCATTGGTTTCTCTTATCATCGAAACCAAAAATGATGAATTTTTAATTAATTCGGACGGCCTAATAATAATCAATATCTACAGCTCACTCAAGTGCTCCTCGTCTGAAGTCTGATTCACGAGTGTCATGCTTGCGGGCTCGGTCTTGATCTTGGAAACCTCGTGCGAGCTCCGAAGACCTGCAGTCCCCTGATTGGTCAAAAGTTATGACGCACCAATATGAATAATTGTTATGATATTAATGACCAATGAGGAGGCTGCAAGGGGGAAAATGGCCACACCTCGAAAATATGGGTTACAGTGTGCACGTGGAACTACGGCAATATGATATGTCACGTCCACTGGTAACACGTGACGGGAAACAGGAAGGGCCCTGGGAATCTAGAACAAAAGGAAGGGAGAGTTGCTCGTAAACAACAAGATGGCGTCTGCTAAAGGTCATGAAGAGTGCACCATACTACATAAAATACCTTCAGAATTCTCAGGTCTGTGTTACGAAATCTTCCAGCAAAATAGTCAAGTTAAAGTCCTGCTCTCTATTTTGAATTGCAGGGAGAAAATATCTAGGCTAATAACGTCTTATTTTGATCAAGACTATTTCAGACCACGCCTTCAATTCAGATGGCTATTATTGTGTTTTTACTGTGGACGACTTTTTTCGTGGAGAAAAAGGGCACATTTTGGAATGAATTTGTTGTTCGATTAAAGTTGGTTCGAAATTTAAGTAACCTATAGTTGTCGTAGTATGGCATGTTAGCCTAGTATTCAAGGAAGCTGCCACTTGAAACCCTTGACGATGCAAGGAAACTACACACTTTGAGTCTTTGTCTAGCTTTGGCTGAAAAAAGTATACTCACAGTCGGTATTGCTAACAGTATAATAGGTGTTTCAAATTGACTGCGAGAACTGCACGCGAGGATTGCAGTCATTTTGCAAGAAACTGATTTGCCATCTTAGAAAGTAACTGGCAGACTCGTGGAAGGGTACATCCCACCAACGTCGACCACTTGGGAATCCAGTTACCCAAGTCTCGTCAGAATTAAGCGACGTTTTTCCGAATATGTACCGAATGAAATAGCTGAGACGGGTGAAGCGTGTCCCAAAAATAGGACTTCGCTCATCAAGAAAAACTGAAAATATTAGGTTCATGTTAATAAATGGAAGAACGTTCCTTGTTATCATCCCACACAATTCAAACTTTCCATACCAACTGAACAACGTATTCATAGGCCCTCCTGAAACTGTCTCGGGCTCATCCATGTAAGGGTGCATCTAACCCTTTGAAGTTTTTTACAAAATTATCGTTAGGGGCAGTTAGCCCATACGTATACTCTGAAAAGGGTGTTAAGATAAGGTTAGGTTTTACTGCCCATTTTCTAACCAATTTGTTTTAATCGAGCCGCCAAGACCTTTTTGCTTTGTTTTCCCTGCTCAAATGCGTAGACTCAGTACTCGGTCATACCGAAAAATCTAAAAATGGACCCTACTGCCAATGTGCTTGATGCCCAGGGGAAGCATTGGAGAAGGAAAAACAAGCCAAAGGGCCGCGACTGGAAAAAAGGCCCGCTCGACTAAAACCAATTGGTTGGAAACTGGGCCGTAAAACTCCATCTAACTGACTAGCCCATTGCTTATAGTCACGACGTGATGTAAACTTTCCAATTTGACGTGATAATTTAAGTTAATACATTCACAATTGCCTAGATTCCAAGTTGCCTTAGTAAGCTGTAAGGCATTGTTTGCTAGCCCCAAGTCTGTGTGTTGTTATTCATATTTGAATTTTGCATTACGGAACTAGAGAAAGCGGGTAGCGTGGGCTTTTTCGTGTATTAAGAACAGGTCTTTCAAGTGAGATTTTGCTATAAAGTTGTCGAGGTTTAGAAGAAGCTTCGCTTTTCGGCCTTTTGGCTAAGATCTTGTGTAGTATCTGTTCTTTTCACCCAGTCTAGAATAGACGTACATGACGGAACAATGATGTAAATGGTCTGAGAGCAGTGAGGTGGGCAGTGAGGTTGGTCACGTGCAGTTCTTCAGTGAAGGTAATACCTTACGTCCACTGAAAGACATAAATAAGGAAAAAATAATTGAACAGGGAGATTTTTCCGAAGTCGGTTGTCCCCAATGTGACTTCCAAACTTTCGTCGCAATTCCACAACAATGTGCATTGTACGCTGTCATACTGGTACCAGTCTGCCAGTCGGCCATATTATTCTACTCGTGGAATAGGATATTTTGTTCCTTTTTCTCTCTGCCCTGTGTTATTGTGGTGCTGTCAGCAAACAAATGTTCACTACAAAATAAATTAGCAACTTTCAAAGTTATCAGAAAATTATTAGATATAAATGCAGAAACGTATACCACAGTTTGATGTGCAGGCAAAGTCTACTTATTTTCCACTTGACCACCATTCCTGGCGTGAGGTGTCCCCCCCCCCCCACCCCCTTAAAAATCGCTCCACACGAAGACTTAGGTAGAGCATTAAGCAGGTACTCGGACCATTTGATATTAGACACGCGTAGCACTACAAAAGAGTATCGGACGAGTAAGATTTAAGTTTAATTCAAAATGATCGATGGTTTATTCGGTGATTTTAAAAGACTTCAGTCAGCAGCCGGCAAGACGGAATCATTTAATAAATTGTATACACAAATTTACGACTGTTTATGTGCTTCTGCTTCCAGGTCTGTTGCACGAGTGACCAGCGTTGCAGCTCGGGGCCTGTGGGCCTCATGGAGATCGGAAAGTCGTAGGGAATTCCCCTGATTTGTCAGTTGTTGATACGCATTAAAGTATAATATGACTGTCAAGATTTTAGTTGATCAACGAGGAGAATGTAAAGGTAAACTTGGCCGAGCCTAAAAGATATGTTAAAATTGGACCTGTGGTCGAGCAGGGAGCTGTAAGAGATGGTTGGAAGTCTGCAACAAAGTCATGGTCAAGATACTGATTTGATCTTCTTGTGACTATCCGATACATGGAATAAGTTTTCACCGTTTTGATAGAAACGGCTGTTCAGCCACTTTTACGCTGCAAAATTTTATTTCTCTCCTTATGTATTCATAAAGGAACCAAGAGCACATAACTTAAGTTCAACGAGGAGTGAAGACGTTCGTGTTGACTTTCCAATAATTCTTTTTTTCTTCCTGAACTAGCGAAAAGGTTTTTTTCTCAATAAACAATTAAAAAAAAAACACCGTGCCCTTAAAAGCGTTAAACATGGGGGCAAAAGGTTGAAATAATTTTGATCTCTTTGATTTGATAGCTGGCACTAAAATAAAAATGAAGTAATCTCTTCCAGTTGTAGCAGACGGACCAAAAACTATTGTCCCTTAAGTTTAATCTCTGGTTCAGAGGAATTTCAGGACTTTGATGACGTGGGGTTTAAAAGAAGGGTCACATCAAGTTTTGTTATGTTAGAGAACTAATTATATTCTACACTGTTAAAAATGGCTTGGAATTGCTGTAAATTTACATAACAAAAAATAAAGAGAATCATGAAGATTACAGAAAAGTTCTAGTAATAAGTTTCCAAAGCTTTTCTGTAATACCTATTTAGCTCTTCATTTTGTTTTTCTGTAAATCCACCGTAATTTTTTACAGTGAAGCATTTCAGTGAAATTTCCATTGAAATCTTATCAGTGATTTTCAAGATATGACAAGAACATTCATTACCATTTCAAGAAAAAATGAACGTGAAACAAGCACATATGACATCATATCCTCACATTAATGTATCAATGAGCAGTCTTTGTTCTTCTTTACACTCACAACTAATTTTCTCCTCAACAACCCCATGTTATCAGAATGTGATTGCATAATTGGCAGGTAAACTTTACACACTTTGCACGCCCTACAGAGGGGTCCTATCTCTATTAACTCAGCAAAACAATGGGAAACAAAGCATTTTTCTCAGTGTAGGGAACTGTAATACCCTTTGCTGCCCTTAAGACCACTTTGGAACACAAATCTAGTGACTTCATTTACTGATATCTCGCGCATATACATGTTCGATTTGAATGGGAGTTTCACCATACTGTGTAGATTTGGTTCCTCTTTCACATAGGAAAATTAAATTATTGCGTCGACTTCCCTTTTAGGTGGCAGCTAAACACCTAGTACAAAGGAAGAGCAAAGCGAGTGATATCCATCTCTGCCAGCCCCCTGGGTCGAGCGAGTCGTAAAAGGTGTCACTTATACCACTAACACGTGACGGGAAACAGAGAGGAACACAGAAGGAATCTGGAAATCTAAGACCAGAGGATTAACACCATCAAGTCTGTGTGGCTCACGTATAGTTGTAATGACCTGCCTAAATGAAAAGTCCAGAAACAAATTTATGTTTGGTATGGCATTCTTGTGAAAGTTTTATTCATTTCCCATGATCGGAAAAGAATATGTTCGTCTTCAATATATCATAAATAAATTTGGCTCTGAATTGTTCTTTTGAGGCGATGCGCACTGTTTAACAAGAAATATCCTTACTGGCTAACGTAACCCTAATCCTTAAACTAATCCCTAACCCGAAGAAAAAATACAATCGATACAATACATGGCAGCCTTGTTTAACAGTGCACATCTACCCGTTCTTTTAAGGAATCGATCTGCTTCATTATGATGGATGGTAAAAATATCACCTCCATGGATAAATGCTGAATACTGTCCGACACAGTAATTTTGCGAACTTTACTACCCGATTTTATTACCGTTGTGGTACCAGAATTCTGCAGTCGAGAACGAAAAGATGACAACATAGTGGGCAGTGTAAACACCAGTCTCCACACCTTCCCGTCCCGCCGTAATCTGTAAATTCAAACATCCCAGATTTTTTTTTTCTTTTCCCAAACTTCGCCCGAAAAATTCTAAATTTCGCCAGGTTTTTGCAAGACGCTGATGAAAATTGTTCTCCCAAGTGGCTTAGGAGGTAGGGACAGGGGGCAGACTGCCCTTCTAATTTCTATAAAATCTTAAAGAGGCTCATTGAGTTGATATCGATAACTTAATGAGAGTTTCAAAGGGTCACTATCACATAACAATGCTTAAAGTTAGCATAACAAGTCAAGTTTTAAGTTCAAAAGTCACAGAAAACGTTAAAATTTTGAATTTTCTTGTGTCCTGACTTGTAACGGTTCTGTACATTATTTTGAAAAAGTGTCTGGTCATGAATTTTTGAAAACCGACTTGAACTGTTAAGTACTCTCTCATAAAACAGTTATTTGTTTGTAGGATATAGGGATTGTCCAAGATAGACCATTTGTCATTGGTATGTGAAGAAAACTCAATAGGTTTGGAAAAATTTGTTGAATTTAATGAACCAACTCAATGAGCCGCTTTAAATCAGGGCAGGAATGTCGGAAAAGATGGGGCAGGAATGTAGAAAAAATCGGATAGTCACTAGTTTTAAAAATTGGCATGGTTTTCATGCCCAAAATCTTAAAAAGATATACCCAAAATAAAGGAAAGAAACGTCAAATTCGCGGCAAAATTTCCATGAAGAATCAACAACTTGGATTCCAAAAATTTGCTATACATTCGGACAGCGAAAAGGGCTATTTTTCGTGAGTTTTACTACACAGTCTTACATAACATAATGCATGTAATGGTCCAATATTCAAATCCTTTCAAGGGTTTGCCCCAAAATAGCAAAGTATCATAGTCAGGGTGTGGTACCTTGACTTGTTCGGTACCACGATAGTTGTGCAATATGAGAGGAATTTCTACAAAATAAAAATGGGACAAACGTTCAATATAGCTGACATGTCATCGCCCAGCCTTTAAATATCTGTAAAAAATCCACTGGGGTTAGTCAATATGGATGTGGTTATTAAATGCGTATGAAAGAACAAAACACAAGGGGAGGCTTGAAGAGCGCTAAGCGCACAGATATTTGCATAATTTGAGAGGGGAGATTGATGAAAACAGATTGGATTATTCTTCATTCGTTAAATGACCCTAACCTTACGCCCATCAAATAGAGGATTGAGATACACCTCATATTTTGGGATAATGTCCTTGGCCAGAAAAGATTCGAGTAATTTATTTTCATTAGTCAATTCATTGCGATAAGCAACCAGCGCGCTTTAGGGCCCCTGGTAGGGTCGAGTGGGTGAGGTCGAGGGTTTATTTTCCCCTAAGTGAAGTTCTGAGGTTTAATAATATAATTCGGGTGAAATTTAGTCTCAGTGTAGGTATACTCTGCTTTGGCAGATGAGGTTTAGGGTCTGCCATGGTAACGTGTTGTATTCTATGTCGGCCGGAAAGACTTGGTTGGGGTCCGAGAAGGTCCGAGGAAGAGCTGAAGTTTTAGCCTATACTTTGCAGACAAATTGAGTTTATCATGATAGCTACATTTGGCTTTACCAGTTGTCGCCAATGACCTGCTATGGTTTCCTGTATAATTCCAAAAACAGGGTTCCAACTTTTAAAAAAGTATTTGGAGAAATGTAAAATAATTTCGAGATCTAAAATAAATGCGAGTTATTTTAAATTCTTGATTCAATTTTACAACGGCTTTCGATAAGGCCGGGTCGCAAAGTAGTAATATGTACTAAGGACTCATGAAACATCATCTCCCTGATTACCTAGGAATACACGTAGAGGAAATCCCTACGGTCGAGGAATTCAGCAAATTAGTAGAGACTTGCTACGGGGAAAATTATGAAGGTATGCAGTAGCGTGTTGAGAGGGGACAGGGGCACGACCCCCACCTCTGACGTAAGTCGGGGGAGGGGAAATCACTCGGTCGGGGATTTGAGGGTTTGAGAAAGAGGAAAAGTTTGAAAGAGACACGCTGAGAATTCAAACCTTAACCACAGAGCAGCCCCCCCCCCCGGGGGGTGTAGAAAGATGGTCGTCAAAGCAAAAAAAAAAAGTCTTCGAAAATTCGGATAGCACAAGTATGCCGATGTAAGTCGGTCGCCCAAAACTGAACTGCAGAAAAGCAAAAAAGGGCATCACAATCTTTACAAGTCGGGGGAACCAATCACAGGCTGCTCCCCCCCCCCCCCACCTTCGAAATCCGGCACCCGCCCCTGATTGTAGAGGAGTAGAGGAAATGATAAAACTGCAGTATTTTTTTTATTAGCTTACATCTAAGAACCTCTAAAAATTCAAAGTTTCCCCAAAAGGGATGGCCTTTCATGTCTCCCCACCCTCCTCATGACTTGAGAGTGATCCAGAACTCAAAGCGTTCCTATACTCTACGTCCTGTGCTACGGTTATAATTCATTGCAAATGTGTGACGTTCACTCTCTAGCCGCAAGTGGCAAACTAAATCCTTACGTTTTGTTTTGCACACCTTTGTTTCTGTTTTCTACAGAGCAGGATAGGCGCCATGCTTTAGAGTTCCACATAGCGCATTAATTTTTTAACTACTCAGTGTACTCTATAACTATGGGAAATAATAATCGTGATATAAACCAAGATCTGAGGGTGAAAATCAGTTCCCTGTGCAGTTGTGTGTCTACGGGGTGAATGGGAATATGTTCATGCGTGGTAAAAGGAATCGAAAATTTACACTAAAGTGGCAAATGGCAGTTATCCCACTTACTAAAAGCATGCTACCTCCGACTCCATGACGCGCCGTACCACATGGAAAAGGTAACAGTTTCTGTAGTAATTGTTGCAAATTATATTACAACACTAACTGTCTTCCTTAATGATGAGCGATTCTAACGTTAAACATTTCTATAGGTTCAAGCCTCTTACAGAACAATCTACCCTAGAAGCGAGAAGTGTGCTGGTTCTGCGTTTGCATGCTCGTTTGTTTTGAAGAAAGGCGAATTAAGAAACGCTGAAAGATGTCGGAAGGGCCCTGGCTGAACTTATTCTTGGAACTATGCAAAACAATCGGCCCAGTAAGTTCAGAGTCTGGAAAAATAGAATTTGTCATCTATCTCAGGATTTCCGTGATAGGCTTTCAAATTTAAGCTTTCCTTTCGTTATGTGATGTTAATTAGGCTTACACTCTTAAAACAAAAGCGTAAAGTAAGTCACTCTGTAATAGAATGAAGTCAGTAAGCGCTGTGAATTCACTCCATTGAGGTAGGCCTATTTATTCACTCCAAGGGCTGTGAAATTCACTCCAAGAAGAGTGGATTCACTAAAATAGACCTCCTCGGTACAAATTCCAGTTCAAACCCAGTTCAATTCCCAACTGGGCTTAACTGGAATGAACTGGGTCTTACTGGAATCTAGGCCTAACTGGGTTAAACTAGTCTTTAACTAGGCCTAACATCAAACTGGGTTGTCATACGGGTTAACTGGGCTTCAACTAGGTTCAATTGGTTTACATCCAATGGCAGCTGTGTTGAGAATACATTGAACCAGGTTCAACTAGGTTGCAATTGTGTTTGCTCGGATTTAACCACAACCGAAATGGACTCAACTGAGTTTAACTTATGTCAACTGGATCTGAACCCTGGCAGGCTGGGTTGCATTCACACTCAACTGGAATTTATAATTTGTCCAAAGGGGCCACACATTTTGTCAAATTTGTTATTTGCCAACTCCGAACTGTGTTTCTCCAAGTTTTCAAAAAGACCTTAATTTTTTTTAATGTATTTATCCTTGTGTGGAACTACAATTTTAAAATCAGCCATAATCCACGATAGTCAAAACCACAAGGAAGTGACAAGTAACCAAGCAATTTTTAATATTGGAATAAACAAATTTAGCAAAAATCACACACACATCCACTTAACACTATTGGCTGTGCTCACCTTAACTGGTTTGAATACCTGATCAACTGGGTTAAGCACCATTCAACTAGGTTAAAGTGGATTAATTTGATATGCTTTCCTGGATTTTATGGGAGCTGAACTGGGCATGTTCAAATGCAAGTTAAACTTTGATTTCTGGTCACTGTTGGTTACATTGCATTCACAATTAACTGACATTGTGTGTCCAACTAGACCTCACAGTAACTCAACTTCATCTCCTAACTCTGAACTATTTCACTCAGATTGTCAACCAAGGGTAAGTTTTTATTCATTAATATTGATGTACTGTAAGTTGATAACAAAATCTGTTACATAAATTAAGCCAGTTATGTATTTGAGTTACTTTGCACAGTCTTTGTAGTTTGTATTAAACCCAGTTCAAGTAACCAGTAACAAATTCCAGCTGAAGAGCACAGTTTGAAATCCCAGTTAAGAAACCCATCTATAAATGCACATTCATTTTTCATGTTGTACTGTAACAAGCCTACTTCCTTTTCAATCCGTTTCATTGCTCCCCAGCGGAGAGCACTGCCCCGGGGTTCGGTTTCACCGTTGATACTATCTTTCTTTCTAAAGCAAATTTTTGACCTAAAATGCTGAACACGTTTGTAGTCCTAGGCTATAAGTGTTCTCAACGGATTGAAAAGCATGGTTCCCCAGACCTAGCCCACAACAAGTAGACAAGGCCTGCAGAATACCATCTCTGCTAATAACCTTTTTTTACCCTTCAGATGATTTGGATGAAATGTTATATTTTGTGAGCACTCTAAAATTGCATGTACAAAAAATGTAACCCCATTTATAAAGGAGAAGAACAGTTTCCCAAAGTTGTTTTAAAACAACAGCCTGTTTCACCAACATTTTTAATTTCTCTTCCACATTGGCCTTGGCCTACATTTGTTGATATTTTCAAGACTTAGGGCCTAAATATTGCATAGGCCTAGGTCCAGGGCAAATGAATTACATCCAATTAATTTCACAATTCAACAAGAAATATATTTGCAAATACTTTTCAGAAGTCATCTACAGAATAGGATAGACTACCAGATTATTACAACTAAGGGAGGGGTAAGTGTTCGTCCCTTTGGGTGGTTGTTGCTTACTCCAAGTAAACATTTTTTTACCATCAATGCAACCCTCTAAAAGTGGGTTCATTTTTCGGTGACTGGCATAAGTTCTTTTGACTGCCATTTTAGCCATTTTGTGCAGTGAATGATAATAATTCCCACACAGTTCCAATTGAAAATCCAATGATTTTTGAAATATGGTCTTCTCCTGTGGTGATGATACACTGTTCATGAAATCATGATTCTTTCCATGATGCAGTTTTGAAGTGCCGTCTTTTTAATTGGATATATAACGTCTACTGGCATGGTATTCTATAGTTGTACCTTACCTCCCTCGAAGCGCACAAAGGTACAACCACAGTGAAGGAGGCCTTATATACAGTAAGGTTTGGTAACTCACAAAAACGTGCATGAATTCAAAAACAGTCACTGTGACTCTGGCTCAGTGAACTTGGACTTTTTATATAATGTTCAGGTAGACACGGTAACGTCCACTGCAATTGCACCTCCACTGCAATTGCACCTCCACTGAAAAGTGGACATTCCTGAACTTGAAAGATATGGGAAAGAATACAATCTACGTGTGTTGAGTCGTTCTAAAATATGCAGTCATCTGAGAAGAAGCTACTGATATCATGGAGCTGAGAATTGCCATAGGTCGCATAGGATTAGTGTTTTTTATGTTGCAGGCTTACGGATAGGGTACGTATACACACAGGGATTTTTTTTAAGGAAGCCTCTTTATTTAAATCTTGATACAGAGCAAAGGTTAAAATTACGAATATTTCCAGTAATACATTTAACAATGATTAATATACTATAACTGAAATTACATATCGGTACTAATTACCGCAGTTATACGGAAAGAAGAGCTTATTTAATATGTATATTACCACCATTTTAAATCAAACAAATTTATAATAAAAATTTTGTCACCACACAAAGAAACAAAAGAACATTCTGCTGTCCAGACTTTCTCAAATTTAGCTCTGCGTAAACGATATAAATCAGCTCTAACTCTCTGTTCAAACATAATTAATGATTAAAGACTTCATTTCTTCACTGAAATGTGAAACGTGATTGCAAGACCTTAATGCATTTGGACTTCCAAATCATGAATTTTGAACAGAAAAGTACATACCAAAGCCTACTGAACACTACCTGAAAAAGGTTAACAGAAGGAAAGCCCATAAGGAAGAGAGTAACGTTGAACTTAAACTTTTCATTAACAACACTCTTGCAAAATGCCTCCAGCCATAAAACAGTAGAACTAACTTTAGTACATTCCCAAAAAATATGATCAATTGTCTCAACACAATTACAATTATCCATGGGACAAATGCCATCATCCATACCCCAATCACGAAGCTTGGCACCAGTACACAAAGCCCTATGTATTAGCCTCCCCTGGAAATCTTCCAGTTTATTGCCCAAGCTGCAGTTATACTGGCCAAATGTAACAGGGTTAACAGGGTTATATCCGTATAGAATTGAGGTGCATGGGGTAGTCGTCATGAAGTATTCGTAGAGATGAATCACATATAAATGTATAAATATAAATCAGTCTGTACTGTATTGTATTGTATTGTATTGTATTGTACTGCACTGTACTGTACTGTATGGCACTGTACTGTGCTGTACTGTATTCTACTCTTACAGGAAACCTACCTTTCGTCAGTAAGTGATTACCAACACTTCAAAGACCAATGGGGTGGGCAGGTTATCTTTTCGCCTAGTGCAAGTAACCTCTCTGGAGGGGTCTGCATTGCTTTTGGTAAAAGATACCCTCTCAACATCAAAGATGTTAAACGTGATGCTTTCGGTCGATGTATCTCAGCGTCATGCATAATTCAAATATTTTCTTTCAGACTTTGTAACATTCACGCCCCAAATGCTCCGAATAAAGGGAAGATTTTCTTTTATTAATGATTTATATTTTTACACCAGAGCTAGTGATCCTCTTATCATAGGTGGTGATTTTAATTGCATCTTGAACAAATCTGATCGCATTAGTTCCTCAAATAATTTAAATATTTTTCTGGATTCAAGTCAAATTCGTGAACTTATTTCCACATTTAACTTAAAGGATGCTAGTAAGTCTTTACAACCAGCCCCCGACCATACGTGGTTTCGTCGGAATTCTGGTCAAAGTTCTAGAGTTGACAGGATTTATATAGCCAATGCCTTTACAGCTGTCAAAGCTGAAACTGTTCATATTCCTTTTTCTGATCGCATTCCAGTTTATGTCAACATAACGTTTCTTGAAATATAGACGAAAGGTTCTGCAAAGATTTTTTGTACTATTGTGAAATGTGGTCCTCGCTTAAACCTGCCTTTAACTCTGTTGGTGGAAGAATATCAAATTAAGAATCCAGGAACTTTCCATTCGCCATGGTATTCCCATTGTCAGGGAGAAAGGTAAGAAGTGTGAGATATGACAGGCAACGTTTTCTAACACATGCCCAGGGGATATGGATAACCAGTAACGTTCAAAAGTTGAAGGTGCCTTTATTTAGAGAATCGTGAAAAACCTCTGCCTTCTTTTTCAGGTAGGAAAGCCGAAGGGCTAGCCAGAAATTAATTCATTCTGTCCTTTATGACTCCGGTGACATTGTCACCCTGGAAAATGGTAATGCTTAAGTTTTTCATAATTTTTATAGTGGCCTCTGTTCTCGGGAACATCATATTCATCACAATTTGTAAGACGATGATTTCAAAAGTGTTTTGCATGCAGCAGTAAATCCTATTAAAGAAAATATCGACCAAGGTATATCTTTAAGGGAGGTTGAGACCGTTCTCATGGCCACATGCAATAACAAGTCTCCGGGAATAGATGTGGCATCCCGTATGAATTTTACAAAAAGTTTTTCGATGTTATTGGTAATGATTTGACAAATGTTTACAACATTACTTTCTCTCTTGGTGCTTTGCCGCGCTCACAACGTACAGCTGTCACTTCCTTGGTCCCGAAAAAAGGGTGCTCTTATGAATCCCAAAAATTGGCGTCCAATAAGCCTACTAAACAAGGACTATAAAATTCTCGCTAACGTTTTGCAGGCCAGATTGTCCAAGATAAAGCCGCATATTGTTAACGAATTCCAGGCCTGTGAGAAGATCGATTTACAATAACATTCTCATTAGAGATATAATTGAGCATTCCAAACCTAACAATAGTTCTTTAGCCCTTCTTTCATTGGATCAGGAGTAAGCTTTCGAAAAAGTGGACTGGACATTTTTGATGAAGGTCCTCCGCAAACTGGTTGACAACTTTATTAAACAGATTTCCATTTTGTATACAAATATAACAAGTCGGTTGTTAATTAATGGAAAACTTTCTGGACCAGTACAAATTACCCGTGGGGTTAGACAGGGGTGTCCTCTGTCCCCTATTTTATGTCTTATTTATCGAACCTATTGCTTGTTATATCAACAGTCATGATAAGATTGATGGTTTTGTGATTCCGGGAAGCAGAGGTAAACGTTTAAAGTTCTTTTAATATGAGGATGACGCTTTCTGCGTTGGTACAAGTGTAAAAGATGTTTTAATTTTTGTAAATATTTTCAGTCTCTTTGAAAAAGCAACTGGTGACTCTATTAATATATATAAGTCCTGCTGGTTGAAGTTAAAGGAAATGTATCTAGTGAACATCCCCGCTGATATGGCTTGGAGTACTGATTCGATCAAAATCACCGGCGTGTATTTGGATATGATTCTGCTGTTCGATTAATTGGGATTTCATTATTCGTTTTGTCACTGAAGTACTTGGATTATGGGCTCACAGACACCTTTCACTGATTGGTAAAGTCACTGTTATTAACACTTTTGTGTATCCAAAATTTTATTTTTTGGCGCCAGTGTATCCTATTTTGGACTGGGTCATGAAAGACACTTTTAAAGCTGCTTTCCTTTATTTGGGGTGAAAATAAACCCGATCTTGTCGCCAGAAATGTTTTGTCTCTAGGTAAAGGCCAAGGTGGATTAGGATTGGATGATCTCAGGAGTAAAATTAATGCTTTGTTTGTTAAACCCTTTTCCCTCTTTTAGATACTGTCCGCTGTTTCTTGCCCTTCATCGGTACTACATGGCTAAACCACTTCGTCAGCTTTTCCCTCATTTGTGGTCTAATGCCAGATCGAACTCAGATTTTTGCCCTAAGGTCGAGGCGACTGCTTGTCATATTATTAAGATACTTGCTAATAAGGATTTTCCTTTCAACAACGCGTCTACAAAAATTATTGCTAAGAGCTAACGTGATACTGATGTACCAATTTCCGTCGTTAAGCATAATCCACAGTTTCCATGGGACCACATTTGGCCAGTATAACTGCAGCTTGGACAATAAACTGGAAGATTTCCAGGGGAGGCTAATACATAGGGCTTTGTGTACTGGTGCCAAGCTTCGTGATTGGGGTATGGATGATGGCATTTGTCCCATGGATAATTGTAATTGTGTTGAGACAATTGATCATATTTTTTGGGAATGTACTAAAGTTAGTTCTACTGTTTTATGGCTGGAGGCATTTTGCAAGAGTGTTGTCAATGAAAAGTTTAAGTTCAACGTTACTCCCTTTCTTATGAGTTTCCCTTCCGTTAACCTTTTTCAGGTAGTTTTCATCAGGCTTTGGTATGTACTTTGCGTTTCAAAATTCATGATTTGGAAGTTCAGATGCATTAAAGTCTTTCAGTCACGTAGTCATTCCAGTGAAGAAATGAAGTTTTTAATCATTAATTATGTTAAACAGAGAGTTAGGGCTGATCTGTATCGTTTAATCAGAGCTAAATTTGAGAAAGTCTGGACAGGGAAATCTTCTTTTGTTTCTTTGTGTGGTGACAAAATCTATTTTAAATTTGTTTTATCGAAAATGGTAGTATTACATTACATAAGCTCTTCCTTCTCTTGATATTTGTAAAAATTCTGCTTCAAGATATAAATAAAGTTCCTTCCTTCGGAAAAAAAAATAATTTTCGAGTAAAATTCAAGATGACTACGCTAAATCGCGCAGCATCTGTTCAAGTGTACGTGGAAAATGTTGAAAATTTCGATATTTTTGCTGCTCTGAAGGAGAAAAGTATTGATCCAGCTGCTCATCTGGTTGCAGTCCAACAACTACCGAGTCGTTTGTGGGATGTAACTTTTAAATCTGTGAATATCTTGTGAACTGTTTGGCCGTCTGTGTTATCGGGAGTGACTGCTCTGTGAAGACGTATAACAGTTCTGGGTAATTGGTTACAGTTTTGCACGTACCACTTGAGTAAGAGGACAGAGTTGTAAGATTTGCTCTGGGGAGATACGGAAAGGTTATTTGTGGACGGTTCCCCCCTTGAAATAAGTACCAAACTGTCCATAATGGAATACGCCAGTATCAGATGCATTTAAAAAATGGACATTCCTTCGTCATTACGATTAGGTGAGAGAAGTTGTTGGATAAGATACGAAGGCCAACCAAGGACGTGTCTTGTGGAGATGAAACTCACGAGGTTAAATATTGTAAAAATATAAAATGTCTCAAGTGTCATTCTCTTGGACATGTTGTCAAAAACTGTACCGTCTAGGTAGTGTGTAATGTCTGTGAAAGATCTGGACACACCCACAAAGACTGTCCTATGTCGTTTGCCAATAAGGTTCAGCCAGTTCCCAGAAGATGGCAACAGATAATCGAGAGGGATTCTGTACAAGTTTCTAATGGGACTTCAGATAGCAAAATTACACTAAATTCAGATAAAGGAGAAGCTAGTGGAACTAGCCCTGACAGGGGTGGAGTTTCTGGAACCCATAAAGTTTCCCATGGTGATGTCGATGACGTTAAAAATGCTCAGATTTGGAAACGATCTGCGTGGAGGTTGAGAACCCAAAGGACCAGGAGAACGACGTTGAGTCTAGTAATGAGTGCAGTGACGTCAATGTTCAAACAAAAGAGAAATGATGTTGTTTGCCAGAAACGGACATGGATAGCCATGAGATGGACGAAAACACCATGGACCAAGACTTAGAGGATTTTCAAGTTTAAAACACAGACCAGTCTATGATGGGCTCAGGAGTGTCAGATGCATCTGAAAACATAAACACTTTTGAGGGATGATGAGATAATGGCCTCTCTTTGTAATGAGAGTAACGAACATGAAGATGTGGCTAGTGCTTCTAAGGGATTTTCATTGGGAGCAAAATCCCCCGATGGTGAATTTGTTCAAAAGAGGAAGGACTGTGGAAGTAAATCTAAAAAGAGAAGCTCCTCACAGCCAAGCTCCTCAGGGAAAAAGGAAAATCTCGGTTCGTTTACTTAGGAGGAACCCATTGAGTACATTGAAGTGACACAAATCTTTATTGAGGAGGAACCGAGGGAATTATGTGTCACCAGAGGATGCAGACAGACTTTCTCATGTTATAGTGACCGACTGAAACACCTAGCTGAAGCTCACCCGAGGAAAGGGAAACCAAAATACCCATGTGCCTTACACAAAGTGTGTTCTTTGGTCTTTCCCACTCCTCGCGAGTGTCTCTACCACATGTGGCTCTGTTTTTTTTTTTTTTTTTTTTTTTTTTTTTTACCTGATACTAATTCTTCCTGATTTAGGACAAAATTTAAAAGTCCAACTGTCATCTCAAAAGATGTGTTTTTGGAAAGTAGGGAGACTTTGTTGTAAGAAACAGAAACGTTCATAACTTAAATCATTTCTACTTTTCTGTCATATGTGCTGGATATCCACTTAACACCAATTCTTAGAGAAAAAACCTTAACTTAGTGTGGCTAGCCTTCTTTGCCAAAAGTTAATCAGAAACATCTTTTCAACATTCTCTAATGAAATAGTAGACAGGTTGGCAAATAATGCAAGTGACAAGTGATCTTTCCCACTAATTTTCAGGGACACGAAAAAGTCTACAGCAAAATTTAGCTTAAATTGCCTTGATTTTAGATATTCTGCATCACAAAACTTGCATTAAAACCATAGGATTCAGTTTATATCGATTGCTTCCTCACTTTGTTATAATGAAGGAGTCCGCCATATAACAGAACACAAAAAGTTGGAACAGCTTTTAAAGTCTTGAATTTTTCACTTGGCACTAATTTTGTTAGGACGTAACAAGAAGTAAACAATTTGACTTAGTTCAAAACTTCTGATTTATTTCATGTCTCTAAGGTGATCCAACTTTCCTGTTGAAATAAAATTAGCGCTGTTTTACAGTTTTATTAAGAAATTGAGCACAAAGTTACAAAAGTTTCATTTAATGTAGTGTTAAGAATGTTCCATACTGTTCCAACACTAGTGCAAGTTCTCGATACCTTACATACACCTCTTCATGCTTTTGAAAACTTTGTTTTCATAGAAAGACTTTTTTGAAAAAATCTTGCCCACTTCTTCTAAAATCCTGAATATACTGTAGCTTGTTAATGCAGTTTTAACATCTTGATAAGCCCACATAATGGTGTGTGAACGTTCTTGTTTCGGACGTAACACTTTGTTATCAGTTATCTTTTTCAAATGCCTTAATTGGCATAAGAGCATAATAATTTCCTTAAAAAAGTTCACCTGGAATTGCAAATTTGTGCAGATTATTTCAGGTCCAGGTAAGGACTGTCAAAAGTTACTACTAATTATTTTAAACCTGTGTGCTCAACTAGCGTTCCTACCTCTCGAAAAAATCCCTCGTCTTTTCATTTTTGAAAAGCAAAATTGTTGTGTTTATAAAAAGTATATGGATCTTTTAAGACTTAACTATATCACCATGCAAAATGCATTTTTGCACTTCCTGTATTGAAGTAGGCTGCAGTTGTAATTGACTATGCCTTAAGGTGCGTGTTTTAATTAGACCAGCTTCCATGAAATCAAGTGACATAGAAAAATAGTATATTCGATCACTAAATAACAACAACACTCTGACAACTGTTTTATACACAGAGTAATTGTTCAAAATTTCTTGAAACAATTCTTGAAACTCCTTAATTCACACTTGTGCCAGAGTGTCTGACAACAGTGTAAGTTATGTAATATCAATTAAACAAAGTTTAGTGAATGTAACGTTTCAACTTGAGTTCATGTAATATTCAAGAAAAGTTCATGTACAGTAGTTCGTATTAACTCTGCATGCTTTTGGTTTCTATAAGGTTGTTTCCTTTTTTATTGTTTTGTGTATAATTTAAGAACCAATTTAAAGTTCTTTATTTCAAGCGATGTCACTCTCGATCAAAGACATTTAAATCTGCTGTATCAATTATCATTAGAACTGTACTTCTCAGCATGTAAGGATGTGGTACAGTACTTGCTGTAGCCACCTCTGCAGAGTGAATATCATTCTTGTACATAAGGTACTGCAATGATATCTTGATAAATTCATTAAAAATATTTTAAAGATTATCTAACTTCAAAAGGGCTTCAACTTAAGTACTTTCTTAACAGTACTGTCTGAAGATACAGACACAATAAGGGGTGAAATTTATTGTCATTTTGGGCAATGGTCCCAAATTCGCCTTGTGGTTGCCTAAAACTCTTTTTTTATTGCAGGGAGTAGTAAATTTACCATTACTTAAATTACTTAATAAACAACAAGAACTCTTTGGAAGAAAAATTTACAGTACACTTTACCCAACCTGGGCTTTTTTGGAAACCAAGTGCTGGGCACACATGCCTCCTGCCCCCAGTTGGGTAAAACACTACCCAACCTGGCTGGTTAAAATATTTCGCCCAGAAGTTGGTCAAAGTTTTTACCCTACAAAACATTACCCAACCTGACTGGTTAATTTTTTACCCAGAAGTTGGTCAAACTTTTTACCCAACAGAACAGTACCCACTTTGGCTGGTTAAATTTTTGCCCAGAGGTTAGTCAAACTTTTTACCCAGCTATTTGGCCCATGTTTTTAGAGTGTATATGATTTTGGCAAGAAGGAGATTCAACAAAGTACCCTAAAACTTAAACCTTTTGCCCTCCAAGAGTGGTTGGTGGCACCAGCGACGATGCACTTTGTTAATAATCAGTGAAGTGTGTAGTGTGAAATAACAAACTCAATCGTAAACTTTGTATTTCTCCTCTCATTGATTAAGTGGTAATGAAAACTTTTTTTCTCTACGACTATTGCTCTTAAAGTAATTTCGTCCAGATTTTTACTGCTATTCTACCGCTAGCTTTTTATTCTCCAGATCCATCCTTATTCAACCATGAGATCTTATAATAACCACTTTTATTACAAAAATAATATGTAAAGCTTAACTGATCTTTTACTAATCATCTGATTGGTCAATTGCATTATTTTACCCCACTGTTGGGTACTTTAAAACTTATATATAGTACTCTTGGATAAATTGCAGTTACAGTATCTCTATTTATTATATAGAGGTGCAGGCTACATTAGGAATTCCTGTTGAAATTTCAGTAACTGTGACAGACTTCACCCTATCCATCATAGCACCATCCATCCCACAGTTTTATTCTACTTCAAGGGCAATCTTCTTCGACTTCAGATGTGCCACTCATGTCCAGACCATGGCAAAACTAGTACTATCTTTTATTCTATTTAATAGACATTTCAACAACAACTACTCATCTCTGTAACTTTTTGATTGGTTTACTCTTTCAGGGTCAGGTGAACAAGGCACGTGTGCGATTCAATCGTATCTTGTTTTCTCAGGTGCATCTAGTGCACACCCAGCTGCCGTACCTGCAGAGAGAAAAAATTTTCACAGATTGTTTACAATTTATGTGACAATTAATTTGTTCAGGTGTGCAGTTACATAAAGTACATACAATTTACAGCCCACTTCTTATTGTGAGAACATCACCTCCTCGTTACTGTATGATAAGCTGGCACAAAAGAGTGAATTCTCAACAAAAAATTATACAATTGCATCAATACAGTACCTCACTGTCAGCTTCATTATAGTGGTACTGTAGTGAGTGAGGTGGCATGCACAGTATGAGGGTCCTTACTCTTTGAGATCCCCCTCCATCTGGTGCCTTAATGCTAAATACTTAAGTCCAATATTGACAGAGACCTTTCCTGATTTTGAACCCATAAATTTGCCTATGATCTCGTTTTTACTTCATTGACCCTCATACTCCATTAAACTCCATCTAATTAACCTTCCCTCAACCTCTTCCCCAGCACACATATACACTTACATTCTGTAATATCTAAGCATCAATATCATTTAAGGGTACTGTTATCAGCAACATTCATGGATAAGAGTGTTTCATCAATGTCATCACCAACTTCACTGGTCATCATAAACCTTATTGTTTCAGTTCATGATCTCTACTCTAATGGAACCATCATCGTCCAAATTATTCACATTTTGTGGAATATCACCCATATAAATTGTCACCATGTTCACAGTTCTCATTTCAAGCCAAAATTATTCCTGCATTGAGTAATATTCATTTGGATTCTAGCGCACTACTGACAATTGTCTACATTTTGCGGTATGTCCGAAACAAAGTAGTGCACGCAATGTGATACTAAATTTGCGGTACAAATAAGGCATTAAGTGTTTAATAACTGTACAGAATATTATTCAAGTGTGTGAAAAAACAAAACGTCACTTAGTTAACCTCTCAAAAGAAACATTTATCCTATTTGTAAATGTTTACACCAAACCAACGGAACTTCAGCAGAGCCTCCCATTTTTGACCAAACAATTGCACCTTATGTTTGGGTAACAATTTCCTACTAAGATGGTTACAATGCATTCACATAATATACATAGTTACATATCACATCACAAAGGAATGGTCCACTTGTTTTAAAAATATGAAACAGCAAACATAAATTGTAAGAATTTCCGTCAACACCGGGAGCTGTTACATGCGAAAAAAGTTTCTGTCCATTTTGTATAAAAGATCACAAAATTGAGCGAATGATATACTGCAGAACATGGCTTTTCAAAGACAGAAATGGATAAGAGCTCTTTCACCATACAAGAGAAACTTTATAAAAAAAACTCTGAGAACTTTCATTCAAATATTGTTTCGGACGAAACAGTGGTTTTGGACGAAACATGTGGTGACGGAATCTTCTTTTTGTTGCTGGTGGAAGGAGGAAACAATTTGAGTAAGTTGACTAACTGAAGAAATTAGCTAAGTAGTTATGTCAATTTAACAAATGCAACCAGACATCAAATTTGTTTTGTTGCATTGGTCATATCAACCACAAAAAATGTTTCGGACGTAACAAAAGTGTTGACGGAAAATTAAGGGTTTTTTTTCAACTTTTCTTTATTTTTAAGTACTTGATATAAATCATGCAAATGCCCTTATTATGTATACTGACAGTCACTGCCATTTTAATATAGTAAATGAATTCTAATTCCTTGTTTTGTGCAAACTGTGTCAGCTTAATGTCTGTAGCTACAGATGTTGACGGAAAATGTTATGTCCAAAACGGTGACTTTACTTCAAACCCTGACTCAGCCATGACTACTCACAAAGTCTGATACTTGTTAGTATGTTGACACCTTGCTTTCTAATCTTGGTGCCAAAAATCAGGAAGGAGTAGCTTTTGTATTGTTCAGCACACTTAATTAAAAAATGACCTCTGAATTTTGGCCATACTTTCCGTCAACAGTTTGTTAGTATACCACGTCAGGCATGTACCTACAAGCAAAATACTGGACCAGTTTAGCTACGTTGATATTAAAAATTCAGACTGCAAAACATAAGAGAACATCTTGCTGTCGAATTGTGCATGTCCTAGAACCCCCATTAAGCCAATTGGTATAAGTTAAAAAACACAGAGTCATAAAGCGTCTGATCATGGGGACTTTGTTAAGAGAAAAAGCTGGAATATTTTGATCAGTTTTTCCTGAAGCTCTGAAGAAGTCCTTTTTTCCAGCCTAACTACTTATGAAATAGAGAGTAATATCATACAATGTGAATGGTCTAAGAGACAAGCGGAAACTGTCTAATATTATTGAGTGGGCTAGGATTTTCCACACGATATTTTGGTATTACAAGAGACGTTTTTAACTTCTAATGAGGACTACCGAACACTAAAAGACTTATGGGGGAATCGGATTATCTTTTCTCCAAGTGTTAGTAATCGTTCAAGAAGAGTTTGTATCGCTGTAAGGGGCAAACTTCCAGTTACCATGTCAGATGTAAAGTACGACTCCTCAGGCAGAATAGTCGCTGTACTATGCTCCTTCAATGGGTGCATAGATGCATACTCTTTAAAGCAATTCACAGGTTCATTAGAGGAACCCATCCATTCTTACTGGCCGGAGACTTTAGTTGTGTTCTTACTTTACTGAATAGAAATGGGACTAGTGTTTCTACAGATTCTGATCCGTTTAAGTATTTAGTGCACCAGTCCAACCCTGGCCATACTTCCTTTCGATCCAATTCAAACCAAAGTTCAAGAATAGATAGGATATTTCTGTCTGGAGCATGATGAATTACTTCATTCTTAAACGTTTTGTCTTCCCTATTCAGATCATAATTCTGTTTTACTGCAATTCCATTAAAAAAGGGTTATTTGAAGTATAACGTCTCCATGAATAATGGTTTTGATTTCTGTAATGACTTACGCCATCAGTATTAGCTATAGAAGACGCTTAAGCCGGGCTTCCATTCCCTTTCTGAATCGTGAGACGACGTTAAGATAAGAATTAAGGATCTTGCAATTAAACACAGCAAAAGACGTGCACATGAAAAGAAAGCTGTGCTCAAACGGTTGCAAACCATGTGCATGAGTTCTATGTTAGAAGATGTGGACAGTGTTAGTGCTGATGAAGGTTGCAGGTGCCGTTATTAGATCGGGGGCAAATCTCGTAAATTTAGGAGAACGACCGTCCTTCTTCTTTTTTTCGTTAAGAAAGTTGCAGAGGTAATAAAAAGCGATTCGTTCAACCCGTAGCCCGAAGGGCGACTTGTACCATAGAAAGGAAAATATTTGCAAGGTCTTCCATGCATACTACGGTAGTCTTTTCTCCAAAGATAAGAATACTGATAGAATGCCCTTATTAGGAATTTGAACGTTTCCGTAACCACTCATAACAAAAAGGAAGTTGAATTTTCCGATTTCAATCGAAGAAGTGTTCTCAGCTCCTAAAAAACGTCAAAAAAAAAACAAGCACCTGGTATTGATGGTTTACCGTATGAATTTTACGACGATTTTTGCGATCTAATTGGTCAAGATCTTTTGGGGACTTACAATGATGTTTTTGTAAGAGGTTGCCTAACTTTGTCTCAACAAGGTGCAGTCATTTCATTGATTTCAAAGAAGGAAGACGTATTGAGCCCGAAGAGCTGGCGCCCCATGAGTTTGTTGACCGCAGACTTCAACATTTTGTCCAAAGTTCTTCAAAGTAGACTTTCTCGTGTAATGGATGACGTCGTGAACATTTTTCAAGCGTGTGGTGTACCAGGGCGTAAAAATTCACAATAATTTAATTCTTATAAGAGATATAATTGCTAATACAAATTTGAAGAATAATGGTTGTTTTTTACTATCAATAGACCAAGAAAAGGCCTTCGACAAGGTGGACTAGTTCTTTTTGTTTAAAGTGCTTCGGAAATAAGGATTTGGGGATAACTTTGTTTAGAAGATCTCTGTACGTTTTGTTTTCTGATATAAAGAGTTGTATTTTGCTTAACGGAAAACTTTCTGATCCCATTTTTCCTTCTCGGGGCGTTAGGCAGGGTTGTCCCTTGTCTCCCCTTCTGTTTGTTCTCTTTATTGAGTCCGGGGCATGTTATATAAATAATAGTAACAAAATCGAAGGCTTTCGTCTCCCTGGTGGGTCAGTGGAAAGGATTAAATTTATTCAGTTTGCTGATGACGCAACTTGGTATTCCTAAATTTTCTGAGGGTTTCAACTTGTTTCATAGAGCTACAGAAGCTTCGGTTAATTTTGATAAGACTCAAGGGGTAAAGCTTGGTCGTTTGGCCTCTGATCTAGTTTCACTTGCTATCGCATGGAGTACAACTCTTATCAAAGTTACTGGCATCATGTTCGGTCCGAACGAATCCGTTATGGAAAAAATGGTCAGGAAACGTTAAGAAACTTGCAAAACGGACCAATTTTTGGAAATCTCCAAATTTGTCACTTTTTGGTAGGACTGTTATAGTTAATTTTCTCCTGCACCTATTGCTTTACTTTATCGTTCATGTATTTTCCATTTCAATGTCTTTGATCCAGGAAGTTAACAAAACTGTGTTTGCTTTCATTAGGGGAGAGAAAAAGTCTGACCTAGTAAACCACAAGGTAATGGTTCTTCCCAAGGACCAATGTGGGTTGGTACTCGACAGCCTTCAAGACAAAATGAGCATATTAATAGCTAAGTCCTGGTTTCCCATGTTGGACTCTGCTTCCACGCCTAGTTATCTGACCCTTGCTAGATATTTTAAAGTACTTCGAGCCAAATATCCTCAACTTTGGTCTAACTCTGTGCCCAATGCAGGTGTCTGCACTGACCGCTTGTTTTACGCTTGTCAAGTTGTTAAACGTCTGTACACATTAGATCATACATTCACCTTGCTTAATCGCACGAAACAGCAGGTCATACTTATTCTTGATTCTGATGTCAAATTTGCTTGTGTTGAACATAAACCCAGTTATCCATGGCCTCGAATTTGGGAGTTAGAAAAAAATGGTATTTTGGACAATAAGTTGAAAGACGTTCAGTGGAGCTTGGCCCATGATGTGCTTACACTGGCAGCAAATTTAAGAAGTGGAAGATGGGTGATGGGATTTGTCAAATGACTAGTTGTTCGTTCGTTGAGTCCATCGAACACATTTTTAGCGGATGCCCGAATGTTACACCAATTATATATTTCTAAATTAGATTTTGTACTTAACTTTTCTCCGGGCAGTCAATTCAATACGAATACTAAATTATTATTCAATAGAATATGGTTTGTAGTTTGCGTAACAAAATTTGCTATATGGGTAGATACCTTCCCGTTTTCGAGTCTAAACTTCATTCAACCCAGGCTTTGATCTCGGCAATATCCCAGCAAATTGAAAATCGTGTTAAGGCAGACAAACAGAGATACAGTGATTCTAAGTTTTAAAAAGGTTTGGATTGCTGGTAGTTCCTTTGTTTCAATCAAAGATGGTAAACTTTCTTTTCGCTTGTATTACCCTGATACTTAAATTGTGCTCTTTGTTTTTATATTCATTATTAAAATGTTAAATTTACAGTTGTTATCAAGTAACGCCTTGCAATGTTTCGATAAAATGATCAGTTAGATGTTTATGTAAATTACAATTATTGTATAATGGAACGTTTTGTTAAATTATCACTGTAAATACTTGTAAATATTATATACATTTCTCAAAACTCTGTAAACATTAGTTTGTGTATTTGTACTTGAAGGCAAATAAAACGTTCCTTCAAAAAAAAAAATACAATTTTCGAGGGTGTTGATCCCTAAGAAATATGTGTACCCGCCTGCTTATTATGACATACTCTTAACGAACCAATATGCATCTGGAAGTAAATGAAATTAACTAAAGGCAACGTTTTCACAAGATTATGCTGTAGATTAAGTAAAAAAAGTTTGTGTTATATTTTAAATAATTTTATTTGATTTCATTTTTCAGATTTGTAAATAGTGTAAGTATGCTCACGACTGGAAAAGCAGTTTCCCTTCCCCCAAAAAAAGTTTTGAGTAAAAAGATTTTTCAGCTCAGGTTTAGCACAGTTATGCCCGTGGTGGTTAATGAACAGCAGACATGTTCTGTGCCAGGGATATGTATACATAGCAATTTGTTGTTAATAAGAGACGTCATAGATTATTCTACTTTTAAGAGTAGTTCCTGTCTTCTTGTCTCCATAGACCAGGAAAAAACCGTTGGATCGTGTTCATTGGAACTTCTTATCCAAAGTTTTGAAAAAGTTGAGTTTTATCGAAAACTTTCGCAAGTGAGTTTGTATTCTTGACAAGGATATTTATAGTCATTCGCTTATTAATGGTTACCTCTCTGATCCTATTCGTATCAAGCGAGGAGTGAGGCAAGGTTGCACTCTGTCACCTTTCCTATATATGTTGTTTATTGAACCCATTGCTCGCTATATAAATCAATGTGACATCATTTGTGGTTTAAACATACCTGGTGTAAATGTCAAGCTTGAGTTTTTGCAGTATGCTGATGATGCAACTTGTGTAGCCACCTGTGTTTCGGATACTGAAATGTTTTTTAAGGTATTTAGTTTGTTTCAGACAGCCACCGGGACTTCAAATAGTATGAGATAGACTAAAGTTCTAAAGCTTGGGAGGTTTGCCTCCCATCCCGTGCTGAACTGCATTAATTGGGGCACTTCGATTAGGGAGTTGTCTGACGGCTGTGTGGATTAAGAGTACGGGGGGTTGTTTTTGGATCCTCCAAGGTTGTTCTCGCCAATCGGGAGGACAACGTGAAAACTTTTGAAAATCGCCTCAAATTATGAACCAATAGATATTTATCTCTACTAGGCAAAGTGCTTATTATAAACACATAAATTTTCCCCTGTTTTATTTTGTTGCTCCCGTCTTCCATGTTCCCGATAGAGTTGGTAAAGCCGTGAGCAGGGTTGTTTTGGCTTTTGTGTGTAGGGGGAGGGATGAACCCGATCTGGTTACTAGAACGATCATTAAATTGAAAACAAGGGACCGCTGTCTTGACTTGTATAATTTAAGATTACAGGTAGATGCCCTGCTTGTGAAACCCGGACTTAAAATTCTTGCGAATGTTACCCCACTTAACCTCACTCTGACCCTTTTCGTCTCAGCGAAACAACTTCGAAGATGCTATCCTCATGTGTGGTCTAATATGAGACCTAATTCCCATATGTGTACCCCCACTTTAATCAAAGCTTGTGACATAATTAAGAGGCCTTTTACCTTGGACAGCGATTTCGCTAACAACGTGAGTAGCGTGGAAGACATTACTGGGAGGTAACAGCTTTCCAACGTTCAAATTATAACATATAGGAACCATCCATCCTACCCGTGGAATCAGATCTGGTCTTGGAGCTTGGGTGAGCGTGATTTCCCTTTTGAAGCTTGCACCGAATTAGAAACGATCTACCATTTGCTTTGGGAATGTCCAAAGATCCAGCCCGTTTTAAAATGGTTGAAGAGAGTGTATGATAATGTGTCCAGTGGGCTCCCTCACCCTCAACGTGTAGAAAAATTGTTTTTATATGGCTCCCCCGGCAATACTGTACAAATAGTTTTGCTCTCTGCAAGGTTTGATATGTGTTTTGCATTACCAAGTTTTCTGTAGGTGTCTGCAGATATTTGATTCAAAGTATCAACCTGCTCCGACTATTCTTTCCATAATTATCACAGACATTTAAACAAGGGTGCTGACTTTCAGCGGTTCAGTAAAACTAGGTTCGAGGTGGTTTGGGTGGATAAACACTCTTTCGTTATCATCAGGTTATATTATACCTCCATTGTAGATTGTGATTACTTGTAACAAGTTTGCTTTGTGTGATTGATTGTTGTAAACATAAAATCTACAGGAACTGATACTGAAACTGGATTTTGAAAATGTAAGAACCCGTCCTGTAAGTACCTGTATTTTTTATTCTTCTACCTATGTATTTACATGTTCAGGAATGAATAAAGTTCTTCCATCAAAAAAAAAATAATAGTTCTCGAGTAATTCTCGAGAGTCTAGTTAATGATAACTTCCGTCTCAGTGTTACCTTTCTTTCTTATGGGCTTACCACCTGTCAAACTCTCACAAACAGTATTCGATAGACTCTTGTATTTTTTGTGTACTGCGAAATTCGTAATATGGAAATGTAGATGTATTTATGTCTTTCAATCCAGTGTGCACTCTAGGAGCGAAATGAAATCTCTTATTATTGAGAACGTTAAACAACGTATTAGAGCAGACAAAAAACCGTTCTACCCCTGCTAAATTTAATGAAGTTGGGATGACAAGCCCTTTTTTGCGTATTTTAGTGGTGATAAACTTTTTTTAGGCTTTCCTAGTTAAAGTTCAACCTTTTTTTTTATATTACACCCTAGAGTTGTTTTTGCATGCAGTTTTTGCCGTAGTAGTGATTAAGATATTACGGTATGTCGCATATATTATATATAACATTTCAAAGAACTCCCGTCTCGTGACCATTCGGTCTATCTCCCCCACCCATGAGATATTTCGCCATGGCGCGATGCCACAGACGGCAATCTGCATGACTAATGTATTCCTGTGAGCACATATACAAACAAAAAAGATAAAAAGAAATAAATGTATCTACAAGTATTCGCGCCTTCCACAGCTTCAAAATGTGTCGGAGTTTGACATTAGTCAAAACGGACAACTCCCACGTGCATAATACGACAGAATTAGTTTTGACAACGGAATCAGTTTTGACAACGTAATAGTTTTGGCAACAGAATTAGTTTTGACAACGGAATTGATTTTGACGACATAACAACTTTTTATAAGTACAAAGCACAAACGGCGCGCGTTTTCGGTATGACCCTGCCAGGACTCGAACTCTCGACTTGCGGACTGCAATTCGGATGCTCTAATCACTTGACCATAAAGTCGGTTTGGTAAGGTTTAGCAACAGTGCAATAGTAGTGCAGGAAGTAGACCTTGTTGATTACGGTCCCTTCAAAAAAGATACTACCTCACTCTTGTAGGGGAAATTCGTACCAACAATGGCGGCGCCAGAATGTTGAAGTGTGAGGTGCAAACTAGGAAAAAGGAAAATTTTGGGGGGTAAAGTTTTCCGGGCGCACCTCGAAACCAAGCTCTGAGGTTTTAGCATTAACCTGGAAGAAAAATTATGTCTCAGGAAATGTGCATTATTTATTTTTTTAAAGTTAACTCAACTCCCACCTGAAATTACTTGAGGGAAAGGGGAAAGTGGGGGCAAGAACAAAATCTGGGGAAAATGCCAATTTTGCCCGCCGCCACTGTGCACCAACGTTCAGTTCGCAGTTAATCGACCTTAAAAACAAGTAATTTATTCAAATAAATAAACATTTATTTTTGCTACCGAATTAGTAGCATCAATGAGAACTAATCAAAATGAATCTTTCTCCAATATACAACGTTAACGGATATTGGTTTGAGAATAAATGCAAATTGAAAACTTCAATTAATTACAAAAAACCCATTTAATATATTCGTCACGCTATAAAGCTTATGGTTATGTCAATATCATTTGAAGATACTTCAGAAGCTCTCAAAATGCGGTCATTATTGAACACACAAAGGGGATATTGTTTGAGCATTGTGTTTGGACGCATTATTTGGAGATTGAATGTCCGAATATTCAGTTTTACATAATGACTTGGGCTTTTCAAAGGATAAGAGGTCGACTTGACTTTTGAGTAAATAGTAACTTGTCTTCAAAACTTTGTTTTTTATCTAAACTTCATTAAAAAACCGTGTTTAGGAATTGAAGGCTTTTCTAAACATTTTTGTAAAATTGCCCCCACTTTGTAAGTTCGTTAGATGATAACACGCTTGTCTCATTTCTAGACACGTCGTTTTAAAACATATCCAATTGCGAACTTAGTGTTTAACTGCAAAACATATTTCAATGAGGGTTAAAATAAATTCTTAATTGGTAAACACGTTTTACAGTTGCGTAGAGTAGGAATGACATCGTAAAAATCGCGATTCAGTTTTATATAGTCAAAATGCGCAAACTCTGTGGTTAACGCTCATACAGAGAAGCTGTTGTGTTTTCTGATTGATAAATTGCCTAGAGTAATTGGGGAAGATCAATCAGGAAAAGGATTTTTTAAAGCATCCTGAAGCAAATAAAGAAGCTGTTGAGTCTGCAGGTCTACAGTGATGACATGTGCCGAGAATTGCAGCTATCTAATATGACATCTCACCAGAATAGGCGAGCTCTGCCACCGGAAAATTAAAAGGCTGGTGCGCATGTGGTCACTCGAAAAATGAAAAATATACCATATCCATGTTCATGTGTGATGCATATTAATGAAGTCCCGTATGGACTCGAGAATAAGAGGCCAAAGCTTTGTGCTTGTCAAAGTCAAACACTGAAACAAGATGACCCGTCAATCAAATGACGGTGCATGGAGAAGATTAAAATATTATTCTTGTAGAGAATAGTACACAACTTAATTATGTTAAGTACGGGCGGCGGCCAAGGGGGGACGGGGGACATGTCCCCAATATTTTTTAAGGGGACATCATATCAAATGTCCCTCCTCCCATGTTTGAGGCATAAAGAAAAAAAAAGGGGATCGAATGTACTTTTCTGTTATAACCAGTGGGTGTATTGTCATTGATGTGACATGTAGTCTTCAGTTCTGAAGTATGCTGTCCTCAAATTACAAACATTTTCGCGTGCTTTGCGCGCTTTGTTCCACAGTTCCATTTGGTTAAAACTGTTCAACGCAAGTTTCAGACATGTTGATGGAATGCAAGTAGCCTTTTAGCCTATAAGTAGTTCGTCCATATAAAATGGGTAAAGTTCTCTTCTTGCTGTTGTTTGGAAGAATCTTTATTCAGGCATCATATTGTGTAGAAAATAGTAAGTGCCTCAATGATCAGTTTTTCACCCCAAGTAAGTTTTTTTAAGGAGAAAGCAAACCCCTCTTTTGCTTAATGATCTTTTATTTTCATCAAAGTCAAAAATGCAGCCTCCTTCTTTGTTTGCAGGACTCACAGTCAAATATAAATCTACTATATACTTTATAGCATTAAAATTTAGCTGTAAATTTTTGCAGTTAAAACTAGGGAAACACTTCAAGTATATATAGTATGTATATGTATGTATAGTATATTTCAAAATTTACCTTTTCTGTTTATCATGACAAAAATTGTTCAAAATAAAAACACTATAACCATCTGGTACTGAAGATTGACTCTGTAATTGAGAATGTCATGATCCATGTGTTTTGCAAAAACAGGTGGATATTCTCAGAAGAGAAAAAATTTTCGCTTCGCGAGCAGGTACACACCGTGAGCCGCATCGACAACGCTTGGCTATTCATGGCAAGCTTGACATATCATGTAATGGTTGAAGCACTGAAAACAAACAAAACCCTTTGCCCCTCTCCCATATCAGAGTTCCTGGTTACCAGCCTTATGTTGTTCGTGAAAACGCCCACCCCCTCCCCCCCCCCTTCAATATTTGATACAGATGGCCGCCCTTGATGTTTGGGCCAAAAGCAAAGCGAGTTAAAACATCCCATAGATATTCTTGATTATTAATAGGATTGAAAGCTTTTTCTTACTTGCCAAAGACAGGCAAGGAATCTATGCGATATCGTGTCTTTTGTATTGTGACGCTCTTGCTTGTGAGCGCGATATCTCGAAAAGGGTAAGTGTGACTTATCTCTTATTTCGTGTGTACTTTGGCCATTGCGCGAAAATGATTCCTGTTGTTTTTGGTGGCGGTCAAGGGTCACTTGGGGCCACAAGAGGTCAAATGTCAAAACCCTTTAAACACGATATCTCAGGAAAAGTAAATACTGCTAATCTCATATTCATGTGTTACCCGTATTTAGTAAATAGTTTTTATTTATTTGGTTAAGGTCAAAGGACATTTGGGTCACATTTTAAGGATCTATGCAATGTTGGTTTCTTGTGTGTGTTTGTGTGTGTGTGGCTTTGTCTTTGTGTAAAACAGAGGACCTAAACAATATACTTCCAGATCCTCAGTAGTAAATTCAATAGATTTTGCAAGTCCTCGGTTGTCTAACAAAAGACAGTCTATTGTGAAGGTTAGGGTTAAGTAAGCAGACACAATGGAGATAACAATGAAGTCCACAGGTGTGTGTGAAAACAAGACTGGGTGTGTGTGTGTGTGTGTGTGTGTGTGTGTGTGTGTTTTGGGTGTATTCTGAAGCTTTTGATTGTAAACACGATATCTCAAAATGAGTAAAGTGTGACTAATCTCATACTTGGTGTGTAGTTTTGCCATATTGCGTAGATGATCCCTATTGTTTTTGATGGCGGTCAACATCCATTTTGGATCACTAGAGGTCAATTTGTCAAAACCTTGTAAAATCTATAACTCGAGAAGGGTAAATGTGACTATGCTCAAGTTAGGTTTGTGAGTTAGCCGTATTGAGTAGATTTTTTTTTTATTTTTGATGTAGGACGAAGGTCATCTGGAGTAACCAGAGGTCAAAATATCAAAACCTTGTAACACCATATCTCAAGAATGGTCAATGTGACTACTAAGTTGACGAACCGCACTGCTTTTGGTGTAGACCAAGTTAGGGTTAGCCCTTTAAGTCGAGCGGGCTAAGGCCTTTTTCCAGTTGTGGCTCACTGACTTGTTTTCACTACTCCATTGCTTTTGCTGAGCACCAAGTACCAGTTGTAGTATGTTCTATTGTTACCGTCTTCGGTATGACCCGGTCATGACTGGAAATCCAGACATCCGGAGCGCAAGTCAGATGCCTTTAGCCACTTGGCCGTCAAACGTTTTAAGGCCGACAGTGATCAGAACGTTGAAGGTAACTTTCAGGGATCTCATACATCTGTTGTAGCCATTGCATCTCCCATATAGGTGATCCCTGTTTTATTTTTTGGTTATTTATGAAACGCAATCAATTTGAAAAACATACTTTGCAGTAGCAAAGAATCATTAAGCCATTTGGCTTTCTGTTTCAAAAGATAAGTGTTATGACATTGTAAGATGCATAGATAACTTGTTTAAATGTATTTATCCATTTTTTAAGTGAGTGTTTTTTGTCCATTTTTATTTTATCTTATCCCACGAGGGAAGTACCCATGGAGGAGCATTTGGCCATGCCACCCCACCCCCTTCCTCACAGAAGGTAGCATATGTGGCACCAGATTGCATGTAAGAACACAACTTTTACAAAAAATTCAAAGGGGGAAGCGGCCATCCCATAGGCTCGTTCCGCAGCCGGTAATGGTGCGGTGAGCAATAGTTTAACATTTATCATGCAACAGGTGTTAGGAGTAAAACCCTTTACAGTCGGGAGTTCGGACAGTTACATACACAATTGCATCAATTCAGCGGTTTTGAATTCAGCCAAGAGTTCCAATAGGGAAACATTAGCATATTTTCAATTCCGTTGTAACCCCCCCCCCCCCTTAAGATTAAATACCATTTCATCTAATGTTATGGTATATTTGTGATAAATTTCTGACCTCTTAGCAAGTTGCTGGTTTTTTATTATTGCAAAGGAAAGCTAAAAATAAAGACTATTTAGATACACTTTTTAAAGCATGATAACACAATAAATTTTCGACCATCAGAGGGGTAGAGACTCTCCAAAATTTTCTTTCCCCTCCACACCGACTGATGGTGGCGCTCAACCTAGATAGTATTTTATTTATGGTAAAATTACTTTTTTCGTGCATAAAAATAAAAACACTGACATGCTTCCGTGCCCTTAAGCCCATCACTGATGCTCTTTTATTTTGACTCCTAAAAGTATGCAAATTTAAAAACAAATTTTACCAGTAGCGTACATGGCATCTGTTTGCATGTAAAGACACAAAATGTTTAGTTTTACCCCATTAACCACAACAATTCAACTTTCAGGACTATTAAAAATCTTGCACCATTTTGCATTTAAGCTTTTTAAAAGGGCCAAGAATTTTCAAAGGGGAAAGGGAAACCCTCTCCCTTAGACCACTCCCATTACCGGCAATCACTCAACATACTGCATGCCCCCCCCCCCCTTATAGAAAAGTTGATTACTTTAGAGAACCTCACCTTTTGACCTTACCTGTATTTTTTTCAAAGACTGAGTATACTTTTCAAAAATGTCAATTGCTTTGAAAAATAGGCTAATCATTGAGGAAAAAGTATTCATGCCATGAGTCCACACACTCCATCTATGAGGGCTTTTAGGCCAAAATCTCTCACCAGTTCTCCTAAACTTCTTATTCATACCCCTCCCACAATTGTCTAAAATTCGTCCTCTTTCAGTTGCAATCTCAGCCAGGCCTGATCTCAGTTCATTGCTTCAGGGTGACTATAAAAGAGCAATGTGTATATATTAAAACACTCACAGTACCTTTCGTGCTGTGTAATATAAACTTTAATACTCTGCATTGTTTAAACTAGCTGTCATGCAATCAAAGTACTGAGCTAATAGGTAATTTTGTAAACTACTACGATCATTGTAGGTTGGGGTGAGAGGACAGGCCCTTTATCTTTATTCTGTGAGTTAGGACCTGTGGCACCCACTGGCTCTGATTTGATGAGTAGGGACACCTAGGTCGTACAGAACGGGGGCCGGGTAGGGGGTCACCCTACAAATGGCCATTACCTTCCCGAATCGAGCGGACTTTGGTCCCTCAGTGGCGCAGAGATTATGCTTTGGTTGGGCACCTGGAGTCGGGGAAATGTGAGAAAGAATTCCGTACCGCAATGATGGCCACATTAGAAAAAAAACTTGGGTTAGTGTTTAAAAGTTATTTATTCTATGTTCGGTCAGTCAACTGGAAGCTCCTTGATTTGGCATATGACCATAACCATAAGAGACTCATTTTCTCAAGGATGGTGACCTTTTGCACTTTTCTAGATCCCCAACTAGGGCATAATTTCTGCCCCAATTATGCACTGAAGTCAGCCCGATTCAGCAAGCAAGGTCTTGGCCAATTGGGGGTCACAGCCCCCATACAGTCATAAATATGATAAAACGTACAGAATCGATGATGATGCTCTTTTGGTGCTACATGTCATTTTAGAGCATAAAGTGAATAAGGTTACAGTAGTTAAAAAGGTATTCACAATACCCATGGGAGAAATAACAGCTTATTGGCCAAATCTACCGATACCTTAAGTGACACGTTTTAGGCTTACCATGTCAGACACACATCTCATATGTACAAAAGCAACGCCTTACACTTGCTTGAAAGCTATTATTACAGGGGCTGTCGCTGAGAGAATTTTGAAGCGGAGGGGCTAGGTGACCCAATATGTTCAACGATATAATAGTAAGTAAGGCGGCCCAAAATGCCTGCGGCAGAAAAATGGGGACTAAAGCCCCTAACCTTCCGTCTTTGCGGTCCCTGGACTCATGTAATTTTGGATACTTTAGGATGATAAATAATTTCCCAGCAATAATATTTGCGTGTTTTTAACGTCTTTGGCGTTTTTCTATATGGTTGTTCCTACAAATAGTTCCCAAACAGTGGCGTTGCCAAGAGGGGGAGGGGGGTCAAAACCCCCACATGACCCATCCGTGCAATGCAAAATCTCCTAAAATAGCGGATTTTTCTCACTATCCATAGAATTTTTCCTCATTTCGTGCCACAAACCCCCCATGACACAATCCTGGCTACGCGCCTGATCCCAAAACACCTACTATGTCCCCTTATGCATACAAAATACCGAAAAGAATGGCCCAAACCACATATTTCTACACTACTTAAAAAACCCAAAACATTCCATGCCGTTTGAGGACCGGGTGGCACATCCCTCAATAACCCTTGTGCTCGGTTACTTCGCCTGCAAAAACTTCCACCCTTGTCATATTCCCGGTTACGTGTATATTGATTTTATTGAAGTCTTAACTACCGTGCAGCTTCCTTTCAGTTGATCAATGAACTCTACAAATTTGATGTCTTTACCACATCCGATGGCAAAACCTTATTAATTACTCTTGTCTTTGATGGCATTCATTTCACTTTAATTTGATCCAGCCGAAAATCGAAACCGTCACCAAACAATTCATCCACCCAGTACCTTAATGCAATTTTGTTCTTAATAACGTATTAGACTGACTAAATTTGAAGGCACTGGGTAAGAGGGACCAGAAATTTATTCAGCAACTTCTCATACGGTGTCAAGTTCTTTATAGTTTACAAACGGTGATTTAGCTTATTGAAACAATATTCCCCTGAAATCCACTGCTTTTTAGCATCAGCGAGCACGGAGAATGCTGGCTCCTGCTAATACAACAATTTGCATTTTGAAACTGATACTAATCCAGGGTCCACGTTTACTGTCTGATTCGCCGGGTATGTGGTTAACACAGTTCTAAAGCAACTGTCTCCCTGATGTTGAGAACCACTTTACTTTCCACAGGACGATAGATAAATAGCGAATGACTGGGTGAGAGGGTGTGGAAAGTGTAAAAAAGCTGGGTATTTGTTTTCAATTATAAAATATAAAAATCATGATAAAACCTATTGCGTATCATTTATTCTTTCATAAGTTGACTCAGTTCTGATGCTAATAATATAACATCACCAGGAGATGTCACTGATGTACGTAATACGTATTTCTGTAAGCTTTATTCTTGTCATAACTTGCATGTTCATCATGGTAATACGTCTTTCGATAATGTCTTTATTGCTTCTAATGTCTTTATTGGGAGTAATGTGCTTAATGTTTCAAATCACGACCAGATTTGGTGGCTTGACATTACCTTTTCTGAGCCGTATCAAGACTTAAAACGTCAGAGAAATGATAAATCACTAGGATTGAATGGTCTTACATGAGAATTTATTAAGGGCTTTTGAACCGTTCAGGTATTCTCTTCTACAAAACTGTGTGCTCATTCTGGTATCAGCAGAATATCTTCAACTCTGAGGCAAGGCGTGATAGCCCGTTTACCTAAAAAAGATAACCTAGGAATATTATCAGCAATAAGCGAGTTCGGTAATTCGTTGCCGCATGGAATCGTGGGACACAGCGTGAAATATTCAAACCGAGCTCAGTACGTAGCATATAGCAGTCCTTTGTTTGCGTCAGTACCTGCGTAAAACACTAAGTGTCTTACCAACTCAAATGAAAATAGGGGTCTCAGTGCTACTTTACGAAACCGGTCTCGAGCACTACAACACTGGTTACCGCCAAACCGAGAGAAAGGTAAAAAGAGAAAAAAATAAATAAAATAAAAAAATAAACCAGAAACATAGGATTAAGTTCGAAGGGAAAGAGAGGGGAAGTGGGAGCCCCCTATATCATCAAATGTAACACCCATTTTGCATATACAATTCAAAATCCGTGTTTAGCGATTAAACACGTTTTTTCTCCCACTTTGTAAACAAATTCTGTACGTGTTTAGGTTTTAAACACTCAACGTTTAGCAATTAAAAGTGTTTAAAAGCGAAATGTTTATGACAGTGTTTGCAAAGGGGGCAACACTTGTTGAAAAAAACGTTTCGTTTCTAAACAACTTTTTAAGAGTTAAGCCCACCCCAGTAAGCAAGTACGTACTCTGAAACCTCTTGAGCAAAATATTGCTCAACTTGAGCATTTTTCTAACCCAAACGTTGGGTCGGTATGCCACCTGACCGATTGTGGATTAAAAAATGCTCAATCTTGTTGGTTAATAGCTTTGCCCACGAACATGGTTCTAGCCAAAAGGCCGAAAAGCGAGCACCAGTACTTTTTCTAAAGTCCTCCCGACCCTCTGGTAAAGAGCCTTTCGGCAAAACCAAACGTAAAACTTCTTCCCAAAGAAGCCATACGTCCACTGAAAAACAACACCTGACCAACCTCACAGTCCTCTGACCATTTATATAATTGGTCTGCCATGTGACCATGTACTTCGTTAAAAAACAGTGAAGTTCGTAGTTTGAAGCAACAACCCCAATCGTGTACTTTGCATTTCTTGTCGCATTGATTACGTAGTATTGAAAACTTATTGTCTGTACGACCATTGCTCTTTTTATTTAGCAAATCCAATCTTATTCAACCATGAGATTTTTATTAACCACTTTTATTAAAATAATTTTCTCTAAAGCTGAACTGAACTTATGCTAATCATCTGAGTGGTCAGTAACATTTTAATCGAATGTTGTGTACTTTTCAACTTGCCCAACACCTTTCACCCACGTTTTTTACCCACCTGTTTTTAGAGTGCGGGAACACCCCTTCCCTTGAATCCCTTCTCGGGACGGCGATCAGTTGATATTTTGTCCACCCCCAAAATGATATCCTGGTTAACCTTGCTTTGATCCTGTTTACTTTTCTGTCCCAACAGGGAGTGGTACGCTGGGTAAAGTCTTTGATGAACGAAGAGGTAACCGTGACCTATGTCCCACCAGGGACTAAATTTGTTCGGATTGGCGGTCTCTCTGGGCTTTTATTCTAGGTTTGAGTACCTATTGGTATTACCGTCAAAGTAATTATTGTTTCAACTTTATCTTTGATTGTAAAAGTTCAGTATTAATTGTGACCTTTGTTGGGACAGGTTATTGTTGATTAGTATCGGTAGCCTGGACCGGCATTATTTATGGTCTTAGTGTTTTTCAATAACATTAAGACAGAGTTCTGCTACTAACCACATGATAAACAAAAGGGTTCCCCCAGCTTTTGTTTTCAAACCAGGCGGGGATAAACGTCTCCAGTGTGTTATTGTGAAGCGATCACCCACTAGGCATGGGGTCAAGAGGCCTGCCCACCTGCCTCTTGCACGGTCTGGGGGGGCTGTGGAGTATTGGAACAGTCTGGGTGATAAAAGGGTCACATACAAGTTTAAGTTGCACTTGGTTGTTTATTTATTGCAAATTTTGAAAGCAGGCACTAAGCTTCCAAACTGGGTAGTGTACCTGGCTAAAATGGGCTGTCAAGAACCCCGGGTGACCTATGTTATTCATTAAGTCGACAGATGGTATATAACCATGTAACCAGTTTGTGGTTAGTATTAATTGCTTTATGATGGTGATATCAGTGGTCATGGCGAAAGCATTAGACCAAAGCAATTTTAGGAAGTTTTGTGTTATACTGCATGGATATTTTCTATTTAGTAAATAAAATGAATGTGTCATTCGTGGAAAGATTAAGGGAAGGGTAGAAACAAAAAAAAATTATTTCCATTTGTGATAGAGTAATTATATCTACACAATATGAAACATCATCGAATGATGTCATCAGGTTTTTGTTCCAATCATTGTAAAATCACCCCCTTTTCTATTTCCATAAAATGAAAAATGCCAGTATCTGGGTTTCTTACTGAAGACGTTTACAGCAATGTTTGAAGTATATTGCCTTGAAAATCTTCATATTGCCCCTTGTACGGGAATTGAAACAAGCGTTTTGCCCTGAAACCACCTGTACCTTTGGCCAAGGACACCATCAATTTCGAGTTGGGGTTTGGCAGAAATACCCTCCCCACTTTTTTACTTTCTGGCTGAGTCCTTCGGCTGATAAACTGTGATCTTATCTACGAAAAGTGTGTTTTGGTGAGGGTCAGAAAGGGGAGTTCCATTTAAATTGGTCTTAATAGTTAAAAGTATCGTGATGCTGGTTTGTAAATCTCACATTTGTTTAAACAAATTAAAGATTTAAGTATTTTCAACAGGAAAATACACAATTGAAGTTGTTTACAAAACATTGCAAAGACATCGTTTAGGGATCTTACTGTATATACTCTATACAACTGTTATGTAACTCTACAGTCAGTGATATTGCCAATTTTGTAATTTAGGTCATCCAACTTCTATACTTCTAAAATAAATTTAAATTTTGTACGTTGGACTTATTTATCCATCTGTTTTCAGGGGTAAGAGGGAATGCTATCAACGATCAGAATAAGGTTAGTTTACCCCAGTGGGTATCTCCTTTCCAGGGATCAAGCATCTATTTTTTCTGCTTTTCTTAGGGTAAGAACATTAATTCGCCGTAAAAGGGAATGTAAAACGCGCAAACTTTTTGCTTTTTCCAAGCAAACATTTGAATACATGGAACTTGTACAGCAGACAATTTTTTATCTCTTTTTTATTTATTTATTTATTTATTTATTTATTTTTAGGGGAAATTTGGGTTCCCCGTAAGGAAATTTGAAATTTAAAATGTTGAGAAATGAATAATCAGTCATTCTTATCATCAAATTTGCTCTGAGGTTGCTGGGCGATTGAAGTTGTTGTTATAAGTAGGCCCTGGGGATTTAAGGCCTGAAATTGCAAAAAAAGTGTTACCTTTCTCAGCAAATATTTTAAAATTAAAGATTTATATTGAATAAAGATTTATAATTTTGTGGACAAAATTGTGAAAATGGCACAATAATTCCTAATATTACTTATGGATTTGGTGTCACATATGGCAAATTTCCATTTTCCAGAGCCAGGCAAAGTTTCCGAAAATTTGGATAGATTTCATAATTAGTATGTAGGTGCATTATGATCAACAGATGTTCCATGTATTTTTCGTGGAGGTCCAAGGTAATCTGGGGTTACAAGATGTCAAATCTTGACAATCTTGTTAACCTGATATCTCAAGGTAGGAAACTTGGATAGATTTCACATTTGGGGTATGTGAATGTGTCACAGTAAAAAAATGGTCTCTGTGTTTGATTTTGGTGGGAACTAAAAGTCATCTAGGGTCACCAGAGATCAAACTCTGAAGAACTTGTTAGTAGAATATATCATGATAGGAAACTCAGAAATTCATTTCGTATTGAATAGAATATGTGGATGTGTTATGATGAGAAGATAGTTAATTTGGTTTTGGTGGAGGTCAGAGGTCATCTGGAATCACCAGGTGCCAAATTTTAAAAAAAAAATTTAAAACGTTATCTCAAGGTAGAAAGCTTGGATAGATTTCATATGTGGTATATGAATGCGCTGTCGGGAGGAGGTGGCCTCAACTCCATTTGGTGGAGGTTAAAGGTCATTTGGGGTCACCAGAGGTCAAACATTGAAAAACATGTTAATATGATATCTCAACAGTAGAAAACATTGATAAACTTCATATTTGTTACGTGGATTTGTTATGGTAACTAGAAGAACCATTTAGTGTTTGGTGTAAGTCAAAGGTCATCTTGGGTCACCAAGGACTGAATGTGGCATTAAATTAAATAGAGCATTAATGCATCATCGAAACCTCCTTGCAATTTTTCGTGCTGGTTTAGACAAATATTTGAAAATCATGTGCTCTTATTGAACAAAACTTGTATGAAAGAAAGTTTGGAACAACGTCACTGTGTATTGACCAGTGTCACCTGATGATCTGCATGGTGTCACTAATTTCCGAATTTTTCATTCTCCAGACCCAGGAGCAGTCCCCTCAGTCGTAATGTTTTAACTTGTTCCTTTTGCTCATTTGTAGAAATCCTTAGTACTGGTTTTTTGTCGGCATTATTATGCTTTGTTGTTGGTCTAATACACGGTCATGTCGAATGTCAGAACAGTGTTTAGAACTTGATTGTCAGTCACACTATACAACGATATCGGATTGGGTTATGGTCCTGTCTTTGTGAGTGCTATTTTTAAAAATTTTCCAACCCGCGTAAATATATAATTGGTATTAGAGTATTATGAAAATGAAGTGTTTACTGTTCATTTCTTTGCGTCACATCCACAGACATTGTTTATCGGAAACGGGCAAAAAAAAGTCAGATGAGATTTGTGTACAAATGTTGCTCCATTGAGGGTTGGAAATCATAAAAATGAAAGCAGAAAAGCTAACTGTGAGGCGAATTAAGATAATAGTATGTTGTGATCATCCTTCCAGTAAAGTTTTAGTAAAAAAATATTGGTCCGATTAAGAAAAAATCGGATCGGATCTTGGTTAACTATATGCTGAAGTGTGACAGTTCCTTATTTGGATTAAAATACTTTGTACTTTTGACGGATCTCATTCCAATGATACCTCCATGCTTCAACTGAGTGTGTCATCTTTTACTTCCTAGGTGTTTAAAAATGCCCAGTCAGTTCACATGTTCAGTACCGCAGCTTTATTAGCCGTACCGTTGACAAGACATCCATCGGTGGTAAGAACAAGTGGAATTTATATGTACAAGCACATGTCTGCACTAAGGTGCCAATTGTGCATTCACTGAATTTAGAAGTCCTGCAAAGAAAATATTCAGATGCAGGAAATTCTCTGTTTCACAACATAATTCTTCTCCCTACTGTTATATCAAGAGGAATTTGGATCAACAAATACTTCGCCACACTCATAATTTTTGCCCTCAAATTCAGTTACTAAAATAAGTAACTGTGCATGCGGATACATCTTTAAACCTCTGCAGTCTCCCTCCCCGTTCTTTTGGAGGAGGAATTTTCACCTTTAATCTGGGCCCTAGGACCAGCATTATGCACGTGTGTCATTTTGCAGTCTTGGGGTATGTGATATACTGACCATTTCAATACCTATACTAATAGAAAAAATCCAGTCCACAGATCTCTTCAAATAGTTTACAATTACGAAGAACTCAAATCTTGCAAGACATGTAAGAGTATGGAATTGTTCTTGCGGCTTACTTGTTGCGACTGCGGGAGTGTTTTGTTTATGTTGATCAGGCGGATGTGCCCAAGAATTTCTAAAGCTGTTTTACTACGACAATTAGGTACCGCTCACTTCACTTATTTCTATTTAATATCTAATTCAGGTATGCGCTTTCCTTGGTACTGGCACGGTGCTATTTTGTGGAACTTGCTACGCACGTGCCTTGGCTAATGGCGCATGGATCAGACGTGTAGAACCTTATGACGAATGGATGGTGAAGGCCGGCAGAGGAATGATGATGTTTGGCTGGCTGTTCGTGGTATTGTAAAGACAAACTTTGTAAAAAAAGGGTTTTTATAGAGTCTGGAGATTGTAAATCATATATACTTTCTTCTATTCAATTGTTTAGGCTTTTACCTGGCATGAGGTGAAAGCTTAATGTAATAGAAGAGACAGTTACTCTAAATTATGAACAATAGTTCAAAGCAATTTACTCAACTCTCGTCGCTATTCATTGCCTGCAATCCAGTGTGACGGGATGACAACTCCTGGAAAAGTTTCTAATACAGTCAAAAATGTTGACAACGTTTGCTCTTTAAGTTCCAATTGCTGTCATATTTTGAAGGTGCTTATGAAGTATAACAAAGGTGGCTCTTTTTCTACAGTAGTCATAAGTTTTAAGGCAGCGTTGATTGTGCAAAATTCGCAGGCCCAGTTCATTATTTCAGACGTTGAGTAACCGATAGGTAATTGGGATAGTTACTTCTGGAGAATAATTACTTTCCAGTCCTTGGAACTGCTAGTTTTGATGCGACAGCATGAGTTTCCATGAGTCATACTGAGTTGCATATAACTACACTTAACAGTTAACGTTGGTTCTAATTAATCACTCCTGCATATGCCTGAAGAACTTTGTCACAATGTGTCTAATAATCTGAAGTTTATATCAAGAGAGATAATTTTTATGGGTATTCTCTGGGTACATGTCTCGCCACTACTAGCCTTTACAATGATTCGCACCATTTCTTTTGAAAAAAAAAAACAGGAATTGTTTCGGAAATCACCCAGCTCCAATAACAGTCTCTTTTTGTATTATAATGATACCCAATAAAGCAGCCCCTGAAAATTGTTTTGTTATCAGTAAGTAGCCATCTTCCTGAAGGGAAGTGCATACGGTTTGAGGTAAGTATTCACCATTCGTAATTGAAAGCACTTTTTGCCTTGAGTCTCTTATGAAATGCCAAGGAGTAATACGTGTTCTATTTCGAAGAAGCTTGCGCATTTAAAAGCAATTTTTTTCGAGTCCACAGAAGTTTTCCATTGTCCTAGTTCTTTGATTAACATCTAGTTCAAACAATGCAGAATACTGAAGTTCATATTGCACATGTACTGTACTGCGAGTGTTTTAATTACACATTGGGGTCTTGTATATTCACCCTGATCGTAGCAATGAACAGAAATTGTGTCTGGGCGGGGATGAATGTTAGACCGTGGTGTGGGAATCGTTTAATTGAGTTAGTTAGGAGAATTGGAACTACTTGGGTTAAAAGGATCAGGCCTTTACAGCTCTTACGCCGTCGACCTTGCAAAAAAGCCTGTGGTCAGTCAGTAAGTCAATCACTGAGTCAGTTAGTCAGCCAGCCAGCCAGTAGGTTAGCTGGAGATTAAATTTACGGCCGAGTTTCCAACCAATTGGTTCAAGTCGAACTTGCCACTGCCTTTTTTCCGATTTGACAGTCAATTTGAAATACCCAAAGCAACATTCCCATACAAAAAAATACACATTCTTAGGCTACATCAAACATAAAAGAAACTCAAACACAACATGGACTAAAGAGTTGACGTTTGTTTTAAAAATCGTGTTGGTTAATACATCATTCTGAAGTTCATTTGCTGAACTTTGAAACATAAAATATTGAAAAAGTCATGATTGTCCGTCTGTCATTTACACAGCATTTGATGCGAGCCATAAGTTTAATTTTTCATTTTTGTAGTTTTCTATTTCAAATACATTTCACATTTGTATGAAGTTATTGACAGAAGGTCATGAACAGCGTAAGTATGAAAGTTTTATAGGAGGATCACCTGTAAGTGTCTTAGCAAGCTAGTTCGGGAATTCGTTGCAGCATGGAATTTTAAGGCACAGCGTGGGATATACAAACCGAGCGCAGAACACAACGAACGGCATTCACTTCTTTCGTTCATACGTTCACACAACACTATCTAAGTGTCCAGACAACTCGAACGAAAATAGGGGATTTAGTCCTATTTAGCGACAGATTGAAATGGTAATTTTTACAACAAAACACATTTTAGACACAATCTACTTCACAAAAACACGCTTCAGGTCTCTCTTTACGTTATGGATGGATCAAGGAAGAATGATCCACGAACTTTTCATGTTAACTCAATTTTCGAATACGTGTTGGAGGTGCGGGACTGGTTCGTTTATCCGACGATTTGGAAGATGTGCGCATGTGCATAGCCACCACCACGAATTACCGAACTGGTTTATCGCAGATGATTGTTATCTTCTTTACAAATGTTTGAGTCATTAGTTCATACACAGAGTTTGTGCTTAACCTATCATTTTGCATTGAAAAGCGTCACTTGCTGTTTTTTTTTTTTTTAATTTTAAACTTTTCCAAAAGCATCATTGCGTTTTACTTTCTTGTGTAAGTAAAATAGAATGATTACTTTTATAAACTGACATGTATTTGCTTTATGAAAATAAAAAAAATTCTAAAGGAAGCAGTTAATTCAACGAAGTTTCTTGATATCTCCTCTTATATTAACTTGAAATGATTTCAGTGATTTAAGAAATACTTTCAGAATATTTTCACTTTAGTTGGTAACTTGAATTTACATCTGAAAAGTAGGATTTTGCCAATTCATTCTTTAAAGGATGGTAGGATTTTATGTCATCATCTAACAGGCGACATATGTCACTATGGGAAGATGCAAAATAAAAATACCCGATCTTCCAACTTAACCAAAAGTGTTCCTTCAAAATGAAAGCTAATGTAGTGATTTCAGAAGTTATTAACTTCGCATTTCCTATCACTACTATTCTTATTACGGAATTTTAAGAACTTATTCCAGAGTGATCTGAAAAAACAAAATATGGGATGAATAAAGAATATTGTGAAAAGAAAAAATATCTATTTCCTGATTCTTGTCCGAAGAACCATGTAGAAATTGTGGTTGAAAAGGTTTATAATGGACGCAGAAACCTGGACGATATGTTCAACACCGCTCTGTTAAAATAAGCCTGTGGAGTGTGTTTACTGCAAAGCTGATACCACTGTCTCTGCGTGTGTGCACGTACACCTTTAGCCGAGCGGTGCAGATATTTTATATTAACCCTTTACCGTTGTGCTCCGATCGGGGCATATCTGCGCGCGTTGGGAGTGGGCGGAAAAGCGGACGTAGCCCGCCCCGCATCGGCTTCCGTAGGCCGTTGACCCCGTGACCTTAAACTATTGTCTCTCTCGTTGTTGTGGCCGAACTTTCGGGTAGCTACTCGCAGTTTCGAGCTCCGCGTGAAACAGTAAAGATGGGTGACAGCCGAGCCCTCCGCATGGGTCCAAAAGGACCCAAACAACGGTAAAGGGTTAATATAAACGTTGGTGATACATGCGTATTAGCTTGATGGCGACGGGGTGACTGGGTATTGTTCGTGCTGATTGCCTAGCACAGCATCATTAGACCAGTTGCCAAGTTTCTTCATGTAGAAAATTTTCGCAATAGGTCGAAGGTCAACGGGAAACACCTAAACGTGTGTTTCAGCTGGTGGCCGGAAGAAAACGCACATGTATAAAAACTGTGGTATTCGCGACTGGTGCAGCTCTAAGAAGTTTCTGTACCAGTGGACCTTACCAGAAAGGTGACCCACGCATGCGCAGGTGTAAACTTGTAACTCGTCTATTGCAAGTTTTTTTTTTATTTTCTGTGCATATCTAGGGCTGCTGCCATTAGCCTGTTTGTATGCCACAAAAATTCAATGGAGACCTCAGCCAAAAAACTCGCAAACAAAACCTATTTGCACTGGAACATTTCACTTCACTTGGTACCTAGTAGCTCGTAATTAGCCTACCAAGACGGTAAGACAGGCCAACGAGCTATCCCGTGAAATCCGATGTAACTTTAACCTAATCTTAAGAACACTACCAGAGTACTTCTACAAAGCTGTATTGAAAACGTTTCCAAGTCGGCAACGTCAGTTTTCAGCAAGTCCAAAAGCTTCTTGGGTGATCCGTGGAAAACCTTTAAGAATCGGCCCAAGGAAAGAATCGACACGTGGTTAAACCGCGGCAACCCGTGAGATCTGGTTCCATTCCGTGATTACTTCGATGTTTAAACTTTTTCGCTTACTGACACGTCGAAGTGGCCACGAAATGGCCCTACAGAATGGTGTAAAAGGGTTATCAATCCAGTTTGTAAGCAAGCTAGCCATGTTAGTCAAAAGAAAGAAACTTGAATCAGTGCTTCAATTTACTCTTTCTGAGATTTATGTTCCACTGCTTTGTTGGGCAGGAAATTGGGCAGGAAATTAAATTTATATTGTGGTTTAATTGAATATTGGTTAACCTAGGTATGTATGCCACGGAAAACTCGGTTTACGTAACTGCTTGTGTCACAATACTGTAAAAAAATCATCTTTTGCAGTGATTATCACACCCGTACAGTGTTTTTTTTTTTTTTTTGTTCTTCTTCTTTTTTCTGTTAGTGACGTAGCTAGACAATTTTCCAGGAGCAAGCACTCAACCTTTCCGAATTTCTTTTAAGTGTGAACACTACTGCAGTAAAGCCAGCATGCAGAATTTTTTACCGTTTGAAACAAGTATTTGAAAATACGAAGCTTGTATTGCACGAAACTTTGAATTCTGGTTTCCTGTGAGGAAAATAGAAAAGTTGGGGATGAATGAAAAGTCTGCATTTCCTATTTAGAAATCTGAGATTGCACCGCTACCAAAGATCGTTGGTGTTGTATACTTATAGTGTTAATTAAAACCTACAAACTGAGGCGCTCCGAAGCCTTTTTAAAAGTCAAGAGCTTAAATTGGAGAAAATTTGCGATTTTATGAAAGAAACTTTATCATTTGATATTTTTCTTTCATACAATTCCAAATAAAAAGCACTATTGTTGCTGGTGTCACTTAATTATCTGCTGTAACGTATATATGGCAAATTTCCGATTTTCTTACTTCCAGATCACGGAAAGGTTAACCAAACTGATTTATGAGCGATTGCTACTGGATTAGGAATTGCAATTTGATGCGATCGAAGCTGGCGGAAATTTTTTCTTTTTTGTAACATGCAATTACAAATATGGAGTTTTTTGGAGAGAATTCGGAGTTTTATGAAAGAAGAGTGGAGAAAACCACACTTTAGTAGACCGGTGTCACAAATGGCAAATTTCCGATTTTTTATTTTTCAGAGCCAGCATGCAACCTCCCCCTGCCCCTGTAGATACGTCACTGCTTCTTGTGTTTCTAACGTCATTTACCACCAGTAGTACTGGATTCTGCCACGTTATTTGCATTTCATTTGGTTAATGAATAGCTCTGAACACTAAAGACATATAGATGTTTAAGCAAGAATAGTTAAATTTAGTTCAGTCTACTCAGATTGCTTCTTGTATATACATTAATAAATAGTCTGTTGAATGACTATTGACGTTTTTTTAAATGTTTTTGGCCTTTAAACATGCATAAATTTCACCATACTTGAGAGGACCCTCTAGGCTTCCAGAGACTTCAGCGGGAAACTTAATGACATTTACAGAAACTTTCGTAAACAAGTCTTCTTCAACATTATGAAAACCGTTCGAACTATACAGTTTACTATAAAAAAAAATACTGTATATTTCCTGCTAAATTCCTGTTTGATCGCAAATATCATCAATCCTGCCATTACGTTGGTCACCAATAATCTTATTAGTTTGTTTCCTCTTCTCGAGGCTGAGGAAATACTTTGTCGGTTTTCCCTTTCTTCTACCCACTGTAATCGAGACCCAATCATTGTGGCCTGAAGTTTATCTTCCCAAGTAGTCTCTGATTCACTCTGCAATTATCAATGTACCTATATGAGTAGGTTACTCAATCATTACTATGACATTCTAAAGGTTGCAATTCCTGTATGAGAAATAACCCTCTTGAATCGCTTGTTTTCCTTCTATAGGATGCATATGAAAATTAAGATTTACAACTTATATACGCATGTAATGTTTCAAAGAAGAGTTGATTTCAACAACAAACTGAATGTCATTTCCAGGGAAAGGTAACACGGTGTCTGGAAGCGAAGAGGTACAGACATAACTAACAATAGTATCATTACTAACATCTTTAACAATATTTGGATAGAAGTCACCCTGAAAAAATTAGTTATTGAAATTCCATAAACATTTTCCCTTCAACATTCCAATTGATAATCGACAGATTAACCAAAGAGTGGTCAGTCCCGTAACCATAAATCATCGAATTATTAGACTGTTAGATATAAATAAAGGAATACGAAATAATTAAATCATTTGTCATTTCGGATAAAAACTGAATTTTTCTTTCATATTTCGCATATTCACACTTATCATGCAGAGCACATTTTTGTATAAAAATGCAGAGAGCATTTGTTACATTCAACAAAGAAAAACAATGAAGAAACGACATATAACACATTTAAGGAAAAAAATACGAGAGTGAATACCATCACAAGAACACAACAAAGTTAAAAATAACAGTTACCACACTATACCCTTTATAAAGAGAGTTTAACATCTCGCCCGAACTTAATAATTATCCTATTTTAACTATTTAATTCAAAGAAGCAGCCATACTTTATGTACACCCACCATCGATTTGGTCGATTTTGCAAGACTCAGATCTGCTCAATTGTAAAAAGGGACCACAGGTCCTCGAATGCAATGAAAAGAAACCAGAACTGTTAAAACTGCTCAGTTATACACAGACCCTAGCTGCGTGTAGGTCACAATTTGAGCTCAGTTGGCCACAAAGTCCCTACCTGTTTGTACAAGGATACATGGGCGACGATCCATCTTTAAAAGTGGGGGATACAGTTGGTGTCACTTTCTAAGCGGAGCGCCATCATCACATGACGCTAGAAACGAGTGGCAATTTTAAGCCATCTTTAATTGACCACTCTTAATCCAGAATCTATCAGAGAATTTCCTGTTTAGGTATCTTGATATCTATAACGTTTAAGGGGTTTCATACTTTTAAAAACTGTTTGCTCATTGGATCAGGCTTGTTTGTAAGACGGATTAACTCTTGCAGTTTAAGCTTCACCATGGAAAAGTCCTTTTATCTCGGGTACTATTGGCTAAAATTTCTTATTCAATTCTAGCAGCATGATTTGGCGCTGAGCGTACAAAGAAAAGTTTGGCTAAAAATACGCCCTTTTCGGGTTTTCTAACGTGATACTATAGCAACTGTCAGAAGTGTATTTCATGAAAAAAAAGATAAAGGCCTACATCGCAAAAAGTATAGAAAAGTAAAAGTTGTTTGGGGGTCCGGGGGATAAAGTTTCTGAATCGAGTGAAAAAAATCATTAAGCAATGGCGTAGCTAGACTTTTTTCAGGTAGGAGCAGCACCCAAATCATCCAAATTTTTCATTTAATTGTGAACGCCATTTCTCTGGGGAAGTGATTTGCGGCGCTCGAAGCGAAATTTCTGCTCTTATTACGCAAAGTTTTGAAAATGTAGAGCTTGTATTGGATAATTTTTTTTATTCTGGGTTCCCCATGTAAGGAAATGTGAAAAGTCAGGATAACTGATGAATGTGTAGGCCTAAAAATTTTCGCGCGCTTCGAGCGCTTGCAGTCTCACTGATGTTTTTTCACTTGCATATTCAACATACTCACACTATTCATCGGTCTCTAAGATTATGTCGATTGTTCGTGTGCATAGGGCAACAGCTTTGGTTTTGAAGGAGCACAACATTTAGAAATTTGAAGAAGAATCGTCCCCTACTATGTTTCAATGAAATCTCTAATCTTTAGTGAATGACCAGCCTGGTAGGCCGGAATTGGCAAACACATTTTAAAGAAACTGAAACTCGGTGCACAGTCTACATGCAAATTTTTTAGAAAAATAAATGATTTCTAATGCAAAATTTCGACACGCGCACGTTCGTACAGGGATTCGACCATTTCGTACTTAGACCATTAACATAGAAGTAAAATAACACTGACGTTTTCTAGATAAGAGACTTCAATATGGAATTAGAAGTACACCTCCATCCTTTGTCTACAGATAGTGTAAGATGAGGTGTCGTTCGAAAGGACATATTTTAATGTTTTTTGTAGCAACAATCTTACATCAGTAGACCTATGCTACGGTGTCTCAGTAGCACCAGTGGGTACCACTTCCCCACTCACTCGATCTGTGATTTTCCCGCAGTAGATTAAAGTCTGCTTTTGATTCATTTCATGAATTTATTTTACCTTCTTTCATTACAAATGGTTCCTTACTATTAGAACTTTTGCACAATCCTTCGCAAACTATCACAATTTTTCGTTATAGAGTACACCTGGTATTTAAATTCACATTGACCGTAAAGTCAGTTGAAGTAATTATCCACACTTTCAAGATGCATGTTTTGAAAACTTTGGAGTTTCCTATAGTAACTCAAAAATTAGCTTCATTTTGCATCTGGGCCCCTTCTCTTAGACACTCCTTGGCGTAGCTACAGGAGGCAGGCGGCTCTGAAAAGTGAAGAATTTGGAAATTTGTGACGCCAGTCTACTGTGTGGTCTTGACAACTCATGAAATTCCGAATTCTTTCCAATGAAAGCTCCATATTCGTAATTATTTGTTTTAAAAAAGAAAAATTTTCCGAATTGCAATTCCTAAGCAGAAGTGCTCGCTCATATCTTCAGTTTGGTAAACTTTTCTGGTCTCTGGAAGTGACAAAATCGGAAATTTGCTATATGTGACACCAAATGCAAGTGACACCGGTAACTACAGTACTATTTTCATAAATTTTCTTTTATAAAATCTCGCAATTTCTCCAATATAGGTTCTTGACCCAAACATTTTGTCGGAGAGCCTCATTTCGTAGGCGTTGAATTACATCATCTTGCAACAACGATCTTTGGTCTCCGCTCAATCCCAGATTTGCCAATAGGAAATGCAAATTCTTCAGTCATCCCCCAACATTTCAAATTTCAATACAGGAAACATAGAATCCAAATTTTTCTGCAATATAAGTTCCATATTTTCAAGTTTGAAAAGGGGCAAAAATTTCGGCACGCTTCGCGCGCCACGAATAACGTCCCTGGTACAGTAGTGTTCAAAATAAAAAAAAATCCTAAAATTTTGGATAGTTGCTAACCCCCACTTCCGGCAAAAATGTCTAGCTATACGCGGCTGTAAACACCTTACCAGGACAGAAGAAAAAATGTAGGCCAGATGCCCCTCCCCCACACTTTGAAAACAAATCGACGCCCCTGATGACATAAGTAATTCAACCATGGCGAACGCGAAAAAGGCGCTGTATGCCTAATGTACAAGGCACGTGTGAAGGCTGCCCATACGTGCAAGTTTTCCCACGCACCAAAAGCAACATATCATGTAGAACTGTAGAACAGTAGAATGGCACGAGTCGACCCTTTTTCAGTGTCGGTAGCTGGAAAATCAGGTAGTTCCAGTTTCGTTACTACACACGTGTTTAGGCCAGGTGGAGAGGGATTTGAAAGCAGAATCTTAAAACGTTATTTTTGAGCTTTGTTTTGCTGTGAAACGTTTAATTCAATAAAAAAGATCCAACGGCAAAATTTTCAAAAATTTACTTAAATGAAGGTTCGTGAGCATTTATTCCGTAGAGGAGACTCACAAGAAGTGGGGCCTTAATTTCAAGTTCCAGTTCTTTTTTTTCGTCAAAGAGCTCACATTCGAAACAGTTCTCTGATTTACTCTTTTCTTTACTAGAGTCGTCAGGTCGTGAGCACAATTACAAAATATGCCGGATATTTTACGCGCAAAAGGCTGCCCAATGTGTTCCAGAACCCTGTTCGAATTTTAAACTCCCGTTCTAGATGAGCTACATTTTACCGCAGACACCCCAAACAGTTCCAATTTTCCTAACCTTCTTGCTTAAGCTCCTCCCACAATTGTCTGAAATTCATCCTCATCCAACTGTCCAGTGACAATCTCAGTTGATCGCTTCGAGTCGAGTATAGAAAGCTCAATGTTTATAAACAAAACACTCTCCGCACAGTTCATGTTGTGTAAGTAAAGCTTTGATACTCTGCATTGTTTGAATTAGTTGTCAATCAAGGAGCTGAGCCAATGGAGAATTGCAGTACACCCCTACCTAAATTGTGGTTTGGGGTGAGAGGATTGGCCCTTTAAGGGTAAGGTACTGCCTTCGAATAATTCTTCCCATCCATCCCTAACAAGTAGGCCTATGTCGTGCCTCACTCCTTCCCATGACAAGTGCCACTGTGGAACGATTTTTTCGACAAGTCCTCTTTTTACTATTTGGCACTGGCGTCTTGGCGGATTTGTAAAATGTACACAAGGTCCGCATTTCATGTGTTTCCCGCATGATCCATACTTCTGCTTTGCGGTTTAAATATTTTGAGAGATTTACTCGTAGTATTTTAATTTTGACTACGTAATGTACCGATGACTGAACGAATGCTGCACCATTTTGCATCTAAACACCACACTCTAAAAAATATTTAAACGATTTTGTTTAAATATTAGGACACTCACGAAAATGAGTATTTCTACTCGAAATAAGTGAGTACTTCAACTAAATTTGTGCAAAATTTTACACAAATTGCTGAATTTGTGCAAAATTTTACACAAATTGAGTTGAAGTACTCACTTATTTCGAGTAGAAATACTCATTTTCGTGAGTGTCCTAACTTTTAAACAAAATCGTTTAAATATTTTTTAGAGTGCACTGAAAACCGGAAAACATTGTTTCTTTGGTAGTATGTATGTCACTTTTAAAATCTCTACAAGGAATAAAAATGAGTATTTTGAAAATTTTCATGCTCCCCAAATGGGAAAATCCTAAAACGTAGGCCTATAATCAGTTCAAAGTTTTGCCAAACATAGCACCATTTTGCATCTAGCAAATCTAACGCAAACAAAGTTTCTCAGAGGGGGACACAACTAATTTTGGTTTTCCTGTTGAAGCTGAAATCTATTCAAATATTGCCCCATTTGCGATCTACGTTCTCCTGAAGTTCACAATTTTTCCCAAGAGAAAGGGAAATACCGGTTCCCTTTAGTCTCATCCCCCGGGCCATGGCACAGATCAGAATTTCCCAGATTTTGGGTCCCTAAAAAGTGTATGTATTATCATTTTTCATAGATTGATTTTTTATTCACACTATTTCAGAAGTGGCAGGCATGAGATTCGTATTTCAAGGCTGGGTACATCCAGCTTAAAACACGTGGGAAGTGTCATTTCCAGCCATCTGGAGGGTTTGTAAAACCCAAAATTTTCTTGTACGCGCTACGCCACTGCAATGCATTGCGAGATACGTTCTATAATTTATTTTAAATTGCATGCTGTTGACTGGAAATTCTGGCTTTGGTAAACAACGGGTAGCTGTTTTTCAATTACACGTATGAATTTGGAAAGAGGAAACGCTCTAAAAAGTCTCCTAACCGACTCGTTAGGTTGTCCGACTTGATGTCGGAAGGTCGGGAGGTCGCAAAACCTGCGAACAGACCATTCAGGAACGCCTTTAAAAGGAAAAAGGAGTTGTGTTCTCGTTCATATGGAGTGAGGGGAAACTTGACCTAGTCACTACGCATGTAATTTCCCTGCTAAGGAAAAGTGATTGGTTAACCCTTGATAGTCTAAGAGTTATAGTATAGGCCCTGTTCGTAAAACCTCTGCTCCCTGAAACGGTTGCCAAAGCTTTCATCAGCCGTTGGGTTTCAATGTTTGGTGTACCTACTCATATCACCACGGATAGAGGTACTCAATTCGAATCTGCTTTATTACGTAATCTTAATAACTTTCTAGGGTGCAAGAGATTTCGAACAACTTCGTATCATCCTATGGCAAATGGGTTGGTAGAGCGATTTCATCGACAATTAAAAGGTTCACTAAAAGCCCATGCTCAATCTCATGCGTGGACTGAAGCTTTACCTTTAGTATTATTAGGAATCCGCTCAGCATACAAAGCAGACATCAAATGTAGTTCAGCCGAGATGGTTTTTGGTACCACTCTAGTTTTACCAGCAGAATTTATAGAACCATCGACCCAATCCGTTGTACCAGATGCTGGCTATGTTGATAGGTTAAGGTCACATATGTCGCAGTTACGTCCTGCTATTACCAGGCCTGCATCACGCTCTACTCACATACCTAAGGACTTAAGTACTTGTTCTCATGTATGGTTACGTAGTGATGGTGTTAAGAAACCATTACAGGCACCATATTCAGGCCCTTACCAAGTCCTTGACAGACAGGACAAATATTTCACTATAAATATTAATGGACGTAAGAATACTGTCAGCATAGATAGACTTAAGGTAGCTTATTGTGAGGATTCGCCTACGCTAGTTGATAGTTCACCACCTACTCCTCAACCACCACCTGCTACCCAACCACCGCCCAAACCTACAAACCCTACTACACCTAAGCAGCCTACCTCTAAATCTATTCTAAAAACTTCGCCTGATAAATCTAGTACCACAACAACACGATCAGGCAGAAAGGTACACTGGCCGAAACGTTATCTTCAAGTTGTCCACATTTAGTTTTACATTTAGATACTGTTATTATCGATGACTTCTATTACTTTACAGTCATCTAGGGGGACTACTGTAGCACTTTGGACACCCATTCTAAGTGCACAATACACTTTACTCATACATAGGCCTATACATTAGCTACCGAGAGCAGCCTCATGACGTCAGGACTACTGACCAATCACCATCAGCTGCATCGAGTCAATGGAGATTCCAACATGTGCCAGACAGCATGCTCTCCCCAGAATCACTCTAGCTCTCGCACGCGGACCATCTACTTCTAGTGATTACTACTACTCTAGCCAACCACAACATACGGACGCTGAAGTAAGCCACTGGCTTCGCTGAAACCAGCCACCTTCGTGGAAATATTACTTAGCCAACTACGCCATTTTACTAGAAGTCTACCACTTGAAATCTCGGAGCTAATTTCATCTACTACTCGTGTCCGTTTCGAAGCACGTAAAAAGCACCCTATTCGTTCCACCAACACGGACAGTCTCGTGCGTCGGGCAGCAGCTGGCAGCTCGACATTTATTACTTTACTTGGGACTGTAGTGTTGAGTGGAGCCATAGTGCCGCTTTTGCAACAGCCAAGATTCGTTCGCGAGGACACGAGGTTCCGTTGTGACGCCATATTGTTTCAACGGTATCGACGGGGCTGCACAGAACACGGCAACCTGAGGTGAGACTACCCAACTTATTTGTTATCTCTAACACCTCCACAAAACCTTTATTAGAGGGGAGCTCTCCCGCGTTCCTGTTCCTCGCCAGGGGGCATTTGTAAAACATGGACAGAGCCAAACAGGGCCAAACAGGGCCAAACATAGCCAAACAGAGCCAAACAGGGCCAAACAGAGCCAAACAGGGCCAAACAGAGCCAAACAGGGCCAAACAGAGCCAAACTATGTCAAGTACAAATTCCCACATCATATTTAAACTACACCCATAACTTACATTAACTGATTGCCACTACCAAAGTTATTTAATAGAAGGTTAGATTTGGTTCTGTTTGTCTCTGTCCATGTTTTACAAATGGTTCCCATCAAATTTGTAAAACATGGACAGAGCCAAACATAGCCAAACAGGGCCAAACAGAGCCAAACTATGTCAAGTACGAATTCTCATATCATATTTAAACTACACCCATAACTTACATTAACTGATTGCCACTAACAAAGTTATTTAATGGAAGGTTAGATTTGGTTCTGTTTGGCTCTGTCCATGTTTTACAAATGGTTCCCATCAAATTTGTAAAACATGGACAGAGCCAAACAGACCCAAACAGTTAAACTTTAATCTGCTGCAGAAATACTGTAGTTGTTGCCGTGTTGGATCAACAGTTTCTGTTTTTCTTGGGTTTAGCATATATAATATGAAAATTCGTTCTGTACATTTTAGTCCAACATCAAGCAGGGATGTCAGTTCTGGAGGGATGGGGATGCATCCTTACGTCTTGCCAACCTGAGGATGACATTCTGTGACATGAACAGGGTGTTAAATACATGTAATACTGCTTTATTACTGTTTTTTCTTGTTTATATAGGCCATCTCTCTATATGTTTTTATGACAAGGTGTGTGGTCTAGTTGGTAGACATTAGACTCTGACTCGGAGGTCAGAGCAGGGAGCTCCCTGGTCAGAGGACCAATTTCCAGCCTGGGCCTGGTCATACCAAAGACTTTAAAAATTGCACCTTATGCCATTATGTGTGATGTTATTTTGTAGAGACTCACAACTTGAAATAGGCTTTGGCTCTGTTTGGCCCTGTTTGGCTCTGTTTGGCCCTGTTTGGCTCTGTTTGGCCCTGTTTGGCTCTGTTTGGCCCTGTTTGGCTCTGTTTGGCTCTGTTTGGCCCTGTTTGGCTCTGTTTGGCTCTGTCCATGTTTTACAAATGCCCCTCGCCAGGTATGTTTTAGCCAAGTCACTTCGAGTTTTCTTTTCTTTCATCTGGTTGAACTCATCAAGAACTAATTCTGAGCTTTGTTCGTCATCGTGTAGGTGTAAGTAAAAGCGCCGTTTTTATAGGAGCCAGGCTTTCTTTCATATTTGTAAGAGGACCAAGGATATTGTTACGCTGCTTCAAATGCTAATTTTGATGTGTCGATTGTTAAGAACAATCCAACCTTTCGATGGGACAAAATCTGGAAGTTAACGGTCAATGAAGGTTGGGATGATAAGCTAAAAATTTCCAACCGGGACTTGCACATGGAACCTTGTATACGGGACAAACAATTACAAGCTGGAGGATGAGTAATGACCTATGACCAAGAGACACGTGTATTGAAGTTGAAACTGTCAACACATCTATTGTCTAAAAGTTAAACCTAGTAATTTTGAATTAGAAAACTATTAAATCAGTTGTTGGGTTATAATGCCCCTGTGCAGTTTCAGTACACCCACTTCACCCATGGTTGTTTGCGTTTAAAGCCCCTGAGGCAATTTTTTAGAAAATTTGGCGGTGTGTGTTTCGTGTTTGGAAATCTAGATGCCTACATGTTTTTCAATCCGAAGCCCGTCACCCAAGTAAAACCGTTCTTCAGCGTCAATAATTAAATCAAAACCGAATTAAGGAAAGTTTCTCGAAAGTGAGGAGACTCAAGTTGGGACAACTGGAATCGTTGATCCCGTTTGCTTTAGTCGTAGCAAAGGTGATGTATAAGTGGAACGATCACGGAAGTGTTTTTTTTTTTCACATAACGCGGTCAAAAGGCCCGCCGGATTCGTCATCGTTTAAGAGGTACAGTATCTTCTACTTAAAATATAGGGAGTAATAACTGTTTCTTGGCTACAAGGTACCTAAGAATTTGTAGCAAAAGTTTCGTTGAAGTTTACACATGGAAGACAAAAAACAAAATGATTTTAAACAAAACTTTGGTCGAAGTATTCGTATATAAATGTCAGCCACTATTTAAGAAACACGGCAATATTGATTTTGCCCTCTTATCAAATAATGTCTCAACCACTAACTGACCCGAATGAATGCATTGTGTTTCTGTTACGTAACTGCGGTCGAAAGACCGACGGATGTGTGACCTTTTAGAACGTAAATTTCTCCTACTTAAATAATAGGGAGTAAAAACTGTATCTTGGCTAAAATTACCTCTGTCACAATTCTTAGCGAAAGTATCGTATAATTTTACCACGACGGGAGAGTAGTTAAATTATAATTTTAAACAAAATTTTTGACGAAGTACTGATGTATAAATGCCAGTCACTATGTAAAAATACATGGCAATATTTGACTATGCCCTGCTACCAAGTAATGTACAACCACTAAGTGACACAAAGCTTTACAGATTGCTACATTTTACAGAAGGTACACATATTTCTTACCAGTGGCGAAGCTAGGAATTTCTGGACGGCGTGGGGAGGGGGGGGGGGGCAATCACATGGAGTCAGATTGGTCCGGGAGACTATCTAAGCGGAGCGTAAAAAAATCTTGAAAAATCGTGAACCCTCACACAGCCGGAAATGGCATTTCTCAGGCTTTTAAGTTGAATATAAACATTCGTTATTTCGAGCTTTCACTTGAAATTAAATGTTCACCTCAATAAAATACGAGCATTTATACAAAGTGATCAGAAAATTACCATATAAAATTAATTAGATATAGTTACTCCAAAGTAAGGTAATCATTGTAAAATGAGTTTTTATACGCGTTCTACAAATTGAAGTTGAACGAAAGATACCCGACCTCCCTTTTTACCGTTGGCCGAATTTCGGGTCCACAGCACCGCAGGCTAACTAATTTAGCAGGTTTCACACCTTATGGAGAATCATATCGAAGACTGCAAAATTGTGATCATTAGACTGCCCGAATACGTCCCAGTCGACTTTCAATGACTACTGGTGTTATTGTCATCAAGAAATATGACACAAGATGGTTTTGATTGGTTTTTATGGCAAAATTCTGCGCACTGCATACTGTACACCTTTAAGCCTTCCAGTCTGCCCATTAATCTAGCAAATGAACACATCCCAGATTTCTTTATGTAACTTTTGCCTATAATGTCGTAGCCAGGATATGTGCCACGGAGGCTAGTGAGTTCTGTGATCGTCAGCATAGGGCCGGGGAGGGGGGGGTTCTAAGGGGAGGGGTATCCCCTGGAAGTTTTTCAATAATTTTTTTAATAATTACATGCAATCTGGTGCTACATACGTTATTTTTTAAAGTAAAATTAATGTTCAGAAATTGACATAATTTAGGTTATTGCTCAAATGCATATCCTAGCTGCATGTACACATACGTACGCAACGATAACCTGTAGACACACGCACGTACACTTGCTTGTATGCTCGACTTACTATGCAACTCTCCGTCACCGACGAACATGCGGCTCACATTATATTAGCGTCTGCCGAGATGCGCGGCTTACTTTGAAGTAACGTAAAAGCACTACACAATATAGGAGGCCGAAAGCATTTTATGTAAGTGTTCGTAAATATATATGGACGCACGAGGTACGTACCTACCAGCTACATGTGACAAAATGACGGTACTAGCCAAGGCCATAAAACATTGTGAATAAAGTAGGTAGACTACGGTAAACCTTGCTTCACAACTTTTAAATTATGTAGTAAAAAATAAAGGAAAATACCGGCACCAGCGAGGGGGGGGGGCATGACCCAACCCCCCCCCCCCCCATACGCTACTGTTTCTTACTGCCAAGGTGGATTTTCGCGGCGAAATTTAACGTTTACTATGCAACCAAAAATTATAAAAATATCCAATGAAAGTCTCAATCTTTTTTATTTCAAGAGTGAACAAACAACCAAACATCCGACATATTTTTGGTTAATTTATAGTGTCCAACAACACCCTTCACACAGTTGTCCCTCTATACAATGATCTACCCAAGCAACAACAATCTCTAACGTCCAAAATGAAGACAAGCGTTGGCTTCGTACGGTGCAGCTGAAAACAATGCAAAACAAACCATTTTTCTCCTTGTTGAGCTTATAAACCATAGCTTTTGCTATGTCCTATGTCTCCATAGGTATTCCCTTTCAGGAAACGAAAAAGTAGAAGACAGGGTTAAAGCGGATCACAGCAGGTTAAAATTTGAAAACGTCCGTTATTATCAAATTATTCCTGAAACTGACTAGCCACTGTTGTACGTGTAAAGGTTACTTTCTATAAAAAAAAAAAGGGGGGTTTGGTAGGGTTTTACACTTAGTACTTACTGTGCCTTTGTACTACGTATATACCACTACCTCCAATTAAAATGAGTTTTAACTTATTGTAAACATTGCATCATGCCTAAAATGAAGTAGACTTGAGGTTTTTTCTTCTTCTCCAAACAGCCAAAACATAAAATGGAACATAATGTGCGCCTTGTGTTTGGTGCTCAGCATTCAATGCAGTAGGTAAAACAAGCCAGTGAGCCATAAAGCCCTGCATGGCCGACCCGACTCACACCTTGTTTAGAAACTATGCCTTAAAACATCATTTAGCTAAGTAACCATAATAACAAACAAACGAACTACCTAACAAACCAACTAACTCAATCGTTTCCTTGAAAATTCATTTAAGACCATCTTGTAACGTCTTGTAACGTACTGTTGTTGTTTTTTTTTTGTTTTTTTTTTTTGTTTTTTTCAAAGGGCATCAGGAGTATTTCATTTATAGACGAGTCCGGACAGCAAGTAATGGTCTGGTTTCAGTCTGCCATAACTGGGGTCTATTACTTTTTAATGTTTCAATTTCCTTGCTTACCTGTTTTAAGAAAGGGTATGCACTCAATTGTATATTCATTCCTTCAATTTCACTGAATGTGAGGGTTTGAAATTCATGTAGACAAAATAAAGACGGTTTAAGGCTGATGGATCCCATTAATGTCTGCAAACAGTCACTAAATACAAGCGTGATCGGATTCGTCTGTAGTTGGGAGATAGGACAAGAATCACAAAAGGGCAAGCAATACTATGGAAACAGCCAATCAAGAAACGCCCTTAAGAAAGTGCGCATCAGCCGGGTCATATCAAACCCAGGAATTTCCCAGCTTTTAATTTCAAACCATCGTTTCAGCGGGTCAGGGGAATGACATATTTATTACAACAGTGTCAAAAGGTGAAGACAAGATTTTAATGTTCTTTCTGTGCTGAATAAGGCTGTACTGAAAATAACGGGGAACATTGCAGCGAACAATTCTTCACATATACATATATAAGAACTAAAGCCACAATGCTCTACAGGGCTAATAACCTAATAAAGCGGGCGAATGAAAATTATAATACATCTTGAAGCAGTGAATGGTTGTCGAAATAGGGCTGGCTCTATTAAAATCCACTGGAGAAACTAGACGGTTTGTACTTGCAGGCATGTACTGATCGAAGCCACTGAAAATGGTCTGAAACTCATCCTCATCCACTTACAAGCTCAGTTTATTACAGCACAGTTTGTGCTGTGAAATGAATGTTTTGGTACTCTGCATTGTTTGAATTAGCTGTCAGTCAAAGAGCTGAGCCAATCGAGAATTTTGGTACACCCCTACCAAAATTGTATCTTGGGGTGAGAGGATTGGCCCTTTAAGTGTTGTACAAAAATGAGCAAACGGCCTACCATGCTCACATTCTCAGAGAAAAATGTTCTGCCGCCAACACAACTTTAACCATTGTGTCAGGAACGTACCTTTCACGCAGGCAACAGATGGGCTGTGAGATGTTTCTACCTCAGATTCGGCATTTGCACATGCGCAGATTAAGCCGAGACGTGCCAACGGACGCTAGCGGTTGACGAGCGTGTTAAACAAGCGGGGATTTTCGATGGTGTACTAGCGTTAGTCTGCGTAGCGGCGTTCAAGTCTGGGTGATCAAATCAAGTATAAAAAGAAAGTCAATAGAACTGCGTAACGACTTATCGTCTTTCGAAAAGAAGACTTCCTACATGCCTCAAATAGGCTGATTATTCTATTGGAACACCGTCGAGTTGGTGGAATCGGGGAAATAGTCGAAATTTCCACTTCATGAAAAAGTCAAAATAACTGCGTGGCAGATGAAATGTTAGTATCGTTCCTGTGTAAATAGAGTAGCATCACACTAAAGATATTCATACGCCGAGCCAAGCAAGAAGGCACGAGTTCACTTGACAAACTGAGCAAATCCAATAATCGAAGCTGTAGGCTTCGATTAATTACCAAAACAGGATTGCTTCAATGCAAAATAGGAGCTAGCCAATGACCATGATAAGCTTTTACCTGGGGAAGGTCGCATTTGCCCGCAAAACAATAACATTTTCCTGAGTTTCCGCAATTCGGATGACATCTACAAGTTCTAGCAAAACAAAGAATCTGGGGTGGGCGGACGTTTGGACAGTTAGGTTTGGTTAGATGGAGTTTAACGGCCCTGTTTCTCACCATTTGGTTCAAGGCGACAGGCCACAGCCTTTTTCCGGTTGTGGCCAGTGGCGTCAACAGACTTTTCATTTTAGGTGGGCACTGGAGGGCGCAACAATTTTGCAGAGGGGCACTGGCAAACTCCACTCATGGCGCAGTAGGCGCCACCGAGCGCGAAGCGCGAGGCTGAACGGTTCGGGTCCAGGTGCCCGCCTAAGGGCTCCTGGTGGGGTCTAGGGGAAAAGTTGGGCTTTCAGGGGACGGAGCCCCCGGAAGCTCCTGGGTTTAAGTGTGTTTGTGAGTTACTAATGTCGCTAATAAAGGATGTTTCTAGTGACTTAACACTGGTCTAAAAATTTCCTCCAGGGTAACTTCTAGTGAGGCTTTTGGTAAAAAAGCGAGTAATTCAACTACTAAGAGCGGCTGACCGACTGATATTTTGAAAAAGGGGTAGATGAACTATAGAGAAAAGCTAATTGGCAGTTCAATGAGAGTCTCGGTGGGGGACCAGGAGGCGAAGCTCCCGGAAACTCCTGGGTTTTAAGGGGTTTGAGAGGTATTAAGTTATTAACGTCGTAATTTAACGGAAACGAAAATTTAATGATAATTGTAAGCTAAAGTTCCGGTAGTGCTTGAGGAAGATGATTACATGCCAAAAATATGCACCCTTGCCCAAAAGACTATAAATTCTAATTCTGTAAACCGCGACCCCTCCCCCCCCCCTATGGAAACTATTCATATCTATTTACGTTGATAGCAGGTATTGTTAGTAGTATTTTAACAATAAGCCATCAATCATAACTTGTGTTTTGTCCATGACGTCAAGTATGCCAGACTTGAAAAAAATACATGATTATTTCCTCTTGAGTTCAGACCTATATTGCATTGCAATGTTTATTGAAAGAACATGGGTCGCTCATTTTTTCCTTAAAACGTACGCCTACTTTGCCTGGCCCGACCTGACTTCTTGCTTAGACTAGCATAATGCAGTGGCATAGGAAGAAATATGAAAGTCGTGTGTGTGTGGGGGGGGGGGGGCAATTTTGGACTATGCACCTCACCCTACGCCATTGACCAAAAGGTACACTTTTGATGCTGATTTTTCCCTTTTTCTACGAGCAAGAATTTTAAATTAAATGCCATACCTCATTTTTTCAAATGAAGCAGCGCATTGAAAAAGTCGGATATATTCTTTTTTGCAAGCCATGCTATAATAGACAAGTATATCTATGTCCTCTGCAACAGTGCGGCAGTGGCTTAGATAGACTTTTTTCCAGAGGGGCAAGCACCCACATTTTCTGATAACACTGTCAGGAAAGTATTTGGCTCAGGTTCTGTTCAGACTCTTATTGTCACATTTAATTATTCTGCTGTAACCATCTTTTCCCCCTTCCCCCCTTTCTTCCGACCTATTTGGTGAGCTATTGCTATTATTAAAAAAAAAAATCAGCCCCTCATCAATGTCTGCCATGTTCGATAATTGGATAATGGAACAAATTTGTCAGGTTCAAATTCCCGTCAGTATCATCCGGTAACATTTTTACCGTATGCGGCAATAATTTTTGCCGTCATATGTGAACAACTATGCCGGATTCCCGTTGCCGTTGTCGCTGCCGGTATATGTAAACGCACCTTAAGAGTGTTTATTGACTAGAGTCCAAGGTCAAGATGGCGGAACGTCCGACCATGGAGGCAAAAGAAGGTACGAATTGGCAGTGTCTCGACCAACCAGTCGTTTCTTCCTAATGTGCACTTTCTCTAACAGTTTGCTAATTTTTAGGGCTTGCCTGCGTATGGGTGCACAGAATTAGCCTCAACGTACGCCGTGACGCGTTTCAAAAACCTAAATACACCAGAAGTACTTTTATGGCGCGCACTATCGAAATCGGGTAATGTGCAGAGCATAGACGCGCTGCCACAACCAGATAATGATTGGAAAACGTTTGTGCGTGCACGAGTGCAAGTCCTTATCAAAGCAAAAATACGCGTGTTTAGGAAAGCCTGAGCACGCGCTCAAGAGCGCGTTCTTTTTAGTCATAGCTTACATACAAGTTACGTGCAGCTGTTGTTTTCTCGTTTAAATATGCGCTGCGTGCTTTTCGATCTTGTAAGCAGCGTGTACGTCTTCTCAGTCAGTTTGAAATACTGGAAACTTGGCGTTTTGGATATTTAGCCTTAGATTTGTAGTTCGAGTAAACACACGGGAAGGTAAGTGCCTATAATCAATTTCAGTCTATATTATCTAAGGTAGACTACTAAAACCTCCATTCATTATCGGCCCCCAGAGTTTCGTAGTGAATCCTGTTGCTAAGGTAACGTTATGTTAACGTGCTTTACATTCACGCGTTGTATCAAGTCAAACAAAGACAGTAGTTAACAGTGTCTATGGTTAAGAGAGGCGGCTCAGTAGGCAACTTGGTTTTTTTTTACCTTCCCTTTACGACTCTGAAAGTTTAAATAAATCTCAGATGTAGGCGACATGCCACTTATTTGTGACGCCAACTTTTTCATAGTTGAACTCAGTGTAAAATGATGTTCTTGCAGCAACAAAAGTATTGCTGTTCCTTAACTTTTCGAGAATTGCGAGGGAATGTACACCTCTTCTGAGGTTTCGGAAATCGCCAAATTGTCGCCACAGTGCAACGCCTGACAGTCGGAGACTAAACCATTTTGTACCTTGCTCTTGCTTTCAAATTGGCCGAAATTTTGTACAGTCTCTAGTTAATAAATACTCTTAGTTACTTTTAGAGTACCTTTCCCTATAAAGGTACTCTAGTTACTGTCCAAGCCAATCGCCACCAAAGGTTGGCGCGGAACGTGCAAGAAAGTGTTTGGTCCCCAAAGACGCCCACATGGTAGGAGATAGCATCACCGGGCCGTGGAACTATTCCTTAAATTGACATTTCTTGCACTGGAATTTTGAAGGAAAGAAATAATTTCAATTATCAGAAAAAGTTTTTTTTATTGCGCTAAGCAGCTGGTTTGAGTTATTTTGCAATTGAAAAACTTGTATAAAAGCCTGACCAATTATGTTTGCCTACTAAGTAGTCTTGATGAAAAGTCATATTTTAATGGAAGAAATGTTTTCTAGTGGAACGAAGACCTGCTCTACTTATATAAAAGACAAATTCATTTTATTAAAGGAATTGCTCCTTACCCCTTTTGGTAACGTTTGTTCTTTGACCTTTGACCTTATACTTATTTAAATTAAACGTTAACAACTGACATTAACCACCATGAAACAGTTCCATGTATTCCACGTGTCAGCTTTGTAGCCAACATTGCTTGCAAGATTGATAGGTGTTGTGTGAATGAAAATTGGATTTTCCCGCCAACGTGAGGAAGACTGTTACATTACTCAGTGAATTGCTCGATTGGCATGAACCACCCCATCAGTGAACTCGATTAAAAATATTTAATTTACTAAACATTTGCATAGTGCTCTTAAATCTTTGCACATTATCTCAATGTTGCCCCTTTATAACTATCGTCTGGAAACTGCTGTCGGTGGTGTCGGTGGTTAGAGAAGGAAGCACTGAAGTAAAACGTTCTGCTGTTCGAGTTTTGTAACATAAATGATCTTGAGCGTGCTTCTTGCTCAGTCTTCCTCTGTACAATCAACAACTCTCGACCATATTCAAAGTAATACATTTCTAAGTTCTTCTGAGGATGACACCAGCTGGCCTTCAGTTGTTGAAGCTGGGCCCAGGTGGGTTTCATCTGGGTATCAGCTGCGAAAGGCTATCTGGGTTTAGACAGTCTTGTTACAGAACTGGCACATCGCTTTGGAGAGGAGCAGACTGATTTCATGAATTGTGCAGAGGCCTGTAGACCTCAATCAGAACTATTCATGTCATTGGACAAAACACACAAGTTGGGTGCGAAAAAGCAGGCCGGGTGTACAAGTCACCAATGAGGAGACAGCAGTGTTTTCGAAATTTAATAAAAAACGATGTGAAAAAAAGGGGTTGACATGTCATATTTACTTTCAGTACTCTCCAGTATAAACTGTGACTTATTTCCGAGTATCCCAAAACTCTATAGGTTTTTAGTTACTTTACCGATGACCTACAGTTGAGAGAATGTTCTCAACAATGAACCGTTTTAAAACTCGCAGTCGGTGAAGTATGCTTACAAGTCGTCTCTCAAATCTTTCGTTGATATCTTTTGAAAGAGCACTACTTCAGTTAATCATCTATGACATAATTGACCATTTTAGGAGAACGTCGAGACGATTAACACCATAGTTCTGGACTGCTGTTCCATGAAGAAAGGTGTATACATTTTTAAAACATTGACCAATTTCTATGTTTTGGTTCTTAGTCCAGGGAGTTGTTATTAAAAGGCAAGAGCAGTCACCCCAACTTGAAGAAGTGTAGTATGCTGTCCTGTTTCATGTTTGGCTATTGAGAGTCATTTGAAACCATTTTTCTCTTCAAATGTGAGTTTTATTAGAAGTAACTGCTGGCTTTAGCTTGCATATGCAATACTGAATTTATAAAGTATTGTTAAAGATACTTTGAAGAGATATAATAGAAAATTGTTATATTATGTTGTTGCTTTCAAATAAGTTTGGGGGACTACTCTTAGTTACTCTATAGTTTACGATGAGAATTTGATGTTATATCACGTGCTTACACTTGTGCTTCCAAGCCCATGGCATGTGTGGCTCCAGCAAGTTCAGTTTTCACTAAAGTGGGCTGGTTCAAATAGCAGTTTTGGGAGAGCTTGTTTAAACCGTGTATATGCATTATTCTTCAATCACGGAAAATCCTCTCTGAAGGGCAAGAGCAGTCACCACAAACTTATTTTGAAACAACTGCTAATTCTCAACAACTTTTACATCTTAATTCTCCACAACTTCCGCCATTTTACTTGAGGGTTTAAGTATCGCATGAAGCACTTTGAGTGTAATTCTTCGTAATTCCAAAATTAAGTAAAACAAATGTAGTCAAATGATTCTCAGCAACTATAATGGCATCGTTGACAGGTTAAATTAACAAAGTGAAAGATGAATTGCGCCCAAATCTATTCACGTAATTTTCATGCACCGGGACCCTATGGAACTTTCTTAAAATGGAATGATTGTTTATTTCTGGTGTTATGCGAGTCATGAGTGTATTAAAAAGCCAACACAAAGACGATTGGTTGACCAAAGACCTCGATGTACATACACTAACTTTTATAACGGACATATTAAATCGAGATATTTATTCGGGCCACCGTCCTGTAACATAATTATTGCCATTAATAAGCGTAAAAATAAAATCAAATTTGGTGTAGATTAGTTATTTATTGCATCATCGAATTTATGATGTTATATTTATATATTTTTAACACCGACCTTATGATAATTTGATTCAATTGTCAGCACAAACCCGATATATTTGTTTAAAGGCCAAATCTACTCCCAGAATGACATCATTGAATTTACATAGTTAAAGCTAAATTGCACCCTTATCTTTGAACGCCATTTTCATGCACCGGGGCCCTATGCAACCTTCCAAAAAGTATTGAATAAATTATGTGAGTAAAATGATATTAAAAAGCGAACACGTAGACGATTTGTTAGCCAACAACCGGTTCAAATACCTCAAATATTAGAACATTTGAAACGAGATATTCAAACCACCGGTCTCCAACCTAGTTGTGTGAATTAGTGACCTTATAAGTATAACCAAATTAAGTATCAATTGATTATTTATTGCATCGACGTGATGATCAATTGATGGAATTTGTAGCACATTTATACCAAATTAACTAAATGACCTAACAAATATAATCCCACATAGTAATCATTTACCTAACAAGTGATAACTGAATACCGACCTCTTTTTTAAATTTTGTGATAAATCCGAAAGAAACGAGATTTAATTAGTTAAAACTGTGCTGTAAAAGTTCCAAGTATCGATATAGAAAACCAAAAAACTTAGTGATTCCTCGTCGCTGAAATGTCAGACTTATTTTTTTTTAAACTGACAAGGAGTAATTCATAATATACCCACAAAAATTACAAGCTTCACACATTGAAAAAGCATGTAAATCGGTTCAGAGATTCGGAACCTGCAACACCCTTCATGAACTTTGACCACCTAGAACTAGTGCTCACTACATCGCATCCACATAACGTGTGAAATTTTGCAGCATCCGAGACTGCAACCATAAGAAAAGTGTGTAAAGTATCGAGACTTTGACTCGTTGTGATCCTAAATGACCTTACACCCCAAATATGAGCATATAGTCACACGCACCTATATCTTGAGATATCGTGTTTACAAACTTTTGACATTTTTACCTTGATCTCGTGACCCTTTGACATCCACGAAAAACAATAGGGATCACCTACTCAATGTGGCCAACTCACACACCAATATGGGTTATTCACACTTTTCCTTATTGGGATACCGAGTTTACGAGCAATTCTTAAGGACTTTGGATCTCCCGTGACCCAAATGACATTTGACCTCCAGGAAATTCTACAGGGACCATCACCTCAATACGGCCAGTCCATACAAATATAAGCATATATAGTCACAGGTGCCTACTTTGAGATATCATGTTTACAAGGATTTTATATTTTGACCCGAAATTACCTTTGAACTCCATCACAAACGATAGGGATTATCTACTTAATAAGACAAACCCACTCAACAAATTTGAGATTAGTCACACTTACCCTTTTTGAGATATCGTGTTTACAAGCAGAAGCGTCACTTTCACATACACACCTACATACACACACATATAGCAAAAATATGAAGAAAAATGTAAAGTTGTATAAAAAGTCAATTTGCATAGGTCCGATTTCTCAGACAACCCTCCTTCTTCGCTGCATCTGTGCCACATTCCCTCTAAACGACCGTGGCAACGCATAGCCGAACAGCTTCAGCAGAATATTCTGCTAACTTCAGCTCCAGCAGAATATTCTGCTAACTTCAGCTACAGCAGATTATCCCGTTAACTTCAGCTGCAGCAGAATATTCTGCTAACTTCATCTCCAGCAAAGTATTTGGGAAACTTCAGGACATACATGCCAGAATGTTCTGCTTACTTCAGCTGGGTGAAGTACCCGTAGTCTTTGTTGCAAAGCATATTACAACAGCATTATAGTGACAGTAATTGTCTTCCTGTACGATGAGCGATTGTAACATACATTACACATTCCCTACGTTTGAGCAGTGATTTGAGTCTCCAACTGAACAAACTGACTTTGATTCGGGAAGTACGTGTGTGTGTGTGTGTGTGTTTTGTCGACGTTTGCATGCTCGTTGGTTTTGAAGAAAATCGAAGTAAGAAACGCCGAAAGATGTCGGACTTGGACAAGGAATCTATAGCGAATACATTACGCCTATTCACGGTTAGTTCATCAGAATCTGAACTAATAGAATGTTTCATCGATCTCAGGACTATTTCCGTTGATGAGCTTTCGACTAAAGTTTTCCTTTCGTTATGTGATGTTTACTTGGCCTACACTAAAAATAAAGAGTAGGCCTAGGCCTAGGCCTAATCTAAGTAACTCCCTAATATAGTAAACAGTGCAGTGCAGTGAATTCTTGGAGTAAAATTCACTCCAAGAAGATTGATAGGCCTATTCACTAATAACTTTTTAGCGGGGGTTCCAGGAATCCCTTTTTAAGAGTGGTACATGTTTTCACTCTATCAAAAATGAACCGTCCCTCTTTCGGGATGGACCGCGTGTTTGGTCCAACAGTATAAGAGTGTATCCACCTCTCATATGGAAGGCGCTCTATTCCAAGGTCGAGTAATACACCAACGACTCTAAAAATGGAACCTAGTTGCACTGCCGTTGTGTGTGATGCTTTGCATGAGCATTGAAGTAGGGAAAACAAGCCAGTGAGCCAAAAATGGGAAAGGTCGTTGAACTCCATTCAACTAACTCTTTCGGGGTGAATTTCTCTCTTCTTGGTGCAAAATTACGCTCTTTTGGAAAGAGTTGTTTAGATTTCACTCTTCTAACGACTGGAATGTTACTCTTTTTTTATTTAGAGTGTAGGCTAGTATAGGCCTAACACCTAGTCAAGGCTGATTTCATCGTACTGTCCATGATGTCATAGACAGTCCCAGTTCTGTTTTCTTTTTTTCCGCTAGGTGGTGTTTAAATTGACTAACCGCATCAATCACTCATATTTGACTAGTTTATGATGATATCTGACTAACTTCGTAGGAATGGACCAAAGAATATCAGTAAAAACTTCTTTTTCCTTTTCTCTTTATTGCTCTTAACATTTTCATTACTGAAACTCACAACAAAAGAATACCGGTATATAATAAAATGAAACAAAACCTTGAATGAATTTTAAGATAAGAATGCATGATACAAAAAGAAAACTTTAAAGATTGATATGCTAATTTCATATTTCTAAAGTAATGTCTAAACAAATCCATCCAGGGGATCCAGTATTTCTCCCAAACATTTTCTAACATATTTTTCTTAAAAACAGACCTTTGCAGCAAAAACTAATTTTTCACGTAAACAAAAGCTCCATGGACAGTCGGGTGTCCTTTTTCTTTTTGCAATCAAAAATATACATTTTTGCCAATATAAAACAGGTGTGGAATAGTCTCAACAAAGACTGAGCAGAAAGTGCACATGTTTGAGGGAGCAGCCTTGATTGTGTATAAATATTTATTAGTGGGGATAATTCTATGCAGCAAGCGATACTGAAACCATCTAACAGAAACATCATTGGAACACTTAAAAGGTACTGTACAATAGAAATTGCAAGTTTCCCTTGAAATTGGGATAGTCTCAGTTCATTTCAAATACGATTTACAGATATTAACTGAAGAATTAAGTATCTCGTTATATACACACTTACATTCAAAGTAACCATCATTCCGCAATAAATTGTAATAGCTATTAACACGGTTACTTGAAACATAACTACGCTTTCCTATGAGATGGTTCCATGAAAGTTTTATTGCATTTATCACCCCGTGATACTCCAAAAAATGGGTCTTAACATTAAATTTCTTACAAAAAGCACCAAAATTAAGGAAGACTCCATTTGTTTAGAGTAAAGCATTAAGAAAGAAACCCCTTTCCGCTTCCAATCCGAGTAGTCTATTACATTGTGCCCTACTTTAATTGTGCTGTTATTCCACACCGGCTGAGCTAAAATCAGATCGAAGCAGTTATTAAAAACTGGTGAAGATATTAGAAGTTGCGTATATTGATAAGTACAATTAAAACCATCTATCAAGAAAGGAATATTTTGTTTTTGAACTTGCTAAATGAATGTAGAAGTCACCATTCTGACAAAATTCACCAAGAAAAATGTTATATCTTTCCAAAAGGGCACCAAAAAAACTTTCATCTCCAGTCATTAACAAACGTTTAAATGTAGTTACTTTAATAGCTTTACAATATTTACCAAAGTCCACCATTTTAAGACCACCCTTGGAATAGTCTTGAATAATCTGAATACAACTTACAGTATTCTGTCCGGCTTATTTTTCCACACGAAGCTAAATCGACACGACGTGACCTTGGATGTGTAATGAGCAAAGGAAGTGGTGAAATATAGTAGGTTAAATGATTTCACCACAGTGATTGTTCCTAAGCTTGTAATGTTTCGCTTACTCCACAAATTAATAATATTATTCATTTTTGAAAAAACTCTGTCATAATTTTTTATAACCATGGCGTCAAGATCTGTATGGAACGTAATCCCAAGCAGAGTAAAGTCATCATCAGCATTGTAACGTAGAACATTACATAAACAATCATAGTGTAAGGATGACCCTGTCAAAGATCCCACCCCAACCACAAATGATTTACCCAAATTCAATTTAAGACCTGAAAATGACCCGAAATAGTCTAATTGGTGGAAAAGATTACAAAGAGATCTATCATCAGGTTGAAGGAAAAAGGTGGTGTCATCTGCATAGTGAACAATTTTACACTCTTTGTTACCAATCTTAATACCATAAATGTTATTGTCTGTGCGGATCAAAATATTCAGTATTTCAGCACATAGAATAAATAAATAGGGGACAAGGAGTCCCCTTGCCTACATCCTCTTTCCAAGTGGAAAGTCTGAGAAACAAAACCATTTGAAAGGACAGATGAAGTTACATTGTTATAAAATACATCAAACCATTTTAAAATCGAGGGACCAAAATTAAAAAAATCAAGTACATTTCTTAAAAAGTTTAAAGAAATACTATCGAAAGCCTTCTCAAAATCGATGGCGAAAAGGAGGCCAGGCTTTTTGCTCCTGTTGCAAATTAAACATTATATCGTAGATTGTGCGAATATTGTCGCCTATACATCTTCCTTTAATAAAACCACTTTGGTCTATAGAGAACAATTTACTCAACGCATTTTTCAAACGATTTTCAATGCAACCCGGCGCAATCTTGTATGAAACATTTAAAAAAGTAATGGGCCTCCAATTTTTAAAGAACTGCCTGGGTTTATCCCCCTTCGGTATTAAAGTAATGACTCCATGTCTTTGTGTCACAGATAGAATGGAATTTTCATAGCCATGATTAAAAGATCTTACTAAAAAGTGACCAATATCTTTCCAAAAAAATTTGAAGAATTCAACAGTGAAACCGTCGGTACCAGGGGATTTGTTTTTTTTTTCATATTTTTCAAAACATTATACACTTCCATGTAATTCAACGGACCCTCCAGACCATCTACTTCGATATCGGATAGCTTTTGGATGTTATGATTAGAGAAAAAGTGTTTTAAATTTAAATTTAGAAGGTAACGATCATTCGAAGAATAAAGTTTTCTGTAATATTCATAAACTTCTTTTTGAATCCCCTCATGATCATAAATTTGATCCCATTCCTCATTTGTGAGGTGAAAAAATTAATCTCTGTACATAATTACGCTTTCCTAAATTAAGGAAGAATTTCGACGGCTTTTCCCCCTCTTCCATCCATTCCACACGGGACCTTATAAAACTCCCCATCAGCCTTTTCTCCCGTAAATCATGTAGTTCCTTTTCCAAATTTTCCAAGTAAATATTTGTAGAAGTATCATGGGAATGACTGCTTTTAATCCGCTGAATTTCCTTTAAAAGATAATCTTCATTCTCATTTTCTACTCTCTTTAAGTATGAAGAATACGAAATAGTTTTACCTCTTATCTTCATCAATAATGTTTCAAAGAAGAGTTGATCAGTTATAGTAAATTGTATTTCATCCCTAGGTAGATTAATTAATACATTTCTATTGTAGGGGAGACATGTATATTCCATAATAGTCTGAGCAATAACACTTTCAACGTCTTGATAACCGTCATTTTTCAGAAGTGAATTATTTAACCTAAAGCAAGCATTTATCATTGAATGATCAGTACGGTAACCGTGTGATATGGAAACACTTGTAATTGTATTTACAATTCCAGAAGACACAAGAAAGTAATCCATCCTACTTTGCTTCAGGGGATTTTTTTGTCTCCAAGTATACCTTTTCTCATTGGGATAGAAAACACGCCAAGCATCAAAAAAGTTTAAATCTAATGTTGTGGTCCAGGCGGATCCCAAAGTGTCTTCTGGTAATGACTCTCCTTCAGTGACCCAAGACAAAATGGAAACTGAGGACCCCTTGCCTCAGCGCACTGAGACTAATGTTGTGGAGCAATCTGGCCATTTGAGGCCCTCTGGTGTTAGTGCTCTTCCTGAAGTTGTGGATCAATCAGGCCCTTCGAAGCCCTCGGGCGATTTTGCTCTATCTGAAGTTCAAGTTAAATTGGATGTTGATCCCTCTACTCAGCTCAGTACCATGGACTCGGAGGGTCCCTTCGTTATCCCCGATTCCCAGTGCACGCCGGCTTTCAATGGGTCTCAGCAGGATCTTTTTGAAAGCCAGGGGGAAAGTGACTGTGGGGATTTTGTGTCCCAAAGTTGGGCAGTTGATTGTCCAGAACCGTGCGGCCCTTCCAAGGTCATTGTTCCTTCTGAAGTAAGAAATGAAACTGTTCAAGATACCTCACGCTCTAAAATGTCCTTGTCTCAACCTTCTGTATCTGTCAAGTCTAACAAGTCTTCAATGAAGAGGGTTCGCACAGGTCCTGGAATTCCTGGAAAGTCATGTTAAACTAAAATATGAATTTCCAGGCCTGGAAAGTCAGGGAAAATGAACAAGTTTTCAAAAAGTTCTGGAAAAGTCAGGGAATTTTATGATGGCACAGATTGATTTTCCGCGATCACAGTGGCAAATTCACGCTAAAACTATCAAAATACTTTGAACTTACAATCAGAAAACGAGTCGGAACTTAACAAAAATCACGGTAAATTTTGCCGGTATGGGCTTCATTTTGCCTATGCTATAGTGTGTTAGGCTAGGTCGCCTTTGTGAAACAAGTGTTTGCTGCTTTCAGGATCGTAACTAGACAAGTGCAGCACTTGTTTTCAATATAATTGCCCCAGAATAAGAATCTGACAGGGGAAGGTTTTTTCACCTCAAAATAATAAATTAATTGTTAAAGTCTGAAGAGGGTCAGGCTATCAGCCCTATGCCAACTATGCTGGTGACAGCTAGGCCTCTTAATTATTTAAGAGGCTAGGCCTCTTAATTATTTATAACGAAACACACAATTTACTACCAAATAATGTGGCTAAATTCCTGGTTGACTCTCCAAGCTCAGCCCGTCAGATTACTCGTCGCACTAGCGGTAAATATTTGTACCACCACCTTTCACCTAGTAAACTATGTTATCAAAAGTCTCTTTACCCCCGTACTATACCTAGTTGGAATTTGCTTCCTGAGCATGTTCGCTGTGCCCCATCAGCAATTTTTTTCAAGAGCCATCTTTTGTCCCTAAATATTCAGCATTGTTAGTACTGTATGTACTGTTTGCGTCATCCGACTCCCAAAGCCCTCTAGTATTTATCAGTACGGGATAGCCTATCAGGCGTTTGTACTGCCTATCGAAAAAAGAAGATGGTATCCCTTTCCTTATCTTAGCCTACCATGTACTTAAATTACTGCAACAGTTCCGATCATTAGATGAATAAAAATAGCTGGTCAAGAACATAGTCAAATCATCTGTCTGTCTGTCTGTCTGTCTGTCTATCCATTTATCTATCTGTCCACATTTGTTCAAAATACGGCTCCTCCCACATTCTCCCATGGATTTATTTGAAACTTGGATGCAATGCTCCCAGGGGGTGGGCCATTTGGGGTGTTCAGAAATTTTTGGTCCAATGTCCCATGTGGACCCTATGGCCTGGCTTATAAAATTCTTCAAAATGCTTTTCCTACAGTAAGAGATTCTCTTGTACAATGTTGATGGTTTGTCATAATGATACTCTGTTAGTGGTACCTTCATGTGTTCATGAATTTTGGGTCAATGGCCCAAGATGTGCCATAGGGTCCATTTTGTGAAATATGGCAAAATGCTTAACCCTTTTTTCCCAATTAATGTTAAACAGAGTTGACAGCCTGTCATAGTGATGCTTGGTTAGTGATCTGGAGTGGGATTCACTAGCATTGGAGCTTGTACTACAGTAGTCAAGACAACAGCCCAGGGACCCTTGGTTGAGGGTATGAGCTTCTGCACCATTGTTGCTCTAGTAGATAGGATTACATGGATACTTTTCTGAATCTTTCATTATTTTTAACCTTGCTGTTGGTTGTACAAGCCAAATGTAATACTGTTACAACAAAGTATAAAAAACTTAGACTAACCCTACAAGCACATGCTGTAACAAATCTTGATAAAATGGACCCAATCATGAATGGATGATGGGGATCAGTGGTGGTCAAGGATTTGGAGATAAAGGTCATCTCGTGGTCGTCTTGCTTTGAGGACTCTGAAAACTAAGTATTGTGTGACTTTTTTGAAAAAAAAGGTGGAGGGTCTTGTATGGGCTCTTGATTTTAGAATCCTAATGAAAACACTACTGGGAAATCCTTTTTTGCAAGCCACAGTATACTGCATACTTGCTACAAATAAGATATCATTTTGCATTGCATGTATAGATGTATGACTTTTCCTTAGTGGTGGTTCTGGAAATTTATGTTGAGTTCCTTGAAAGTCATGGAAAAGTCAGGGAATTTTGTCAATTGGAACCTGTACGAACCTTGTTCATCTCTGAGAAAGAAAAGCTCGTCCCAGCCTCTTCCCCTGAGAAGGTTAGAGAGGTCGCGCTCAAGAATCCGTTTTCCACCAGAGAATCCCACTGACCTCATTAAAATGACGCAAATATTTCTTGAAAGTGAACCATGGCATGCCTGTGTGGCCAAAAGTTGTAAGGAGGTTTTCTCGGAGTATAAGGCTCTAATCAAACATATCTCGGTTTATCATCCGAAATTAAAGGATTCTAAGTACCCGTGCGTTTGGAGGAAGTGTTCGTTGAATCTCTCTTCTCCGAAGGAATGGATCCAATATATTGCGGACAATCATCCTGACTTTGTTGCAAAACGAGATATTGAATTTTTTGATAACTACTTTTTGAAAAAGACCAAGCCCTGATTGGGTAATGTATATTTTCATCTTACTAATTTTCTCAAGTCTTTCAATTGCTACATTAAATGTTAATGGATTAAGAGACAAAACTAAATGTAATCGTATTATTCATTGGTGCTAAATTGTAAATGCTGATATCATTTTTTGCAAGAGCTATTTCTTTCTACACCAGAGGATTTTTCGTTTTTCAAGAAACAATGGGGTGGGCGTGTGTTTTATTCACCTAGTTTATCTAATCGCTCAGGCGGTATTGCCATCATTTTCAATAGTAGAGTAGACTTTAGGGTGTCTCAGGTTAAACATGATAATGTTGGTCGTTGCATCTCGTTGTGCTGCTCGGTTAACTGTTCTCCTTTAGAGTTGTGCAATGTCCATGCCCCTAACCCTCCGGCTGAGAGGACCAAGTTCATTGAAAATCTTTATGCATTCACAAGAGGGAGCTGCCCTGTTGTTCTAGGAGGGGATTTTAATTGTGTCACAAATAATATTGATCGTTGTAGTACAAGCCAAAATAACTCTGCTTTTGTTGGGTCTACTGAGTTGAATCAATTTGTTTCCGAGTATCGGCTTGTGGACAGCTATAGAAGTATGTACCCGTCTACACCAGGTCATACTTGGTCTCGCTTAAATAGAAGTTCTAGGATTGACAGGATTTATATTCCCAGAGATTGTAAGATAATTAGGGCCTCTTCCTCTCCGTTTCCCTTCAGTGATCATAATCCAGTTTTTGTTGGTTTTCATCTTCCTTGCCAAGGAGTATCGGCAAAGGTTACTGGAAGTACAATGTTTTACTAAACGGCAATGAAAACTTTTGTTCTGACCTGCGTACGTACTACCAGTTGTGGTCCACATTGAAAGAGGGTTTTAACTCTAAATTAGATTGGTGGAAGGATGTTGAAGTTCGTACCAAATATCTCGCTATTCGTCATAGTGTGAAGACATCTCGTATGAAAAGAGCACATGCAAAGGATTTACAAGATCGCTGTTTACATGCTAGTTCTGAAGAAATTGAATGTATTGTTAACGATGACATTAAAGGTGCATGCATTCGTACTAAGGTCAAGTATTTGGCCGATGGGGAAAAGCCTTCAGCCTGGTTTTTTAAGAATGAACATACTCAGGCGAGACATAAAACTATCCAGTCTGTTCGGGACCAAAACGGTATTGTATGTGATAAGGTCGATGATATGTTGAGAATTTTTCAGGTTTTTTACCAAGATCTTAACTCGGAACAAGCTTCCTTAAATGGAAATGCTCAAGAAATGTTTATCAATAGTTTGCATAAAAGATTAAGCAAGGAGGAGAAAGATAATTTAGAGCGTCCTATCACGCTGTATGATGTATGGAATGTAATATCTCTGTCTGCTAATAACAAATCGCCAGGGAGTGATGGTCTCCCTTATGAATTTTATCGCTCGTTCTTTGACATTCTTGGTAAAGATTTACTTGATGTTTTTGAAGAAATTTATAACTCTGAGACCTTGTCTCCTTCCCAACGTTCTGAAATTATCACGTTGCTTCCGAAAGATGGCGATAGAGAGGACCCTTCTAACTGGCGTCCTGTGACATTGCTGAACTGTGATTATAAAATTATTTCCAAAATTTTTCAGATCAGACTTTCTAAAGTTCTTCCCTCCATCGTGAACGAGTTTCAAACTTGTGCTGTCCCTGGCAGATCTATTCATAGTAATTTACATCTGATCAGGGATATTATCAATTTTTCTAATGATAAAATGAATCCCCGTGCCTTAGTTTCCATCGATCAGCAAAAAGCGTTTGACAAGGTGAACTGGGAATTTTTCGAAAGGTACTGATGAAACTTCGGTGAGAAATTTATTCAATGGATCACCATTTTATACAACAATATCAACAGTCGTATTTTAGTTAATGGGTTCTTCTATGAAATTGTTCGTGTTAACCGTGGGGTGAGGCAAGGCTGTCCTCCCTCACCCCTCCTTTATGTTCTGTATATTGAACCTATTGCATGTTACGTTAATCATAATGATAACATTCGGGGATTCATTCTTCCGGGGTGTAGAAAGAAGGTTAAGCTTCTTCAGTATGCTGATGATGCCACTTGCGTGGCGTGTTGTGATAATGATATCCATCACTTTTTACGTGCTTTTGACTTGTTTCAGGAGGCTACTGGGGGTAATATTAATCCGAATAAATCCCATGGTTTCGTTATTAGTGATACCTTCCACTGTCTTCCTTCTAATATTGTATGGAGTAGTCCTGCGATTAAAGTTACTGGAGTTACATTTGGAACTGATGAGTCTGTTCAAGGTAACTGGGATGTCATACTTAAGAAAGCCACTATGTGTGCTCAACGTTGGTCGGGCTGTCATCTTTCCCTGCTGGGGAAGGTGACCATTGTTAATACGATTATTTTTCCCGTTTTATTTCGTTGCTCCCGTTTTTCCACTCCCAGAAAATGTTCTTCGGAAGGTTAATAAGGTTGTTTTTGCTTTTTTGTGGGGAGACAAGAAACCGGACTTAGTTTCAAGAAAAACCGTCACTTTAGACAGAGCTGTGGGTGGTTTAGGTCTGGATAATTTTAAGGCTAAGATGGACGCTCTATTTGTTAAACCTCTTTTCCCAATTTTAGCTGGTGATCCTCCTTCGTATCTCATTTTGGCCAGGTTTTTCATGGCCTCTAAACTTCGTAGAGTCTTTTCTTCTGGTTGGTCTAATAGGAGGCCAAATTCCCCTGTTTGTAGTCACTTTCTACTTTATGCTTGTGACCTTCTTATCTTGTTGCATTCTCTTGATTCCCTGTTTTGGGATAATTGTACAACAACCAAGTCTATCGTAAAAGCGTTTAAGAAAGGGGAGTTAGTAAGTGTTGAAGTGGTTCAGGATTACCCATCTTTTCCTTGGAAAAGTATCTGGAGTTCAGCTTTTAATAAAATACTGGATAACAAGTTAATGGATTTTCAGTGGCGCTTGTGTCATACATTTTAGCAACTGGTCAAAGGATAGCTCGTTGGGGATCGGGGGATGGTATTTGTACATATGATTTTTTTCCATCTTGTTTATTTTTGCATAATCAATGATATGTACATAATGGTTACGTGATTTACAATCATTATGAGTAAAAGATATACATACTATAAAACAAATACTAACGAAAATTGCAAATGTGCAATCTTTGCTGTACAGACAACATAATGTCGACCCAGAGTACGATAAGTGCCATAAGAGAAGTGAAAAATATTTCTTAATTTCTTCAAATCTTTTCTTTCTTCGTTTTGAAGTGTTTGGTTTTAAAGCAATGTACTCTTCCACCTTTAATACAAACTTCATTTTGCAGAAGAACTGATTACAATCAGGCTTAGAGTCATTAAGTTTACAAGAAAATATATATTGCTTATAGTAAAGAATAAAAAATTCAATGGATGGAAGCTAAAGGAGTTGACTCCAAAGAAGAAATCCCTTTTAGATAAAACGAACTGTTTTCCAAAAAATAATTGTTCCGTGTCTAGGAGGAAACTCGCTGTAATATGGCATTCCCAAAATAGATGCTCTATGTATTCATCTTCAATTTGACAAAAGGTACATAGAGGGGTGTCTGATTTTCCCATTCTGTATAAGAGCCTATTAGTCCCTAAGATACGATGTAGATATCTAAACTGAAAAAAAAAATTGATTTTGGCCTCGTTAACTGTAAAATGGGCGGTTTTAAAAATACATTGCCAATCCTCTTAGATTAAACTTAAGGTTCCATTTCGAACAGGCAACTGGGGGAAGGGAAATGCCAATCAGAATCAGAAGATAGATAAGCTGAGACATGTTTGGCCTGGCGTCCAAACAGTTAATTGGGTGCTCACGGGTATCGCTTGGTGAATCAGCACTAAATATGGAATGTGACCAATCTTTGGGTATTGCAGAAAGAATCCCGTAATAAATAGTGAATGGGGAATTTCCTAAATTAAACTTAAGGAACCTGCTAAAAGAAAGAGGAGTGTTATTCCCAGAAAAAAGATCTTTAACATACATTATTCCCTACCTATGGAGTCTAATGTCGTAAAATAATAGATTGTTTATTTTGATCGAAGAGTTATTCCAGATTATTTGGTTTCCAAAGCTCTGGGTTGGCTTGGTGTACGTAGCTGTACCCCAAGCAGTGCAAATTTCTCTAATAAAATTGTTACGGATACTTTTAATATCGTCTACCTGAAAGTTGCACCTAAAAAGAAAAGTTTTGCCATACCTTGCAAGAGATGCATCAAAGAATAGTTTCCAACAACCTGTGTTTTTGACATCATCATACCGCTTTACCCAAGAGGTTTTAAGCGAAAAACAAAAAGATTTCAGATGAGTGACCTTTAAACCCCCTTCCTCAATCGGACTGATCATAGTGTTCCTCTTTACTTTATCGGGGTTGCCACTCCAAATAAACTCGAAAATGCAACTCATGCATCTCTAAAAAAATTATCAGGGGGTTGGGCAGGACTTGGAAGAGAAAAACTAATTGACTAATGCCAAATGATTTAACTAAAACATTTTTACCAACAGGGGTAAGGTTCCTGCTATTCCATACTCTAAGTTGGTGTTTTAGCCTCGATAATTTATTCAGATAGTTAAGGCGGCTAAAGGTCATTCCCATCATGAGTAAAAAAGACTCCCACATACTTGATCGGTCCAGAGCTGACATTAACATGAAAATTATTATGCAGGCAAACTATTAATAAAGGGACCAAGGGGAATTAGATAGGATTTGTCATAATTAATCTTAAGACCAGATGCTACCTTAAACCTATTGAGAATATGAAGTAGGCGATCTAATGATTGTTTGCTTCCTTCCATAAAGAAAGTTGTATCGTCTGCATACTATAAGATTTTTATTTCATTACGTGATGTATTAATGCCTCTTAAGTGATCATCAATGTGAACTCTTCTAGCTAAAATATCAACACATAAAATAAAAAGGTAAGGGCTCAACGGACAGCCCTGTCGAACACCCCTTTGAACAGAGAAGAATCCTGTTGAATGGCCATTGTTAAGAACACAGGCTGCACTGTTATTATAGAGAGTTCGTATCCATCCACGAAAATTATTACCAAACTTAAAATATCTTAAGGTATTTTCAAGAAATAGCCCGTCAACAGAGTCGAAAGCCTTTTCAAAATCTATAAAAAAGAGCATACAGGGTATATTACAATTCTTAGTATGATCAATGACATCGAGAACAAATCTAATATTTTCCACAATAAATTTACCTTTAATAACCTGTCTGATTTTCACCAATTAAAATATGGATTACTTCCTTTAACCTATTAGCAAGGGCCTTAGGTACAATCTTATAGTCTGTGTTGAGGAGGGAGATGGACCTATAGTTTGTAAGGTGCTCGAAATCTTTGTCAGGTTTACGGATTAGAGTAATTATACTCCTGCACTGTTCGTACGAGAGAGACTGGCGATCAAATGCATAGTTAAGTGAGTTAACTACTAGATGACCGATAAGTGGCCAGAAATGCTTATAAAAATCAGCACTGAGCCCATCGGTACCAGGGGATTTGCCATTAGGCATTGAAACCAAAGCCTTATAACACTCGTACAAGGAAATTGGTCCATCACAAGTGCTTAAATCAGAATCACAAGAGGCGCCTGGGAGATTTTTGAAAAAATTGGCAGGATTAAGGAATGTATGCATAAAGGGAACTATAAAAACTTCGAATTTCATTGAGAATTTGGTCCTTTGTTTTGGCCAGTCCACTATTTGCTTTTAGTTGCAATATAGTGTTGTTAATTTTATTTCGACGCTCCAAGTTCAGAAAATAATTTGAATTTCTCTCGCCCTCTTCAACCCATCTAGCTTTTGAACGAATAACAATGCCCTCAATTTTTTTCATGTATAATTCTTATAATGAATTTCGGAATTTATCGAGTTGGTCAGATATGTAATAAGAATTATCAAGAACAAATCGCCTTCAAGGGAAGCAATTTTCTTGAGAATATAGTTTTCGTACTCACATGCTTTCTTAGCTTTTGCTTTGGAAAATTTGATGGTCTCAGTGTGGATTACAAATTTGAGTCCTTCCCATCTTGGAGAAGGGTCAAGGTTTTTGGAATGCTCTATTTCAGTTTGAATACAAGAGGTTATAATGTCATTGTAATTGGTATCGGCCAAAAGAGAATTATTAAACTTCCAGTACCCCTTCCCCCTAATCTCCCCATGCGGACGAATCAATAGTACAACTAACGAGTGATCGGATTGAAGAGGTGGCTGAATATCAATGTTAATAACAGAAGAGATAAAATCCCGGGGGACCAAGAAAAAATGTAACCTACAATGGATATCAGTGACACTGGAATGCCAAGAGAAGGATTTTACAAGTGCATTTCGTTCCCGCCAGATGTCAACCAAATTATGCACAGACATTATTTCCAGGCATGCCTTACGGGCTTTAAAATTGGTTGTTTGGTCACCTCCAAGCTTGTCTAACGTAAGATTAAATACGAAGTTAAAATCACCCCCCCCCCCCCCCAGATAATAGGATTAGCATTAAAATTGTGAAGGAGGCTGGATATTCCATTGAAGAAAGCCGGATCGTCGAATTTGGGGCCATAAGAACATACAATGGTCAGAATACAATCATTAACCTTTAAATCTGCTATTATGTATCTCCTATTCTGATCACTGTTGACATGTACAGTATCAATACTCAGCCTCGGATTAAACAAAATGGCTACCCCTTTGCTTAGGTTGGTCCCGTGAGAGAAAACAATTTCGCCTCCCCATTCACTTTTCCAATAACAAACATCACTTGCTGTGCTATGGGTTTCCTGTGCCAGAATTATATCAAAATTATGTCTATGGAAGTAAATGAACTGTTGTCTGCGCTTTTTGAAGTTTCTCAAACCCCTAAAATTACAAGTACAAATTTTTAAATCCTCCATGAATTTTTGAAATAGAGTTATATTGTAATACACGAACACGTTTACTTAAGATGATGTATAAGGGCAACCACATAACGCTGTACGTCTGGTATAAACAAGATGGATAAGGAACACACACATTTCCAACACCTAAAACTCAAAACACAATAAAAACGTCAAGAAAGCGGCATTCTTGGTTATACAGTATAATACGCATCCGCTTTAAGAGTTATAGGTATAAGCTAACATAGGCTAAAGTACAAAATGTACAGGTAAATCAAATTAAATTGGTCACTCATCCGACACATTGATGACGTCCTGAAATTTGAAAGGTCTTCCGTCACTCCCTCTCCAATGACCTCCTGAAAACCGTAAACGGGTTACCTTTTGGTAAAGCTACTTTACTTTCTCGGACCATCTTCTTTTCTCTATCAAATCCATTTGAGTGAGATCATCAATAATGTAATAGTCCTTCGACGCCAGGGCTTCTAATCATCTATTTTGGGAGTGTCCCAAAATTAATCCTGTAATTATTTGGGTAGATAATGTTTTTAAAAGGTTATACAAAAATAATATTGATATCAACCTTAATTTGTTTTTGTATGGTTTCACTAAGGAGAAAATACCTCGTGTAATTTTCAACAGAATTTGGTATATTTTTTGTATTTGTAAATCTATAGTGTGGAAATCTAGATGTATTGCGGTTTTCAGAAGGTTTTTAAAACTGGAGCTCAGATGAGATCTGATGTCATTAACGAGATAAAGTTAAGAGTAATGGCGGATCATGCTAGCTTTCATCATTAAGATTTTTTAGTGTGTGGATTGAGGGAGTTCCTTTGTAAAATTAGAAAATCACAAACTATTTTTTTCAGATGTAGCGTCCGTGTTATTATTTTCGTTCTTTTTTGTACGTTTTATTTTTTGTCTTCTTATGTGCAAATACTATTTGTTAATCCTTAAGAAAGGGATGAAAAAGCGGTGCGGAACTTATCGTTTGTATTGAGGAGGGTAATATTTATTAGATAATGGTTTTATTGTATCAATATTGTTAACTTGTTAGTCTATTCTGTCTGAATGACTGCAAATCTGTGTTATTGTCATTATGTACAAAATTATGTGAACTGTAATTGTGTTGTAATTAGCTGAACCAATATGTAAATAATTGTAAATATCTTTATCACCTTGTACATATTCTGCTTTGAGTTTTAATAAAGTTTTTCCTTCAAGGATAAAAAAAGTTTAAATCACTCATAAGCGAAAGAACAGCCTGGCGAGCCCTGGGATTGTTAGTATGTGAATAATTATAAGTATCTTGACTAGGGTCGAGAACCATGTTCCAGTCTCCGACAACAATACAATGCGGGGTAAGTCCTCTGTAACACCTTGTACTTCTTTAAAAAATTCCGGAGTGTCCGTATTAGGCCCATATATGACAACAAGAGTAATTGAGTACTGACCTGTTTCAGTATTAAGAGCTACCAAGTTACCATTGGAGTTTCTATGAACTCTTCCGATAGAAATATCACATTTTGCATTCAAAAGCACCGCAACTCCTCTAGAATTAGAAGTACCAGGGGCAATGAAACAAGAATTTCCCCACTCTTCGGAAATGGTGTTTATCATGTCAGAATCCCAATGTACATCTTGTAAACAATATACATCGCTACCTCTACTCTTCAATAATCAAAACGTCCCTTATCTGTCTTGCATCATGCAATCCCTTACAATTCAGGAAAGATATCCTTAACTCATACATTTGGATGCATTTTCATTAATCTTTTGCAACCAAAAGTCGTGACAATTTTGTCCTTAATACAAGAAGTGATAATGTCAAGAGCATTTTCGATAGAAACAACTAACACTAATAACAAACAAAACAAAAACACAAAAATAACACAAAACAAAAACATACCATCACCAACCAGATAGGCATCATACTGTCACGTGACCACATTTAACCGCTGAAGAATTAATTTCTCCAATACTTTTTTTCAGCTTTTAAGACTTTCGCGTCCGCCATCTTGTTTTACTATAACCAATGATGCTGGGACCGACCAGGAAACATAGGCATACTTTACATTAGGGCGTTGACGTATTTGTGGTAACTTTTCATGGAGGGCCTTTCGGGCTTTTCGTACAGAGAGAGAGAGAATATCAGTAAAAACTTGGTCAGGAATGCTTAATTTTTGTTGAAAACTAATTCAACTGGGTCAAATTTTAGTCAAATAATATTTAATGTTGTTGAATAACGTGATTAGTCAGTTCAGGGAGCTGCTATTAGAAGGAGATACATCGAAAACTGTAATTTATGGTAATCCAATTACGTCTACTTATCGATAAGAAGAGTGTCTATTCATAAGGGATTATTTAAGTTTAGAACACCCGCTCTTTTGTCTGATCCTTTTCAGTTTACACAATGATACCCGGTAAGTCTAATTTAGTCCTTCTTACACCTTATGAATAGGATTAAATATAACAATGCGTGATCCAAGCCTCTTTACCGACGGTCAATTAAGAAGTAATGTCTAATGAATCAAAACGGCTGCGAATCTCTAAGAAGTCTAAAAAGACTAACCTGTAAGAAAAGACTACAACGCCGACACAATGTATAGTTGACTAAAGAGAGGTGTTAGACTATATTTTGTTTCAGTATTTTCTGATTTTCCGCACATTTTCGCAAAACGAGAAATGAATATTTATACTCATAATATTACCGGCAATAAAGCGTGAATGGTACCATAAGCGTTGCATCGCGTTGGAAGCTGAGAATCGATTTCAAAATAAAGCGATTGGCAACGTTAAAGCAATGGACAAAATCAAAACATTTCTAATCGTAGCAGACGACACGAACCCTTTGCTAGATTCTTTTAATCCCATTCAAACTTCAAGTGCTGGACAAAACAAGTGGCCCTAGCGGCAAGAAGGCGGGTACAAAGGAAAGAGATGCCGTATTAACTCCTTCTAATAGCAGCTCCCTGGTCAGTTTAAGCACTGTTTGCCTAATTAATGTTTGCAGTGCAGTAAATCTATAGGTTGTTAAGTTCTATGAAATGTTACAAGGACTTTAGTTCTGTCTATGACGTCTTGGAAAGCAGTCGAGGACCCAATGGGGGACTCTTTCGGCCTCAACCCTTCCCTTTTCTCCACATCAACAATAAAGCCTGCCATCCATTCATCCGTGATGCGTGATCCGTGTCAGCGTCCGCGTCCGCGTGCGTGTACACGTCCGTGCATGAGTGAAGTGAACATCCATTCATTCATACGTGAAAACTTGCCTGTGACCACCCACGTTGCTAGCAGAATGCTATTTTCTGCTGCCCCTCTTTTACTAACACCACCATTGCTTGCTTACACGCTGTCGAGTTCACAGCGTCGCAAGTTAGAGGAACACAATCCTTTAAAATAGAGTAGTGGTTCCTGCTTTTTGACTCATTCAAAATGCCGTTTTTCATCGCCGAAGGAAATATTGCAAAAAGTACCTGAAATACCTTCAATTTTCTTTATTTTTGCAGAATGAGTACTTCAACTACTTTCCTACCACATAGAGATCACAAATTGAACACATCTCTTCACTAACATGGTCTTATCTGCCCCCCAAATTTTTTTCTAGGGTGTTAAATTCGTAGGGTAACCTCCTTCCCCTCCCCTTGAATAAGTGGTGTGTTCCCTTTTGTCTTCACTGCAAAGTCTTACATATTACGCATCCGTGTCCGTGAAAAAATCGCTCCTCGAGAAATTCCTCACGAACGCACACACTAACACGGACACGGAACGGATGAATGGATGTCTGGACTGGCCGTTACCGGGGGGTGCGGATGGTGCGAACGCACCCCCCTCCAGACCCGGCCCGCCCGCCCGAAAAAAAATTGGGGGAGGGGTGTCGCCGCCTGGATTGGAGATTTTTTTAAAATGCGGTCGGAATTGTGTATGAAACGGCCAAACGGCAATGTTTCCTACGTTTCACTACTTCTAGACTATCACGTGGCGAAGTTTCAGCTGTTCGTCGATCGATGACTATTTCATGGATACAATTCGGTAAAAAAGCTTACCTTTTTTCCACCTCTCAATAAAAAAATCCTAGCTTCCCCAAACAACGACCAAAAACCTCACTCCTCATTCGAAAGCCTGAAAACTATCTGGGATCCCGAGAGATACAACACAGGGTATACCGACTTTATTTTTTAAATCGCTGAAAGCCCAGGTCGCCTAGTTCACGGAACCGTTTCCAATACAAACATATCGACTTTTCATTGTGACACAATTACATGATCATCGAGGGACAAAATAGGTCAGTATTCAGTCACTTCTGAATGGTCCGAATTAGGACGAGATTGGGAATTAGATCCCCATTTCATATAATATATAGCGGATTCCGGGATTCGGCGAATTCGGTAAATTCTGAGTGTGATTTTATTTCGTCGGAACTGAAGTGAACACATTGCCTAGGCCTATCTGCAGTAGATGAATAATTTAGGCTATGTGTGGGATTGGAATTTGTTGAATTTTTAGAGTGTTCCTGCCGAATTAGGTATTTTAAAGGGTGCGGGAGTGAATTCTAGTGTAAATAACAAAATTATCTCTCGTTCTGTGTACCTTAAGTTTTGTGATTTTTGAAAACTTTTGTTAATTTTGAGAAAATTTGAAAAATACCTCACAATACCCATTGTAGACTAAAGGATAGAGCTATGACTTACCCTAGACCTAGGCTAGACTAGAGCTTGCCTAGAGCTAGGCGCTTGCATACAACAAATGAGCAATCGGAATTTGCCTGGTTTGATGGAATCTTGGTTACATACAGGGGTCTACTATATTTTAACTAGACTAATTTTGGACTGAACCATTTTTGTCAAAAACTCCCCTTTAACCCCTTATAAACCCGGAAAATGTTTCATTTGATAGATAAAACATTGCTCTTCCTCATCAACGTTTTACCACAGTAGTCGGATTCTGGTGAATTTTTTCATTTTTTTTTTTTTCAAAATCGTGACATGATTCGAAAATACGTGATTTCTCCGTTTTTTTACCAAAGAATAAGAAAAATCTTGTCAGAATTGTGTATGGAATGGCCAAACGGAAGTCCGTCCTTCTCCTCCACTCTTTCTAAGGTATCCGATCATGTGGCGAGGTTTCAGCTCGATTCATGACTTTTTCATGGAAATATTCCGCAAAAAAGCTTCAAAAATCATGTTTCATCTTCAAAATTAACCCTCTTCCCGCTTCTCAATTAAAAAATCGTAGTTAACCCAACAACGACCAATAACCTCGCCCGACCCCTCATTCAAAAGGCCGGAAAACCTCAACCTAGCCACGAAAAATACAACACTTGGTACACTAAATTTGTTCAAATTTTATAACAGGAATCAGTCATTTCTTCCAAGTTGTGCTTTAGTGTAAAACAGTTTACAGTCCCCGTGATCCCTTCAGCAGTTCAGGAAATTGGTTCATAACCGTGGACAGACTCATTACTGGAGGAGTGAACCAAATTAGATTCCGACTAAATTTTGAACTGTGAGTGTTTGATACTTAATACAGTTGTAATTGTGTTAGGGGTCAAATTTATTTGTAAGTCAATCATTCATATGTGTTTTCAAGGAAAATATAATGATTACAATTATCAATCACCCTCGCAGATACAGTTAAACCTACACCTGAATTTCCTCTCTTGGTACTTGTATGAGCTGGGTTGTGCCATTTTAATTTGAAAAATTGCAAAGCTCAGTCACGCCCATGAAAGGACATGGGAGTTGGACCCTCCCATGCCCCCCCCCCCCACTTCTGCCTCTTTCGTGGCCTCGTCCACAACAATTTCCTCACTCACATGCTCGAATTTCAAAACGCACCTCCCTTTGAAAAAAGCTGGTGACGGCCCTGCTGGTCATGTTTTTTCTATTTGAGCGATTTTTCACGGATTTGGACACGCACGCGGACGCGGACACGGATCACGCATCACAGACGAATGGATGGCAGGCTTAAAACATACGGGAATTTAGCAGATCAACTACCTCACCCCTGCTTTCACTTAAGTAAGCCCCCTTTTGGAATGTCTGGATCCGCGCCTGGAAACGTGTACGCTTCTCATTTACCAGAAGCAGTTCTTCCGCCCAATGTTTTTGGACTCGCATTTATAGATGCCTACTAAGCGCTACAATAATTGAGTTCAGTTTGTAGCATGAATCATGTAGACGAGAAAGGGACTTCTTGGTTACTTTTGGTTCGAATATGATTGAACATGACGGGTGATTTTATTTATTTTGTTTTGCAGTTATACATTTTATTGTTTTGTGAAGAATGACCGGAGTCAGTCAAACTACAGCAGCATTGTGATGGCCTACCATGAATCTGTCACTGTTAAACGTCTTGTATGGGTAGCCCATTTTGTACCGTCCGACAAAAAAGTCGGCTATTTAACTGACGATCCACCCAAGGATGCCTCAGTTCTGGGTGAAATCGACTCCTTACACTGGGCAGCTGATTTTAACGACAAGTCTATGCCAAGTGGGAGCTGACGGTAGTACCGAGAGAAGAGCCCACGTATATCGAGCTAGATTTGAACCCATGCATATGTGAAACACATCGGTACACAGCAGCTGGAATACACCACCCTGCCATTACAAACTGACGGACTGAAAGTACACAGTTATTTAGTTAGTTACTTAGATGAGTTTTACCGCCCGTTTTCCAACCTCCTGGTTCAAGTCGAGCCTGCCACTAGTAGAGTTGATAAGGGGGTGAATGCTGCATTTTTAGTACAAATGTCCTACTTGGCATGAGTGGTTCTTGAGGCAATAGAAAGAAATTAATCCAAAGAGGCAATTCATATCTGTGCATGGAGCCGTCTAATTTGCATAAATTATGCTAATTAGCCCCATTGGACCACTATTTTCTGGTTCTGGCCATTTTTACACAGGAAAAAGGTGTATTTAGTCAAAGTTGGCCATATGTATGGCTCAGAACTCATTTTTGGATATAATTTACAACAAGCAGCCATTTTGTTGAAAGCTAATTTGCATAAATTATGCTAATTAGCCGCATTGGGTCGTTATTAACTTACTTCTAAGTATTATGTACAGGGAAAATAGGCAATTAGTGTGCAATTAGTGGAAATTGGCCATATTTAGGGCACTGAACTTATTGCTGGGGCAAAATTTACAATATGCTGCCATTTTGATGGTTTTCTAATTTACATAAATTATGCTAATTAGCCCCATTGGGCCATTAATCTCTTACTTCAAACTTTTCCTTGCTCAGGAAAATGTGTAATAAGTGTGCAGTTAGTTCAATTGGCAATATTTTGGGCATGATCCACTGTTTGGGGACAACATTTACAACAAGCTGCCATTTTGTTGTTTTCTAATTTGCATAAATAATGCTGATTAGCCTCAGAGGGTCATTATTACTTCACTCCCACCTACTTTGTACAGGAACATGTGTAATTAGTGGGTAATTACTTGAACTTGACAATGTTTGTGGCACTGAAGTTATTTTTTGACAATATTTACAATTAGCTGCCATTTTGTTGTTTTCTAATTTGCATAAATTACCGTAATTTGTCTCAGTGGATCACTATAACCTTACTCCTATTTTGTAGGAAAAATTAGTAATTAGTATGCAATAGTTGAAGTTTACCATTTTTTTGCACTGAACTCATTGTTGGGACAATGCAGTGTTTACAATATGTTGTGACTCTTTTGGTTCCTCATAATTTGCGTAGATGATTCTAATTAGCCCAGGTAGTCCTATATTTTCTTACTTCTATCTTTGTTTTGCACAAGAAAAGTGGGCAACAAGTTGAACTTGGCTGTATTTAGGACACTGAATCATTTTGGGGAAAATATTTTCAATTGACTGCCATTACATTGTTTTCACAAGAAGGTGGGTGGTGTGGAAACTGGGGGTTAGGGCTGAAATGAAACTCCAAACGTTCCCAGTACAATTGAGAAATCACAGTCAAAGAAACACCTATCAGAAAGCAAAAATTAAAAAATATTAGACCCTTCCCCGTCCCCCATAAACTATGCTTATCTGCTTTTGACCACCCGCTGGTAATTCTTTTACCTCTCCGATTGCACTTTTACTTTTAAGTACCCTTCTTGCCTCTTCCCAAACCGTTTGCATTAAATGTTGCAACGGTATGAATGCGCACTTGTTTCTAAAGCTCTATAGGTCTAACAATACATCAAATCGGGCATTTTCTATACCTAGTCCGCAGTCCAATGACCAAGTAAGGTTCCAAGCAAGTCATCAATTTGCTGCTATTGACAATGAGGGGGGGGGGGGGCGTGTCACTATGACTATGACACATGCTATGGACATGGCACACACACACACACACACACACACATACACACATACACAGTGAGCGATTCCACCAGAAACACATGGGGGGGGGGGTAGTATTCCTTAACCCTAAGTCCAAATTGATGCTGTCCTAGCCTAAAGTTACAAGTGGGTTCAGGGTGACAAAAGCTTGCCTCAAGGCCCTGTAGGGTGCAAGCTGAAGAGTTTTAAATGCCATTTATTTCAATATGTAGGTTTGAAACACACTTGCAAAAGCATTTTTTAAAATAAGTAACCAAGATACTGACTTTTTGTTTAATTTTCGCGGAAATGAAAGGGGGGATTTTACCCGCCTTCGTTTGGAAAGAGGGGGACAACTCCCCCCTTACCTCCCTGTGGCGGAAATTCTGACAATAGTTGTATGGTGAGATCGTAGGCTTAAATCAGGGAACAACGTGTATATGGGAAAACAAGGCCCAGGTACCCTAGGCTACTGTAGGCTAGGCCATATTCCTCAAAGATGATTGAGTCAACACTTTCACAGTATTCAAATCAATTTCAATTCCTTATCCCTCACCTGACTGTGACTCTGACAGTTCTCAATATTTTATGCTTCATCTACGGGCGGGGATACAAGCAGGGACACACCGGGCACACACCCATTTTTCAATGACCAATGATTTTTTTTTTTTTTTTTTTGAGATATGAAGGATATGCTTCCAGAAGCTGTTTAATTGAACTCATTCTGGAATTCAAAATTTCTTGGAGGAGAACCCACCCCTCCCTGCCTTGGATTTGTGCCTTCGGCGCTCGTCGTCCTTTGGCGTGAAAGCACGCCCCCTAACTCAAAATCCTGGATTTGCACCCGATTTAGGCCATTGCAAAACCTCCAGTTCTTCAAAGGCTATGTAGATGTGTTTGTACCTATGTGGATCGATGTAGATGAATAAAAAATTCCTGGTTGGTGACTGGCAGCCAAAAAGGGCCTGGAAAAAGGCTGTGGCCGGCTGGACCTGAACCGAAAGGTTGGAAACTGGGACGCAAAACCGTATCTACTTACTAACCAATACCCACATTGTAGTGTTAAAAAGACCCACCTAATGAACTTTCAGAGGACATGTGGAGGGCTATAACGATTTTTAGGGGGGAGGCTCAGCTGTTAGTAGGGTTGACGTCCGCTTTGAAACATGTGCATTCCTTCATGGGCTCGCAGGCGCGGATCCAGACATTCGAAAAGGGGGCTGACCTAGGAGAAAGCAAGGGTGTGAAGGGAGTTGCGCTACTTATTTCCCCTATGCATTATTACTGATGTGGCGAAAACGGGAGAGCTGGGGCGGTAACCCCCCCCCCCCCCCAGATCTGCGTCTGGTTCGAACAATTTGTGTCAAATTTAGCCATGTAGAAATCTGTTGCATGATTATTGGATATTGAACTAGCAAGTGCAGCAGTGGACTGAATTGAACCCTTTTACATCAACAGAAATTTCATACGACACAATGATGTCTTGAAAAAGACGACATAAGCTATCAGAGACTTGAAGGAAAATAGGGTGCAGAGAAGAAAGACCCCCGACGTCATGCCCCCATCAAGACTGGGAGTGGCTACATTTAGTCTCGCAACAGTAGTACCGTAGCGTAATGTTGCATGATGAGTAGTGAGCTGTCGTACATCAGTCTCATACTCGCAAGCATAACACATGCAGCCCTACTGTAATCAGCTAACCATTCATTGTGAGACATTTCTGGTACGGTACATGTACAGTATTGAATGGTGCATGGTTATGAAAAATATAGCCTACTGTAGCAATTTTTCATCCTGTCACAATGGCAAGCTTCCCATCGTTCAAAACTGAGAACAACGTTAAGCCATGTACACAATGACCTATGAATTTCAGATGGTACATCAACATTGCACATGGACCATGGTCTCGTTTTTGTGGATAAGTTGACATGGCAGCTAGAATTGGTACAAATTTTAATGCCTCATTGGTGGGGGAGGGGGCATGAGAAGAGTTCAGGAAAAAGGAGACCATTGTCCTTCATTTTCTGCACAATCCTCCCTATTTTGGAGCACGCGCTATGTTTGCTCTATATTGTTTCTGTAAAGCAATATCTTTATTTTCAACTTCCGAGCTAGAAAATGCCATTCAAACTTTTTTCTGACTGGACATGCAAACTTTCAGGAACCAAATGCAACATGGCTGTCAATTTCTGGAATGAGCACACAGCAATTCATGTACAGTAAATCATAACTCCCGCTTTCTTGGGTGTAAAAATATGCAGCTTTAGGCAAGAAAAATAGTAACAAGAAAAAGTGCCCAAATTCCATTAAATTTGTACATGTACCAGTTCCACGAAATCCTTTTTCAAAAAACTTCTGTTTCGATCTTTTATAATGAAATTTTTAGTTATTAAATGGCTTAGAGTTGTGAAAAATGTTGCCAAAATGAATTTCTTGAGTGAAATGCAGCCATATTCAACTTCATCAGACATTTTTTGAGGCAAAACGTTGATTTATTCTTCACACTGCCTCTCCTTGAAGGCTAATTAGCATGATTTATGCAAATTAGGAGCTTATATGCATAGATATTGAGTTTCTCTTTGGATGAAAATTTTTTGTTTGCCCTATAGATTATTTGTGCCAAGTGGGATAATTGTACTAAAAAATGCAGTGATCACCCTATTTAGACCCCTTAGCAACTCTACTACAGGGCCTTTTTTCAGTTGTGGCTCACTGGCTTGTTTTCCATACTCCATTGCTTATGCTGAGCATCACGCATAACGGCAGTATAGGTTTCCATTTGTAGAGTCGTTGGTATGACTCGACCTGGTTATCGAACCCGAGCCTTCCGCGTGAGAGGCGGATTCTCTACCGTTAGACCAAACACGCGGTGTACCTACATGTACTTTATAAGTGAGTACAACTACGCGAACAGTACAAAGAATAGTATTGGTGGCACAGTAGTGTCGTACTGTAGATGGTATGTCGCATTTGGTGCACGATGCAGGTATATACCTAACTCGCCACGATATCATTATAAGCATCATGGCTTAGTCTCAATGTTTGACTTCTGCCAAGCGTTTACGGTAACAAGCGAGGTAATCGCCACTCACTGCTTGGCAAAGTAGTTACACAAAACAAAGTACGAAGCCACTACTGTTTATTAGTAGTAATTGCGTTTTTTCCTTATTTTCTCTGGTAAGTTTTAGCGATACAATGCTGTCGCAAGAAGTAGACCTTGTTGGGTCGGATTACGATACCGTCAAAACAGAAACTAGAGTACAGTATTCTATTTGGAGTAACTCGTACCAACAAAAGCTATGAATATCGAAATTTAGATTGGTAAACTAGGAAAAAGGAAAATATTAGGGTGTAAAGTTTCCGTCTCAGGAGAGGGGTGTTACTTAATTTTTCGCTTAACCCAACGCCTAATTGACATTACTTGAGGGGAGGTGGAAAGTGGGGGAGACCAAAATCTGAGTTAAAATGTCCCCTCTTTCTGCGCACGAACGTAACGTCCGAGGTTCACCGACCCTGAGAGCCAGTAATCTATTCACACCAGTTCAATAAACATCAAAGCTTTTTGCTACCAAATTAGAAGCAGCAATGAGAACCAATCAAAATGAACCTTTTAAGATAAAATGTTATGGGATATTGTTTTGAGAACAAAGTCAGATTGAAAACTTTCATTACAAACAACCCGTTTAATATAATCCGATAGCCAGAAAGCTTATGGATATCATTTGAAGATAATCCAAAAGCACCCAAAATGCGTTAATGATTATGTAGCGTAACATTCATTGAGAGGAGATTGTTTGAGTATTGTATTGGGATGCATTACTTGGAGCTTGCTTGCATGTCTGAATACTCAGTTGTACATAGTAATTTGGCATTTTACCAAGGGCTATGAGGCCGACTGGACTTTTCAGTAAGCAGTAAGTTTTCTTCAGAAATTTGTGTCAGTTTTATCTATACAATCAAGTAAAACGTCTTGGGGAGTTAAATGCTTTTCTAAATACTTTTTGCTCCACTTCGTAAGTATGTTTAGATGATAAAACGCTTGTCTTATTGCTAAAAATTTCCTTTTAAAACACATTTAATTGGTTAACATTTAGTGTTAAATTATTGTCAGACATGTTTAAAATTTAAACGTGGTTACAACATGGGGGTAAAATAAGTCCTTTATTGGTAAACACGTTTTTCAGTGTGTACAACATTTGTGTACGTAACATACATATAAGGCCGTAAAAATCTCTATATATTTTAGACGAAATGCACACACCGACTCGGATTGTAGGGTCATACCTCATGCAAAGACGGTATCACGTTATCTGAATTGTCAATTACCTAGAGTATCTGGGAAAGGTCCATCACCCTGAAAAAGATTAGCAAAAAATAAGCTGTTGAGTTTACAGGCCTATTGCTATGACATGTGCCGAGCTAAGCGGACCCCACCGTCGGTTGGCGCGGGGCGTAGAAGAAAATTTTGAGTCTTACAAACCCTCCAGATGGCCGGAAACGACACTTTGCGAGTGTTATAAGCTGCATGTACCCAGCCCTGAAACAGGAATTTCATGTCTGTAATTTTTAGATTTTTAGAATTTTTAATGTAAAAAATTGTTGAAGGGAAATCTGCCTCTCGGTCACGGCCTCGCACGCCTATACACGATAAAACCTACAAATGTCAAACAGCCTATATAGGCCTATATCCGTTACTCAATTATGAATCATACCACCCCCCCTCCCCCCATATTCCCCTTGTATATCCTAGTTACATCCGCGCGTCGCCACTTGAGATCAGCACGTGACCAAACCAAGACCAACGCATTCATCAATAGTCGGATGCCATATGCACACTACATACCTGACAACTAGTACAATTTTGGCATAGTTTTTACAATTACAAATTTCCAATAGATATCACGAGTGATGGTCCCCAAATTACGATTTCACTATTCAGCATACCATCTTCTCTTTTGCTATTCCTGGTCAAATGTCCGCATATTTCAGGAGTAGAAAATGACGCTGTGAGTGAAGATATTGTGATGATTTAATTTATTTTTATTTTATTTTAATTTTTAATTAATTTTTTCACAAGTTTGATTTTCGGGGGGGGGGGGGGCAAGTGCCCCTCCTTGCCCCCCCCCCTTGCGGACGCCCATGCAGGTGGTCACTAATAAAGTATGAAATATACCATATACATGTGTATGTGTGATCCATGTTTATGATGGCACATACGCCTTTACAGCCTCAAAGGATAAGAAGCCAAGACTTTGTGCTTGGTAAAGTCAAATAGTACTGCAAAACAAGATAACCCGCCAATCAGATTTCATTGCATGAAGAAGATTCAACTATTATTCTTGTGGAATAGTACACCACTTTGTCATGTTTGGGCCAAAACCAAAGCGATACAAAAGAACCCATAGAAAGGCCTATTAATGGTTATAGGATCGAGAACTTTTCGATTCCTTGCTGACGGCAGGCAATATATCAATGCGATGTTTGTAAAATGTGTGTATTGTGACGCTTTCGCAAGTGTAAACAACATATCTCAAAAAGGGCAAGTGTGACTTATGTCATAAATGGTGTGTAGTGTGGCCATGTTGAGTACATGATCCCTGTTTTTTTTTTTTTTTTTGATAGCAGTCAAAGGTCATTTGGGGTCAGGAGAGGTAAAGGTCAAAACCCTTTGAAAACCATATCTCAAAAAGAGTGTATATTACTAACCTCATTGTTAGTGTATAGGTTCCCCGTATTTAATAGATGACTTTCATAGATTTTTTTGGAGGTCAAAGGTCCTTTGAGGTCACTAGAAGTCTAATATAAAATGTCTTAGAAATTGCTTGTTTACAAGAATTATAAGTGTGACTAATCCCATATGTGGTGTGTGGGTTGGCTCTATCGAGTAAATGACCCCTATTATTTTTGGTGATGGTCAAAGATCATTTGAGTTCACTGGAGGTCAAAATGAAAAACCCTTGTTACACGATATCTGAAGAATGGTAAATGTAACTGCTTGAAATGGGAGCGGTTGTCACCGCCCCCACTCGTCGAAAAAGGTGAAAAAGAGGAAGAAGAAAAAAGAGAACAAATTCAATATGAAAAATGGGATTAGATCCTAAAAAATAGAGTCAGTGGTAGTCGCCTATCATCAAATGAAACACCCATTTTGCATCTACAATCTAAAAACGTGTTTAGCGACCATCCACTTTTTTCTCCCACTTTGTAAACAAATTCTAAAAGTGGTAAGTTTTTAAATACTAAACGTTTGGCAATTAAACGTGTTAAAACTGAAACGTTAAGGAAGGCAAAAAGCTTTTAGAAAAAAAGTTTAATTCCTAAACACCTATTTTAGAATAGCTCACCTTCCGTACGCAAGTGCGGGGACTCCGCTCCACTTAGACCCCTTTTTAGGACGACGACCAGTTTAGTGGCACCTTAGTGATTTTACAAAAACTGTCCTCAAAGACAGTTTACAACGGACACAGTTTACGCTTAGTGGCACAGACGTGGATCCGACAAAAGAAATATTTGTTAATATAACTACCTAGGGTCAGGGCCTAATTGACATTACACATTTGTATACCACTATGTTACATTTTGTTTATTCTTCCGGTTGTAATTTTTTAATCTGCCTGAATTATTTGGAATTGACAAAACGATATGCCCCCCCCCCCCATATTTCCATTGGTGAGGCAAGCTCCCCCTTGCTGCCCCCCGAATCGATGCCCCTACACTTCCTACAAGGTCTTAAAGGCGTTTAACCTACTTGTCCCCAGGGTTAGGATGGGTGTCTTGGACGAGTTATATGGATTGTAAATAATCAGTTAATCATGTTCTATCACAAATGGTCTTCAAACTATCAAAATTTCTGCCTGTTTTGGACCCTTCAGACCTAAATGTTTTGTACATTATCAGCACCGCTTTCTTTTTGATTACAATGATGAGAGAAACCTATGCATTTATGATGACCATAGTGGCGGGTGTGTATGTGTGGTGTTATTGTTTTGTATTCAACAGAGTTTACCTATCCATCCATCCATCAATGTCATCCATCCATTCATCCATCTATCCATCCATCCATCCAATCATCCATCCCTTCCATTTTAATCCCATCCTGGGATTCCGTCAGAAACACAAACAAGAGTCCAAGGGCACTATGGTTCCTTGCATTAAATGATTTTGCATTAAGGGAGTAACACGGTAAGGCATTGGCATCCTCGACCCCAATGACTTTTGACTTGCACCAAAAATAAGGGCACTTTAAAATTCAAAATCATACAACACTTGCAGTTTTAGAGAAAATGATCACTTGATTTTTCAAGTTAACACAATGCGTATCTCTCATTTCCATGTACTATATGTATATACTCATCAACGTTCACTAAAAAGGCCATTAACTTGAGTTTGGGGCAGTATAGGAGGATAGTTCATTGCCTTCTTGGTCTGTCTCAACAGTTCAGATCCAGACCTTACAAAGAAAGCACAAAGGTCAAAGTAGGTCAAAGTAGGTCCTGTTGTACATTTTAACTAAACGCCACTGTCCATTGTGTCGCCTCCCTCTATCACTCGGTAATTTAGTTATCGCACCATATGCTTCGCATTCCAATGCATATAACACGCACACGTACACACAACAATCATATTTTCACTGAAATGTCAATAACTCAAGTTAAAAACATCAAAGGATGATAGTGAAATTGCCTTTTTCGTTCGTCTCAGCGAGACGAATCCAAGCGTCTCAAAAATGTCACAAAGGTCAGAAGGTCAAATGAGGTCAAAGAACGTCAACGCGTGCACTTTACTTAGACGAAAACAACTTAATATTATGCTACCCCCTATGTTACTTGGTTATTTAGTTATCGCACCGCATACCTCGCATTCCAATGCATATGACTTGTACACTAACTAACCTGTCACTCAAATGGCAATAACTCGAGTAAGACCGTCATAGGACGGTAGTGTAATTGTCTTTTTGGTTCGTCTCAACAAGACGAATCCAGGTGTCACAAAATGTCGCAAAGATCAAAAGGTCAAATGAGGTCCATTAAGGTCAAGGTGGATCTTCACGTGTTCTTCACTAAGACGAACACAAATCTCCTTTACACCAATTCTCTAAAATGTTTCAGTGGCGAGATATCAATAAAACATCACTTCCTGGCCGTTTGACCCTTTGCAATTATTTTGGTCATTGTAAGTAACATATCCACTCCTACCAGTCTAACTTATCCGAAATTTATGCCCCTGTTTTTATAACGGATACCTAGTTAGAGCTACTAAAAGAAAACCATTTTTGGCCTCTGGTGATTGCCAGTGACCTTTGACCTTTGACCTCCACCAAAAATGATAGGGCAGATCTACTCAACATCTACATACACACAAAGTTTGAGTCTCAGAAAAAAAATGATCGCTTCGTTATTGAGTTATCGCACCACATACCTCACATTCCAATCCCTTGCTCTCTCTCTCTCTCACACACACACACACACACCCACACACACACACACACACACACAGACACACATACACACACACGACAACACCATCGCATAGTTTCCTTGCCTGCCTCCCCTCAAGGAATAAAAAAGAAAACACTTTGCAGCAATGTTTGAACCACTGAGCCGACTTATAAGTTTAGCCTCAGAGGACAGTGTCAATTTAGACTTGAAGCTAAGCAGTTATAAATCCCTCCTTTTTGGTTCCTTGTGTTACAAAAGAACCTATGCAGTCCCCTTTGTGTGCGTGTGCGGGTGTGTGTATGTGTGGGTGTGTATATGTGATGCTTTTGCTTGTAAACACAATATCTCAAGAAACGTTCAATTTCAATTTTTCAATTTCATAGAACTTTATTTCAGTCTTTCATATAAAGAAATATGTTATGAATTATTTGTATGTACAGGGTACTGAAGAGACTGAGGAGTGACAACAAGAAGCTCCAGGGAGCTTATGTACGTTGACACCCCTTTACAGAGACTTAAATTAACAGAAAACAATTACTACAAAACACATATATAATACAGAAAAAGAAACACAAAAACACAAATAAATGGAACAGATAGCAAAGAATTAAAATTATTCAGAGGTAGTTGGTGATAAAATGATCTTTTAATTGCTTCTTAAATGTACTTAAAATTTTACACTCTTGAATATCATTGGGAAACGAGTTCCATAATTTGGGACCATTAAACCGAATTCCAAACTGGGAGGATCTAAGTCTAAAAAAGGGTATTGCTATGTGGTTTCGATGTCGACAGGGGTAGGAATATGTGCCAGTACGCAATTCAAAGTAAGTTTTAAATGTTGACGGGAGTGAATCACTTAACCAGTTGAATATGAAAATACCAGTATAATAACGATTAATATCATAAATATTAAGGATATTGAGATTGGCAAAGAGAGGTTTTGTATATTGCAGGTGGAATTCATTACAAATGTGGCGCAGAGCTCGCTTTTGAAGAATGAAAAGAGGTTGAATTCTAGAAGTATATGTGCTACCCCAAATGACATTACAATAAGTAAAGTACGGAAGGATAAGGGTATTATACAAGGTAACCATGATTCTGCGAGGTAACAGTCCTCGAAGCCCATTTAAAACTCCAACACCTCGTGAGACTTTCATACATACATGCTGGATGTGATTTTTCCATGTAAGATTCTTATCAATATAAACTCCGAGAAATTTGGTAGCATCACAAAAAATAACTTTAACACCACAAAGGTGGACACAGTCTATGTCTGCACTGAGATACTTGGATGGTGAACGGAATACAATAGCAGTAGTCTTCTTTACATTGAGTAATAACTTGTTTGCATAAAACCAGTTTTGTATATAGACAAAATCATTTTGAATATTACGTATCAGATCTTTAATGTCATAGCTAGAATGAAAGAGGCTTGTATCATCAGCATATGAGGTTATACTGAAAGTATCACTGGCTGTATGAAGGTCATTGACATAAATAATAAAAAGCAATGGCCCTAATATAGATCCTTGAGGGACACCATATGTAATTGACTTAGGGACCGATTTAATGTTATTAATAACCACAAACTGACGACGATCAGTCAGGTAGCTTCTAAACCAGTCCAGGACATTACCACGGACGCCGTAGTACTCAAGCTTATTAAGTAAAATATTATGGTCAAGAGTATCAAATGCTTTCGAAAGATCAAGAAATATGCCAGAAGCAAAATGATTCTTTTCGAAGGCTTCCATTACTTTATTGGTAAAGTGTAAAATAGCATGTACAGTGGAATGGCCAGGACGAAAACCAAATTGATAGTCGTAAATTAATTTACGTTTCTCCAGATAAGAATATAATCTTGAGAACATAAGTTTTTCAATTACTTTTGAGAAGCATGGGAGGACAGAAATAGGTCTATACTGATTAACACAATCTTTATCACCGGATTTAAAGACCGGAACAACACGTGCAATTTTTAAGGAATTGGGAACATGACCTTTCTCAACAGAAAAATTAAAAAGATAGGCGAGAGGAATAGACAAAGAATGGGCAACAAGTTTCATAATACTAGCGGTGATTCCGTCATGACCAGCAGCGGAGGATTTAAGAGATAAAATTATTTTGAGAACCTCTTCTCTTGTTGCAGGATTTACAAAAAACGAATCAGTGACAGGATTATGTAAATAGGACTTGAAGTGGACATTGACCTGCGGTATCTTTTGATGAGTGGCAGACCCAACGTCAGTAAAAAAATCATTGAAAGTGTTACTAACTTCAAAAGGATCAGATATATAATCACCATTATGCCTAATTTTTTCGGGTGTAGATTCGGTACTCTGACCATATAACAAGGTGCTAATTGAGCGCCAAGTACCTTTAATATCATTTTTGTTGTTATTGAACAGGTTTGTATAATATGATTTTTTGGCTAATCTGATAACTGAAGTTAGACGATTACGGAAACGTTTATAATCGTTTAAATTGTTGATAGACCGACTTCGGAGATATTTTTTATACAAACGGTTTTTTGTACGACACGAATTAAGAATGGCAGGAGTCATCCAGTCATTGTTATTTTGGGATCTATTTGTTTTATTACTACGAACTTTGCAAGGAATAGAGCTATCTAAATGACTACAGAATATATTGCTAAAATTACAAAAGGCGGTATTGACATCAACTGAATTGTAAACCTCCGTCCAAGTTTCATTTTCAATTTTTGAGCGAAATAATGTCACATTGGCTTGATTGAAATTCCTTTTAAGAAAGGATTTGTTTTCCGTTTTAGTGACCGACATGTCAGCTAGAGTAAAGACTGGGAAATGATCAGATATATCATCTATGATTATACCCGAAATGGACGACATTGATAAATTATTTGTAAATATTACATCAAGGACTGTTGCAGAATGCGATGTTATTCGTGTTGGCAGGCTTATAAGTGGACGGTATGAGTAAGAATAAACAAGATTTAGAAATTGATTTCGAGTATAGCCAGACACGTTTAAAAGATTACAATTAAAATCTCCCATAAGAAAACAACACTTATTTTGACGACTTAAAGACAAGAATAACTCAGAGAAGATTTCAAATGCACTTTCGCCGATTCCATTTGGACAATAAATCACCCCTACAATGACTGACGAAAAAGCAGTTTGAATTTCAATGAAAAGAGATTCAAAAATATTTTCCCTAAATATACTTAAGTCTGTAAGGATTTTATAATTCAGTTCGAGATTTACATATAAAGCTACACCCCCACCACGTCCCTGCCTAGATGCGTGTACCAGACTATAGCCAGTGATATTGAAAAGTGTGTGTAAAGTATTAGAATTATTGAACCATGTTTCACTAATGCCAATTATAGAAAATGCATGCCTAATTGATCCCAGGGAGGTTAAAAGCTGATTAAAATTGCAGCCTAATGATCTAGCATTCACATGAAATAAAGTGAAATTTTTATCCCAAATACCATCAGAAATTTGATTGAAGAAGTCGTAATTGTAATACTTGCAGCTGTTGGATTCGAACCGTTGAGCTGAATTAATATCAGGGTCAACTGTGTTTAAAGGGGAATTATTATCATGAAGTGATGGGTAACAACCTAAAGTACCGGAGCAAGCTACACATAATGAATTATCGATTGAATTGGCATTAGATTCAGAAATACAGCTATCATGCCATTTAATTGTTATTGAACAATTACTACAACTACCACTGGAGAAGTCACCAACAGTGACACTATGCTTACACACACAGCACAGATGGTTGAATAAACTAATCTGTTCCATACAAAGCAGAATAGGGGGAATAACAGTACAAAAGAACAAAGAAAAAAAAGAAAGTTAAGGTAACAAAACAAGAAAAGTAAATACCTTCAAAAGGATCACACACGAGGAACTGCACTAACAATACACAAAACGAAATCCTGTATATAATAAGCAAAAATCCATTTATGGAGCACTGAAGCATTAATGGAAAAGAATCAATGTCAATTGAATTTTGACACACACAAGTGTTTACCACTGATAAAGTAAACTGAAAGAAAAGCACCAAAGCAACAAAGATGGCGGCTCATATTACTACAGTTTTTCCAGGTCATTTAAAGTGACGATACGGTGCTTTCTGTTGTTTTGATCAGTTACAAAAATTTTGCCATCAAGTGTCCATGATCTGCTTACACTTCCATGCCGACGAACCTTTGTAAACAGCTCTTGGTTCTTTCGGGTTAGGTCTTCATTAATAAAAATTCCGGTGCCCTTGAGTTCCGTCCTAGTCCGATAGATCTTGTTCTTTAGGTTATACGTTCTCAATTTGACAATGATGGCCCTCGGTTTAGTATTGATACTCCCGGTGGATGTGTTTGGTCTGGGTCTTGGTGAGATCCGATGTGATCGATCAATGTCGGCTGTGGTGAGGGGGACTTTCAGTTTTCCATTTGCCAGTTTAACGACAATGTCATCAGTTGACTCGTCATCAGTTGACTCCGGTATACCGTTGATACGCAAACAGTTTCGTCTCGAATACTGCTCCTGATTGTCAACTGAAAGTTCTAATGCAGCAAGGTCCCGCTTGACCATATTAAGTTCCTCATTGACAGCATCGAGCTGTTTTTGTTTTTCAAGTAGTTGCAGTTGAAATGCCTCATGGATTTGCGAGCATATCTGTTCTTTGACCGATTCCACTATAGCTGGAACTAATCGATTCACTAGGGGACCGCAAAAGTCATCTGAGTTCAAAACCGCCTTTAATTCATTGCGAATCATGTCAACCATCTCATCCGAATTCATAACATTAGGCGGAGATTTATACTCACTTGCGTTAGGCTGCGTTACTCGGCCCTGACCTCTAGTAGCAACAGTTCTCGGCGTATTTGTCGATCTTCTTTTGGATGCCATAGTGGTAAAATGTTGTTAATTAGTTGTATAATGGATACACAATCGGTATATTGACTGGATTAGATACTCCTTGTTTTTTAAAACTGAGAAATTTACAGGATATCAGAGACGAAAAAACGACACGACACTACATACTGTAGCTCTCCACAGTCTATCACACGTTTGTGTGACTAATCTCATATTTGATGTGTGGTTTGAGCATATTGATTAGATGATTCCTATTGTGTTTTATGGAGGTCAAAGGTCGTTTTGGGTCAAGAGAGATCAAAATGTCAAAACCTTTTAAACAAGATATCTCAAGAAGAGTACATGTGACTATGCTAATGTTTGGTGTGGGTTAGTGGTTTTGAGTAGATGACCCCTAGTTTGGTGGAGCTCAAAGGTGATTTGGGATCACAAGAGGTCAAAAAATAAAAATCTTGGGAATTTCTGCTTAAGACGAATTCTCAAGCTGGATGATTGTGAGGCATCGTATACTTAGCATGTGCATTAGACATACCAAGAAGATGAACCCGATTGTTTTGGGGCGAGGTTAAGGTCATGTGGGGTCAGCAGGGGTCAGATAATAAAAACCTTTTAAACACTATACCCCAAGAAGGGTAACAGTGAGGGTCTCATACTTGGTCTGTACATTGCCAGTATAAAGTAAATGGACCCTTTCGTTGATGGTGGAGGTCAAAAAGTAAATACCTTGGGAATTTCTTGTAAACACGTTATCTTAAGTTGGATGACTGTGAGGAATATCATATTCAGCATGTGCATTGTTGTACGAAGTAGATGAACCGTATGGTTTTTGGTCGAGGTCAAAGGTCATGTGTGGTCATCTGAGGTCAGATGGTCAAAACCTTGTAAACACGATATATCAAGGAGAGTAACAGTGAAGGAATTCATACTTGGCCTGTAAATTGTCCATTGACCCTACCATTGATGGTGAAGGTCAAAGGTCATTTGCGGCACCAGAGGTCAAATAGTAAATACCTTGGAAATTTATTCTAAGTTGGATAACTGTAACTGTAAGGGATGAATCATGTTGTTTGGTTGAGGTCAAAGGACATTTGAGGTCACCAGAGGTCAGATGCTCAAAACTTTGGTAACATGATATCTCAAGGAGGGTAACAGTGAGGGGTTTCATACTTGGCCTGTACATTGCCCATACCAAGTAGATGGACCCTACTATTGATGGTGGTGGCCAAAAGTCATTTGCGGCACCAGAGATCAAATCAAATAGTAAATATTACCTTCAAGTTGGGGATTTCTTGTAAATTGGAAATTTCTTGTAACACGTTATCTTAAGATGGATTACTATGAGGGGTCTCATATTCAGCATGTGCAAGTAGATGAATCCTACTGTTTTTGATCGAGGTAAAAGGTCACGTGGGGCCACCAGAAGTCAGATGGTCAAAAACTAGGTAGCATGATATCACAATGATGGTAACAGTGGGGGATCTCAAACTTGGCATGCACATTGCCAATACTAAGTAGATGGACCCCATTGCTGTTGGTGGAGGTCAAAGATCATTTGGGGTCACCAGAGGTCATAAAGTTAAAACCCTATAACATAATATTTCATGATGGGTAATAGTAAGGGATCTCAAACTTAGCATGCACATAGCCCATATGAAGTAAATTTAGAAACGCTTCCATTTTGGGAGTTCAAAGGTCGTTAGAAGTCAAAAGGTAAAAACCTTGAAAACATTACAGCCTAAGAAGATTAGAAGCAGGTGATGTCATACTTAAGAAGTGCATTGCCCATATTTCACAGATAAACCCTGTCATTTTGGTGATGTCAGGACTCGAAAGCTTGCAAACACAATGTATGGGTAACTATACTGTAACTGTGTTGGATCTCATACATGTTGCATCATTTGCGATACTCATGTTGATAAGGCGATCATTATTGTTTTGGGTCATTTACAAACACTGTGATTATGAAAAAAAAAACATACTTACATTCTAGGGACAAGGAATCACTAAGCCTTTTGGCTTTCTGGTTTAGTAAAAAAACAAAATATTGGCAATTTTCTTATTTTTATGGAAATGAAAAGTGGAGATTTTCTCACCTTCGTGTGGAAAGAGGGCAACATCCCCCCCCCCCTTCCCCTCTGAAAGAAGACGGAACCCCCGCCATCCCATCCATTGGATTCAAAAGTAGGTCATTTTGGGTCACTGGGGATTAAAATGTGAATGAAAACCTTGATGAGTGTTAACACATCTTAAGGTGGGAAACTAAAATAGACTTCACATGTTGTATTTGAATGCACGTTATGATGGGAAGATGTCCCTTATGTTTTGGTGGTGGTCAAGTGTCATCTGTGATAACAACATTGTTTTTTTAACCTGCTAGTACAACATTTGAGTGAGAAGATATGATACATGGTGGTATTTGAAATGGGACGTTTACAGTATGTGTCATTGAAACTGCAATGAATTTTTGCATTTTGGTTATCTGATATATGTTTAGCTGATATACTCTTAAACATGCCTCTGAAATTTGCCCCTTTAAACAGCCAATATTACGGGAGCCGAGAGCCGCGAGATAGGGAGAAAACGCAAATCGATTTCTCTGTACCATGAAATCCAACAAAATTCGTAAATACTTCAAGATCGTTTTGTTATAGCATATTCAGTATTGAGTATCCTCAAAATAAATGGACGAGTCTCAGTGCTACAAGAAAACAAGAGTCTTTCAGACAAGAATAATGTAATTGGTTCCGTTTATTCTACCGTTTTTAGAACAAACAAGAAAATCATGATAAATACAGGGAAACAAGTTTTTATGTATTTAGTGCAAAGAGCACGGGACTCGAAGGTTTATAAGAAAAGGTTTTCCAGGTAATGAAAACGAGCAATATATTTGAAAAAAACGTTCAAGCTAACTTTTCCACTCAAGTACCGTACTCATTTTTCGAGAGCCATCATGCTAATGACAGTCTATTCCTTGCAAAAGGAGGCACAGTTTCATCTGTGAAGAAGAGTCCTAGCGAGACTATCTGCTTACCCTATGAGCTGGGGTTGTAGAATATGACGACGATATTTCCCGCCTGAGAGGCGGCTAAAGGGAAACTCAAATTTAACTTGAACCATACTGAAGAATAAATTTAAACTTTTGAACTTTTTATCGAGTTGACTTACACTGAACTTGTATAACACATTAGTGTTGGTGTGTCGTGGAAGAAATATCCTGGCGTCAATTACATAAGGTCTCAAATAAATGAGAATAATTCAAACCCCCTTCAAACCCGGCCAAATCAAAGATTGTTCATAATTCAAGATAATTCTGTTTGAAGAAGGGTTATCTTTATCAAAGCAGACTCCTAGTTGCTGCAAGATTGCAAAATGTTGTGTAATAACGGCGGATTTCTTCTAAAATCTTTTGATGTTCTTTAACGCGGAGTAACATATTTGACCTCGAAACTTCACACCAGTGAAGCATTGAATATTGTTTCTTTGAGGTTGACCTGAACATTTTGTGAGCACAAAGGTCAGGGATGCAGCTCTAAAAGCTGAAAAAGTGTCTGCATATTTCTTTGCATGTTTGAAAATTACATAAAAATAAATACAAAAGATGCTCAATTAATCTGCCGGTATGACATTACAGATTCCCCACAATGCAATGCGTTACTGTGATATGAATATTTTCTCTAAAAAGTCTTAACCTCTGAACGCAACATACTATTGAGACGGAATTTTCACCAGTACAGAGAATAAAAGTACTTTGATTTTTTTAAGCTTTTGAAATGCCATTGGAATATCCCTCTAAATCTCATCTATTTAACTAAATAAATAAAACCAAGGCCTGATAGTTTTCTGTACGTAGGCCACATTGACTATTTTAGAGATTTATTTGGAGATCGTTGGGGCATCCGATCTCTTGGTTGAGAAAGGAAAGGAAAAAGAAGTCGGAATGAAAATAAAGGAAAGGAGAAAATTAAAAAACTGTCACAGAAGGTAAATCATGCACCTCAATCAAAACTTAGCTCTAATTTGCTAATAACGTAATTAGTATCATACATTTGACCTAATAGGAGCATATTTTAAAATGATTCCATATTCGCTTAGAGGATGAAGTTGTAAGCTTTGTCTGGAATGAATTTTCCAAATAAATGAGAGCCGTATGTACAGTAGGTATAGATGGCTGACAATATATTAACAAGCGTGTGTGCGTGGCGTCAAAGTAACAGCCCCCCCCCCCCCCGAAGTAAAAAAAAAAGAAAACAAGCAAGGAAACAGAATAAGAAAGATTTGGGAAAAAGAAAGAAAAAAAAGTAACCAACCATTTCCTGGTTAAAATAACCGATGGAGACTGGTTAAAATTTACTATAAAATTCTAATATTGGACCACAATTCAAAATAATCGATTTTAAGAATGTAAAGTTGATTTTGACCCGTATTTTCTGGTTATTTTAACCAGAGAAAGGAACGTTAATCTGTGACCACTATATTGGTTAAACCTAACCAATGTTTTTAGAGTGCACCCGACTAACAGACAGCTTTTATCCGACCACGGAAGACCGATAAAAGCTTTCTGTCGGTGTGAAGACACAAATTAATAAGTTAGCGTTTCATTTTCGCAGTCCTCTGATACGAGTTATATATTACACAATTTCTAAGTTCTTTCCGATCAGAGATTGAGAAGACATTTACTTAAAGCAAAAAAAATGGACCCTAATCCGATCGTTGATCCGAAGTCGTTGTAGTGTGGTCGCGGCTTTATCCTTTTATTTTTCCTTTTCCCTTCCTATCTTCCTTGTTCTGCTTTCTTCATCGACTCTTCGTAATTTTCTTTTTTCCATTTCCTTCCAGTGGCGTCGCCAAGGGGGGAGCAGGGGGGTACGTGCTTCCCCTGTAAAATCGTGTGCCCCCTCCCCCCGTGTGCCCCCAACTAAGATTTGAGATTTTCAAAAAAATATGTCTTCTGTAGTCAGAGTATGACTATAAGTTTTTTAGGATTCGATTCTCTTTTGAAAAGAAAAAGCGGTAAATTTTTATGTTTTCCAAATGCAAATATCGCAAAAAAAAAACTTGGAAATGCCATTTCCGGCTGTCTGAGGGGTTACGTTTTTCCAAATTTTCTTCACACTTCCGACTACGTCAATTGGAGGTGGCGCACAGCTCAGGTAACCCTTCAAGCAGGATTCAGCTTACATTTTTCCTTCAGAGGATCACATCTAATTGCCCATCAACTGCCCTTCTTTCTCTTTCTAGTGCAGCTCACCATCCTCAAATTGTCAGCCTGAAACGCTCTTGAGAGTAGTTTCACTAACGTTAGTGTTGTTACTAAAATTAAAATCTTACTAGAAATTGCCCTGTAAGTAATTTTTAGGCCAGTGTAAAAACAACCCTTAAAAACAACTTTATAACCTTACAAACACGCTAAAGACCAAGGAGTTTCCCCTGGACCCCCACTAAGACTAACATTGAAGTGCCCATCAACTTTCTTTCTATAGATCATCTACCCCCTTTTCAAAGTGTCAGCCGGATCCGCTCTTTGTAGTTGAAGCAATTGTTTTTTACCGATAGTCTTACTTGTAGTTACCGTGTAGGTAATTTTTAGACCAGTGATAAATCAATAAAATTACCCTTAAATAACGTCTTCAATACCTCAAAAACACGCCAAGACCAAGGAGCTTCCGGGGGCTTTGCCCCTGGATCCCACCCGTTGAGCCTCGCGCTTCGCGCTCGGTGGCGCCTCCGGTGCCATGAGTGGAGTCTAGCAATGACCCCCCCCCCCATAAAGTCGTTGTGCCCCCTCAGTGCCCCCCAGAATGAAATGTCTGGTGACACCACTGCTTCTTGCCCTTTCTCTTCCCACTTCTTTGAGTCTTTGCTCTCGCTCTTATTTACTACCACCCCTCCCCCCCCCCACCCCAACAGTTCTCTCCTGAATACCCGCCTTTTAGTTTTTGATTTTAGAAACCTAGCAGGGCAGTACTTTAAACGTATATGCGGTTATCCTATCCCATCCCACATCACAAAGTTGTTCCCTCTCTAAAAACAAGACAGAATACCCGTTAAGAACAAATTAAAATTCAGAACTTGAAATAAGGGACTGCATACGTAGAATCAGGTGATGCCACCGCCTAACTACTTCATTAATAATACAATGAATGCACACGATAGTTAAAAAATAATTGTACTCTACTGTAGGTCTTACCGCTTTCGTCAGAAACTTGTCAAAGACAAGTTGCGAAAATACACAGTTCAAATGCAAAGAGGCTTAGAATGACACCTTACACAGAAATTTGCCAGTATACCAGATAGTTATTGTTAGCAGATAACCCCCGAAAAAGAGTAAATGAGCACAAAGGTTTTTTAGGTTATACTTTGCATGCTTTCATTAACTGCAATATTATTTGAGCCTTTGGGAAATGGTGTTCTTGCATTTAGTTACCAATGTCAAAACACCTATTTTGTCATGCTGTTGCTGACAAAAACTGGTACGAATGCAATATTCTTGTCTAAACGACTCTGTCTTCTAATAGCATTCAGACTCGTCCATTAATATTGAGGATGTTCGCAATACAATACATGCTGCAACAAGACATTCTTGAATTACGCCGTCTTGTTTCTGTTGGACTTCTGGTACAGAGAAAACGATTTGTGTTTTCTCCCTACCGCGCCGTTCTCGGCTTCCGTACAATATTCCTGGGGTTTCTGTCGGAGCGTTAAAATCTGTATGGAAATATGCGACGGCGGCCCTCATGTAACAACATTATGAACATAATATTTGTGCACTTTGATGATCTCAACCACAAACTATTTTGAGGCCTGTTTTTAAGGTATAAATGTTTAAACCTACCGCAATGTTTGTTGTAGGTTCGGGAGATACACTTTCCATTGGGAAGATTTTTTCGTTACATAGGCCCATGGTTGTGAAAACTGAATAAAATAGATTAAAGATCTAGGATTCTTAATATTTACTGTCTTACAACACATCAGGAATTCCTCTGTAGAAATTACTGTTATATTTATTGAGCATTTGAATGCAAGAAATGAGTGGAAGAATTTTCCAATATATCAATTTCCTCCAACTTCTGGTGCTTTCACAGTGAAAGCATAGCCAATCCTTTTGTGCAGGGGGTGACAAAATTATCGCAGTTGCCTACATATTATAAGTAAATATAAGACCTTATTTTAAGGTTAAAGTCAGGTAAAGACATCCCAAAATGACTGGAGCAACTTGTGCGGAGGCTAAAGTTACTGTAGTCCACGTCTTCGCTGTCTCTGTTTCTCTCATTCAACACGACAGTTTACGTTTTTGTTCCAGCAGAATGTGACAGATATTGTAAAGTCTTGGATGAAAGGAAAGACACCCAATGTCGAAGCTTGGACTAAATTTGTTCGGATTGGCGGTATTTCCGCGCTTTTTGCTCTTATTTTGAAATCCTGTTGGGACTACCGCAAAGGTAAATAATTGTTAAACCTTCATCTATGATTGTAAAAGTTCAGTATTAATTGTGACTTTTTTGGAACTGGTCATAGTATGAGTAGTCTGGAACAGCATTTTTTTTAAATTCTTAGTGGCCAAAGTTAGAATTCTGAAGAATTTTTAAACCTGTGATAGAGTCATGGTCGAGAAAGTTGGTGGATGGGTATTAGTAGCCATTCTGACTCTAACGTAAAACAAAAATTCACTAAATTAATGAAAACGGCCTAAGTAACCTGCCTAAGCATAAGGTCGCCAGTATGAGTGTTGACTTAAAGAATGCTAAATGTATAAATGAAATTCAGGCCATTGTGGCATTTCGTACTGATTGCTTTTTATTCACACTAGCAAATGGGCGTCTAACCTCTCTCCGAGACTTCTTGAATTCGTCCCGAAATTAAACCCAAAGGAAGGATGGGCCACTGGCAGACTTCTTACGAATAGAACTACTAAACCATAGTGTTCTTCTTCTCCCTATTCCCATTGATTGTTCCAATGTTTTGGTCGCTCTTGACCAGGCTTTTGTCTACCAACTTTCTTCTCAATCCCATTTGTTCGGTGTGGTGTGGGTGCAATTTCTGGTGTTTTACTATGTATATTGTTTTGTATTGTAGCCTTTACGTAAAGATGATAGAGGTTAGATCGAAAATTTAAACAAAAAGGAGACTGTGACAAAATTGGGAGCGTTTTTTTTTTCTTTTTATTAGCGTGACGCTGATTATAGAGTCCGAATGGTTCCTACTATCCATCCACATAATATGTTCTTAGTAGGTTTTATGGAATTAAGATGCTACTACCCAAATGATATCGAGCTGGGTTCTTGCCCACTTTTTATCAAACTTGGTGAGGGTAAATGTTTCCAATATGTTATTATGAAGCGATCACCCACTAGGCATGGGGTCAAAAGGCCTGCATTACTGCCCCTTGTATGGCCTAAGGGACAGCACCAGGTGAGAGACCCAAGCCAAGGACCAAGTCCCTTGAATGTTCCTGACCTAGCAGAACGAGGAGGAGCCATACCGTATAAAGTATGACCTTTTTGAGCTATTTTGTAATTATTTGACCATTCGCAGTTAAAGTGTGACTTCCACATAATCCAAAATGTGCAAATGTCACACCGAAGTTCGTATTCCCGTTTAAAGGCATTCATTCCTCACCTCAGACTACAATTTTGCAGTAGTCTACAGATGTTTTTAATTGGCTGATTTCTTAAGTTGATCAAAGCAAATTCAGACACACAGAGTGCTCATATTACACGGCATGTACAATACTGAGAGTGTTGTGGTTACACTTTTAGAGTCTTGTTTACCCACCCTGAAGCAATATAAATTGGATTCATGTCTAAATGAGGATGAGTTTTAGAGACTTGTGGAAGGCTCTATAGAGAAATGGAACTGTCTGGGGTGATGGAAGGGTCACATACATGTTTAAGTTGCACCTGGTTGATTACTTGTTGCAAATTTAAAAAAAGGCAGTCAGCGTTCAAACTGGCAGGTGTGCCTGGCTAAAATGGGCTGGCAAAAGTTCCGTGTAAACTATTTTATTCATTAAGTGACAATACGGTATTCGAATCATACTACCATTTTGTGGGTTAGTATTAATTATTCTGTGTTGGTGACATCAGTCGACATGGCGAAAGGCTTAGACCAAAGCAATTTTGGAAATTTGGTGTAATACTGCATGGATATTTGCTATTATTGAAATAATATGAATATCTCATTCGTCGAAAGAGTAAGGGAAGGGTTTAAAAAACAAAAATTTTATTTTCGTTTGTGATAGAGGAACGTACTAGGCTATTTCTACATAATTTGAGACATCAACATTAGAGGATATATCACTTCATAACATTGACAAGGAATTTTTTTGGATCTTTTTCTATAGTCTGTTGTGTTATTAGGGACAGGACCGTCCGCCTTTGGGGAATGTAAAGTTTTTTAAAAATTCTTATGTCATGTACTGCATACGTAATCGAATTCTGATAACATTGGATTGCAACAATTGGATTGTCCCCTTGAACACATTGTACCATAACTTTGACCAAGTTTTACAGAAATGAAATCCCCCCCCCCCCCCCACCCAAGAATTTTTTAACACAGTCCTTGGCGTGGTAGCTCAGATCTGATTTGTGGTAATTGGTAATAGAAGGAATACTGAGGGCGTTATTTTAACTGGACTAAACAGTTAAAAACAACCGATGTGCTGGTTTGTAAACCTCGTGTTCTTTTTAGTAAAAGCTCTAATTTAAAGTTTCTTAAAAGTGATACTACACAACCGAATATGTTTTCAAGACATTACAAAAGCATGGTTTAGTGATCCTACTGTATGCAGTACACATCTGCAGTATGACTCCCAAGTCGTGACATTGCTATTTTTGGTTTCGATCAAATAGAAACCCGTGCTGTCGTGTGCTTGTAACACATGGTTCGTTAACACAATATCGCCAGACAGATATGTCAAGCAGTTTTCAAACTTGATACATAGATGTGCCATATTGAGAGGGAAAACCCTATTGTTTTGGAGAAGGTCAAAGGTCATCTGGGGTCACCAGGGGTCAAAGTCTGAAAACGTTGTTAACTTGATATCTCAAGAAACAAAACTTTGATAGATTTCATGTTTAGTTTGTGGATGCGTTATGGTCAGAAGGCGGTTCTTGTTGTTTGGGGTGGAGGTCAAAGGTCATCTGGGGTCACCAGGGGTCGAAGTCTGAAAACCTTGTTAACGTAGTATCTCAAGATAGGAAACTTGGATAGATTTCATATTTAAGATATGGATGCGTTATGGTCAGAAGATGGTCCCTGCTGTTTTGGCGGAGATCAAAGGTCATCTGGGGTCACCAGGGGGTCGAAGTCTGAAAACCTTGTTAACGTGATATCTCAAGGTAGGAAACTTTCATATTTAGCATGGGGATGCGTTATGGTCAGAAAATGGTCGCTGTTGTTTTGGTTGGGGGTCAAAGATCATCTGGGTTACCTGGGGTCAAAGTCTGAAAATCCTGTTCTCAAGATTTCTCAAGGTATCAAACTTGGACAGAGTTCCTAACAGGTATGTGGATGCGTTGTGGTCAAAAGATGTCATTATTTTGGTGAAGGTCTAATGTCATCTGGGGTCACCATGTTCCAAAGTCTGAAAATCTTGTTAACGTGATATCTCAAGATAGGAAACTTGCAAAAATGTCATTTTTATTGATTGGATGCGTTATGGTCAGAAGATGAAGATGGTTCCTATTTTTATAGCGGTCAAAGGTCATTTTGGGTCACCTGGGGTCAAAGTCTGAAAATCTCCCTAATGTGATATCTTAAGATAGGAAATTTGGGTACAGTTCTTAGCTGGTATGTAGGTGTCTTGTGATTAGAAGATAGGCCCATTTGTTCTTGGTGGAGGTCAAAGGTCATCTGGGGTCACCTGGGGTCAAAGTGTGAAATTATTCTGAATGTGATTCATCAAGATAGGAAACTTGGTAAGAGTTCATGTTTAGGTATGTGGATGCACTGTGGTCAGACAACTAACCCTATGGTTTTTGGTGGAGGTCAAAGGTTATCTGGGTCACCAGGCGTCAGAGTCTATTATTCTTGTTAGTGCACAGTCTCAAGATGGGAAACTTGGGTATATTTCATATTTGGCATATGGATGAGTTATGTTCAGCAGATGGTCCCTATCGTTTTTGGTGGCGGTCAAAGTTCTCTGGGGTCACCTGTGGTCAAAGTCTTAAAGTGTACCTCAAGTCAAAAAGTTCCAAATATATATTTAAAAGCATGCAAAATAAATTCTAACATCCCAACTCCCATCTTCATAGGACATTCCTGAGCTAAGATATAAAACGTTGAAGTTTATTCCAGTAAAACAAATTGGTCCACTGCGCAGTAATGTGTGACTTTCTTGTTGTATAACTCACATTCCAGGCTTTGTTTTCCTTTAAAACTAGAAATGTTTTTGACCTTGGACACTTCCTGTTCACTTGCACAGCATGTTCCAAAGAGAGGGCTCAATTAATTACATCACCCCATAAGAGTAAGAGTCCTATCACACCTTGGTACAAGAGGCAGTAAGGTTTAGAAAAACAAAGAAATACAAAGATTGTAATTTGAGTAGTACAACAGTGACGTCACAAATTATTGCGCAATGTACCATTTTAAGTCGAGTGAATAAACCTCAACATTTTATATTTTCGCTCAAGAATGTCCTATGGAGATAGGAGTTGGACTGTTGGAATTCATTTTTCATGGTCTTTAATATATATTTTTGAATTTTTCCACTTGAGGTACGCTTTACACCCTCATTAATGCAATGTCTCAAGATAGACTGAAAACTTGGATACATTTTATACTTGGTATGTAGTTGCGCTACAGTCAGAAAATTGTCCCTACCGCTTTTGGTGGAGATCAGAGGTCATCTGGGAACACCGGGGATCAAAGTCTGAAAATCTTGCTGAAGCGGTACCTTAAGTTAGGAAGTTTGGATAGATTCCATATTTGGTATCTAGATGCGTTAAAGGTCATCTCGGATAACAAAATTATTTTTTTGAAACAACTAGCTGTACCGTTGAGCTGTACATCATTAGAGTGAGAAGATATAGTACATGCCTTTATTTGAAATGTGGCATTTATGTATCATCGAAACCTCAAAGCTTTATTGCATTCTGGTTGTGATTCAGTTTTCTCTAACATTTTTACTTCTAAAATATATTTCGTTCTTGTATGATGGATTTATGTATTCATATATTTTCAGGACTAAGAAAGAAAGCTACCAACCATCAGAAAGAGGTAAGCTGAACTCCGTGTACAGTAGCCTCTTTTTTTTCAAAGATCAGGCACTTAAATTTTCTGATATTTTTTTTACGGCAAGAACATTTCTGTAGTAGGGGTTTTAAACGGGGCCCAGCAAGTGCACCGAAACGTTTGCGTTTTTAAGCAAATATTGAAAACATGAAGCTTGTATTGCAGACAATTTTGTATTCTTTGAAGCAAACTTTGGGTTTCTTGTAAGGAAATTTGAAAATTTGAAGCTTTGGGAAATGTCATTCCTATTATAAAATTTGATCTGAGATTGCACGGCGACTAAAGTTGTTGTTAAGGCCCGGTCCCACAGGCGTTAGGATGAGTTGCGGATGAATTGCGTATCGACACTATTCCAAAATTGGGCATTCGTTGTCATCCGCAAGAGGATTGACCAAAGTATGACTAATTTCCGCAATAGTGTGCGAACAAGAACAGTACGAATTACGAATATGTACCGGATATATTGGGAATGTACACCGGATATATTGCGGAAGTATTGGGAACATCACGAATATATGCCGGATATGTTGTGAATGAGTTACGCACGAATACAGGAAGTTGCGGTTGTATTGCGCGTGCGGAGCATCTCTATTGCGTCCACAGAACGGATTTAAAAACCATCAAACATGCATGGATGGTGGCATTCTCATGAAGTTGTGAAAGGCACGGGGTCTTCATTTCGCAGCTCTACCATCAACTGGTGGTATATCCCCAGGTCCACTCTTCTGCCAATCCATGGTAAAACCCAGACAGCTTTTTGTTGTCTTATTCGCCTTCTTCTCATCCTCAGGATCAATTGTTGGACTTGAACAATTTGATTGTTGTGTTGTTGGATGACAGCAACAATTAAGTGGCGTCTTTGGATATTCATACTTGATCGTCACAAGGGGCAGCTTCAGAACAAGGGTTCTTTTCCTTCTTGACGGAGAGGGCCTTTCCACAGCTTCACTCAGACTTGACTGACTCAAACTGACTCAGACTGTCCGATTTTGGATGTACTTGAGGTGTTCGTAATTCATTCGATAATTGTTCGCAAATCGGATGCAACACAAACGCATAATTCGTGACAAATCCGCAACGGACTTTTTATGGTTGCTCTACATACGATGACCAGATGCAATACATTCTCTCCCAGTCCGCAATTGCCCATGAATTGCGGAGAAGATGCGAACAAAAGCGGATAACAGCGAATGTATTGCATACAGATCGGGTATGTAATGCGTATGGTTTGCGTATGTATTGCGAATGAAATGCGAATAGCACCCGCAATCAAAATTTTGAGCAGTTCAAAAATCAAAAATCCCGGGAGCGGAAAAAAGCACTATTGCGAATAAGTGCGGACATGTGCGAATGTTTACCGTCAAATACCAGCATGTATTACGAACATTGAGGATGTTAAACGAATATCAACGATTTTTGTGCGCAATTCATCCGTAATTCATCCTAAACGCATGTGGGACCGGGCCTCTAGAAGTAGACCTGAGTATAGAAGGCTTGAAGTCTCAGAAAAAGATACTTTTTAGAGAATATTTGAAGATCAAAAGCCTATATTGACCAAAATTTTAAAATTTCTTGCGAATTAATTGTAAAAATGGCACGATTGTTGCCAAATATCACTTGAAGATTTGGTGTCACAAATGGCAAATTTCCATTTAAGTTCCTTGCGTTACCAAAAGAAACCAATGCCGTCAGTTTGGCCTGTGTGTTTGTATGTGCGTGTAGGTGTGTGTGTGTGTCTGTGGCACTTGCTTGGGTGCGGGATAACTCAACAAGGGAATGTTGGACTAAACTGAAACTTGGTATATAAATCCTTACTGAGAAGATGTGCCCTATCGTTTTTGGTAAAGGTCATTTGGGGTCAACAGAGGTCAAATACTAAAAACCTTTCTTAAACGATGTCTTAATATAGGAAGATAGAACTCATTTGTAATATCCACATATTACAATAATTAAAATTAAAATTGTTGCATAGAGAATAATCCTGTAATTTTGGGTGGAAGTCAAAGGTCATCTGGGATCGCCGGAGTTAAAAAAAAATAAAAAACTTTGTGAACAATTTATGTCTCAAGGTAGAAAGTTTGGATAGACATCATACTTTATACATAAATGCATTATGGTACAACGATTTGTCCTGCTGTCTTTGGGGGAGGGCAAAGGTGGTTTGGGGTTACCAGGGCTCAATAACTAAAACATTCTACACACGGTATTTCAAGGTAGGAAAAATAGACAGGGGCCATGTTTGGTGTGTGGATGTATTATGGTGTAAGGATTAAATCTGATATGTTTGGTGAAGCTCAGCGGTCATCTTGGGTCACCAGGGGTCAAACCCTGAGAATATTTCTAAGGTCGTATGTTAAGGTAAAAAGGACAGATTCCAACTCATTTTGTGTACGGTTAAGCGCAAAGGTCATCAAGGTCACTTGTGGTCAACCACTGAAAATGTAATTTAGAAAATCTTGTTAGCAAGATAAAAACAGTGCTAGGTACTTGATTTCCGGTCACATTATACAGTGATGTCGAATAGTTCATATAGTCCTGTTTTTGCGAGTGTTATTTTGAAAATTCTCCCACCTGTGTAAACATATGATTTGTATTAGAGTGGTATGAAAATAAAATATTGACCAATTGTTTCTTGACGTCACATCCACAGACACTGTTTGTCGGACACGAGTAAAAAGTCGGATTAGATTTAGAAACAGTTTTCAACAAAGTGTGACCAGAAGCGAATCTGCCGGGGGCAGGGTTGCAAAGTGCCCCCCCCCCCACCCCCCCCCCCCCCCGACTGCTTCGCTTCGGCTGTGCGAAAGTCAGCTCAATTCAAAGAGTTGAAAGGGGACAAATTAACGAAAGAAGATGGGAGAAACGAAGAGAAAGGGAAAAGAAGAAGAGTGAAAGGGAAAGAGATTATTTAGCTTCAGGCTGGATTCCACACACTCTTTTTTGGTTACTTGTCCATCCGACTAGCTGTTCTTGCAGCCCTCTTGTCCACATGCATATCTATTTGTCCATTTCCAGTATTCTTTTGTGGAGACATTCCTAGGATACTTGACATTGACGTTGAGCAGTATACTTGCCCGAGTAACTATATACTTGTCCTAGACTGTGGGGGCGTGAGATTTGCCAAACCTGCTTCAGATATGAGAGACTGGGAAGTTCTGACCCTTTTATTAAGACCAGTGGAAGTTTCAAGTGAAATTCCACGAGAATGTCCTTCAGATTAAAGCAGAAAAAGTTCTTAACACTTGCTTTTTGCAAGTCCCATTTTTTATCTCTAACATGTTGTACCATTTACACTGTATATGTAACACTGTATTTACTCTAACACACTCCTGGTTAAGTTTCCTAGGCTTCCTAGTTAAACTAACTCAAATCCTAGTTACTTCAACCAGAATTTTTAGTGTAAAAAGGATTTGATTTGGTTTGACCGGGATTTAATGGAAAATCTAACCACAAGTTATGTTTGAGTAAGTAGAACGTCGATTCTGGTTGAATTTAACTCCGATGTTTTAAGAGTCAGTGTATCATACTCCAGAGAATCACACTGTAAAAAGTGCTTGTAATTTTTGTACAATTTCAGAAGAAAAAATAAAGAAATACAAAAAGAATACATCAAAAGTGCTGTCAATCAGTTGACAGCACTTTTTGAAACGGAAGATACTAAGCTATTTTAGCAGTTTTTTCTTTAGTTTTGGTGAAGGGCTTCAAAACAAATCGGGCAGCCTTTCCGGGTCTTAAAAATTTTGGCATGTTCTTTGAATCTTACACTGAAAACTCTTACGAGTGCCCCAATTCCTATATGGAAAAAAATTTTCGCTAAACGACACTGTAGCGGCTGGGAAAAGTTTACCACTGACTGCTTTATGAGCGACCACTTAATGCATTAAGGGTTGCGCAAAGCGTGCGGGAAATTTTGCCTTTTTTAAAACTAATAAATACAACTTTGGAGCTTTCATTAGGGATTATTCGGAATTTTATGTAGGAAAAGTTGGCAATGCCGAACTGTATTTGACTGGTGTCTCGGGTGGCAACTTTTCGGATTTTTCACTTTTTCGTGCCACGTGGAAATCACCGAGGGCATGAGTACGGTAGGCTAATGGTTCTCTGCCTGGAGTATCTTCAGTTGGTGCAGAACGTACAGAAAATTGGGAAAAATCGCGACCCCTCAGACAGCCGCAGATTATATGTTTCGGGCTTGTAAGTAGCAGCAAATTTTTCCGATTTTCTCTTCAAGTGTGAACATTACTGTGTCAGAAGCGTATTGCGGCGCGCGAAGCGCGCAAAAGTTTTGTCCCTTTTAAACAAATACATGTAGATATGAAGCTTTAACTGCAGAAAGCTTTGGATTCTGGCTTTCCTGTAACGAATTTAGAGAAGTGGGGGAGTACTGAAGAATCTGTACTTCCTTCATATACTGGTGGCAAATCTGAGGACGATTTCACGACGACTGAATCGTTGTTGCTACATAATGTTATCTAAGGCCTACGAAATGACACTCTTCGATGACATTTCAAAAGTTTCACAAACTTTGTTGTCCATTTTAGACAAAATATATATCAAAATTAAGAGCTTTCATTTAAGAAAATTTGGAAATCTGTGAAAGAGTTTACAAAAGTAGCAATATAGCCGCCAGTTTCTCTTAACGATGTGGTATCACATATGGCATACATCCGATCTTGTCATTTCCAGAGCTCGGAAAAGTTTATCAAACTGTCTACGAGCGAGAACTAATGCATTCTATTTTGCATATTGCGGCGAGCGAGCATTTACAGTCCCGGTAAGTCAGTAAGTGGGGGCGGAAACATGCGTCCGCCCCTCACTTTTCACTTTGGGCTGTCCCCCCCCCCCCCCAGTCCCCTCCCGCCGCTGCCTACGCCCTATGGAACTATGTATATCGGGCAAAACAATCTCCTGCCCGAAAACTGAAAAGTGCCAATACACCTATGGTATAGCTTCAGGTAGGCTTTTTATAAAAAAAAAAAAAAAAACTAATCATCGGCCTCTTTATAATATGTAAAACCTTTCCATACGGGGAATGAAGGGAAGTTTTCACCTTGTGAATATGGTCATATGGTCATTTGTCCCCCACCCCGCCCTCCACAAGTGACCCAAGATACGCCACTGAGTGTGACCATGCTTCCATTAGAGTTTTGATAAAGGAAAGACTATTGGTCCGCTTAGGAAAAAATGCGATTGGTATTTGGATTAATGGATACTGAAATGAAGCCCACCTTTACTTAGATTAGCATACATTATAGTTTTGTTCTTTTTTAGTAATACCTCCATGCTTCAAGTGAGTGTGTCATCTTTTCCTACTTCCCAGGCCTTTGAAAATGCCCAATCGACTCACATCTTCGGAACTGCAGTTTTATTAGCCGTACCTTTGACGAGAAATCCATCAAAGGTAAGAACGGTTGAATTTGGGTGCACAAGCAGTGTCAGCACTAAAATGCCAATTCCACTGCTAGAAACTATCTGTTTCACTACATGCTTCTATTCCTTGGTGATGTACTAAAGGTCATCTGAATCAACAAATACTTCGCCACAATCACAATTTCTTTACTCAGATTTAGTTATTTACCAAACAATTCTAAAGTGTTTGTACGGACATGTCATTGACTACCTGGTGAATACTCTTGAAATTAAAATGTTCCTCAAGTCAAAACATTCAAAATATTTATTGAGCAGAATGAAAAATAAATTCTAGCTGTCCAACTTATATCTTCATAGGACATTCTTGAGCCGAGATATAAAATGTTGAAGTTTATGCACTCAAATTAAATTGGTAAATTGCGCAAAAATTTGTGATGTCATTGTTGTACTAATATTTGTTTGTTCTTCTGAAAGTTACAGCACGTTGTATCAAGGGGTGATAGCACTCTTTTTCTTATTTAGTGATGTAACTAATTAAGCCCTCTTTGTACAACATTCTATGCAAGCATACAGGAAGTGTTCAAAGTAATAAAACATTTTTTTTTATTTTAAAGGGTAGCAAAGCATGTATTGTGAGTTGTAACAAAAAATTGCGCAAAGGACTAATTTGTTTTGAGTGAATAAATTTCAACATTTTATATCTCGCCTCAAAATGTCGTATAAAGATGGGAGTTGGACCGTTAGAATATATTTTTCATGCTGTGTAATATTTATATACGAATCCGGACAGCATGTGATGGTCTTATTTCTGTCGGCCATAACTTGAGTCTATCACCATTTAATCTTTCAATTTCCTTGCTTACCTGTATCATGGATGGATGCACACTAATTTGTGTATTGATACCTCCAATCTTCACAGAATTTGAGGGTTTGAAATTCATATAGACCATAAATAAAGACGATAAGGCTAATAGACCCCATTAGTGGCTGCCCACAGTCACTAAACACAAGTTCAGATTCATCTAATATATTTTGAATGTTTTTTACTTGAGGTACATTTTAAGAAAATATCTCAGTTGCTTGTGTGTGTTCTTCTCAAACCACTTCCCATAAATTCATATAGTCATAAATTTCCTTAAAATCTGGAGTCTCTTCTCCCTGATCTTTTTGAGGAGGAATTTTCACCCATAATCTGAGCCCTAATACCAGCTTCATGCATTTGTGTCATTTTGCAGTTTTGAGGAGTGTGATAGAATGACCACTCCAATACCTATTTTAAAAAAAAAATCGAGTTCCGAGATTTCTTCAAACAAATTTCAATTATTAAGAACTCAAATCTTGCAAGACAAGTAATAGCAGGGAATTGTCCTAACAACTCACTTTTTGCAGCTGCTCCAGTGTTTTGTATATGATGATCAGGTGACGGTGCACAAAAATTTCTAAAGCTGCTTAAACTATGATTATCAGATTCTTCTCTCATTTCATATATTTCTGTTTTCTATCAAATTTAGGTTTGCGGGTTCCTATGTGCTGGCATGTTGCTATTTTGTGGAAATTGCTACGCAAGTGCTTTTTGTGATGACACATGGACCAGACGTGTAGCACCTTTTGAAAAATACATTATGATCACAGGCAGATTTATGATGGTACTGGGCTGCCTGAGCATGATATTTGAAATACAAACATTGTAGATAAAGATTTTCATATAGTATTGTAATTGCATTAAATTTGTAATTTGTATTTGTATTAAATTGTATCGGGTAAAAGCTTAATGTAATAGTAGATACAGTTATTTTAAGATATGAAAAACAGATCCAGGCATCTTACTCAACTTCATGGGCGTCACTTAGTGCTCAAAATCTCCGAGGGCGGATATAAGAAAATTTTTTTTTGGGGGGGGAGGGGGCAAACTCAACTTGCGACCAAGGCGTCTCACGTAATATCAGGGGATGTGATGCAAAAAATAAAATAGGAGGAGGGAAGGAAAAAGTTTAGAGGAGGGAAGGGTATGAAAAAAGTGGTGACTAACCGCCCGAAAGGCTATCCAGGCGGAGCGCCACCATTGATTGGCGCGGAGCGCACAGAAAATTTTGAAAAATCGCAACCTCTCAGATACCCGGAAATTGCATTTGCCAGGCTTGTTAATAGAATCTAAGCAGTCGTTATTTTTAGTTTTCCTTTGCACTAAAATGTTCATTTTAATAGAAAGAAAAGGATCAAATTGCAAAATGATCAGAAAATTACCAGATAAAATGTACTGGCTCCTTTACAGGAAGATGTGACATTTTACCATTTTCTTTGTCACAATGTAGAATCTCCATTAAAAAGAATAGACCAGAACCAATTTTTGTTTAATATGTTAAAGACGAACATATTCTAAGCACTCTGGTGAAGTTTTCATTCATTTCTCAAGTTCGGTTCTCGGGATATTAGCAATTGAAGTTGACACATTTTCTACTAAAATTAAAATTGAACCAAGCACGTGCGATATCATGTATTTATATTATGGTGCAATGTTTTGTTTTTTATATATTTTTGATCCTGCTGTCTGTTTGACCTTGAATTGATTAAGGATGTTATCTAGCCCTTAGGCAAATTAAGTTTTTAAACTTCCATTGCTCGCGATGCACTAATTGTGGTAACAACTTTTCACAGTTTAATTGTATAAATATGGTCTTAAATTTTAGAGAAAAAAAACAACTAAACATTGTCCATCAATGTGAACACATGACATCACGCCTACATGTTGCAAGTTCACTCTCGGTAGAAAATATGTCAACTTAAGTTCTAATATCTGGATAACCAAACATGGAAAATGAGTAAAAATTTCACGGGTAAGTTATGCCTAGAATATGCTCCTCTTCAAAATACCAATCAAAAATTTGGTTCTGGACTGTTTTGTTTAAAAGAGCTACACACCCTCCTGAAAAAATTGAAATCATGGCTTTTCGAATTACATTAATTCATATGACCAGTGGTCGAATGAGCCTTTAAACCTGAACGGGCCGCACAGAAGCGTTGATAGCGCTACCCTCACCAATAACAGTACTGATTCGGTGCTGGTAGCGCTATCAACGCTACTGTGCGGCCGGTACTGGGCTAAAATTTTGATGCAATCACGAACTATATCCTTGACAGTTATACGAATTAGTTTATACTTTATAAATATTATATGACATTTTATGGGATAGAAGGCTGGGATAGTTTGCCCAGATTAAGAAAAGGGCTACTTTTTATTCATGTCATATCGAATAACGTTATTTTTGGAAAATTGAAAACTATCCTTTGGAAAAGTTTGGGGGCAAGTGCCCCCCTGTCCCTATGGCGAGCCGCTAATGAAAATCGCAATGAAATAATAATTCCAAGGATGATGATATTGTTGCAGTAGTCGACTGTTCTGAGGTTTTTAGAGGTGGTTGAATTGAAATGTACCTTCATTTTATCCATGCATACGTATCAAAGTGAATGACGAGTCACTAATTCTAAATCTCAACTATCTTCTTCTTTTCTTCCTCCAATTTTTGCTCGGTGTTTCCAACTTTTCCTTTCAATTCCTCTTTTGATGTAATAAATGAAACCATTTTCTAGGTCTTGAAGGAGAAAGGTTACATAAAAATCAAAGAACATTGGAAAAATCACAATGTGCACAAATTACTGATTTGTGTCATAGGGCCTGATATCTGAAGTACTTTAATAGACGCTGTCCATTAAAGATTTGAATGATTTTCTTCAATTTCTTTGCATTGCAGAGTTCAATTTGCATAGAATTTTTCCATGATTTTTTATTTAAGGCTTGCTATTTTTTCCTCTTAGGAATCCTCTATTACATTCCACTTCCATTTTAAAGGATGTTTGCCATTGCCACAGAGAGTTGCCACAGACTCTGGTTCCCTTAACCAAGCCCAAGGATCCTACGATAGCCCCTTACTTTAAAAGAAAACGTTTTGGTTTCATTGTCAATATAAGATTTAAAGCATTCTCTTTGATTCCCATCTATGGGTTCGCGTTTTGCTCTGAACCTTTATGAATAATAATTTGGGCATTACCAAACTAGCAATATTGAAGACAATTTCACAGCATTATATGCAGTTGAAATGTCTAACTCCTCAGAGCTCTCGGGGGCTGTCCGCGAGCATTGCTGCTTCGCGGCAATAACTTCCTTCTTTGCGCAAAAGACCACCCCCTTTAAAAATGTCTGGTGACTCCCATGAACTTTCGTCGCTTTTCATCCCTTTTCGGTCTGGCCTGAAATTTACTACAGCCCCTTCTTGCGTAAGGACACGACCTATATAAAGAGTTTTCACCTAGGTCACAAGCCCCGCCTCTTTCCAGGGCCATACGCAAATTTGGTGTAGTTTAGTTAGGTGAGAAGCAGCTGACAATCCACGTGTCAGGCGTGTGACTGTTGCATCGAAACACTCATGATATTTGCCTGGCAGCGGACATGTCTTGCCAGTTGTGACGTCAAAGATTAGTATTTTTGTTATGACTGTTTATAGTCTCTTATACCTCTTATAGAGGATACATGGAGAAGAAACTGAAACTGAAAGGAATTAGAACTGCCTGGGTGAGAGGATTAGGTCTGTCAAGTCAAGATTCATTTAACTACAAAGTGCCATCAATGCAGTTACATACCTTGAATTACTGGAGTTCAGACAGTAAAGGGAGATATATACATTCAACAAGCCAAAGCAAACTTATGGGAAGCAATAATGTTAGAATTGCTACCGGTGAAGGCTGCCTTCTTTATTATACTAAACGACAGTTTTAAATACTTTCAAGTGCCCAGAGAAATTGGGTAAGTACTGTAACATGGGACTGTGATTGAACTACAATGGTTGGTAGAACAGAACCCAATTAACTGAGAAGAAATAGATCGGAGAAGAAGTACATCGGAGAAATGTATGCATTCATGTTATGTGCTTTTGCTTTTTACTCTTCATGCATACCAGTAAACAAGTGCTTCTGTTTTCTGCAAGTATCACTGTTGACATTATGACAAGCTGAGAAGTATTTTATACAAGAGGCACATAGTAGGCTTTGTAGTTGGCATATCATGGTGCATTGCAGCGTACCCTTGGAATGTAGAATGGAAAATTGAGGAGTGACATTTCAAAGAAATTCAAAGGTGCACTGTGGCCTGTCTTCCTTTTCTCAAATATTGCATTCCTTTCAAATGATAAGAAAGAATTTGCACCTGTTACCCTACTGCATTATTATTCCTTATAGCTGTAAATAAGAACATCTGTGTATGAAAAGGGAAGAATAAGGGGGTAACGGTAAATAACTTTTAACCCCCTGCATATCAAGCTGACTGATTGGCAAAAATATTCTGGTTCATCTTTTTAGTCAACCACTTACAACATATGATTTACGGCCGACCAGCTCCTAAAATAAAAATAAAATCAATCACGTCAAGCCACATGTGCTGCTCATTCTATACTAGGCATGCTATTTAATTCAGAAAGAAAAAGAAAAAATGATAAAATCCCCTCCCCATGCACCTAGGTATTTAGTTTAGTAGGAGAATATGCATTCCTCTTCAATGTCTATTTTCAATCTCCACTGAAAATATTTAAAAATCAAACATGAGAAAAATGTTAGGACTGTTGGGATGGGCTTACAAAAATTTGCGACTTCATGTGGGGACGAGTTGTCTCCTCTGCTCTAAGGCGCGGATCCAGACATTTCATAAAAGGGGGGGGGGGGGGGGGGCTAAACTTTTGAGAAAGTGGCTAATGGGGACGTACAGTGGCATAAGCAGGATTTCCCTGAAGGGAGTGCATGCAGTGTGTTCAGTGGTTGCCGGCTTGGGGGAGGAATGTTTGGGGGGTGTCTCCCTGCCCTTTGATTTTTTTGGAGTTTTCAAGGAGCCTAGATGCAAAATGGTGCAATATTTTCGACTTTGACGGGAAAAGTGCTTAAAGTTGAATTGGGGTGGTTCATGAGGATAGAACTGAAACGTATGTGTCTTTACATGCATTCCGATTCCATTTACGAATACCTTTCGAAGTAAAACTTGTCTTTAAATTTGCATACTTTTAGGAGTCTAAGTAAAAGAGAATCGATCGGTGTTGGCGAATGGGAGCATTTCAGTTTGAGGTTTGTTTCTGGCCACAAAAAGTTATTCTGCCACAAAGATTATCTAAGCGGAGCGTCATCATTGGTTGGCGTAGAGCGTAGGGAAAATTTTGAAAAATCAGATACTCAGATAAATGTGCCCGAAAGACTATCTAAGCGGAGCGCCAACATTAGTTGGAGCTGAACATAGAGGAAATTTTGAAAAAGATCGCGTTTTTATGCTTGCAAAGAGAATCTAAACATGCAGTCTATAAGTCAGGGTTTTGTTTGCAATAAGAAAAAATCAAGGAACATGCTAAGTGATCAGAAAATTACTACCACTATTAAAATAATTTTCTTGATTCTTTTCGAGGAAACTAAACGACGGAATTAAAAAGTATGCCAATGCTTCTCCATTGTGACACTTGGCTAAATTAATGATCTGCTGAACTGATGAATTTTCCGTGTCTGCTCCGTCGAACTCATGTCTGTTAATTATTTTCCCGCTAACATCTCCTGCGTGATAAATGGCAAGTTCTTTCTCACCACAACTGAACACCCTCCGCTCCCTTTACCTGTTTTGTTCATCTATGCCGGCCAGGAAGGAGCCTAAGGAACGGGCCCTTCCCTTTTGATTTTTGACCCGGACTTAATATCATACGAGGATCGCGTATTTGGATTTTGTGTTGTGAGGGAAAGAATGAGCCTGAAATAACCCCCTTGAATAGTGTGTGTATTTGTTATTGTTGATGCGACCAAAGAGAGGGGGGCTGAGGCCGTAAAGGCCACCCCCCCCCCTTGTATCCGCGCCTGGCTCGGGGTTTCATTAGGTGCCGAGCTGTCTGAGTGGCCAGCTTCATCAAGACGCCGAGTTGTCTGATGTATATGTAGGGCTATATGCCTTTAGTAGATGCCGAGTTGTCCGACTTTACAAAGGCACTGAGAACTGTTAGGCCGCTTTGTCTTACATGGGCTAGTTGTCCTTGTCTGCATGAGTGAGTTCCTTGAACGTTACTCTTTTTACCACTGAAAACCAACATTTAACCCCTTGTCGACCATTTCTGTTGACATGAAAATTTAGAAAATATCTTTACTCGTCATAGCGAACAGCTCATAATACTTTTTAGGGACGAAATACACATTTTACAAAGACAATTAAGTGGCAGAAATTGGTCGAATCGATTTCTGCCGTACAGTTTGTTCACACATTTTTGCTCTCCGCGTGACTTTTGCTAATGTGGTGCCCAGACTGCCCATGGATGCTTTCTTGCTTTTATGCTTTTTGGTTTCGATGAAAAAGAAACCTATGGATTCCTGATGGCGTGTGTGTGTATGCAGCCTGTGTGTGTGCGATATCTCAAGATTTGAATGTTTGACAGTTTTCAAACATGGTACATGGGTTTCTCATATTGGGGGGGAAGAACCTCTTTGTACTGATGGAGGTCAAAGGTCATCTGGGATCACCAGGGGTCAAAGTTAGAAAACCTTATTAACGCAATATCTCAAGGTAGAGAACTTGATTACATTTAAATTCAGTATGTGGATGCGTTATGGTTAGAAGATGTTCTCTGTTGTAAGTTGGCGGAAGTCAAATGTCATCTGGGTTCACCTGGGGTAAAAGTATGAAAATCTCATTAACGATATATCTCCAGACCAGAAACTGGGATAGATTTCATATTTGGTCTGTGGATCCGTTATGGTCAGAAAATGGTTCCTATTGTTTTTGGTGGAGGTCAAAGGTCATCATGGGTCACCAGGAGTCAAAATCTGAAAATCTCCTTGGCAGGATATCTCCATGTAAAAAACTTGGATAGGTTTCATATTTGGTATGTAGATGGTAACGTGATGTCTTAATATATGTAACTTGGGTAGATTTTATCTTTGGTACGTGGATGTGTCATGGTCAGAAGATGGTCCCTATTGTTTTCGGTGAAAGTCAAGTCATCCGAGGTCACGGGGGGTCAGAATCTGAAAATTTAGTTAACGCCATATCTACAAATGGGAAACTTGGATATATTTCAAATCTGGTGTGCGGATGCGTTATGGTCAGAGGATGGTACTTATCGCTTTTGGTTCCGTCCGTCCGGAGCATCCCATTCATTGAGTTCAAATGTAGATCATCTGGGGTCACTGGAGGTCAAAATGTGAATGGAAACCTTGATAAATGTTAACACATCTCAAGGTGGAAAACTAAAATAGATTTCACACGTGTTATGTTGATGCGCTTTATGGTGAGGAGATGGTCCTTTTTTAGTGGAGGTCAAGGTTCATCTGGGATAACAAAATTATTTCTTGACATGCTTTTACAACATTTGAGTGAGAAGATATGGTACATGGTGGTATTATTTGATATGGAACATTTATGTATCATCGAAACCTCATTGCATTTTTGCATTCTGGTTTCATTATATGCCTCCTTTTTTATTTCATGCTCCTGGGTATAGTGGCAATAGCATCCGACTTGCAGTCGGGAGTTTGGACCCTAGTCGGGTCATACCAAAGACTTTAAAAATGAAACCTACTGCCATTGTGCTTGTTAATCAGCATAAACAATGGAGTGGGAAAACAAGCCAGTGAGTAACAACTGGGGAAAATGCCGTAGCCGGCTCGAATTGGACCAATCGTTGGAAACTGGGCCGTGAAACTCCATCTAACTAATACAGTGAGAAATTTCAAGAGAAAGGATTTTTTCCTATTTTTATTTTTCTTGTTATTGAGAAATCCCTTAACACACATATACATAGTTACATGAACGAATACACGGAAACGCATCTACATGAACCAGTGATAAAGAAAATACCTAATATTACAACCGAGATGGTTCCCTGCTGAGTTCATTTTCCACTCTGACCAAAGTTGAAGATAACAATCATGGTTAGCAATTTATTCCACTGGAATGCTTCTCCACTTTTAAATACTCTCTAAATCCTTACTCAAAATTTATATTTGGCTCATATCTGATAATATCTTGCTGTTATAAAGTTTAATATGGCCATATGAGGCCAGATACAAAACCCTATATAGGTATCTTAATACATTATATCAATTTTTATATGGCCATATCAATCCAGATGTTACTTGAAGAAATGTCTTTCCAAATATGCAAATAATGTTTTATATGGCAATATCAAGCCATATGTAACTTGAAGAAATACCTTTCAAGATATGGAAATAAAGTTTTAAATGGCCGTATCAAGCCAGACATAACTTGATGAAATGCCAGTCTAGATATGTAAATAAAGTTTTATACGACCATATCAAGCCAAGTATAACTTCATGAAATGTTTGCTGTCCAGATATGTAAATTAAGTTTTATATGGCCATAACAAGCCTGATTAAAATACCATGCCGGAATTACATTTAAACTTTTATATGGCCATATTAATACTTTTTAGTTTAGTTTGTGTACCTGTGTTACATCAAGGCTTTCTCTGGGGAGATGAATAAGTATCAGCAAACTAAAATCATAACATTCAAACCGTATTGCAATATTGCCCCATACGATAATTTAAAGCAACAGTGCAGTGTAAGCATTTAAAAGTAGGAATTTTAAAGCAGTTTTGTTTTTCACTATAATGTAATTTAACAACTTCACATACCTAAGTCAATGTAACACAATGGAAATTAAACTTTGTTAGAGATGTTCAGATAGTCCTGTTAAAAAAGTAAGCGATACATGAGGGACCAATAATGTAAATGGTCTGAGGTCCATGAGGTTGGTCAAGTATTTTCCTTCAGTGGACGTAATAGGTTTCTTTGAGAAGCAGTGAAAGTTTTGGTTTGGCCGATCGGCCCTTTGCTAGAGGGTCGGAAGGACTTTAGAAAAAGCTCACAAGGCTTCTGATACGCTTTACACAAAGGTAGTGCACAATCAATCAATTTTGGTGCAGACATAAATGGTCCAGATATGGCCTGAATAGAAATCCCTGTATGGGACATATATGCACGATACCTATCCCATATAATTTTTTCATGTTATATCAAGTTATATCTGCCCAATTTTCGTTTAAGCCAGATACAAATTCCATATCTGGAACAGATATGGGTCGAATATAAATTTCCATATATGGCCCGTGTATGGATTTTGAGTAAGGGAAATCACAAAGAAACGATGATTAACAGGGTCTTGAAGATTAAATCTACATTTGTACACATGATACTTAAATATAACAGCCAAGTAAGTAAGTGCTCCAATATCAGTGCCATGACCATGATAACCCAAGCTTTAATATTAATTTGTGAATATGTGACCCCTCCCCCTTGGACAAGATGGCGACCAAAATGCAATGGGTGTGCACATTTGAGTCACTTGTAATCTGTCATTGACTTGTCATGGTGTAGGATGGGTGGCATGCAATATTCTAGTGTGTTTGCAACCCTGGAAACAAGAAATTGATGATGATGATGATGATGATGATGACGATGACGATGACGATGACGATGACGATGACGATGACGATGACGATGACGATGACGATGACGATGACGATGACGATGACGATGACGATGACGATGACGATGATGGATATTACGTCTGGTCCTTCCCAAAACTGTCTGAAGCTCCTCATCATGTAGAAAAAACATGCTTTTGTCTTTACTTTATGCATTATTAAAGTTTTGGGAATGTGAAAATAACGTATTCCATGTGGAACGCAATCATGAAAAATCTTGAACGTGATATTTTAATCAATCCGTCAAAGGTGATCATTTTACGGAATGTTTTTATTTGTGCTTGATCCTAGAAATGCTCTTATAACACAAATCTTATTATCGTGAGAGGGCATGCCATAAATCGCTATTGTTATCCTTTGTACGCATCCTTCCTTTCAATGACATGTGTAAGATTTGAAAGTTCTTAGAGTGTATGAAAGTTTAAATTGTGTCCTTGAAATCCTCAGTATCATTTAACGAACATTAACTGTCTTTTGAGCAATTGCGAGATAAATAATATAGTTTAACAAAAGAACTGTCAACACTCTGCATCACTCCATATTATTATTTTTACATAGGCAGCAAGTTGCCTCAGAAATTTTCAAGCTTTGAAGAGTTTAATCTGGTAAACAGTAAAGGATGGACCTATTAAAATTATTTCAACACTTTTTCTAATCTTATTCTTCAACTGCAAAGTCAGGGTACTTTGCTGGCATGTTGCCATATTTTTAAGGATCATACCCTGGTAAACATACAAGGCCCTTACTATGAAATGAAAGATAATCTGCTTCTTTGGATTTTTGTGACTTTGATGTAACTCAAACCACAGTTAACGAATGATTCCAACCAGTTTAAAGACGCCTTATAGACAGCTATAGATAAGGCAGTAAGACTTATAAATGTAAGCTTTATTTGAAATCTTGCATTTGATAAAAGACCTTGAAACGTGAAAATTTAAATCGCTTTAAACCGAGCAAGTCGCTGAAGTTGAAGTTTGAATATCCTATCATGGAGATAAGGTGGCAACCAACATGTAATGATTGTCTCAAAAACTTATGACTACGTTCGAACGTAAATGTACACTGCGGTACTAATATTTTTGTTTGAGAGCCAAGTGCAGGGAAATATCGGCGAACTTGAGAGGGGTCAAACGAGATGAGTTTCCCACGTCACCTTGAGAAAATTTCGAACATTCAAGCATTGTGTATGGGCACTACGTGTCTACAAGAGCGATTTCGAACCAGGGCTTAGATTGAAATTTTTTAGGGAGAAATGAGGACACACATGGGATCTATGTTAATCGGTCTAAAGAAAATGTATGTTCCCTTCCTTACCATTTTCGATTTTTAAGGCTAACTAGATACAAAGTAGTGCAATGTTCATTTCTTTTACCAGATACTCTTTAAGTCGTATACTTAAAGGTCCTTCAAAAGAGTCGGTACTTTACATGTTACACGGATTAACTGACATGCAAAGCTTTTGACTCTGAGTTGTTTAATTATTGGTTGAAACCTTGGTTATTCGAAGCTTCTTCGTTATACTGTTGGCCACGACCAGAATTATCATTAGGGGACATGAGGACAACCTACAACAATTCGGTATAAGTCACGAAAAGAGGACAACTATTGTGTCCACTCCTACCAGCCCAATCGACATAAAATGAACTTTATCAACGGTGGTGGGCTCACGATTTGAATTAGGATGGACTCTGAAATTTGTAAAAGATTACCTTTAGTGACCTCCTCTATCGGTTGGCAAGGAACATACAAGACAATTTTGGCCGAAAATACAAGATCACCTGCAATAACCTCCACACATACTCTAATGTCGCTAAATACGCTTTCCAGTATACATTTATGTTTTAAGCCCCATATGATGTGTCCCCCTATCCCAGCGTAATAACTGCATGGAACTTTCACCATAATAAAGTAACAAAATTAGTCACATAGTCGCTTATCATCATCAAATCAAGTTTAAGCCAGTATCTGGTGGCAATCTGTGTCAAGCATAACAAACCATACACGGCCTATAGTGAACTTTGTATCTTCTTGGGTCATGGGTAAGAAACACTCGGTAGGAACCCCGGATAATGCGAATTCTGTCAATGTAGACAAACAGAATGGGCAAAGATTTAAAAAAGTAAAACTGTCCCACATCAATTGGAAAATACCGATTATCAATGGTAATCCAACTGAAATCACAGACAATATTCATCTAAAATTTGTTTCTCAAATCAATTTAAAGAAAGGAGTTATGAATAAAAATGATATTCGAAATTACATGCAATAACCCAGACAATCAAAATAAAGTAAAGAATAGCTGCCGTTACATCAAATACAGTTTTAAAAGTAAAAAAGAAAATAGTAGTTTAGAAGTAGTTGCCGATTTTCTGTTTATTCAAACCAGTCTTTACATCAGCTTTTTTGATTTTTGTTTAACCGAGACGAAAGAAAGAGCGATCGAGTGTAATTTTTATACATAAAAGGAAAAAACATTAAAGATATTCGAAACAAAGTTAAAGTAAAACTGCTGTCATTCGGTCAAAACTAGAATGCTTACTTAGTGAATGACATTTTCTGATTATGAGGCATCATGATTATTACTTGCCTTCGAGTTAAATATCATTTGTTTGCAATAAGCCTGTTCAAAATTGTTTGTAATGCAAAAATATTTTGAAAACCTTCATTGGGCGACTGTCCATGGTCTTGAAACTACCTTCATGTTATTAGTACAAATCATGACAGGACGATCCACAGTGCGGAGTTGCTTCCATGACTCATTCATTTTTCTATGCCAGTCAGAGCTAAAAAGCAGATTGAGTCGAGTGTTTTACTCCCCCAGCTGGCTATTATGATACAGATATGAATTCTGTAATAAAAGACGCAGATATCAAAAACAATTACACCGTCGCTTGAATGTCATATCTTGGTAAATCAACTTATCTTTGTAATTTTGCCATGAATCACAAAAGATCAAAAGCGAGAGGAAGGAAAAACATGAAGGCAAGAAGCAATATAAAACGAATCCACTTAATATTAGAACACGATCGGGTTTCTGCCAAACGATTTAACAATATTGCACATTTCACGGAGTTATTTTAAACTATAAAATTGCTACATAAAATTTTACTTAATATTTAGAGCACATGGCGTGGAACACGGAAAAGCTACGAAATATTCTAAGTAAGATCTTAAAAAGGAGGAACAAAACTACCAACAAAATTAATGAAAGGGCTAACCCACCGGAGTTGCTGATGTAATCGCAACACGCGTACGTACAACTCAAGTTCGTTGTTGTTTGTTCCATGACCGATAACATAGACAGTTTAACATGACGTCAACATATTTGATTTCACTAAGCAGTAGAACTGGATGACGCACTTCAATGTCGGTTGTGTCTCGAAACTAAAGTCGACGGGAGGCTCACGTGATGAAGGTTAGCTTTCTGAAGTCGTTTCACTTCAGGTTAATCTGCTAAAGAGGATCGTTTTTCTAGGGTGCGTAAGATCAGATCATGCCAATGAACGCCCCAACTGTTTGCAAAAAGGGCGCATTCCTTCTAAGAACTTCAATGGTCACTCTTCTTACAAAGTTACAACATGGAAGTACTACCTCCGAGGTAGTACTTCCGGAGGTAGTACTTCCATGGTTACAACTTTTCGTGTTATTCTAATTCACTATTAAAAGTGAACCGGTCAAATACCCTTCATTCTTTGACGTAATCCCAGCATGTTAACCCTGATCATATATTTTTTTTATACATCGGTTGTCTTTTCCCGCCCACAATTATGAAAACACCAGGAACAAGGAGCGAAGGCCTGAACTGCAAACGGCGATGGCAAAGACCAGGCAAAGTAACTTTTGTGGGAGAACCTGTGTAAAAACTGTATGACAAAAGGCTAAGTCCTTTGTCCTTTCTTATTCCTTTTACAATATGAAAGTTTAACGCTTATTATCGGTTTCTACAAGGTGTTTGTAGAATGTTTTTTCAAATATTTTCAAAGTGCGTCTTTTGGAAATAGTTTGTAGAGTTCAGTCCATCAAAGAAAATCCTTTTGTAATTCGTTCCAAATAGGACTTCATTGGGGAGTTAGAGGGGGCAATAATGAAAAGCAGTGATGTTTGAAGTACCGGTAATTAAATCACCACCCTCAAATTCAGACGGATCTAAGTTATGGATATCCTACCAACTATTTGATGGATTCAGGGCATTGGCTTACGTAATCACCTACACTGTTACACCGGTTTCCAACAATTTCAGTCAATTTTCTTCACCGTGTGAAAATCACATTTTCTCTTCTTTCCCCGACTGGTTCTTTGAAAGCACTTCTATCCCTTCCTTTCATAAAGTGACTTGTCCAAAGACGCCCACGATAATCGTGTTTCAGGTTTTGAGTGTTGTGAGTATATTTTAATTACCATGTTGTTTAAGACTGTAAGAGCCAAAAGCAAGAAATATTACCGATGTAATAAAATATTAGAACTTTGTCACTGCAAGAAAATTCATTGACGCATTGGCACTTGGAATTGTAGGGAACGAAATGGGATACGCAAACCTGGCTCAGTGTGTGTTCCTTTCTTTCATGTAGCACGTAGCATAGAATTACATTACTACACTTCCCGCAAAGATAAGTGTCTACTACCCAAGGCGAACGAAAATCGGAGGCTTAGTCCTAATTAACGGTAGATTAAAATGCAAATTTTACACAAAAGATAATAAAGACACAATTTATTGCACTAAAAGACCCTTAAGATTGCCCCTTACGTTGTGGATGGGTGAAGAAATAATGATGTCTCCAAAGTTTCATGAAAACCCAAATTTTGGATCAGTTACACGTGCTTTAGGCATGGGATTTGCTTTCTATATTTCGACTGGGATATGCACATGTTCAAACCAGCTACCGAACTCGCTTATTACTTGCACTTGTACCATCTAAAAGTCAAGAGAAGCACACAACTCATAACCATCAATTTATAGTTTACGTTACGTGACCTTCTTGACGAAGCCGGCATGCGAGTTTGGTTCGGGGTTTTACCGCCCCTGCCCTCATAGACGTTCTGTCACTGGAAACTTGTATGTTTATACAGAAATTTATATTGTCGGGAAAGAAGAAACCACGCCCTACGTCGGCAAGTACCTCTACGACACCACTCGGAAAACAAGTGCCTTTTTTTACAAATTCTCTCTGCAAGGAATAGACTAACCTGCTCATGAGAAATTGATTGTATGTTTCCATTGGCATAAGGGCATCATTAAATTTGATTTGGGGGGGAGGGTGACAAACAAGATGAAAAAATAAAGAGCCAATGTTTATGACCTTTTTGGGTGCTTTTATACTTGATCCGGATCTGATCACCCGATGTTATCAGCATACTGAATTACGTGTATGGCTTTATCCTGGTGCATTTACACTTGTCTGGTACTCTTTTCTTCAGCAGAATTTGCTCAAAATAAATTACGACATAACAGCAGGCGCGCGTGCGCATCACAATGTAAACGAAAATGAGAAAGCACATGTATGAAGGCTGCCAATCTGCAGATGGATAAAAGGTCACCAATGATCCGGGAAGAATTTGCACTACAAAACTGATCGCCTAGCTGCGCGGGGTCTGATTCCCCCATAATGAAACTGGGTGGATCCGGATCTGATCTGCACCTACACTACAGATTTGATCCCGAGCAGTAGATCAGACCCCGCAAAGGTGATTAGATCCAGATCTAGTGTGAAAGCACCCTAATAGGCGTATGTAAATTGATTTGCCGAGATTGCACGATATTGATTCATAGAGGAGATGAATGTAGCGAAGCTGAACGAATGGCCACTAAGGCGAAAGACTCCTTGGAATGGCATTTGAATGAAGGCATACTTTGATAGTAAATTTTCAACATGAAGAGAAAAATATTAGCGATTTGATCTGATTAGTTGAGACCCATACGGCGACATTACAATAACAGGTAGACGATGAGTACGAGAAATATATAAAATGTCTGGAGGCATGGATATTTTAATTGCACCAATAGGTCGAAAACCTGAAAAGTGAGAAAGGTGATAACTTGACGGAGGAGTTAGCCCTCTTCGCTGATTGGCTCAAGGCAATCAATAACACGAAACAAATGACCGAAACAATTTTAAAGGACGAAAATCAATGGGAAATATTGGGAAATGCAGTTCACGTTATAAAGTCTTTTGGTAGTCTTAAGCGAGAACGTGCACCTTTATTCCAGCAATGTAAGAATATGGAAGCTGAAATCAACATTTTTACAGAATTGAAATTCATATTTGGTTCACTTGCGGCAGACGACTCGAAATTCTTTGGTAAAACTTCCATGATCTCGAGAAATGAATCTCAGTTCTCAACACTCAAGCCGTTCCCCTTTGGTGGTTCCCCGCGACCTGCTTACGGTTTTGGCTCTATGAAAACCCCACAACCTGTTCCTCTCAATTTTGGTTATATGAAATAAAGGACTGTTTTGAGGAAAAAATCGGTACATACAGAACGACGATAATCATTGAAGACGCCGTGCTTAAGAAAATTGGAGTGTTATTATCCTCGGTGTAAATTTTGAGTGTCAGTCAGTTTTGGGGTAGGTACGGAGTAATTTCTTGAAGAGTAAGATAGTGAGGACCTAATTCCCGGACCTTTCATTTTTAGAAAATACTACTTTCCTTCAAAATGCTTACATTCAAATGACAGCATATCCGTTACAGAGACCAAAATCGAGACCACAAGGTATCAAAACCGAGACAGAGATCAGGGGAATGATCTGAGATTGACACCGAGACCAATAAGGTCAGAAAACAAGATCGAGACTGAGACCGAATGTGCATGTTGCTTAGGAAAATAAACGTCGATATTTTTAACACTTCCCACCTAGCATTATGTCCCTTTGCTCTAACAATGACCTTAGCACCAAGGGTGCGTGATCATTGATTTGTTTTTTTTTTTTGTATCAAATGCATCACCGATCATGTAGGGGATTGCAGTCCCACACTCCCCATTGGCCAAAACCTTACTGAATCGGGAAGACTTCGGTGACTCAGTCCGACAGATGTTATGGATCCTACTAATATTGTGCTTGTTTCTCAGCATAAACAATGGGGTAGGGAATACAAGCCAGTGAGCAACCACTGGCAAAAAGCCGTGGCCCGCTCGAATTGAACCCAGTGGCGGCGGAAGCATAAAAATTTAGGGGGGACATTCAGTGAACAAGATGGATGGTTGGACTCGTGAAACGAACCCTATGTGCGCTTCGCGCACGTCACGAGCGCGAAGCGCAAAGTCCAACTGGCGTGGGTCCAGGGCCCGCCTTAGGGCCCTGGAAGCTCTGAGATTCTACAAGCTCTTTCGTGCAATCTACGCCGTTTATGGAACATTGGTGAATTCAATGAACAAAAATGTGCGAAATATTTGCGTTCACAGATAGCCTATAGGCTATTCCTTGGACATCAACAGTTGCGTTGTTATGTTTGTAATTTTGGTTTTGTTAAAATCATTTTTCAAATCCAAATTAAAAGAGGCGCAGTTACCTTACTACTGTAAAATCAGTTGTCCCCTGTACTCGCCCTTGTTTTGGTATTTCACCTGTAAGTTTGTTTTGATGTTGTATTTTAATTTAAGGTCTATTTCTTGAAATTCTTGTACTTTCTCCGGGATTCATATCAACATTCAGTCTGGTGTAAATTCATTAATATTTACCTTGGAATCAGTCTGAATCTGCCTATGCAGACCTATCTGATCAGGATGAATCCGAACTTCTGAACAATGTGTAGGCTACCTCGGTATAATACCGAGGTAGCTTACTCTTCCAAAGTTCCAACTGGACGGTCATGTACGTACGCACACGTCATGCGAACGGAGCTACCATTAGGCGATTTTCCCATAGATGATAGGTTTCGCTCATTTTTTGGCGGATTCCGGATTCCAATCTGTTAAAATAACTAGGTTTGTGGTTGAGGTTCGTGGCAATCACATTTCAAAGTTAGGTCGCAGGTTTCTGTAGGTTTCGACTGTTTGTGACCTTTTATTGAAATAGCAGAATCTAGAATCTAGATCGTTGTTTGTTTTGAGGTTGCCAAATTCTTGCAATGATTTGTTTCCAAATACTAGGTCACAGGCATAGAGCATGGTCGCAGGGGACCGTGACAAGAATCAGCCGAACAATGGCAGAACATAGGTTATAGACCATGGGACAGAGTCCAAAATTCTTTCATTCCGTGGCAAGCATCGGGGGTCTACACCAAATGTCCATGGAAATGTTCTTTAAAATATTGACATTGATGAAAGGGTGATTCCCAATCGTGATAATTGCACATTATTGAGAAAAGGATTAAAATTCAATCACATTTTTCGCCCCCCAAAACGAAAGTATTTCGTTTACAAAATACTTGTGACGTAGTTACTGCCCAATCACAGATCTTCATTCAGGTCACATGAGGATCACATGACAAGATCTGCCAGGTACCTCACAAAGTATAATGTCGTTAACAAACAAGACAGTCTTAATATCAAAACAAAAACGATTCAGGTGCCTAATTCATTGTCTGTTAAAGTCTTCATGGGATCTGTTATCATTCATAAGAATTACGAAATCTTTACATTTATCCTGTACCAAAGAACTCTTTGAATTGTTTGCTAACAAGAGAGATTTTGTGTGCGCATTTAGATGATCGGAGACGGTGAACTGAACCAATGTGAATTTCCAAACACGATTCCCTACTGTTAGTGTTAGGCCTACTGTTAGTTACCACAACTTGAGAAGTCGAGCGATTTACCGACGTGTTTTAGGATGATCAGAGCAAGAACCAAGGTACAGAACACAGGTAAGGGCCGAATTAAATTACTGTATAACATAAATCATGAAAACTTGGTTGAATTATCAGTTTCGATGGTCGTAAGACAGTGAAACTGTGCAAACCTAGCCTAGGCCTAAGCACGTTACAACACAGAATTGCCATAGACCTCAGAATCATAGGCCTAGTGTATAATCCCTTTCTAACCGTTTTTTATTAAGGCATAACGTTATCCTTACTTATTAGCAAATAAGTGTGTGTATACAAACAGCATCGATGATGATCGTTCGAAGGCAGTCTCAATGCACAATTAAAGTTACTAAATCACGAGCAACTAACAAATAGCCCTTACTAGGCTAGGACTACACTAATTCTGCAAGTACCCAGCACAGTACTAGCTTAGAAACAGGGTGGTAATCTGTGTCACATACATGTGTGATGATTGAAAATGGAATAAGCTAGGCATGAAATTTTAAATTAATGCTCACATTGAGTTACAGTGCTTGTCGAAGAGCTCAATTTTTAATGGGCCATAGTAAAGTAAGTGTTGGGGGGTATTCTAAAACCTGTGATAACATCACGGTAGTGATGCATTGAATTTACCGTCATGGCTCACCATCATGTCACGTCTTGGAATTGGGTCCTGCTGTACTTTTTCAATGTTGTGTATAAATTCTTAACGTTAGGTGCACACTCGTGGATCAGTCTAGACTGTAAATTAATCCATGGAACTTTACCTTAAAGTTTGCTGTCACATGCTCCATCAAACCAATAACTTGACGTCACATCATCAGGGTATAAATTTGCAGCCTAGATGCAAGGATAATATTTTATTTATAAACATAGGTCCCAAACTCCTTTTCTGCACACTGTTAGATTTGCTGTGTCAGCATGCATTCATTTTTAAAAGGCATTCTTAACGCACACAATACATTTCTCGGTGTATACTGTGTGGATCAAGGTAATAGACGCAAATTTCGGCATGTTTGGAAAACAAACGCACAAGCTTATTTTCCATTGCCAGTGTGTAAAAAATGTAAATGCATGCAAGTTTTGAAATCATTGTAAGCCAATGTGTTGTCAAAGTTATCATGGTACCGTCACTGATTTTGGTCATCATCACAGATTTTAACCTTGGTCACATACGTCACATCACTGAGTCGTCACAGATTTCAGACGATCTCATTTAAATTTGCCACAATAGCTTAGCCATATTTATGTTTTGCTTTCTACTTCATATTTCAGTCTTTTTGAAAGAAGGGCTAGAAAGGCATGATGGGATGGCAACCTCAGATGAGAATCCAGCAAGGACTTGTCTAGTAAGTTTTATTTTAAAGTTGGCGCAAAATGACAAATTACCTAGGACTTTGCTTCATTGACCATTTCCATACACTGTTATACTTCAAGAAGTGGTGGCAGTGTATACTGTAGCTGAGGGGATGTCTTTTCTTCACTTGATGCTGTTGATAGTATGACTCAGCTAAGTTTTTCAATACTGTGATGAATAATTCATTTATGAAGGTAAATGTTCAATCTTTGCCAATGATGCTGCAGGAGTCAGGTTTCGAGCAACAAACAGCTACCAAAGACTCGCTTTGCAATTTGAGCTAGTCGGTTACAATTTGCAGGGTAGATAGCTAGAGAATTGGCTGAAAATTACCACAACAGTCACATGCAACCTTATCAAAAAAATTTTAGGCTGAAAGGTGCAGTATGTTTCTGGAGGTCATATAACAGACTTCCTAATGTGGGTCAAGGTCAGTTTCAATATGCTCGTTTAACTTGGATTCTTGACCATTCAAATTGCCAAGTCAAAAACATTATATTGAAATTGTGATCTGTCAGTGATTTTTCTTTATTGCAATTTCTTTAGTTGAGTAAATTGCCAATACAGAAACCATCACTGCATTAAATTTGTGTTCATGATTATATGTTGCAATGTTTGGCTGAATGATGTATTAATGTCCAAGAATGATGTCATGGCAAGACTCCTGGTATCTCAGTGGTCAATGAGATCTTTTAAACAATAGATAATTATAGTTTTTGTTGAAGATCAAAGGGGTAGGGGGCATGTCTCTCTTTAGACCCCTCCAAGGAAAGTTGTAAGTTCTGGCAGTGAAATTACAGTACTGTAACACAGGAGTTTGAATTTTACATTATTCACAACTTGATGTGTACAGAAAGTAAACAAAGAGATACAATGAGGTTCAAGCATTTACTTCAGTTTTATTCTATTCTTTTATTTCTTTCAGAACCCACAGACACAGGACCAAAGCTGACACAGTCCAAACAACACCTGTTGATTTATGGGGGTTTTCATCTGCAATGTCATTTGTCTCCTGCAGTCTGCATCATACATCAAAAAGATACAACAACAGTGCGAACTGGAGTATTTGTAGGAAAACTGCAAAAAAAAAATCATCAGCGTTTGCAAAAAACTTGTTTGTGTACCCATATTTGCTTGAACTGACTTTTCCAACTGCAAAGACAGGCCTTGATAATGCTGTGATGGGTTAGGTAAATGAAATGAAGACATTCCTGGATGTGATTCTGTGGTAAATTATAAGGAAATTTATCACTGAAATCGCATAGATGCTCTTTGACTTGATGTTTAAAAACTGTAATGTTAATCAGAATAGTAGTGGAAGTGTTTACCAGAGATTTTTATATCCTGTTACATGTTCCTTTCTTTGCATGTTTTTTTTTTCTTGCAAAATCAATGAGTTATTTCACCTCGAAGCCAAGGGATAAGGATTGATATTAGTAAAGGAATTCCCAAAGAAAATGTGGCTTTGCCTTCTACAGGATCAAGAAAAATGAAATGAGGTTTTTAAGCTTACAGTATTGTATTTTCCAACTTTTTTGTGGATAGTATTTTCAAAAACAGTGTATTTTTAGCTCTTAGCTAAACCCACAAAGCGAGAGTAGAACTTACGTTATACTGTAGAGGGCAAAATGTCTGTCCCACTAAAAATGTCTGTCTCACTTTTCGAAAGGTTTCAGCCTCTGTAATTGCCAGTGGTCTTTTTTGAAATTTTCTGTGCATGTGCCATTTTAGGATGGCAACAGATTTTCTACCTAGCAACATGATAGACCGAAGAGAATTGGTACTGTTTGGCCATTTTGATAATTTTTCATGGTTTATTAGCCACAAGGCAAGTCTGCAAGGCAAGTTCCCAATCAAGGCATTTTTATGGATATAGGCCTGTTCTAACAGTTGCCTGTGTCCATGAGTTCACAATAACCGGTTTTTAATTTAACACTTTTGTAGAAAGCACTATATAAATGGAATGTATTAATACAGGAGGAGAATTTCGGTATTCCAGAAAACTAATAAACTTTTTCTTGTTAATCATTTGCATTGGTGAACTAGAAATCAAGAGCTGTGGTGCACATTGCTTGACCCCCAGTCACTCACGGAATATTTGTTTATCTATCTGATATGACAAACCACGTTGCAAGTGTTCCACAGTTGTTGTTGCATCCTCATCCTTCATGAATGAATACAGATTCCAGACATTATCATTGTATCTGTACCTACTGCCCACTCTCCTAAGTGGTGGTGCAAGGATATCAAAAGTGTTTGGGGGGGGGGGCAAAAGAGAATGTTTGGAGCTTAAAATTTCCATGCAGAAACTGAGCAGGATCTGCGGGACAGGTAAAGTGCCTGTTTCAGGTCCCCTGTGGTGTCCAGGGTGCAAAGGCCTTGGAAGCCAGACCCATAGCCCCCTTAAAATTCTTCACCCCTAAAAACTTTAAAGTGTGCCAATGAATTAATACATCAGTGCAAATGTGCCCCCCCCCCCTTAAAATATTTTGCCTCTGGAAAGGTTTTAGCCCACTTTCAATGCCTTGTCTTGTTATGGACCTGTTGGAGGCTTAGGTTTTAGCACATCCCTGGGTGAAAATTGAAATCTCAGGTTAAGTGTATTTAGTTTGGGAGATGATTGGGGCACAAATGTTTTAACACGGGGGAGGGGCATGACTGCCCATGCCTCCGGCACCTCAAATTTTTCTTCTGCGTTGACCGGTCACCTCCATATACAGTATTGATTTAGGGTAGCAATACTGGGTGTTGATTCATTTACTTCCATGAACATGAATTTTTACACCAACCTGGTGTAAAAAGGAAGTTGAAGTAGAGGGGGTACAAGGTTTGAGTAGTTGCTTACATGGGTGGGGTCTAAGGGAAGGGTTTTCCTGTTCACTTTGGAAATATTTGCTTTTGGAAGTGCGCTGGACCTAAGATACATTATGGTACTTCATATATGTCACATTGTGAAGCATATATAAATTACACATGACAGCGAATGGGGGAGGGGGGACTGCGCCCCTTCCCTGCATGTGCCACTGTTATGTGATATCCAAATAAAACAACCCAGCCTGAGGACTGAAGATTAACCAGGCAAGCCCAACTAGCATCTACTACGTTCAACCCAAGAAGTTTAACCGTTTGTTATTATTCGCTATGGGCCCCTACGGGGTGGGGTGGGGTGGGGTCTTGTGATTAAGGTCAAGATGGCTGAGTAAGCAACGTGCCACCAAATACACAACTGAACTTGTCATAGAGATATATGATGGTTTATCTGCATTTAAAACTGTATTATTGTTGTCTATAGATCATTTGGACAGCGCCCTTTATTTCAATTATCCTGTTATATCTTTGACCCAGATGACATCTGTTTGAAAAAAAGTATGCAAATCAAATGAAGAGGACTATCTTGATGATCCCATATCTGCAAAACCCAATTTTTGAGTCTACTTTGAACACAGGAGAAATTGTTTTGTTTTGTACACAAGTATATGGGAATGAGTCGGCCATTTCGTCTCATTAATCACTAATGTGCAACTTTTGAACGTGGGAATCATTCTTTTCACTAAATTTGATCAATTTTCTCCCAATTGGTCACAGTTTTGCATAGTCCCCTTGATGTTGCCACGGAAGTCAAGATTTAAAGCCTTTTTTGGACTCCGTCCCATGGTCTATAAGTCAATTTCGGCTGCTCTGTTCGGTGGTGGGTTAACTATAGTCTCAACTTTGAATAGGTTCAAGGCTCCCAAGTTCCTTTTACTTCTTCTCTAATTTTTTTTTTTTGGGGGGGGGGGGACGTCCCCTCGCTAAGAATTTAAGGGGGGCGTCCCCTCGCTGAGAAATTTAGGGGGACGTGTCCCCCCCCCCCCCGCCCCCGCGCTCCCGCCGCCAGTGATTGAACCAATCCGTTGGATACTGGGCCGTGAAACTCTACCTTACCAACTAACATAGTGAGAAATATCAAGAGAAAGGATTTTTTTATTGAGACATATACATAATTATAATATATATAATAAACATATACATAATTACGTGAAAGAATGCAAGGAAAAGCATCTACATGAACCAGAGATAAAGAAAGTATACAATACAACAGAGGGGGTTCACTGTTGATTCATAATCATTGTTGAAATTTACTCCACTGGAATACTTCTCTACTCTTAAATACTCTCTTAAATGACAAATAAGTTGTTAGTCTACATTTTTACACATGATACTTAAATACAACAGCCAAGTAATTTAGTGTTCCAACATCAATAAACCATAATATAACCAAGATTAAATATTTATTTAAATAGTAAAAGGTCTTGGCTAATTTTTCTTTTTTCCACAAAAAGATTTGATCAATTAGATGTTTAACAACAAGGCACAAACAGAACAAATCAAAAATTGTCTCCTTCTCTTGCTCTTGTATTTTTCTGATTTCACATAAATATACTGTCATTTAACGAACATTCATTTTGTTTTTATGATGAAAAAGAAACAAAAATAAGCCCAAATAAACAAATAAAAAATAGCCAGAAAATTTTCAATATATAACATGCATCGTTCTGCGAAGTTTCAGTTTAGGAAAAAAAAACATTTTTGGAAAATTTATGGCCTTATTTGAAAATTAACTTACATTTATTATAAAAGCATACTTAGTTATTACGTTCTTAGTTATAAATATCATACAACTGGTGTTTTGTCACACATTTTTAAGTAAAAAGAAATTGTAAGGCCCTAATTTCAGAGCACTGACAATTGGTATACTGATGTCAACTCATCGCCACAGGCGCTAATGCACTTGATCGGAGCAAATTAAAAACGTTTCACAAATTTACTTGAAAGAGTCTGTAAATTCACCACTTTATGACGTAAACCTCATTTTGCATAAATGGGTGGAGCTTATTTTGTAGGCATTTTCCTAACAAAAGGATTGCTGTTGCTTTGAATAATATTTTCTTCTTTTGCGTTTTTTAATCAGGAAGTGATAAACTTATTGTTTACCTTGTCTGGAAATGTTTGCAACCAATGTATTTGCATTCTTTTTCATATTTATTTTAAAAACAATTATTATATTGTACAAAAAATGTGACTTTCCAATTACAAAGTTCTAGATAGCAGTCTACTTGAAAACAATATGACAACAAAGCATCCTCAATGTATATTGATTGAAAACAACTTCGTAACGACACATTACGTTGATAAGCAAATACCTAATCTACGTAATGGTGAAGTGTATGTTACGTAATAACATATGAAAGGTAAAAAAGCGATATTATAATAAATATTAAAACGTCGGGAATGAAAACAGTAGGCTGTAAATTCACATAAAATTAAGGTAAACAAAACAGAACAATTCAGTTATTCGATTAACAGTAGACTTTTGTAAACTAATTTACATGCAAAAACTGTAAAGAAAAAACAAACCCTTGATGTTTTTTCATGATTACAGTCTGGCTGTAAAAGAAATATTATTTGGTTGGAAAAAAATTTGCCATAAAAATATGTAAATTTACAGAGAAATTTTTTAACAGTGAGTGGTCATTATAGGCTAAGGCCCACAGGCATATCACAGGCAACCCTACAACTCTCCGACGCAATACTTTTTGGAAACCTTATGGTCTGCTGAACACGAAATCAAGTGGTAACAGTAAATATTTTGGGTCTCGCTTGTTCAAAATGGCTGCAAAAAACAAAATGGTGGCAAACATTATGAATATCTTGTATTAAATAATAATAAGATAATATTCTTGAGAATATTTTTGAGGCATTGACTCTTAAAACTTAGTCATATTTTATCACAAATATTCCAAAATTATGTTTTGGGACTGTTTTAGTGAGATTCAGGTTAACCAAGATGGCCGAAAAACAAGAAAATGGCCACCAAACTAAATGAAATATTTTCGAAAAATTGTGAAAAAATATCTCAAATTTCCACATTCCTTAATCACAATGATGTAAAATAATGTTTTCAAATAAAGGCGGAACTTGACAATCATAGATACAAGAGTATTTGTCAATCAACATGTCGGAATACACTGAAGGAGTAAAACTAATACAGTAAAAATTCCCCACAAAAATAACCTATGAATGAAAAAATGCAAATAAATGTCAAAAAATAATCACTAAAAATATATTTCGATTAAATATTTCTAATATGTTTTTAGCAAATTGCACATAATTCTCAAAGCGTGATTTCTGGTAATATATACAGGCCCCACACTTCCACTTACTTACATTTTAAAATAGCATAGTCAAGATCTAGGTCAAAGGTCAAACTTTGTACCTTTTGGAACTTTAATGACCTCAAAAGTCACGTGATTCTCAAAATTTGTACATCAACTAAAAGACAATTTCTTTGCCATAATTTGAGGGGTGGTTTGTTACTCTCGAGTTTCTGGATGAAAGATAATAGCCATTTTTCTTTCCCCATCCCTTTTTTTTATTTTTCAGCAACATGAATCTGGGCAGATACCCCGCTATACTTCCCCACCCGAAGATATCCATATACCTGAATTTTTCTGTTTATAGACATGTCAGGGAATCGAAGAAACATGGTGGCATTAATGACCATTCCAGGTGGCACTTGCCTCAATCTGAAGCCAGACTAATTGTCGTTTAGAACAATTCGTTCTAGTAATACATTTGTGCACAAGAAATGGTTTTAATTCGATTCTGAAATCATTTAGGAGTTATCGAAGTTACGCTATTGAAAAGTAATTTGTTGTAATATTCCCATGCTTCATCCGTGATAGAAGTATTAAGAATATCATTCCATTTTTAGTTCAACCCACAGAGTGTCCCAGACAGCCATGCAAATACGGCACACACCTGGCCCAGACAAGATAACATATGGCAATATCTGGGCCATGTAGAGCCCCACATTTGTCACATCTGTCCCAGAATTGGCTGTCACATCTGCTACAGCCTAACGTTTGCCGTTTTGGGGCCAGAAATGTCTTGCCAGAACTGGACCAGACCGCAAAAGCTAGATATTTGCCATGACTGGGCCAGAATTGTCATGCTAAGTTTTGTCATTCGTCTATATGCAGGAAAATATTTCATTTGTGTAGTTGTAATTGGTTAAAAGTAGTGATGTAACACCTATCACTGTCGATCTCAATTTTGCTGTTAGTTCTGTTATATTTTTACGTTAAAATTTGGTGGTCCGAATTGAAAAGCAGTTTTAAAGAACGAGACGAGGATGGTCAGATGCATATTGTTTATAGCGTCTTTTGACGGGGTAATATGTACACTCACCGTCCTCATCGTCGACCGTAAACAATATTGTACGTTTCTGTCACTGCAGGCAACTTAGCAGACTGGATAGCTGCGCGCAACCGTTCGAAGTGACTGTGGTGGTTTAGTAACTGATATATGAAGCCTGTTTCACTTCTTCGTTATTTTTCATGACGTCAATATTGAAATATTTTTGTGTTCTTTTTTTTTTTTTTTTTTTTTTTTTTTTTTTGTTGTTTTTTTTTTTCGGAGGAGAGAGGATATAGGCCTAGTAGGCTAATCAAATGACGAATTTCAGTACACTTTGGCCTAGGCCTAACGTTAGGCTACTGTCGGGCCTATCCTAACGTATGCCTAGTGTAGAAACGTTACAGGCATATAGCCTAGGCCTAACTTATAATATTGTTAATTAAAGAACAGATGTAGGCCTATTCGAGTGTACAAAACATCAAACAAAAATTAGGCCAGTTCTTGGAAATGACATTGTATCTTACCATTAATTGATTCATAAATTAAATTTTCATCTTGGCAACATTTTGTTAACTTATTTGTTCGTGGTACTATTCTGATTAAGCTGATTAAGTGAAATATTGTTCCTAAGGTAATTAACCAAGAAAGTATGAGATATAGTTAGTTATCATGAGTCAACCACTTTCACGAGTCGATCACTGCCTCCTAAATACCATTGCAGCAAGTAGGTGAGAGGTGATTGCAATGTTAGAATAACAGGCAATGCAAATCCTTCAAACAACATCTTAACCAATTATGTCATCATATTTTTTATGTTTAAAGAAAAAATGTAAGTAATGGCCAGACTTTCAAGTTTAAAAAAAATATGAAACGGAAATTTGCAAAATTAGTAGAAATGATGATGAGAATGTATTTTATGAAGTTGTAAGTAAGAATTCCGATAGGAAGGAGGTTGTTCTGTAATCTGTATCATTATGTCAAAAACTCGCCTTAAATGTGGTAATTTATAGGATTTTATTTGTTTGTTTTGTGAATTGATAACCCCACTTTGACTATAACTTTATAAACACTGCTACTTGTACTGCCATCTACATTTCAAGATTCATTTTCTACAGATTACTCAATCCAAAATACACCAAAATATAGCACAAAGAAGAGGACATATTTCAAATTTCATTGGTTTTTATAGATCTTTTGATATTGTTATGGTTACGAAGTGTATTAGGTGATAGACTCATAATTAGTCCAGTATACTGATCTATGAGGAGGTGAAGAAGCCCGTGAGATTGAAAGATTTTACTAGGGCTTTATGTATTGCTCTTTAGGCTAGGCCTGGTTCGTAAAAAATCCACCTGTAGGTCTGAAGGGATTAGATCAAAATACTGTAACCCGTGTATGATGGGGTGACCGGCTAGTGCGTATCTGCATTAACATTACGTATAAAAGTCTTCAAATAGTGGAGCTCTTAGGTGCGCATTCGACGGTACACTAAGTAAACTAGCTGATAGTTTATGGCGAATGAAAATCACTGGAAACCATAATTAAAGATGCTGGGGAATATTAAGAAGCTCATTTAACCGTACCTTACGACATAGCTTCATTGATAAGGTGGAGGTGAATGAACCGACCTGCTATCTTATCAACTTAAGCCGGCATGGCAAAGAGTAAGTGCATGAACAGTGCAGTAGGTTTAGAGGCATACTTATCAATCTGTAGCTATTACTTTTTAGTGCATATTTGTACATTTAATTGTACAATAGGAGCAGGCTGGTCCATCCATAGCTGGACCTGTCAAGGACAAAGCTAAGCAACAGCTTAGCTTTGACTAAGCTTACACTTATTCGTTTTACGTGAAAAAAATCATCGTTTCCTAACTCGGCTCAAGGTTGCCCTATGAAGATGGGAGTTGGACTGTGCCAATTCACTTTTCATGCTTTTATACATATTTTTTAATTTTTTACTTGGGGTACAACAATTAAGTTTTGAAGCTGTACAGCTATGAATTTTTTAAATTAACATTAATGCACACGCGTATTTATATTATTACTCATATTTGAGCACTGCTCTGTTCTTTAACCATTTACTGATCATATTATATGTACTCTGTATCAATATATTGTTGATTAACAGCTTGAAAATATGGTAAAATATTTCCTTACAACAAGTTGGTACCTCATTGAAATGACTCTACATAGTCAATGGGACTAAGAAGAAACATGATAATGTGAGTTTACATAATCCACATACAGTACTGAAGAATATAATCTGTTTCAGTCCTGCCTTTTATCTCATGTTCACTCTGTTTACTTTTCATCTTGATAAAAACCTCGAGGTTTTGTAGTTTGTGACCATACATACTTTTTAATAAACATTTGTATGACTGAGCTTTTTCTTTTGTCACTTTTGACAGCAAGAATTTTAATTGCCTTGTTTCACATCCAGCCGCAGCTTGCACGACAGATAAAGAAATATTCATTTTTTTAGAATGTTGTAAGCTATTCCATCTTTAAAATAAGGTGAGATTCACAGATTTAAAAAACTTTGTTTTTGTCTTTTAACTTGTGCAATATGACCTCAAAGCATCGTGCTTTCACAAGAATGAGTATTCATTAATTCTGGAATGCTAAAGGTGTAGCTATGGTGTACCAATGGTCTTAGTCAGCAAACATATAAGATATGGTAAGGATGAAGCGGTGTGCCGAATGTGGGTCATTAATTTGGACATACTTTGACGTTAGGGGTGAATTAACCTCAGGGTTCTTACGGGCAATGAAAACTTTGAAAGGTTTGAAAGTGCTTGAATTTATATCTCAGTGTCATTTTCAAGTCCTTCAAAATAAAAGTGCTTCAGTTTTGTTATATATTGCTTTAAAGTTCTAAATTGTTTCAATTTCAGTGTTTTAAAATATTATCATACACTTTACATAATTATTAGCTTCAATAACTGTATATAAGCCAGCAGTGGCGTAGACAATGAGGGGCAGGGGGCAAGTTGCCCAACCTGGAAAATATTTTAGGGAAATTTTGGGGAATTTGGGGAAATTTCAAGTTGACGAAATAATACTTCCTATTTTTTAAAATCTTCCTCACTAAAGGTAATCGTGAAACATGTCTCATGCATAACTCGTATTTCCATACAACGTATTTGACCAGATCTCATCTGTGCCACTGCATCATGAAGCGCGTTGACTCGCGTTCAGCAGAAATGTCCTCTCTGCAGCAGCGTGAATGTTCTCTGGTACACATACAGAGTTTTGTGATCATCGAGATCCTAAGCTTTAGCTGGAAGGAGCACTCCAACGGAAACGCGAGAGTAAAAACGAACGCAACTCGAGGGTCAAATTCCCCGGGAATTTAGTTTTATGGGATGCATAATATATATTTATGCACCCGAATTGAACGCAACCGTACTAAGCGCTATCTTTTACAAGCGTATGGTGACACTGGGTATGATGTCGCAAATAAGCGCGGGTCAAGCGTATTACTACAAAGAGCGGCCGGGCCAAGTTTAGCTTTTACTTTGCCACAAAAGTTGTGACAACTGCATACGCTAAATTCTTTTTTTTTTTAAATTATAGTTGTAGGTTGTAGGCCTAAATATATTGTCATGAACTTTTCACCAAAGTTTTATTTTTGTTTGTAGAAATGTGGGTGAAATGACCGGCCACTGTTTATAAATGAATGCTGAACATTATCTACATTTTAAAGCCCACACTGGGCTTGAAGAGGGTGAAGGTATGGCATAATGTTAGGAACACTAACTTAACCCTAGTCCATAAACTTAACCCTAATGAACCCTAATCTAACCCTAACCCCAACTCTGCTCCAAAAACAAAACCCAGACACTGACTCATTAGTTTCGTGTAGCTACCTAATTCTGCAACACTGTCGTAGTGTGAAACTTGTGTGCCTTTAGAGTGCGTGTAGAAGGCTGCCTTCTACATATTCGAAACTTCGCAGTATTGTGCTTAATCCGCGTTTATTTGCAACATTTTTTCACCACAGGCTTAAAAACAGCGCTCCGTACGGTTGCGCCCAAGAACACACAGTCGGTTACGTACGCAGCAAGAAGGGTTCAGAAGATTAAAACTGCAACCACACAACTACATTCCCGCAGCACGTGACCCTTGTACTTCGTCCAATTTTTTTTATTGTGGGACGCTCTTTCCAGCTAAAGCTTAGGATTTCTATGATTTTGATTAGTTCAGCGTATACTGCACAACGATGACAGGTTATAAGACCGGAGCATAGGATACCACCATCGAGATAGTTCCCTACATTTTGCTGAGCTAATGTTATGTTCATCAACTTGATGCTCTATAGGATAATACGTTGCTGATAAATAGTTACATAATCATAGCCTCGTGAACTAAATATTCCTTCATTTCATTATCACAACTTCCGTTTGTTTTCGTTCCACAACCATCTATATTCGATTTAAGTCTGTCAGCAATACATACCGGGAGGTCTCAGAGTTTCCAAATTTTCCTTTTTAAATATATATTGTGAAAAATTGTCTCCTAAAAAGCTTTCAGGGCAAGAAAATATGTCACTCTCGGCAGGCAGTAATGAGGCGCAGGGAGTGTTATTTCCTACAGTCTAGGGGTGTTGTTAGCGAACTTTCCCCTGGCGGGACGCTGCGCGCACCAATGACCGCGCTCCGTCACATGGGTTAGGTTAGGCGAGGTTTAACAGCCCAGTTTTCAACCTATTGGTAGACAGCGCCCTGGGTTAAGTTAAAGAGGGCATGACACGCCAAAGCAAGTTTCTCGGTAAAAGTTCTTTGGGTACACTTTGACATGAAGTGAATGTTTTCCCTAGTAGAGTATGTCCATAAATACCGAAATACGACGTTATGAATTCCCAATTACTGGCCAGGCTCAGCCCAATCGAAATCCGAAAGCGAAAAAAGTATGAGAGCGCGTCTCAACATGGTGACGTCACTGGAGGCACGGTTAGCAGCATTGTACCGGGGAGCTCACAATCATCGAATCATGTACAAGGTAACGCGTGTTAGCGCATACATAATTGCAAACACAGGTGCTACGACAGCAGTGAGCGTGGCCAATGACTACACTGTGAATTGTGCAGTGCGCGGTGACTGCTTTGTATTCGCAATAGCACCTTCACCGAACAGCTCATACAGTAAAGACGCGCTCCTAGTGTGGACGCACTTGTTGTGGTCATATTCATAGGTGTTCTGTACAGCCGCCCGAACCGCGTCTTTGTGGCACAAAAACAGAACTGTTTTTACACGAGCGCTTATGCCGCGAACATATTGGCCAATGATTTGCCCCGAAACCTCACCATGGTCCCCGGATTTTGCCCTGTATCTTGAAACCAGTATTGTGATGTAATCGTTTTCATGAAGTTGCTAGGATAAGATTACTTTACCGAGCGTTAGATTTGTTCCACATGTAGATGCGCGTTCTTAAATTAGGGCGGGGTTTGTGCCCCCAATTGCGTCACAAAAGTCAGGTGACCTGTTGCGGCATTTTTCGAAACTGGATTTTGACCCTTTTTTCTTCGAATTTCATTTATGCCGATTTTTAAGGTTTTAATGAGGTGTGAGATGATATTTGAAAAATACTATATCGAATCGTGTAATACACAAACGTTTGGCCTCTCAAGCTGGTACAGGGCAGGTTTAAGACTGATCTTACTCTGTGTTAAACCATGGATGGAGCTAAAAACAATACCTTACCGTTGTCTAGACAAAATAACCCTGCAAACCTGGACAAACGTATGATGTTTACCTTATTTTTAAAGGACTAAAGGACTGGTTCGGAAAATTAATCTATTTACTCTGTTCGGAAAATTAATGTAGTAAATCACTGGGAATGGGGGGACAACGGGCCCATGATGACATTGTCTTAATCCTATGTATATAGTAGGTAGCTTCAGGATCTTGTAGGCCGTGTACTATCTTAGGTAACATTACATGACGTCATGAAAATCTTGTTACTATCATAAATTTACGTAATTTGCAAGTAATACATGCACCTTGACCTTGAAAACATACTGAAACTGAAACGTTTTGGGGAAATTTTTGAGCCCCACCCCCCCCCCCCCCCCCCCCCGGAAAATACCCTAGCTACGCCACTCGAAGCCAGGTTGTGTAGCAAAAGTTGGTGGAAATGAAAAATAAATAGCAAACATCACTATTATTTTTGGGAGTGCTTTAAAGTGGTTTAATGTCCTTAAAATTCTCAAGTCATTGAAAAGTGCTCTATTTTTAGCCTTAAAAAAGTGTACGAACCCTCTTATCTGCAATTGAGGTTCCCCAAGGTGTTGGTTTGGCCCTAGTGTGTCACAGTTGATGAAAGAGGCATAACAAATGTGTGCTGGTAGTTTTGCCATATCTTGCCTTAGATGGATAAGATGAACACCATAGAGGCCATGGAATTCCCTTATGTGTGCCACATCTGTTAAATGTTGCAAACATCTGGCATGCCCTAATGTGTCATTGGTAAACCATATGTGGTCCACATCAAAGAGTATGTTCAATTCACCATATGGACCACATACGGCAACCCACATGCCACATCTGGCCTAAGTTTTCCAAATCAGCACATATGTGGCTTGCTCAATATGGGCCATTAGATTTGCTGCGAGGGCCAAACATGTGCCACACACGACTGAATATGGGACTATTCTTGTAACCGCCTGTGTCCATTGTGTACACACTGCGAGCCCCCAGTCGGGTAGTTTCTTATCCTTTAGTAATTTTAGTATTTATTACCAGGATGCTGCGATTACACAGACCTCTCCTTTCTGTTTGAGGACACTTGTATACTCTGGGTTGACTAAAGTGCTTTGTGGGTCCTCACCAAGTTTGTTTCCCTAAGCTGGAGTGGTGGTGAAATTATGATCTTTTTCCACACATGAAATATGTTACAATTTGGAATAATGTCAGTTCGAATGTACACAAATCAGCATTTCCTACCAAATGGATGGTGTATTGAAGTTTCTTCCAGAAAGTGATAGGGAGAGAGAGGGACAGGAAAACAGATGGAAATGATGGAAAGAGTGAAAGAGATTGGGGGAGGGGCAATATATTAATCATTTCTTTGATTGACTATATTCAAAACGGGTCTATCATTCCATGTAAGGTTTTGTTTCGTACATAAGAAAGACATTTGCTATATTCTCTTTCCCTATTGCTTATACCATTATCCTACACAAATGGGTAACGTTTACTATAACTCAAGTTTCTGATTTCTGTTCCCATTGCAGCACTATCTGATGATAGCTATAAAGATTTATTTCCCTAACCGGAACATACCAAAGTCATACCAAAGACCTTAAAAGCGGGACCCACTGCCGTTGTGCTTGGTGCTCAGCATAAGCAATGGAGTAGGGAAAAAAAACCGGTGAGATAAACAAGAAAGAGACATCAAATTCATCTTTCATTTATTCATCTTTCTGAAGTTCATTTGCACAGCGTTGAAACATGAAATATTGGAAAAGTAACAACTGTCGGTCTCTTATCTGCTTATTTCGAGGTTGAGTTATTCCAAAGGGAAACTACTGCCGTTGTTTGTGATGCTCCTCCTAGGCAATGGAGTAGGAAAAACAAACCAGTGAGCCACAACTGGAAAAGAGGCCGTGGCAATATGCGCATGCGCGTCTTTAGTTTGTGACCTTTGTAGTAGGTCACAATACATACGACCTCAATGAATTGTTTATGCACCGACTCCACAGTTCTCGTACTACATATTGTAGTACGAGACTCGTCTGTATGTGCCAACGATTTTATATTATTTTCAACTGTTCATTAACCTTTTTTATAGAAGGAAACACGTGGTCAAAAAAGGATAATAACTAAGATGCTTTCCAAGTAAAAGCGATGCACGACAAAGAGAGGCATTTGCCTGTTCTTTTTTTTTTTTTTCTTTCTTTTATATGTTTTTTTAATACGTAGCAGTTTTCTACTGCATGATATCCTCTGTCACTAAGTTTACGTTACAATAACTCCGGCCAGTTATATGCAGCAAATATTTCAACATAAGTGGTGGCAAAATCATTCGACACGAGGTGTAGTCATTTCATGTACAGAATTTTATAAAACATTTTATCCAAATGCTGCACAATTTTCGCCAAACTAGTACAGCAATTACATTGTATCAGAAAGGATCACACGTTATAACCAAGTATTAAATAAAGCCTATACGTAATCAAACGTTCAAGTTTAAGTTGGTGGGGAACTAACATCAGCTCCTATCCTTGGGTTTGCTTGTTGATAACTACCTGCTTCCCATCTATGGCCGCCGATAAGGCTCATTAATAGCAACATATGTTAAATGAAATCAACTCATCTATTTTCAAGTCGGCAGCTTACAGATGTAAGCTACATTTCATGAGTTACATACCTTTTATGAATTTATGTATTACTCACCCTGTACATTATGTGTAAAAAGCGGAGTGAATTGTCCCAGATGTTTTAACAAGACAAACGCAAACTTTCCTACAGGCACGCTTGTTGATTTTCTGTGATGGCATGAAATTAGGCACTGAACTTTGCAGCACTTGATGCCTTCGTGACTGGGATTATAGTCAGTCAATGTGTCACCCAGCAATTCATAGACAAAGAAGCTGAAAGCTATAAGTCTGGGCTCCTTTGTTGTCTCTCATGGAACATTGTCAATGTTTAAAAAGTATTGTCTAAATGTCAAATTTCATAACAGTAGGTGTCATGGACCCCTAATCACACTGTTCTCCTCAGACTTCAGTGATCTATGGCCAAAGAAAAGGGAAGGTTTTCTCCTCGACTTACTATAGAGTTAGCTTTGTTGCTTGAACTTCAGGTAAAGGCTTGTAATGCTCAGTCCTGTGCGAAAAACAAGGAGTAAAACCCGATCATCACGGCTGGGCGAAAACTTAGTTAAACGTCACTGACCAGTCCATCCTTACGACCGTGCAGACAGCTTGAATCCCCTGTTCATGAGCAGAGTCTCAACTGCTTTACATTTCTTAACTAAATCTCATCTGACGTCAATTTGTCATTCATAAATATAGTCTAAAATCCTCACAAATATACCAAAATCACTGACAGTAACAGAACAAAAAATGCTACCATAGTAAACAATGTAAACAACTTTCTCATCAGCGATACTGTATCCCAATGTACAGTGTACCATTCACTGCTATCCAAGTGATTGTCTGTAACCGCTTACAGAACCGAATGGTTCCCGCATGACCTTTGACCTGTTACGTCACTGTGCTCCTCGTGATAACTACGAAATAGCTTAATGGTTGGAAACTCGGCCCTTAACTCCATCTAACTAACATAACTCATAATAGATTGTGTGGGACTTTTTCCTAGGGAGGATGTAACTCTTAATAGTGAGCTTTAATTTGCTGAAGGAAAAGCTGTTGAGCGACCTCAAAATATATAAGCCTGATAAGGATAAGCACTCAAAATTTTTTTTTGTTTGTGCATTTTTTCAGTCTGGACAAGTAGTACAAAAGTGCAATTGTTCTTGCAAATCTCATGCCCTCTGCCAGTGGATTGATTTATCGGTCAGTTCAGTTGAATAAAGTTTTAGTGTTACGGCCCGATTTCTAACTTGTTTGATGTGTTGGAAAAGCAACTGATCTTACTGTTGTTCATTCTATGTGACATCCACAAATGGCAGAAATGAGTTGTTCAAGTTATAGTAACGTGACGTGAACGTGAGTAATGGACTTGAAACATTAAACCAAACAATGAAATATTTTCGCAGGTACATATGTGTAGCATGAAAACGCATGACATGAAGACTTTAAATAATGTACCTGACTACAGTAAGTATTCCAGCAGAACTGGTGCCACATGTACAAAATAGCATGAAAAAAGTTCCTCTGTGTGACGTAATCATACAGATTGTGGTATTAAGACTAAGTGGTCAGCTAAAGGTCTAGTTCAAGTATGTCATGGACAGTTTCAAGGACTGCATTTAGTTGTAAGTTAGTGCTTTATAATGGCAACAATATTTATGTAGCAAGTTCCACCTATACTATAGTACAAGTTCATCATTAAGCATCAACCACCCACATACTGTATTATAAATAAATCGAATCATCATTCAACTTACATTTGATACACTGCATGTGACTGAGCTGTAGGCTACATATTAATGTGCAAACTTGGACAGATGAAATGAAGCGATGGACCCACACTGTTTCAGATACTTTATTAACATCTGATTTCTAAAAAAAACTTTCAAAAGCAAGAATTCTAGTACCTTGAATGGCATTTAGTACCATGCCTAGCATGTATTGTTAATTAGAAAGATTGTCAAAAATATAGTATAATAGACTTAGAGTCAATACTATTTGGTTTTTGAATAGAAGAATTTAAAGACAATGAACTGTGAGGCAGACGGCCAGACCATTTACACTATTGTTATTGTTGAAGTTGACTAGATAATATTCAATATGCATACATACTGTTGTACCACTGAATGAGCAAGTCCTATTGAAAAAGATCTACTGGAAAAGCTTTCTCCTTGGAAAATATAGGTCTTCCAAAACCTAGTGTCAAGACGTATAATGATAACGGTAGACTGATACCCTAAGTGAAAAAAATCCTGGTGAAAATGTTGCCTTGCAATAAAGTTTCTCTGTAATGTAAGTGAGCAAGCGTCACTCCAAAACGTTAAACAATTATGCTTGGAGTTTCGCATGATCCACTGCAGACGACCCGTCTTCGTGGACGATTTAATTCAAGGAGCAATTGTTGGATGGTTACAAGTTTGTTTCCTAAACTGGTGTAATTGTAATTATGTAGAATTGCACGTCGTGTATTTTGTTGTAAATAGGGTCTATGAAATGAGTTACTTCTCTAGTTGCCTGCCATGCATGAAAATTCTTTATGCAAAGGGGATATGATTTTCATGAATATGTCGACTTGGCAGTGAAATGTATGTCTAGTGAACGGAAGGTGATAAATGTTTTAAGTGAAATGTTACAAAGAAAATATTTTACTTAAATTCTCTTAATTTACAACTTGACATGACGGCATATTGATATGTGCTATCATATTATTGACAAAGCGTGTCATTACAAGATTTTGGGATAGTAGACAGTGGGCCATAGGTCAAATATATGCTTCTAAATTGGGTTCCGTGACCCACCTCAGAGGGTGGGCATGAAAAGGGTGAATTCTCATGTCAAATGATGTTACAAATGACATACATTTGTTCACAGTCACAAATGTTGCACATTACCGAGAAATGGGGCATTAAAGTTAGAAGCACGTGAGGGGCGCCCTCTTATTTAATTAACTAGTAATAACTCCAATTGTGTTACTCCGATTGACATGAATTTTGGCAGAATTGTTCAGAATGTTCATAGCTATACTCTCAAATATAAAACGTAGACTGCTAAACAGCGCCCTCTATTAAAATGTTCATTCATGTGTTTGGGAATATAAGCTCTTAAGTGTATTTGTGGGTTAATTTTGTGGGTTAACAAATTGTGTTTCAAAGGACTTACAGGACTCAAAATATTATACATAAGTACAGTCAAAAGTACATTTCCCAGGGAGCAAACAACAAAGTTCAGTTTGAAGAGTGCCCTCTATCCAATACATCTTCCTATCTCCCTATGGGCTGGGGTTTGTTGAATATACCCATGGTATTTCCCGCCTGTCGTAAGAGGCGACTGAAGGAACACCAAATTTGGCTTTAACTATACATGAAAATAAATTTAAACTTTGAACTGTTCATTGAGTTGACTGACACTATGTGACACATTTGTGTTGGTATGTCGTTAAATCTCATCTTACTAACTATTTGTGTAACATGCTTGCTCTTTTTAGAAATTGCCCTGGACATTTGGGGTGGATGGGTTTCTTGATTGGATGTTGCCATTGTGTTGTATCAATTGTGTTCTTTATAAGGGTTAGGGATCAGGTAAGGCATTAGAGCTATCATTAGCCCGTTAGGAAATTTCTTGTTAAACAGTGCGCACCTCCCCGCCATTTTTGTTATGAGGACTATTTAAGAGAAGATAAAGATTTTTTTCGACCCACTAAAACAGGAGTGTATCTAAGTTGTAACACCTTAACAGTTCGAAAACTCCTCTTTTTCAGCTTTTACTGCTCTCCTGCTTCTGACAACACTGGTTCAGGTCGACCTTGAACCCAGTGGTTTCTTTCCATTTCAAATAAAATAATTGGAAATAGACAATAGAAACTTGTTTGACCTTTTTCATTGGGCATTGTCCGGTCTACATTGTGGGCTACTGGCCTGAACATGTACGCTCCAGGGCTGAATCGGGTAGCAAAAAATCGGAACCCCGGTACCCGTTTTTATTACCTGATTAGGTAGCAGGTACTAGACTCATAAAGGGGAAGTTTAAGCAGAAATTTAATTTACATAAGTGAAAGGAGAACCAAATTTGCACAATATGATGCAATTTCTATTCAAAGATCAGACATGTATTCCTTTAAATATCGGTAAAAGAAGTCGTTAGATTTGTGTTCCAAAGTAGGCTTCAGGGCAGAAGAGGTTTTATCACGTCCTCACTCAGGAATTATTTCTTCCCCTTTGTTTTTTAAAGCAAATTTCACTGTCATGTTGAAAATAAGTATTAAATTGACCTTTCAAAACTTGATGTGATCTTCTTTTAAGAATTAAAGGGCAAAAGCAGTCACCTCAACTTGAAGTACAGTAATTTAGTAGACTGTGCTGTTTTACAATTGGAGTCATGTGACAACATTATTTCCCTTCAATGTGTGATTTACTGCTTGATTTACCCTGAATATACAATACTGAAGTCTGAAAATATGATGAAAGATACTTCTAAGAGAAATTAGAAGGAAACTGTCATGTTTAGGTGTTGTTTCAAATTATGTTTGGGGGAGCTGCTCTTTAACCTCTGAAGTTTGTAGCTTTCACAGCCAACAAGCACATTTATATGGTTAACTGAATATGAACACAATTTACACAATAAACAAATTAAGGCATATTTACTGCAATATGGCTGTGGACCTATGAACAGCGAGAGCAGCTGCCGCAGAGAAGTTAGTGTGCATATTTCAAAAGTCTCTGCATATTTTAAACTTTGACTAATCTGTCAACGTGGAAGCCCAATGCCTCCTGCGTTTGTGGTCCTCATGCTCTATACTACCCTTGCATGTTTCCTAGAGTGAATGGAGCAATATCATTTCTTTAAACTTAACCTCAATCCTGAACTGAGCATCTCTTCTCACTAAGTTTAAGATTTCAACAGAAATTACTGAAAATGTATAGTCCTATTTGTCCTGGAAAAGAATTTCCCACACAGTCCTGCAGTACTGTACTAATTTGTTAACTCGGTACAAAAGTTTTAAAGTGTACCTCATGTCAAAAAAATCAAAAATATATTAGTAAAGGGCATGGAAAATGAATTCTAACAGTCCAACTCCCATCTTCATAGAACATTCCTGTGCTGGGATATAAAATGTTGACATATATCCACTTAAAACAAATCGGTTCATTGCACAATAATTTGTAAATTACTCTGTTGTACAACTCATTACCTGCTTTGTTTCCCTTTAAAATTAACAATGTTTTAAAAATCTTGAACACTGCCTGTTTTCTTACATAACATCTTGCATGGAGAGGGCTTAATTTATTACATCACCTCATAAGAGTAACAGTTCGATGACACCTTGGTACAAGGTGCAGTAAGTTTTAGAAAAAAAAAACAAAGAAATACAAAGACTGTAATTTGAGTAGTAGAACAATGACATCACAAATTGTTGAGCAATGTACCATTTTAAATTGAGTGAATAAACTTCAACATTTTATATCTCAGTTCAGGAATGTCCTATGAAGATGGAAGTTGGACAGTTAGAATTCACTTTTCATGGGTCTTAAATATTTATTTTTGAATGTGAGACTTTCGATGGAGATAATTTACTAAAAGAGAGCAACAGCAGACAATTTTGGTAACATATTTTTTGCCCTCTGGAATTTTTTTCAAGGGTTGATTTTGTTAGTTTGTACGGTGAATCACCCAATGACCAGTGTTTTTTGAGTGCTAGTCTACGGTGCCTCTGCAATAACTGTGTCTGCTGTACATGATTTGGTTTTTGAAATAGCAACTCCACAGGAAATGGTAAAAAGGAGAGCTGCCAATTAAGTTTATGGTATTCAGGCATCTCCAGTTGTACTGAAGATGCTGAAATCATTGTTGGGGAAAGTGGTGGCCTGAACGCAGACAACAATCACCGGTTCTAAAACTGAGAGATTATAAAAACAACTAATTGCCACTTGTGCCACTGAAGTTCTTGTCACTTAATCACTCAGAGAGAAAATGGGATGAATTATAGTTCTTTCAACATGCCATACCTATTCTATACTAGCCAATAGATAGGTTTATTTTTAAATTAAACACCACAGAAACACTTTTTAAATCACTTTTCCATGCAGTTATTGAAACACAAGTCTGATGCCTTTATGAATTTTCTCAAAGACATCTCAGGTTTTGCCACAGTTTAAGTTAATGGTGGAAATCACTGGTCACAAAATTTGTCAAAAATTATGTAAAAGGAATAGCAAATTTGGTACTGAGTTGAAAAAATACTTCTTTCTTCACATAATTCAAATCCTATTTTGATAATAAAATCTTTCAACTTATTTTCAGAAAATTCCTATATAAGCCTACTATTTGCAACATCAAAATCATTACTGCAAGGCATTCACCATGTAGAGTTATACATTTCAGTTTTTTCTGAATATGACTGAGCCTATTTGTTCATACTTTGAACACATTTGGATTTATTGTAGCCTAGCCAACAGTAAGTTTGAAATTTCTTAATTTCTACCTCAATTGGTGACAGAAAAATGTAATGTTGCACTTGCAGTCACAAATCGTCTGTGGGGATGGAGGCGCATCAGTCCACAGTCTGCTGGCTGATCATCATGAAAAGATACTACGTACATACAGTATACCTCAGCAATATTACTATGGGCTTAAAATTACAAAATTAGGTTATGCACCTCATAAATATTGACTGGTCTGATTCATGCTAATGTGTATTTCATTCTAGATACGCAACTAATATGCACAGATTATTAACATAGGAATGTGTACTTATAGTGTTCATAATTTTTTATTTGCACAAGCTAAGCTACAGTATTTTTTTTTTTTTTTGTTTTAAGATGATTTTCCAAACTGCCTTAATCTAATTGTTATTACACTGTTGTGTGCTAAAAAAACACACATTGTTGTTCAATTGTGACATCAACCAAAGCTGTATGATTACTTCATACACACCACACATTGGCACAATAGCAAAAACCATTCTGCAGCAGCACACAAAGTTGTTCTGTGGCTCACTGGTTTGTTTTTCCTACTCCATTACTTATGCTGAGCACCAAGCATAACGGCAGTAGGTTCCATTTTTAAAGTCGTCTTCGATAAAACCAAGTCAGAATTCTAACCCCAGAGCTTCCGGCTGCAAGTCATGGTCACATGTTCTTATGACCAGGCCATGCAGTTGTTTGGTCTTCCCATTTCTCAGTCACTTCTCTTATCTAAAATTAGGCCTAAATCAGAATGACATTAGATATAGGATGTTAAACAGAGAAAAGACACTGAAAGGGCCATTTCTGCTATCTGAGAAGTATGTTTTTGCCAAATTGTTGTATATGCGTCAAACCAGCAGAGCTGACTAGGCCTAACTATACTAAGGCCTAGGCCTAGGCTAGAGACTAGATGTAAGCCTGGGGGTCTAAGCTAGGCTAGGTCTGGGCCTAGGCCCAGGTATTTTCAAGATTTATTCCCCACACTCACATCTTTCTACCTACATCCCTGATCACCAACGTCAGTCTTTGTGCTGTCCAACAACTTCCCTATTTTTCAGGATGTTGTCAGTAAACCTTGAGTAGCGGGTCCCTGTAGAATCCACAATTAATGGGTGTAACGTTAGCGTTTACTAGCCTAACGTTATTTAACGTTAGCGCAGTCCTGTTGTTGACCGGGGAATTTTCTTTCTATTACAGCATGTTCACCCTCTAAATCTTTCCATTTTCCACACATTCAAAGAACGTCGACCGCGTTGTCTCTGAAAATAGTTTCACTGCATTTACTTAAGATGAAACACAATAAAACATCGAAGGTCTGATTTGTTCGTCGGTATTTTCATCTGTTGTAAAGGCGGCCATTTTGAAAGTAGAAGTGTTCTCCGAAATGGTCTACGTTTCCACGTATAAAAATACTGGGCCTTCGAATAAACTTCGATTTTTTTTTAAATGACCAAATTATTCTTTAAATGCCTCTTAAAGTAAATCATAGGTACAATTTAGACTACTATTGCATTAAAACAGATAAATTATCTTTAAAAGGGTCAGTCACATTTCTTTCACCGGAAAAGAATTTTCAAAATTGCTTGAGAGTGGAAAACGTGAACTGCCCCGCCAATAGAATGGACGAGGTTAACTATTCAACCATCGATGATATTTTCATAATTAGCTTACAATCAAATGTGCAAGAGTTAATCTTGTGAAAAGATACCAAAATTCTTTTAATTTTTTGTGAAAATTTTGAGACTCTTTTCATCCCCACCCTCGTTACTGGGTCACGGAATGAAACGATAAAGGCACACAGATTGCAGTCTATAGGCCGACTGTAATGTTTATAAAAGGAAAGAACCTTTTCCTACCATGAATGTGAGCATGTGCTCAGGATGGATAGGTATTCTATTGAGATTATGTTTTAAATTCCATGGTCAAAGTCTGGATATGAGATATCACACTTGGACGTTCCCATGTATCCATCGGACAAAACCTCTACAACCGTCTAGAAGCACCCTGTCTTGTGGACGTATTCCTTCCTGTTGTATACCAGGGCGTGGTAGCATGACGTAATAAAATGGTTTCATTTTAAGAGGATCACAGGATTTGGGGGATATTCCTAAAAAAAGGGCCACCAGGTATTTTTAAACTCATGGGAACATGACTGAATCCGGCTTTCAGGATACAGGAACATTCTTGAACAGTTAGCTAGTCATGTACATGTCCCATGTGCCTGATTGCGGTAACAAGTGTTATTTGGCATGTTTAATTTTATCATAATTCTAGAGAAAAAAAATCTACCCACAACCTTATGTTGCTTGTCCTTCAAATAAGGATTGCCTTAGTAAAGTTTTACGCCCGAAACATCCCTATATGGCTAGTATACAAAACACTAACGCAAATCGGATCGTGTTGGAAGCTTTTAGGTACGCCATGGCCAAAATGCATGCTTGCTTATGCGCACATTTGGGTTAGCCATCTACATGTGCCCTTTCGGTGCTGTGTAAAAGGGACGCGCTCTAGGCGATCTACAGAAAATAATTGTGCTGGTCAATATCGTCACACGCGCTCCCGAGAGAATAGACAGGACCTTTCCTAAATGTGGCGTTTTATGCCAAGGTTACAACGGGAAGGAGAAAAGTTCATTCTTAAACTTGTACTCGTTCGTAAATTAAGCAAGAAATTTTTTCTGAGTTTATACCCCACACCGTACGCTATCTTTATATATTGCGTTCTTTGTATAAGTAGTTTGCCGAATAGAACGGCACCCCAAGCCAAATTATGACACTCTCGTGTACCGACGTATGTGTATGAATGGCGAGTTCTTTTCGGTCTTATGAAAGGGTTAGAAATATCTACTCCCATCAGGTATGAACCCCATTTAATATAAGAGGACTTCTACGGCCAAGACAACTATATGGAAAAGGTTCTCTACACCTTTTACTAGACACTTCGAGAAATATTTTTCCTGTTTGGGACATTTTACACCACCTAAAGATAAAAGTCAACTTCAAGCAGCTTTGTAGTAAAAAAGCCATTTGACCTGTTGTTACGTAACTTTAACCTTTAGCAACTAAATATTTTTCAGGAAGTGTCACTCGTGTTTGTTTTTTATTTTAAATGTGAGCCAAAGATCCAAAAACAACCCACGACTTTGTAAAACACCTAAGAAAGACTTGTTTACGCCTTCGCGTGGATTTAATCCAGTTTCTAGCTATTACAATGCCAATGTTCCAGTATAATTTAAACGACACTGCATAGCAGCTGAAATGTAGGTCAAGGTTAAGTGAAACTGTGTAAATCGCCTACACATAGGAAAAGCCGCCAAAATATTAATGTGTAACTCACCCAGTAAGACAACACCGCCAAAAATAATATTCAGATAGGAAGACACCTAGTCGTGTCACTCGTGTTACACTTCCATATTCCAAAGGCAACTCAGCAAACTGATTGATCTCAACTCGAATCAACAAGAGACTAGTAAGGCTTTCGTTAAAAATTAACACTAACGTTACATATCGTCTACAATATCATAAGACAATATGCAACGTTTATGTTAATTGTTATCGAAAGCCTAACTAGTCTTCAGTTGATTCCAGGAGTTAAGAAAACATTTCACCGTCCATCCTGTTCTCTGGTTGGTGAACTTAAATCAGGACAGCTAAGATAGCAGCATATTTCTGAACAGTAAATCGGTCCCGTTTGTAATCAGATAGGCATAACGTTTGGACTAACGTTAATATTCAGCGGCGAGCGCTAGTACAAACAACTCTTACCTCCTAATAAAATGGCTACAGAGTCGCCATTCGAGCATGCATAGCCTACATGAAAGTAAGCACCTGCAGTAGATACATGGTACATCCCGAAGTCTGGCCCTCCTTACTTGGACTACTTTGATCGAAAAGCTATACCAGTCTCCGTTTTGAGCTTCTTCCGCTAAACATATCACTGTGCTACTTACAAGTTGTACGTAACTACGTTACCACCGACGTAAACATGGTATTTAGCTATGCGTATACTGTAACAAAGCCAAACACCGTGTTAGCCTGTTAGTGTTACGTTACTGTACTTTGTGCAGCTAAAGACCAGTGTGTCAACATAAAACGGTTGTTCAGGCTAATTGAAACGACTTAACGTAAACTGACCTACATAACGTGACCCTTCTCTCTGCTTCACAACATCATTGCAGAATGCGCCTTCCTAGCATATACTTCAGCGTTCGCAGCGAAGTGACGTAGATGAATAATAATAATTAGGGATACACAGTAAAAAATGAGCACGAACGGGTAAGTGTAAAAGGGGTAAAAACTGGCTCAAAAAGGGGTGAATATCACAAAAGGTCAATTCTAACATTTTAACCCTTTTACACTTACCCGTTCGTGCTCATTTTTACTGTGTAGCCCTAATTATTATTTTTTCCGGACCTAGTTTTTGTCTATTTTTCCCCCTTTTTTCCGACCATGTTCGATTTGTACGTGCACTTTTCCATCCAGGACGCTCTTTTCCCTTTTTTGTTTTTTGTTTCATCCTTCGCCCTCATGTTTTCTGACAGTCACTTTCGTTCGGTTCTGTTTTTACAGAGATCGCTTCGGATTTGATGTTTGTCGTGGCCAATTATTACTGTTGGTTGTTCAGTTTGGTTTTTGCCACCTGATGAAGGGTCTATACCCGAAACGTCGTGGAGTTTTCCGCCAACTTTTAAGCGCTTGTTACTACCTCTTTTCGACCTATATACATTTATATATATGTATATATATATATATATATATACATATTTATATATATATACATATATATATATATATATATATATGTATGTATACTTCTGCACCGAGAGTGAGCTCCTAAAAAAGGTGGTCCTGAATTTCTTGAGGAAAGAGGAAATACAATAGAAAACTTGACGGTTTGTACTCGCAGGCAAGTACTTATCGAAGCCATTGAAAACGGTCTGAAACGAAAAGAAAAAGCCCAATATTAGGCCACTTGATTCCAAGCCTCGATCGAATAAATATTATAAGTGCTGTACAAAAATGTGCAAACGGCCTACCATGCTTACCATCTCAGTGCAAAAATGTTCTGCCGCCAACACAACTTTAACTGCTGTGTCAGGAACGTACCTTTCACGCAGGCAACAGATGGCTGTAAAATGTTTATATCTCAGATTCGGGCATCTGCACATGCACAGATTAAAAGCAAGGATTTTCGGCGGTGTGGTCGTGGAGTAAGTATACCAGCGTTAGTCTGGGTAGCGGCGTTCAAGTCTGGGACTATTTTATGAGTGATCAAATCAAGTATATAAAGAAAGTCAACAGAACTGCGTAACGACTTATCGTCCTTCGAAAAGAATACTATTGGAAAACCGTCAAGTCGGTGAAATATGGGAAGTAGTCGAAATTTCCACTTCAAGAAAAAGTCAAAATAACTGCGCGGCAGATGAAATGCTGTTTAACCTTGGTATTGTTCGTGTGTAAATAGAGAGGCATCACACTGAAGATATTCATACGCCGAGCCAAGAAAGAAGGCACCAGTTCATTTAACAAACTGAGCAAATCCAATAATCGAAGCTGTAGGTTTTACAAAATCATGATTATTTGCATTAATCCATTATTTTTTACATGAGGGTTGTAATAGACTGCTTAAGCAACAAATCCCCCTCGCCCCCCAAAAAATAAAATAGGAAAAAAGTGTCAATGTTCGTCTTGGGCTGCAGTAACCGTGAACTTAGTTGTCCGACCACCCTTTATTTAAAAACTGGGGACTCAAACTTGAAGACCTGACTGGAAAGATAATGATTACCAAAATGGTTCTTCGCGTTCTAAAATGCTTAGTGCTTTAACTCCTGACCCAAGTGCAGTAGATGAAATCCTGTCCTAGTGGAAGAGTTATGCAATCTGTACTGTCGGTCTCTGAGAACAAACCAAACACATGTAAATAAACAAAATGGTAAAGTCAACGGCAAACGTAAGTTTCAGAGTTTATTACTGTAATGCATTGCTTTGTATTCAGGAGTAGCTTTTATATCAAATGAATAACATAACATGCAAATGAATATATTAACATAAGAATAACAGAAAGAGCTGTGGCATTACGAGCTAAATACCAGCACAAGCGACTACCAACGCAACCAAATACTTCCGAAAAAGTCTAACTAAAGAGATTTGAGTATACCGAATGATTGTGTAGGGTTTGAAGCAGTCTTCCAGGCTTCGGCTGTTGGCGTCCCCACGACGGGATCGTCGGCCTCCGTTCTCAGAGAAATATCTTCCTCTACTTGAAAGTCACCTGGTTAAAACATTTGGTACCGTATATCCTGCAAAAAACTTTGTAAACTGATCCCAGTTGAGACAGAAAATACTTTGATTTCTTTGCTCTACACCAAAACTGCAGTTTTACATTGAGAGAATTTTCCTGAAAATTATGGCTGAATTGTAAAAGGTGCCTTCCGACAATCCGCCCTCTTATTTACAACCCCATGCTTACACAAGTTATAGCATTCCCTCCTATTGTGCAGATACACTCGCATGAGAAAACAACTAGCAATCTTATTTCAATCGCGCGGCTATAGAGACGCAATAGCAACTTGAAGGAAGCTACAGCTGGTCAAGGATGTGCGACCAGGTCAAACCACACCTACCTGGTGCAACTACTGAAGCAACGCGATTTAAAAACTCACCTTAAATACGGTAAATCCGGGAGAAAACTATTTAGGAATTTCTAGGGTGACATATAGTCTCTCGGGCAGAATTGCATTTTTCAGGCAGGTAATCTTCTGTACCTGTACCAAACCCCAAACTGAAATGTTCCCGTACGTCTATGGCAGTGTTTGCGCTCTGATGGGGACGTAGGCCTACGCAGATTAAAACTAGTAACGTAACTCTGGATAAAGTTTTGATTACATGAGACATATATGTAGGTAAGAAATCAATGTAAAGTTTTCTGCTTAGCTGTTACTGGTAGTGTTTAAAGGCAACTTTTTTATTTAGTCATTGAAAAATTATTGCGCCATTTTTTATGTTCTCTCCTTGTACCAGGTTCTCAGCCAAAGCAGTAGATTCGGGAAAACAAAGCCAGTGAGCTACAACTAGAAAGAAGGCTGTTACCAACTCGACTTAAACCAATTAGTCAGAAACTGGGCCGTAAAACTCCATCTAACCAAATCTAAAAGCTCATTTAGGAAACGCCATTCCGGACACCTAGAGGGTTTTAAAAGCTCAAAATTCTCTCACCCCCTTACATTTTCCGGCACGAATTGACCTGCCTCTCTTCTTGCAAATCCTGCATCGACCACAGCGACCTTCTTGACCCTTCTAAATACGACAGTCAGATTTTTCAATGAAAACAAATAAATCTGTCATACAATTACAATTTTGTCTGCACTATGATCTTAAGTTTTTCAAATGTTTGTTACAAATGGAACAAAACCAAAAATCGGAAAGTTTTTCTATATCTGCCGTACAATAGAAAAACTCCGTGCCAACTTCAATGCCCAAGACATTTTACTTAATTTCTCCATTATTTTGAATAACATCAAACCACGGTAACATTTGATTCACTAATTTCCCAAATCGATGCCCTTTTTGCCATCAGTTATTTCATCATCACTTTGAAGTAAATGACATATCACAAATAAAGACAGATAAACATAAGAATCATTTTGCAAACACTTACATTACACTTAGACAGGAAAATGCCTCACAACTGTTCAACTGTACTTGCTATGTTAACCATTAACTAGTTTACAAGAATCTATCGCTAGATGAATATAGACATTTTTTGACGTGTTCAAAAATTACATGACATTTTCCCATATTCAAAATCAAGTTTCCGACTGGTGGTACATCCACAGCACCAACCTCCCAGACTAAGGGAAGTTGGAGCAAACACCATCAATAACTTAACCCGACTTGTAAAGTGTAAAAAGAAATAAAAAAAATAAATAAAAAAACACTGATTATTAATCAACTTTAAAGTTTCCTGAAATCAAGCGGGAAAAATTAAAAACTTGAAAGAAAGCAGAGGGTGACTTATTCCAATAATATTTTGCACTCGCTCAAGACTGATTGAAGTTCACTGTAAAGAAAAGGACCACGAGTGCACTTACTTAATTGACCTCCTACATTCAGCACAAATTTGAATTTTGTACAGAACTCACTGGCACTTAAGCGATCGCTTGCTATTTGTTTTCTGAAAACTATGATACATATTTCTGAAAACTATAATACTTGATATCAAAAATGGGAAAGTTTAAAGGTTGCTTGGGCAACATTTGAAAATCAAAGAAATCTTTTTTTTTTTTTCGAAAGAAAAAACTGTCTTTTAATAATTCTTTGTTCAATGTCTAAGATGAAATTTTTAACTTTTAGTACAAAATCTGTCCACTAAAAGATTCAATTTTCAAATCTTTGCTTAAAAAAAGGGAACAAGTTTGCCATAAAATGTCCGGTTCTAAGTGCGTCAACAAGAAAATGCGTAACCCCAAACGTAAAGGCCCCTATATCACTTTTTCATTTTGCTCATAGCCGATGATGGGCGAATTCTTCCACTAGCAACCCTATTCTCAAGAGGTTCTTACAAAAGCCCAATCTTTTTTTAATAATTCAACGATGTTATCCAGAATGCTATTGAACCAATGCATAATCTGTAAAAGAAATTTCCTATATCACTGTTCTTGACTTAATACGGAAGCTGTCACCCTTCTTTAAACGTGAAACCTATTAACTCGATTCGTTAAGTTTCGCTCCCTGTGTAATTCTCGGTTTCACTCCTAAGAACATCCCACAATATGCTTCTTGCAACGAGATTATTCAGACGCGCAGCAAAAAGCGAAAGTTTTTGCTACTCTTATTTCAAGCAGACATGCAACCCAGTCTCACACGACGGTTTGGTCGCATGAGACTGAAACGTTTAACCACCGACACCGACAGACTTTCGTAGTAAAGCTCTTAAAGGTCAGTTGATCGAAGTGTGGAGCTCATTAACTTTCCTCTGTCGACGTAACAAATAAGGAGCATATAAATCGTCACAATTTCGTGGTTAATGACTTCTTCGACTTCCGGTTGTATTTGCATAGCTTGAATAAAGTTTAAGCTCATAAACAGTTGCTTGCCGAGAAAAGATTTTCTGATCTGAGTAGATGACGTCATATAATATGGAAAGATCTTTATTATTAAACAGAGTCTAGGGTAACATAAAAATAATTAACCAGGAATGAAAACATTATTTCGTGCTTATGAAACTTATTAAGAGGGGAATATAACAAGATTTAGCTAGTGAGATGGAGTTTTGCAACCCAATTTCCAAAAAGATTTAATATCCGGTCCTTTAAGTTACGGTAGGTAATAAAGATACTTTACCAACTGAGCTGCAACAAAATCAGAAGAATTTTACCCAACAAATCACCAATACGTATCACCAATAGAACATTAAGCACAAACAATGACAAATTTAGCAATGATAACAGCAAAATATGTAGCCAGGTGTTACCTTAACAAGGTGACTTTCTGTGGATCAAGCTGCTTCACTTAACCGTCAAATAGGTGAATATTCCCGTACTGAAAGGTAGACACTTTGTTCTTTCCAGTTTCTAATTCCACATGATACAGTCGGTTATACCTTTTAACAAAATCTTATTTGAAAAAAGATTAAACATAAAGAATTCAGCTATGTATGGGTTTATACAAATCATGGATGCAGTCTTCATAAGGCTTAACTATAATTCCTTATTTTGATCCTGCACTATTAGGGTTGAAATTGCCGCTTCTGAAGTACATGTTTTTTTCTAGTGTCCGATTCAGCAAAATGTGGCCTTTTTTCCGCTATTAAATATAGATAGACTGTAACATAGATTGAGCGCTAGCCTCACCAAGTATCGGTACAGCCTTGCATGTTACAGAAAAACGTAAGCGCCTTCACTCTGGAAGCTATGGAGAAACTTCTCATTGAGTTCCACATACTGGCATCTAATGAGACCCCATTCGTTGTTATGGGAAGCAACATTAAATTGGTAACTTGCAATGGAAAAGCTTATAAGACCCTCTATGAAAAGTCGTAGGGTTTCTAAAGAGTCCCATACTTTCCCATTGGTTTCATTATTTCATTGCTTTTCATCATTTCATTGCTGTGGTAATTTAAGAGATTTTACACACATTTTCGCAAAATGCAACGAACGGCGTTACACGGCCTGTAAGTACATAAGATCCATACTAGAGCTACAACGCACACAACAAAAGAGTGCTCAGTAATCATCTATACAAACTGTATAAGTTATGTATTACCGATCATTAGTGAAGATTACCTTTTTGGTCCGACCACTTTGGTATGACCACTATAAGTATACAGACCCGACTGTAGATTTAATATCTAATAGAGTCTAATATGTTAGATCAAAGGTAAACTTAGTCACAGTCCTGTGTACTTCTTTTAATATTCCGTAGAAAGGACATTGATTTTTTCCATAGCATTTGCCAAATCAAAGAACGATTGAGACAAATCCTCGGCATCTTTCTTTTTCAGGTCGTGTATGGCATTTCCGAGAAAGCCTATGTCAACCACAATTCCTATTGCTCCCAGAACTATTCCTGCAACTGAAACAGCCCTGGCAATCCTCAGGATACTTCCTCCAACCTGTGCTACGTTATCAGCAGTCTGAAGGAAGAAAGTAAGCAGTTAATATGTTTTTAGACATATGGCTCTGCAACTGATAAATAAAATGTAAACTATTGATCATATTGAGAGAATTCGCGGCATCATCACTTCACAGTCGTTTCAAATATAACACGTTAATTAAAAAACGAACGGATTTGGAGAACAGTTACAAGAGAATTGTTAACTTCACTTAGATTTTCCTATGAGTACAGTTTAAGTGCTTTTTCAAGACGCCTAAATTTAAAAATTCATATCACAGAATTGACTGATTATTGGTCAAATTACATTATTGCTCAAATTACATCACTACAGAGGGGAAAAGTAAAAACTAAGAAATGAAAACGGGGGGCTCATTTATGACTAAAAAGGTAGCAAGGGGGAGTCATTTCAAAATTTTCCATAAAGTTTCCTTTTCTAAAGAAAGAAAACCAGGGATAAGGGAATGTCATTCCGTCTTGAAATCTACTATGAGCTGCACTGAGGAGACCTAACAAGGTCGAAACAGTACTGTCTGCAGATTGAGTACATATTTGTATGTATATATATATATATATATATATATATATATATATATATATATATATATATATATATATATATATATATATATATATATTTATATATTTATATATTTATATATACCTAATTGTGGAATAAGGGGAATTTTGGGGCAAAATATCAACGTTTGTGGGAAACCACCGTTAGGGGGAAAATTTACGTTTTCACACACTGTTTTAATAGGAATACGTTAGAGTATAGTAAAATACATATGGGGGGTACGTAATATACCTAATTACTCCAATGTTGACCAAATTACGGACGCCTATCTCTAAACACGTACGACTAATGGACTATTGAATTTACGTACATGTATATGTTTTTCCTTAAAGGTGAAATATACAGTTATGTATGTTATTGTTTTTCATTTCGCCTAAACGTATCAAGATCTTCAACTTTCCCCCTAATGTTCAATCTAGTGGTATATATATATATATATATATATATATATATATATATATATATATATATATATATATATATATATATATATATACAAATACAAATACAAATAATTGCCCAAAAAACAAGACTGGACAGAGTGCTCAATTCTGCAAGCAGAAGAGCGGATATCGACCATGTATTTATGCTGTAAAAGCAAACAAAACCCTACTTAAAGTTTCTCACAAATCAATGCGATCGTCAGGGGATCTCGGTTAACAATGAACACAAGCCTTCGCCGTTCTGGGTTTTTAACCATTGCCCGCTTGAGTAACTTTCTTGCGTGTGTGGTGATGGCGGCATTGTGATAGAATCTCCGATCTTTTGTTCAAGAGGTTGGGGGAACGGTGATCGACTATAGCAAGTTTTTCAGCTTGACAAAGGTTACAAAAGCCAGATGGAGTTCTATGTGTGTTTGACTGTGCTAATATGTGCCAACGAATTGTAAAAGCCTGGCCGCTCCTCTTAAGGGACCAAACGTGTTTAGAGAGCTCGGTTTCTTTTTCATGACGTTCCAAGTTAAAAGATTTCTTGTGGTTGTTGTACCTTTCCTTGAATGGGCCGCCAGACATGCCTATGTATGAGTGTGTGGCATCGTTACTAGTGACTTCAGCCTTGTAGACTACGGCTGATGTGAGGCATTTCCCATCAAGGGGACAAGAAATTTTAACCCTGCAGTTACAGCCGCGATTTGGGGGTGTAGCAGTTTTCTTTGAAAGCACCTTAGAGTTGTGGTTGCTTTCCTCAAACTCATAGCCACACACTTTCCCCCGGGGCATAAGCTGCACAAAATATTCAACAAAAACACTGTGAAAGTCAGTTATAGTTGCATGAAAAACATGAAAGCCGTCATAAGCAACCACAACTCTAAGGTGCTTTCAAAGAAAACTGCTACACCCCCAAATCGCGGCTGTAACTGCAGGGTTAAAATTTCTTGTCCCCTTGATGGGAAATGCCTCACATCAGCCGTAGTCTACAAGGCTGAAGTCACTAGTAACGATGCCACACACTCATACATAGGCATGTCTGGCGGCCCATTCAAGGAAAGGTACAACAACCACAAGAAATCTTTTAACTTGGAACGTCATGAAAAAGAAACCGAGCTCTCTAAACACGTTTGGTCCCTTAAGAGGAGCGGCCAGGCTTTTACAATTCGTTGGCACATATTAGCACAGTCAAACACACATAGAACTCCATCTGGCTTTTGTAACCTTTGTCAAGCTGAAAAACTTGCTATAGTCGATCACCGTTCCCCCAACCTCTTGAACAAAAGATCGGAGATTCTATCACAATGCCGCCATCACCACACACGCAAGAAAGTTACTCAAGCGGGCAATGGTTAAAAACCCAGAACGGCGAAGGCTTGTGTTCAGTGTTAACCGAGAGGTCCTGACGATCGCATTGATTTGTGAGAAACTTTCAGTAGGGTTTTGTTTGCTTTTACAGCATAACTACATGGTCGATATATATATATATATATATATATATATATATATATATATATATATATATATATATATATATATATATATATATATATATATATATATATATATATATATATGTATGTATATATATATGTAAAGTACAAAAAATATGCAATAAAGGGCATGACTGGTTGATTTTAGGAGTATGAAAGATTACAAATATATTTCGAAATTTTCAGTCCCCCTGGGACTTTCCTCAGCGAGTATTAAAGACAAATTGAGCACAAAAATTAAAAATGAGTACATAAATTAAAAAGAACGGAAATCTCCAGTTAACTGCAGTGTCAGGAGGGAAGATTAAATTGTTTGTTGAAACGTGTAATGATTTAAAATACCAAGGTCCTTATTGAGTCCGGTAATGTGTGACTTAAGCCTCATTATCCAAATAAGTTCGGTACGCTTTCGTTGTTCGGCGCAAATAAAGTTATTTGCAATGAGGATTTTTTTAAGATTCTCAACAGAATGGTGCGGAAGATTAAAGTGCTCCGCTACTGGGAATCCAAGAGTGTTGTCACGGATAGACTGTTTATGGTTATTGAACCTTAGACGAAAGGAAGTACCAGTTTCACCGACGTAAAACTTATTTTTACAAAGATTACAAGATAGAATGTATGCAACATTACAAGAATCACAGTTAAGGTTGGGGGGAATAATCGGAAAATTAATGTCAGGAATATTGATACGTTCTTCGGTAGTAATGTGCTTGAAGATTTTACAGCGTCTTTTATTGCAAGGAGTGTTGCCCTTAGAGTCAGGGGTAATTGATGTGGAGGAGGTAAGAAGTCTTCTGAGGTTAGGGGGCTGGCGCAATGCGAGGAGGGGGGACTCAGAAAAAATGCCCGAAAGAGATGGATCGTCCTTAAGGGAGACAAAGCTATGTTTTATGGTGCTTGCAAGATTGTGAATAAGGGGGTGATACTTGAAAACCATGGGAATACGCGTGCTGGAGATTTTGGATTTGTAGGATAAAAGGTCCTGGCGGTTTATTGAGGAAGCTTTTAAAATACCTTGTTTGATAATGTGGATGGGGTATCCGTTTGTTAGGAAGTAACCGGTGAGGGCAGAAACCGAGCGATCGTAGTCAGCGGGGTCAGAGCAAATACGTTTGGTACGAAGACATTGACTGTAAACTATTGCCTTTTTTAGTTTTTTTGGATGAACACTATCGAAATGGAGCAAGAGATGTTTGTCTGTGGGTTTGCAGTAAAGGGAAGTAGAGATGTTTCCGGCGTCTAGTTTTACTAGAACGTCAAGGAAAGCTATTTGTTTGTTTGAAACTTCAAAGGTAAACTTAATACTGTCATGGAAAGAGTTAACATGCTTTTGAAATAGTTCAAGGGCGTCCCTGCCATGATTCCAAATGAAAAAAATATCGTCGATGTAGCGAAAGTAATGTGAGGGTTTTAAGGGGAAGCCAGACAGCAATTTTTCTTCGAGTTTATGCATAAAAATATTAGCATAACTCGGGGCCATTTTTGTGCCCATGGCGGTGCCTTTCGTCTGATGGAAGAAGTTACCCTGGAAAGTAAAATAGTTGTGCTTGAGAATAAAGTTAATAATTTTGGAAAGATCGCATGCGAGAGTCCTATCTGAAGTGTGGTCAAAAACAAAGTTTTCGCATGCCAGGATGCCCTCCTCATGTGGAATATTAGTATACAATGCCATGACATCCATCTTTACAAGGAGAGCCTCTGTTGGGAGAGTGCCTATCTCGCAAATGTTTCTAAGAAAATGTGTATTATCTTGTAGATAACTGGGAATTTTGTGAAGCAAGGGGTTAAGAATACTGTCAACATGACCTGAAAGGCCCTCAGTGAGGGTCCCAATACCTGAAATAATGGGTCTACCCGGTACTTTGACCGAATGAGTCCTAGCTAGGTGACAAATATCGGTACCTGATAAACTATCTAAATCTAAAGTCAAATCGTTATCACCCCTGCTACGAGAAAAGTAAGTATACAGCACCTTAGGTAATTTGTGAATTTTAGGGAGGGTGTAGAAATAATCTATTTTAGGTTTAGAGGGGATGAGCTCCCTTACCGTATCGGTAATGTGTTCTGAAAGTCCAACTAAAAGGTCCTGGGTGATGGAATCGAAAATGGTGCTTGGATCAAAATTAATACGTGTATAAAACTTAGTGTCCTGTAATTGGTCCTCGGCTTCTTCAATGTAGTCGGTAGTGTTAAGTAAGCTTTCGGCCATTGCCCTTGCCTCGACCTTGATAAATTCACTAGGCGGATCAGACTCCGTGAATACTTTGCAGATTCTAATAACTCCGGCCCTATCTTCAATGATAACAGCACAACCAAAACATCTGCCAACAAAAGGTCCCAATGGACACCTCCCCCTGGACGGAATGCCTACATTGACAACTTCGCCAAAACGGCCAGAAAACATCTTGACGCCTTCTTGCGGAGCTATGCCACCGCCGACAAGTACACCAACCTTTCCAAAGGAGAATTTAAGGCTATCAGTACTTTGCGGAACAATAAATCCATTATCATCCGTCCCGCTGACAAAGGGGGTGCTGTTACTATCCTTAACACTACCGACTACAATTTGTCTTTAATACTCGCTGAGGAAAGTCCCAGGGGGACTGAAAATTTCGAAATATATTTGTAATTTTTCATACTCCTAAAATCAACCAGTCATGCCCTTTTTTGCATATTTTTTGTACTTTATTTATTTCTCGGAGTATACGTGGAACTTTTCTGTTTTAATATATATATATATATATATATATATATATATATGTATATAATATATATATATATATATATATATATATATATATATATATATATATATATATATATATATATATATATATATATATATATATATATATATATATATATATATATAGGTCGAAAGTAGTGTTAATGAAGAAGAGAAGTAGAGAAAATTAAGTCACGACCAGGACTTGAACCCGGGTCTGTCGCGTACATGGTGACCTCATGGCGACCACATGGCGACCACACTTGTGATTCTAGACGTAGACTAGGGTTCTTATACCTGCCGCCCTCAATTTTCTCCCCTGTTACCATGGTAAGTCCCCAAGCGGGGTAATTGAATATTCAAGTGTCACGATGGCCGAGTGGTTAAGGCGGTCGCCATGTACGCGACAGACCCGGGTTCAAGTCCTGGTCGTGACTTAATTTTCTCTCTGAATTTATTTCTTATTTCCCTTGTTCATTAGGGCTAATGCCAATGCTTGGGACTTATTTCAATTTCAAAATCGAACTTTAACACTCCTTTCGACCTATTCATTCAACGTTCGATTTACCATACTTCGACCTACTATATATATATATATATATATATATATATATATATATATATATATATATATATGTATATATATATATATATATATATATATATATATACATATATATATATGTATGTATATATTTATATATATATATATATATAATATACTTCATCTCTGCTTTCACAGGTTTCTGTATCTCTTCGGAGATCCGCTGGCGAATAAACAATTGTGTTCAGCTGGATAGCATCAACTTTGATCTCTGGTTGGGCTTGCGTCAAACGAGAACTAGTGCTGTTCCGAAAAATTAGGCGCCTGCTCAGGAGGTGAATTGCGAGTTGGTTCATCTGTTATTTGAACAAAGGCCAAACCAACTTGGCTTCATGGCTCAGTGGTTAGAGCGTCCGCACTAGAAAGCGGGAGGTCCCGAGTTCGAATCCCGGTGGAGTCAAATCGTTTTTTCACGTCAGCCAGATTTTCCAGCTTTACCAATTTGATTTATATATATATATATATATATATATATATATATATATATATATATATATATATATATATATATAAATATATATATATATATATAAGGAAGTAAACACTATTGCATTCCAAGATACAAGCTTGTTTCGTATAGGCTTACGTTTGTAGCCTACACTCGTCAGTCAACAAATGCGAAGCATAACAAAATGAAAATGAGACGCGCTTGTTATAGTCACGTCATAGAGGTTAAGCGCCCATTATGACGTCCACAGAAGAAAGTGTCATCTGAAGAACTAGAACGTGCAAGAAAAACTTTAGAGTGCGCGGGAATTAAAATACGCACAAAATTTAAGTGTTTTACAGATCAGTATTTATTTCCGTCCTATTTTATACGCTATCTACAGAAAAGTAGAGTTGCTCTGACAAGACCCATCAACCCGTAATGTTCCCCCGGAACCCCCCCCCCCCCCCCCATCACTGCTTTTAGAATTGAGAAAAAATTAGCCAACCATTTAGTTCGGGCTTCCCACCCACGGAATTCTTTCAACGACACCCTTGGTACCTTTCCCTGTAACCGTCCTAGGTGCAATATATGCCCAGTTGTTGGCAAACACGACCTCGTCAACATTTCAGGCCCCAACGGCAATAGCTCCTTTGTGAAACAAAGATTCTCCTGCATTTCCTCTAATGTAGTTTATATGTTAGCTTGTGGGAGATGTAACTCGTTGTATGTGGGAGAGACCAAGCGCCGCTTCGCGGACCGAGTCACCGAGCACCTTAGGTCCATCAAAAAGACTCTCCATGGATACCCGGTGTCTGCACATTTCAATTCCCCTTCACCTTGTTCAATACAGCACTGAACCGTTACTGCAGCTGATATGTGCCGAGGCTACGATCGTGACCGCCTTAGTGCTGAAAATCGACTTATGATGAGGCTAGGTACTCTCGCCCCACACGGACTTAACGATAGAATTGACTTTTTGTAATACCCACCCCTTTTTGAGCCAGTTTTAACTTCTTTTACACCCACCCGTTCGTGCTCGTTTTTTAATAGGTTCGTTTTTTCAGGGCCTGGTTTTTGTTCATCCCTTTTCCCGACCATGATCGTTTTTAACGTGTACTTTTTTCATCCAGGTCCCTCTTTTTTGTTTTGGTTTTGTGTTTCATCCTTCGCACTCATGATTTCTGAAAATCACTTTCGTCCGGTTCTGTTTTTACACTGACCGCTTCGGCTTTGTCGCTTGTCGTGTCTAATTGCTACTGTTGGCTGTTCAGTTCGGTTTTTGCCACCCCATGAAGGATTTTTACCGGAAACGTTGTGGAGTTTTCCGCAAACTTTAAAGCACTTTTTACTACCTCTTTTCGACCCCTATATAAATTAATATATATATATATATATATATAAATTAATATATATATATATATATACATATATACATATATATATATATATATATATATATCACTAATTCGGCACTTAGGGGAAAAGTTGTTGTTGAAAAGTCGACCTTAAGGGGAAGAATTTTGGGGGGCGAAATATAAATTTCCTCGTAACGTTTCTACACACTTTTTCTATAGGAATACGTAAACGAACAAGAGCGCCCTCCTAGATTTACAAAGTAGATACAATTACTTCAAAGTTGTCAAATTTACGGACACCTAGCTGTTAACACGAACGGATGGCTGGCCATTGAAATAACGCTGTTTATATTTTTAGACGTTAGGGCGAATACTTTTTCTTATGTATTTCATTGTTATTTTTTCGCCCTTTGTACGCCCTAAGGTGGGAGTTAGCCTTATATATATATATATATATATATATATATATATATATATATATATATATATATATATATATATATATATATATATATCTAGTGCTGTTCCAAAAAATTAGGCGCCTGCTCAGGAGGTGAATTGCGAGTTGCTTCATCTGTTATTTGAACAAAGGCCAAACCAACTTGGCTACATGGCTCAGTGGTTAGAGCGTCCGCACTAGAAAACGGAAGGTCCCGAGTTCCAATCCCGGTTGAGTCAACATCGTTTTTTCACCTCAGTCAGATTTTCAAGCTTCACCAATTTGATTTATATATTCCACGCAGTTGTCGCCAGCGTTAATTTTTACTTGATCTCTGCTTTCACAGGTTTCTGTATCTCTTTGGAGATCCTCTGGCGAATAAACAATTGTGTTCAGCTGGATAGCATCAACTTTGATCTTTGGTTGGGCTCGCGTCAAACGAGATCTAGTGCTGTTCCAAAAAATTAGGCGCCTGATCATGAGGTGAATTGCGAGTTGCTTCATCTGTCATTTGAACAAAAGCCAAACCAACTTGGCTTCATAGCTCAGTGGTTAGAGCGTCCGCGCTAGAAAGCGGGAGGTCCCGAGTTCGAATCCCGGTGGAGTCAACATCGTTTTTTTCACCTCAGCCAGATTTTCCAGCTTTACCAATTTGATATATATATATATATATAGATATAGGTTCACTTAGATATAGACATATATGTATATGATATATATATATATATATATATATAATAAATATATATATATATATATATATATATATATATATATATATATATATATATATATATATATATATATATATATATAACACAAATAGTAAAAACTGGTAAAACAAGAACATATATTTAGCTTTCAGGACCACCGGCCCCTTCCTCAGAAACGTGTTTAGACAACTAAAAGGCAAAACGAAAAACAGACACTATAAAACGGATGAAAGGCAAAAAGCACTTACTAGAAATTTAAAAACAGACCCAACCCAACACAAAAGATAAAATGTAAAAATTAGGACCCTAACAAAGGAGATAAAAGCTAAGTAGAAGCAGGAGACATAAAAGGGGATAAAAAGGCGGCTACAGTCTACGAGCACGTCGTTTTTTGGCTTGACAGTTAAAACCGTCATTTATGTTGAGACCCTTTGGGTAGACACAATCCAAATTCCAAATCCACTCCCTCTCCTTTTTATCCAAAAGATTATCCCTATCCGAATTGCGAGAAGAATGCACTACATCTAAAATCTGAAAATAGAACTTGGTAGGTGAATGTGCCTTGAGATGCTTGTAAAGCTCTGTGCAATGTTTAAAATCAGAACCACCCTTAACACATTTTGAAAGATCTGACTTATGAGCATTCATACGGATTCTAAAGTTATTAGTTTGACCCACATACTGATAATTACAAGTCGGACAAAAGATACAATAAATAACCAATTTAGCATCACAAGAAGTATTAAAATTTCTGCACTTGAACTTTCTACCAGAAGAAGTACTGACAATAAAATTATTACAAATAAGCAGACCGCACAACTGACAGGGTTTGGTCTTGTTCTTATTACAAGGTGCGCAGGGGGTCCCCCGACTGGGAGGAGTTTTAAGTTTAGCCCGGACTAATAATTTTTTGAGATTGGGGGGTTGACGGAAGCTAACAACAGGGGGGTGAGGAATAACACGCTTCATTAGTGAAGAACAATGGAGAAGAGACATATTTTTATGTAAAATGCCGCTAATATCAGGTAACCCCGGATGGTAGTCAACAGTAAAGTAAACCTTCTTGTATTCCTCTTCAGTACTAGCTGGGGGATGGGTGGGGCTGGTAAAATTGGAACGGGCCCTTTTAATCTGCTGCATAACTTTACGTCGATTATAGCCGCGTTTTACAAGGTATGTGGCAAGATCATTGCAACGACGAACAATAGACAACTCCCAACTCAGGTTGTTAGTGCTGTGTGTAAAATGGCTCATTTTGTCCTAAACAATAATGTCTTTGAATTTAATGAAGAGTTCTTTTTACAAACCTCAGGTACCGCCATAGGTACTAAAATGGCCCCCTCTTATGCTAATATTTTTATGAGTGTGTTTGAGGAACAAGCGCTTGCGTCCTTTCCTTATAAACCAGACGTGTGGCTCAGGTTTATTGATGATATCTTTGTTGTTTGGACTGCGGGGTCTGGTAAATTTCTCGAGTTTATGGAGGTTCTTAATTCTCAGCACCCCAACTTAAAGTTCACTGTTGATTTTTCTTTTTCTACTGTTCACTTCTTGGATGTTACTATTGTTAAAAATGAAGCGGGTTTAATCAGCACTGACCTTTATATTAAGCCGACCGACACCCATCAATTTCTTTTGTCTAACAGTTGTCATCCTGGTCATATTAAGCGTAGTATCGCGTATAGTCAAACTATGAGGATCCTTAGAATCTGTTCTAACCCTCAAACTGCAGTTCGTCGTTGCAATGATCTTGCCACATACCTTGTAAAACGCGGCTATAATCGACGTAAAGTTATGCAGCAGATTAAAAGGGCCCGTTCCAATTTTACCAGCCCCACCCATCCCCCAGCTAGTACTGAAGAGGAATACAAGAAGGTTTACTTTACTGTTGACTACCATCCGGGGTTACCTGATATTAGCGGCATTTTACATAAAAATATGTCTCTTCTCCATTGTTCTTCACTAATGAAGCGTGTTATTCCTCACCCCCCTGTTGTTAGCTTCCGTCAACCCCCAATCTCAAAAAATTATTAGTCCGGGCTAAACTTAAAACTCCTCCCAGTCGGGGACCCCCTGCGCACCTTGTAATAAGAACAAGACCAAACCCTGTCAGTTGTGCGGTCTGCTTATTTGTAATAATTTTATTGTCAGTACTTCTTCTGGTAGAAAGTTCAAGTGCAGAAATTTTAATACTTCTTGTGATGCTAAATTGGTTATTTATTGTATCTTTTGTCCGACTTGTAATTATCAGTATGTGGGTCAAACTAATAACTTTAGAATCCGTATGAATGCTCATAAGTCAGATCTTTCAAAATGTGTTAAGGGTGGTTCTGATTTTAAACATTGCACAGAGCTTTACAAGCATCTCAAGGCACATTCACCTACCAAGTTCTATTTTCAGATTTTAGATGTAGTGCATTCTTCTCGCAATTCGGATAGGGATAATCTTTTGGATAAAAAGGAGAGGGAGTGGATTTGGAATTTGGATTGTGTCTACCCAAAGGGTCTCAACATAAATGACGGTTTTAACTGTCAAGCCAAAAAACGACGTGCTCGTAGACTGTAGCCGCCTTTTTTCCCCTTTTACGTCTCCTGCTTCTTCTTAGCTTTTATCTCCTTTGTTAGGGTCCTAATTTTTACATTTTATCTTTTGTGTTGGGTTGGGTCTGTTTTTAAATTTCTAGTAAGTGCTTTTTGCCTTTCATCCGTTTTATAGTGTCTGTTTTTCGTTTTGCCTTTTAGTTGTCTAAACACGTTTCTGAGGAAGGGCCGGTGGTCCTGAAAGCTAAATATATGTTCTTGTTTTACCAGTTTTTACTATTTGTTTTATGTTTTTACTGGTGTGGTGCTTTTCCATTTGGTTTATATATATATATATATATATATATATATATATATATATATATATATATATATATATATATATATATATATATATATATATATATATATATATATATATATCGTCGTATAGGAGAGATCTCCTTGCATTCAATATTGTGTCCCGCTCGGTGCTACTAATTCGTGTGTACGACTTTCCCTATGCTTAGCACTTCGACAGTAGTTGCTCTGATATTGAGGGATAAAAATCAACAATGTCGAAAACGAGAAAGGTGAGCATTTCTTTTTCGGTCAGTCCGTTGAACCATTCGAGAACGGCGGTTGTATTTCGCCATTGGTTTACATGCGTTTTTGATCTTATGTCGCTGTTAATTCTGTCCAGGATGTGTTTACTTACGCGTCCCTTGGGTGAAAAGGAATATCAACAAGCACTCGACGTAACCATGGGTGCGTTCGATGGTACACAGGTTTGCGAATTAGTAGGCCTCTTTCTGCTGGATGATCTCACCAAGAGACTTGACCTGGAAAGCATTGGTTTATACCGTGACGATGGGCTAGGTGTCACGAAGAGCTGCTCTGGAAGTAAAGCCGATAGAACCAGAAAAACCCTCGTAAAGATCTTTCGAGAGTACGGCTTATCCGTCACGGTGCAAACCAATCTAACGGTAACTGATTTTCTCGATGTTACCCTCGATCTCACGTCTGAGTCCCACAAACCGTACGGTAAGCCGAACGACCAACCCGTCTACATTAATCGCCTCTCTAACCATCCTTCGTCCATCATCAAAAATATTACCCCGGCTATAGCAAGGAGGCTATCAACGCTTTCGTCCAACGGAACGATCTTTACCGAAGCCACCCAGCTATACAAAAGAGCGCTTGAATCTGCTGGACACAAAAGCAACATCGATTACAATAGGAACGCCGCTCCTGAGCTGACACAGAGCAGGAGGAACAGACCTAGAAAGATTAAATGGTTCAACATACCCTTAAGTAAAAGTGTTAAGACAAATATTGGATGCAAATTCTTAAAACAAGTGACCAAGCACTTTCCCCCAGGACACAAGCTCAATAAAATATTCAATAGAAATACCCTTAAAATCTCCTTCAGTTGCATGAGTAACATAAACCAAATTATCAAATCCCACAACAACCGGATTTTGTAAAAAAAAAACTACCCCGGAATCCCCCTCTGGAACCTGCAACTGCAGGGTAAAAGCCAATTGTCCCCTGCGAGGAGAGTGCTTGGTTAGTTCTGTTATTTATAAGGTTACAGTGAAGGGCGGGGCTACCTCTAACCAGTACGTAGGGCTCGTAGGCGGTGATTTTAAAACACGCTATAACAATCACACCAAATCGTTCAGGTACAGACGTTACGCCAGTGACACTGAGTTGTCTCATTTGGGAACTCAAGGACAAAGACCAAGGCTTTTCTATCCACTAGGAGATACTCACGCAGTCAAACACACGCATGCGTTCATCCGGCCTCTGCACCTTGTGTATGGAAGAGAAGACCATAATCTTGCTCTCCACAAACAAACTCAACAAAACATCTGAACTTATCTCCACTTGCCGTCATGGTCCGTAGCCCCCGGATCGGTCCAAAAGGAAATTTTAAGTAGTAGAATAGTTTGCCTGAAGATCGCGTGCGTGAAACACAGTGTAGCAAACAGCATGCAAATCATGCATTACAATTTTATTATAAATTATACAGCTCTGTTTTTTGCATTGAGCACTTTATTCGGACAGTATATATATATATATATATATATATATATATATATATATATATATATATATATATATATATATATATATATATATATAGTCCAAAAAGACGCATCATATCAGGCACTTCAGATAAAGTAAAACAAAAACCCAACCCGAGGATTCAGTTCAATTTTCGGGCAGCACAGTACCCTTGAACACAACTCGTACAACACAAAAAAAAACGAACACAACAAGGCTTAAAACGGAAGGACACACAAGTCTACGTACATACAGACAAGATTACAAGCCTTAGTGAATAAGAAAGTATCTGAGGCGGAGTCTTTGTCGATATATATATATATACATATATATATATGTGTGTGTGTGTGTATATATTGAAAAGGTTGAATGATGTCAATAACGTTTAATACGTAAACAGCCAAACCGTCGTCTCTGTATAGGCCGACACTCATGTTAATGTGCTGAAGTTGTGATAGGAGGTACAATCCTATTAGTTAACAAGTTTCAGCACCGTCGAAACTACCCATGGTGACATCGAATAAAGATTCGGTACGCTTGCACCTTGCTGTTTCAACATTGAACAGCATAGTTTTCTTCGTGTGGAAGATAATATGCCTTTCGAGGTTGATGCAAAGTCTAAAGCCTCGTTGAGGAGGTCGGTAGTAATTGAGGGGTAAAACTCACAAATTTGTTGTTGTTGGTGTTTGTCGTGTATTTCACTGAACCAGTCTATCACTTCACTTGTGTTCTTTCATTGGTTGTAACCTGTAGATTGTTTGATTTCTGAATTTATTCATTCTAGTATTTGTTTGCTAATCTTCCCTAGTTGTGATTTTGATGGGTTGATTAGTCTGCATGTGGGTTTGTTGTTGAAGTTCGGTTTGTGGTCTTTTAGTGTAATAAATGCTTGTTTTTCGCTTGTGATGTCGACTCTGTCACTAATTTCAAGTTTTGAAGCTATAATTTTGTCAGCTGCAGTGATTTGATTGCGTGTGTTGGGCGGTGCTTTCTTGTATGCTTTGTTTACGTTTTGTTGTACCAGCTTGTTATACTGTTCAGGTTCTAACTTGTAAAAGGTATACTTTACTGTCCGCTTTGATTTTTGTCGTGTCGCTTATTAACTGTGCTTGGAAGGGCTTGCGATTGTTGTTAAACTAAATATTCTATACAAGGCTCATCATGCCGTCCTCGAACTCTTTTAGTTCGGGTATCTGAGGCGGTGCCTTTGTCGATCGGAAGCCGTAATGTTCTTTTTTGTTTACACCGGCTTGGGGGTTGAGAAAGAAATAAGTTCTCCATCTTACGTTCCTTAGAAATGATTCAGCTTTAGAGATCAATCTTTTCATGAAACTCATGAACAAAGCTCGAACATACTCCACATCATCTCAAACTTGTAATCTCTGTCTGGTAGAAAAGTTCTTCATTATACTCAAACCTTCCTTAGCAACTCTAAATAAAAGAAACGAACTGATAAGCTCTTGTAGACACAAGAACAAACATCTACTGTGTAATTATTCTAAAAGGTAATGTATCTTGGCTCGCTGTACACCGTTCGTGCCTGTTCACAACGAACACGGAACGATCACGTGCTTAAAGTCGGACACGTTCAAAAACAGCGAACACATACGTATTTAACGTTATTGACATCATTCTACTTTAGGCTTCTGAGGAGTGAGCACCGACATTATTGGCCCTTACGAAAACAGTTCTGTAAAGCTATGTTGTAAGATTATCAATAATACAGCTCCCTTCACAGGGTTGAGCACCTTACCATTGCCTGGTTGATATTATTATTAATTAATTTTTACTATTACGGGTATATATATATATATATATATATATATATATATATATATATATATATATATATATGAATATATATTTATATATGTTTATATATATATTTATATATATATATATTTATATCTAAATGCGGGCTATTGTGGACATCGCGCATTTAAAATTGAGTCAAATCGTGGACTTTGACATTACGTGGACATTTTTGTGTGTACGTACTGTTCAGGCCTCTCGGAAGAGTATTTTCTGGAGAGTGAGTGACTCCAAAGCATGACTTCTAATGATACACAGCGCCATCTATTTGGTATCAACAAATGAACCCAATTCAATCATTTCCTCAGTAGAAATCAAGGTTAAAAATCAGCATGATATATATGTTGCCTGTTTCATATTGGGTCAATATTTGGACTTCAAATAAAGGTGCAACACATATTATTATGGTACTATTTATTATGCACCGTTTAGGCATGTAAAAGTAATACTGCATGGTGTTTAGTACCACTATGGCATGTCTCCAGTACTCCAGTAAGGCTGCTTTTAAGTCCAATGTTGTGTTTGAGATATAATGTTGGCTTCACATAAAATTGTGTCCACTTAAGGTGTGTCACTTTCATTTGAAGTCCACAGATTTACCCAAATAAAAACAGGCAACATATATATCATGCTGATTTCAACTGATGTCTACTGAGGGAGTGATTGAATCGGGTTCATTTGTTGATACATAATAGATGGCGCTCTGTATTATCAGAAATCATGCTTTGGAGTTACTCACTCTCCAGAAATGTAATGTATAACTTATATATATATATATATATATATATATATATATATATATATCACTTATTCGGCACTAAGGGGGAAAGTTGTTGTTCAAAAGTCGAAAAGAAAAGAAAAGGGGAAAAATTTTTTGAGGCCAAATATAACTTTCGCCTTAACGTTTCTACACACTTTTTCTAGGGAATACGTAAACGTACAAGGGCGCTTGCCCGGATTTAAAAAGTATATATAATTACTTCAAAGTAGTCAAATTTACAGACACCTAGCTTTACAGCTTTACAGACACCTAGCCTAGTATATATATATATATGTATATATATATATATATACATATATATATATATATATTTATATAAAGCATTCCCCATGATGACGGCTTACGAGCTTTGGGTGATTTCCTGCATGACTGCCATCTACCGAGCAAATTGATTAATGGGAAATTGCTATATCTGCGCGTACATAGGGCGACAAAATAACAATGAAATACATAAGAAAGTGAATTCGTCCTAATTCCGAGCATTTCCTGCAAATGTCTGGTACTACAATAGACACAAAATTAGCCCCGGCTTATGCTACCATATTCATGTCAGCTTTTGAACGGGTGTTACTGTCGGGTACTTGTTACCAACCGTTTGTTTGGCTACCCTGTATTGATGATATGTTTGCTATTTGGACTCAAGTTGAAGCCAAACTTAAGGATTTTTTTGTTTATAATAATTCAGTTTATCCTAGTATTCAATTTACGTTTGATTATTCTAAGGATTTTGTCAACTTTCTAGATGTTTCACTTTCTATAGACACCAGTGGTATTATCACGACTGATCTGTATGTTAAACCGACCGATACTCACCAATAATTACTAGCTACCAGTCGTCACCCTAATTACACTAAACGCAGTATGCCCTATAGTGAAGCCCTTCGTATACTTAGGATTTGCTCTAATTTGGAAACAGCTAGATTACGTTGTTGTGAGCTTACTAATAGTTTGGTTAAACGAGGTTACAATAGAAAAAAAGTTAAGACCCAAATTGGTCGTGCTTTTACTAACTTCACCAACCCCCCTCCTGCTAGTGGGAATAAGACCGTTCGCCCTGTGTATTTTAATCTTACAGAGATATATTCCACTGTTGCGTCAATCTCAGAAAATGAGAACTGCAGTCACTAAGGTTCCTTCTATTAGTTTTAGTCAGCCCCCTAATTCGGGAAGTTCTTTGTGTAGATCAAGGTTACGCCAACCCCCTGGTACTAAAGACCAGTCATCCAAACCAACTAAAACTTGTGGGAAAAACGTTGTAAGCTTTGTCTTTCTCTCATTTGTTCAGATTCCATTACTAGTACTGCTAATAATAAGACCTTTAAATGTTTTAGTCGTAATACCTCTTGTGATTCGGATTGGGTTGTTTATGTTATTCAATGTCCTTTTTGTAGTATGCAATAGGTTAGACAAAGTATTAACTTCAGATCTCGTGTGAATGATCATAAAAGTGACTTTCGTCTTTTTACGGCTGGTAAACTTAATAAAATGGACAATAAACTATTATACGATCATTTAATTACAAATAATTTAGATTATTTTCATATGCATATTGTTGACTCTCTTCATGTTACCAACAACAGTATGCACCATCTTCATCAATTGCTCAATAGGAAAGAGAGAAAATGGATTTGGAATCTGGGCTCAATCACTCCGCATGGCTTAAATCAGGATGATGGATTTTTTGCCAAAATAAAAGGTGTAGGAACGCTTAACGTACTTTTAGCCTCCTCGCGTCTGCTAGGTTAAGGTGGGTTTTAGTTTTTACCTTTAATTGCTTGATTGCCTGGGTATTATTGTATTTGGTGTGTGGCTTTAATTTGCTTTTCGGCTTATTTGCTTGCTCCTTGCCCAGGCTCTGAGGTTCTGCTAAGGTTTGCGTGCTGCTTGTATCCGTTTTACTGTGCTTTTAATCCTCTTATTTTTCCTTTTATGTCGCGTGTTTTACTTGCTTTCCTCGTGTATCTGGCCTGTGTTTGTATGTCTATTTTATCATTCTTAGTACGTTCCCGACGAAGGCAGCTTGCTGCCGAAATATAGAACTAGTACTACATCTAACTTGTTTCCTCTAATTTTTGTGTTATGGTGTTATGCTTCTTTTACCACCTATATATATATATATATATATATATATATATATATATATATATATATATATATATATATATATATATATATATATATATATATATATATATATATATATATATATATATATATATATATATATATATATATAACGCTAATTCCCACCTTAGGGGGAAATTGTTATATCTGCGCGTACATAGGGCGAAAAAATAACAATGAAATACATAACAAAAAGTGTTCGCCCTAACGTCTAAAAATATAAACAACGTTATTTCAATGGCAAGCCATCCGTTCGTGTTAACAGCTAGATGTCCGTAAATTTGCAACTTTGAAGTAATTGAATCTACTTTGTAAATCTAGGTGGGCGCCCTTGTCCGTTTACGTATTCCTATCGAAAAAGTGTATAGAATCGTCACGGCGAAACTTATATTTCGCCCCAAAATTTTTTTCCCCTTAAGGTCGACTTTTCGACAACAACTTTCCCCCTAAGTGCCGAATTAGTGAAATATATTAAATATATATGTGTGTGTGTATATATATATATATGTACATATATACATATATATACATATACATATCCCGGTGGATCTATATATATATATATATATATATATATATATATATATATATATATATATAGGTCGAAGCGTTGAGGTAATACAGTAGATCATGAATTTTATACCGATCCAAAATAGAGTGTAGACCCTTATCAAAGAAGGTACTGTTTTTTAGGAAGTACCAGAGAGGAAATTTGAGGCGCACCATGGAACCCACCACCCGCTGCTTACCGGGCAGAGTCTGTAACTCCATTTGGGCTGAACTAGCCTCGTGATCACAGATCCAATTTTGTTGTCAGTTGGAAATTCCATATCTTGACAAGGTGCGGACCAGATATAAATTTCAAAATTTGGCCCATACATCGATCTGAGGGTCGTTTTAAATAAACAGTCGCAGTCATTAATTGGGATCAGTGAACCTTATATTAAACATGAAATATGCCGATTTCAGAAGATGGCATAATAATGGAAACCTGAAAGTAGTTTCACTCACGTTCACGAATCCTAGTGCGAAACGACCGCCGGCAATCCCACCTTGTGCAACAACTCGTCCTGTAGCATTTACCCCAATACAAGCAAGGGGATCCAATAAAGACTCTTTGGTCTTGGTCATGTTGTTAGTGAATACAAACCTCCTCACAAATGATTGAAACGTTGGATTAGTATGAAGGTCAATGTCATTTTCTTCATTTCTTGGAACACACGATGCCAGCATATTAAATGGATTTTTTGTTGCTTCTTTCAATTGATCTTCAAACAAGGATTGTTTGGCTAAAAATAGCCGTTTGATTGACTCAAGAATATTTTTTAATTCCGCCGCCATTACCTCTGCGCACTGCATTATGCCCTGAAGCTTTCCATGTATGCTTCGATGATCCTCTTCTCCGTCATACAGGGTGTCAACTTTCTTTTCCAAATACATGATAGCCAAATGCGTCTCGTTTCTTTGCGTCAACTGCAAACCCACCAACGAAGTAGTCTTTATTTCCGCTATATGTCTATTGCATACACTGATTAGAGTCATTGCAACTGCTAAATCATGTTGAAATCTAATAAACTTCTCCAAAGCGTCCTGTAGTATTGGAATTTTCTTTTTATCTCTAAACTTTTTGTCGAGTGAAAATCCGAGGCTAACACCAGCACCCGTTACACCAATGGCTGTTCCAGTAGCGATAAGCCCAATACTGGTTCCGAAGGTAAAAGGTACTAATGCTGCCCCGGCGATAGCCATACCTCCACCCGCAATGCCTGCTACCGATCCTCCAATTACACCGAAATTCTTTTTACGTCGTTCTTTCTCTATTTTATTCGCCACTTTTCGGAGCTCAGTGATTAGCTCCTCTTCAAATATTAGGGCTCCTTCTACGCCCCGGAAAGGACAATTCTAAACGAAACGAGAAAAGTAAAAATGGTCCACCATTAACTCAATTTTAATTGGATGAAGATGTTACGAACCATTTAGCCGGTAAATAAGTGAAGGTGTGTAAAGTAAGACTACTATTTTTGCGACAATACGGCACATGAGCATGTTCACAATCTCAATGCAACTGTGGACAGGGCCTGGGTTGCACCCTGGGAAAATGCAATGCGAGGGAAATCCTGTTCCTGTTTTGAATTTATTTGTAGTATAAGGAGCGAGATCTTTTGGTTTCCAACAGGCCCTTACTCTACGAATTGTAAGCGTATAACACATGCAGATAAAACCACATAACAAATAATAGCAGACGACTGTACCCAAAAGTACTGTAATTAAATGTAATACAACTGAGAAATATAAACATCATAACCATTTTCTAACTGTCTTGTGTTTCTATATTTAAATAGAAACCCAGAAGTTTAACGTTTATTTGAGAACGATTTTGCACTATTACAATCACAAATCCCAGTAAAACGTTAATTTCTCAGAACTAAAGTTTCCCATAATAACATTGCACATGCTCTTTTTCCACATATTGTGCAATTTTTGAACGATCATTACTTATCAGCAAATGTCGTGCCTTAATAGCAGATCGAATGATTAATGAGATAAATCACAGAATCGTATTTTGGGGAAATTTGTTTTAGCTGCCCAAGAAATCATAGTATTGCAGGCTCGGGAATGAAAGGTACCATAGGCGTAAAAAGTGGGGACGCTGGGGGCAACAGCCCCCAGTGAAAAATGAGGGGGCGGAAGTGTGCTCCCCCGCCCGACACTTTCCGGGTCAGAAAACCCGTTTTCCTTTTTCATTTTTCCATGTCTCAAAAGAAGCAAAATTTCCAGTGCGTTCGCGCGCTGGCAAATGTGATGTAGAATGCATTATTTCTCGCTCGTAAAACAGGATGGTAAACTTTTCGGGGCTCTGGAATTGACAAAATTGGATATTTACCAAACCACACCATCAAGAAACACAGGCAGATATATTGCTAGTGTTGTAAACTGTCTTCAAAGAATTCCAAATTTTCTACGATGAAACCTCTTGATTTTTGGATGTTTGGTCTAAAAAGGACAATTAAGTTTGGGAAACGTTGAAATGTCATCGGGGAGTGTCAGTTCGTAGGCCTTAGATTACGCTATAGAGCTAAAACGATTCAGTCGTCGTGCAATCATTTTTAGATTTGCCACCAATATATGAAAGAAGTGTAGGTTCTTCAGTAATCGCTCAACTCTTTAAATTTCCTGCAAGAAAACCTAGAATCCAAAGCTTTTTGCAGTACAAACTTTTTATTCAAATATTTTTGTTTTGAAGGGTGAAAATTTCGGCGCGCTTCGCGAGTCGCATTACGTCCCTGGTACAACGGTCTTCACACTTGAGGAAAAAGTCAAATAAGCTTCGCTTCTTCTTACAAGCCCGAGATATGCCATTTCCGGCTGTCAAAAAGGTCGCGATTTTAAAAAATTTACTGTACGCTCCGCGCCCACTGAAGATAGTCTTTCGAGCATGACTTCATGTTCCAGGAAGTAACCAGTGCCCTACCGTACCCGAATGCATACATATATATATATATATACATATATATATATATATATATATATATATATATATATATATATATATATATATATATATATATATATTTATATATAAAGAAAAATGGAAAACATAGTGTGCATATAGATCCAACGAATGATTTGTTAAATCATTCGTTGGATCTATATGCACACTCTGTTTTCCATTTTGACTTATATATATAATATGTATATATATATTTATTTATATAAATATATATAATTCACACACATATATATATATATATATACAACGTTCAAAAAGAAAAGCATCATTCCGACACAAAATATAGGAACAAAATAAAAAGACGGAAATACCAGTTAGAAAAATATATTTCGGCCGCAAACTGACGCCTTGATTACTGTGGGAATCACAGCATAAGCCCACAAGCAACAGTACAAGACAAGGCAAAGTACACAATAACGGAAGTATATAAACACGAGCTACCCTAACAAAAATAGCAAGAGCAAGAGTAAACAAGAGAAAAGCAAGGAGGTTAGAAGGTTATCACTTTCTTTTGAACCGAATCAAACGATTCTGGGAATAAGTCCCATCGTCCACATTAAGTCCCCTACGTATGAGCGTATCTAATCGATAGATCCAATCCCAGACGCATTAAAGCGAAAAGATTGTTAATACCACGCTTGTCAGCCTCCTGCTGCAGTGAAGCCTCTTTAAAAACTTGAACTACTTGAAATTTAAAGTCGCCCCCACAAGAACTAAGATGTTCATATAGTTGGTGACAATTCTTGTGAGTAAATTTGCCGGCTTTATATCCCTGCAGAGCTGACTTGTGATTATTCATGCGAAGCCTAAGGTTGTTAGTGCAGCCGGTGTATTGGCAAACACAGGATACGCATGAGATGACATAAACACACCATCGGGTCTTACAAGACGCTCCTGCATTAATACATTTATACTGATTTCCAATCTCCCTACTCCTAAAAAAGGAATCAGTGATAAAAACAAAACACAGGTTGCAACGTTTATCACCGCAAGGTGATGGAGGCGGATCAGAAGCTTCACGAACAGCGGAAGGCCTCTGCCTGCTCAAACGGGCACGGACCAGACGAGATTTAAGATTAGGTGGTTGACGAAAAGCTAAAAAGGGTTCTAATTGAAGCTTTTGAGCTATGGGCGAGTGCAACAGAATAGGGTCAAATTTGCGCAAAATCGCACCAATGTCGGATAATCCTGGGTCAGTGTTATGAGAGTACTAAAGGCACCTTGCGCCTATCAGGAGAAACATTAAGGGTCTCCCGACGAGCAGGAGGACTAAGAGCTTTGTTGATCTGAGTCATAACTTTGCGTTTGCTAAAATCCCTGCGGACCAGCCAATGACAAAGTTCTTCACAGCGCTCTCTAGCCCTCACAGTATTACGGCAGATACGCTTAATGTGCAAGGCGTGACTAAAAGCAATCGAGCGTTTAATATGATGGGGATGGCAACTACTGTTATGAAGGTATTGGTGAGTATCAGTATTCTTTACAAAAAAAATCCGTAGAACTAGAGAGGTCAGGATTTTTGGTTACGGTAACATCCAGAAAATCCACACTCCGGAGGGAGCAGGTATGGGTAAACCTGAGGGTAGGGCATTCAGCATTTAGAAAGTCAATGAAATGATTGAGTGAATCTAACCCATGATCCCAAAGAAGGAAAAAATCATCAATAAAGCGGAACACAGCCGAGGGCTTCAGTTCACACTTGTCAAAAAAATTCTGTTCAAAAAAATGCATAAAAATATTGGCATAAGAAGGTGCAAACTTCGTGCCTATGGCTTTACCGGACACTTGTCTAAAAAGTCTTTCATTAAATTCTAGAACATTATTCTCCAACACCAAACGGGCCAGCCAGCAAATACCATTGATTTTGTGAGTCGGCCAACCATACTCAGAGAGAAATTTTCTAAGCGCATCAAGACCCTGAACATGGGGGATCGAAGGGTACAGTGCCACCACATCAATAGTCGCCAGCAGGGTATTCCGGCAAAGTGGACCATAAGCACGAAGTTTGTCCAAAAAATCATAAGTATCCTTGATATAAGTAGGGATAATTGGAAAAAGCGATTTAAGAAAATGATCAACCAGTTCCGACGTTCCTTCGGTTGCTGTACCACAACATAACACGACCGGACGACCAGGTACTCCAGGCTTATGGATCTTAGGGAGGAGATAAAAACGAGCTGGCTTTGAGTCCGTGGGAGAGGCAAAAAGGTACATGTCCTCAGTGATAACCCCTTCATAAAGAAGTGAGTCCAAAAGTGTAGAGAGATTCTATCACAGGTATTGGATTTTTAACCAAGGGAGAGTACACTGTCCGATCACGAAGCTGACGCTCACATTCACTGACATACAGATTTATACATACATACATATATATATATATATATATATATATATATATATATATATATATATATATATATATATATATATATATATATATATATATATATATATACATATATATATATCATATTCCACACAAAGAAAGAAAACTATGCTGTTCAACGTTGATACACTGTAGTGTGCCTTAACTGTTACAAGTGTTTGTGTAAATATTCATATACTTCATAAATATTCATCCTGGATAGGCTGTCAATGAATATTGATAGTGTGTCCTCATGTGTTGGCCAGCTGGAATTTTCATTTCCTTCACTGTGCATCTCTATGTAAGCATGTGTTCTTAACCAAACCACATGGCTTCAAGAACCTGAGCTGGAAACAGGTACTGTAAGAAGGCTTTTGTTACTACTGTCAACTAACCTAGAGCGCGGGCCAGCAAAAGGGCAGACTTTCATTAAGGACAACTGGAACTAAGTATAATATATCTGTTATTATTGTACATAGGTCTAAACAAAGTTAAATATAAAATTAAACAGGTCATTTAAATCACCTCCCTCTATACTTGTGAGCTCACTGGTACTCAGGGGTAAGTAGACTTAGGCCTAAAGCCTAGCTTGCTGTATAGTGGTGAGGCATCGTAAATATAGTGCTTCTTAGCCTCTATCAGCTAAGATAAAATTATACTGCTCCAGCAAGCGGTGGAGCCAAATTTAGCCCCGGGCCTAGGCACTACAGTTACTTCACAGGACACGGACCCCTTACACTTTGTCCCTAGACTAAGGGTGAGTCAATTGATAGTGTTTGCTCCAAACCGACTCAGCCCTTAGCTAAGGGGACCTGGTCGTGGGGATCTGGTCCTGCTGCCTTCTCAACGGATGCACCTGGATTACACACCTAGGGTAAGTTGGTATTTTTATATCTCTTACTCTAAAACACCATGGTGCAAGCGTACCGAATCTTTATTTGATGTTACCATGGGTAGTTTCGACGGTGCTGAATTTGTGAACTAATAGGATTGTACCTCCTGTCACAACTTCAGCACATTAACATGAATTTCGGCCTATGCAGAGATAACGGTTTGGCTGTTTGCAAAGCGACACCAATGCAAACAGAAAAAATAAGGAACGAAATATGCAAGATATTCTCAAATTACAAACTAAAAATAGAAATCGAAGCAAACAGAAAAATTGTGAACTTTTTAGACCTAACTCTTGATCTTAGCACAAGCACATACAAGCCATACATGAAACCCAATAAAATCCCCCAGTATGTGCTCAAACTGAACAACCACCCCCACTTATCATAAAGAACATTCCAGAAAGGATCAACAGGAGACTATCCAACATTTCTTCCGATTCAACACATCATCGACCGTATACCAAGAAGCATAACAAAGAAGTGGCCATGGGTACAACCTAAAGTACGAGACCCAATCCCGTAACACCATTCATTCCAAGGGAGCCCGAAACAAAGACGAAATAGGAACATAACCTGGTTCAATCCCCCGTTTGGTGACAGTGTCATCACCAACATTGACGAGAAATTCTTTAACCTCTTGGACAGCTGCTTCCCACCTGGGCACAAACTACATACTCTACTGAACAGAAACACGGTGAAACTGAGTTACAGCTGCATGGCAAACATAGACCAAATTGTATCAGCTCACAACAAAAACATACTGGCGAAACAGGAACCACAACCAGCAACTCGAAGCAACTGCACTTGCAGAAAGCAAAGCGAGTGCCCATTGGAAGGCAACTGCCTCACGAACAACATTGTGCACCAAGCAACTGTAACACACCACGACAACCACAACGAAGAAACATACATTGGTCTAACAGAGAACACATTCAAAACAAGATACACCGGCCACAAGTCTAGCTTAAAACACAAAGATAAAAGAAACACAACTGCACTCAGTGAATACATCTGGAAACTAAGGAATTCAAATGTAGAAGACTCCGTAAAATGGCAACTCATGAACAAAGCTCGAGCATACTCCATATCAACTAAAACTTTTCATCTCTGTCTGGAAGAAAAGTTTTTCATTTTACTCAAACCTTCCTTAGCAACTCTAAAAGAAAGAAACGAACTGATAGGCTCTTGTAGACACAGGAATAAACATCTGCTGTGTAATTATTCTAGTAGGTAATGTATCTTGGCTCGCTGTAAACCGTTCTTGCCTGTTCACAACGAAAGACGGAACGAACACGTGCTTTTAAACGGCCACGTTCAAAAGCAGCGAACACATACGTATTCAACGTTATTGACATCATTCTACTTCAGGCTTCTGGGGAGTGAGGACCTACATCATTGGCCCCTACCAAACAGATCTGTAAAAATATGTTGTAAAATCCTGTTGCAACCTTTTCAATATTATAGCTCCCTCCACAGGGTTGAGCACTTTACCTTTGCCTGGTTGACATTGTTAATTACTTTTTACTATTACGGTTATATATATATATATATATATATATATATATATATATATATATATATATATATATATATATATATATATATATATATATATATATATATATATATATATATATATATGTGTATATATATATATATATATATATTATAAGGTCGAAATGCTTCGGAGCACTGTTGAAATGTGCAGGTCGAAAAGAGGTAGTAAAAAGTGCTTTAAAGTTTGCGGAAAACTCCACGACGTTTCGGGTATAAACCCTTCATCAGGCGGCAAAAACCAAACTGAACAACCAACAGTAACAATTGGACTCGACAAACATCACATCCGAAGCTATTGCTATAAAAACAGAACCGAACGAAAGTGACTGTCAGAAAACATGAGTGCGAAGGATGAAACACAAATCAAAAAAAGAAAAACAGCGTCCTGGCTGAGTAAGTGCACGTACAAATCGAACATGGTCGGAAAGAGGGGGAAAAAGTAGACAAAAACTAGGTCCGGAAAAAAAATAGTAAGGGCTACACAGTAAAAAATGGGCACCAACGGGTAGGTGTAAAAGGAGTAAAAACTGGCTCAAAAAGGGGTGAATATTACAAAAGGTCAATTATAACGTTAAGGCCGTGTGGGGGGAGAGTACCTAACCTCATTATCAGTCGGTTTTCAGCACTAAGGTGGTCACGATCGGAGCCTCGGCACATTACAGCTGCCGTAACAGTTAAATGCTGTATAGAACAAGGTGAAGGGGGATTTAAATGTGAAGCCACCGGGTATCCGAGGAGATTCAGTTTGATGTCCAGTTGTTGGCAAACACGACCTCGTTAACATTTCAGGCCCCAACGGCAATAGCTTTATTGTCAAACAAAGATTCTCCTGCATTTCCTCTAATACAGTTTATATTTTAGCATGTGGGAGATGTAACTCTTTGTATGTGGGAGAGACAACGCGCCGCCTCGCGGATCGAGTCACCAAGCACTTTAGGTCCATCAAACAGAATCTCCATGGATATACGGTGGCTGCACATTTTAATCCCCCTTCACCTTGTTCTATAAACTCTTATCAAACAAGGAACGGTTGAAGAAAAACACCAGAGAGAAAAATTGAGCCGCACGGGGGACCGAACCCACCATCCTCCGCTTTCCGAGCAGAGTCTATGACCACTACGCTAGAATAGCTCGTTATTCACAGAAGCGACAACAGGCTATAAATACCCCGCGTGAATCAATTTTTTCTCCTTGTTACCATAGCACTTCGAAGCGGGATGAATAATCAGTAGGTCGAAGTTGGTAGATCGAAGTTATCGAAGTGTGTAGGTCGAAAGTGTTTTAGTAATACATTCGATAATGAATTTTATACCGATCCAAGACAGATCCAAGATCCAATATATACGTATATATATATTTTGGGTCGAAATGCTGCGGACCACTGTGGAAATGTGTTGGTAGTAGAGGTAGTAGAAAGTGCTTTGAAGTTTGTGGAAAACTCCTCAAAGTTTCGGGAATAAACCCTCTGTCAGGTGGCAAAAACCAAACCACACAACCAACAGTTAAAATGGACACGACAATCAGCAAATCCGAAATGGTCATTTTGAATACAGAACCAGACGAAAGTGTCTGTTTGGAAACATGAGTGCGACTGGTGAAACTGAATTTGTCAGTATGCCTTTCCAAAAATTCCCCTCCAGAGCCCTACGCAGAATTCAAGAAACTAGCATCCAGTATCACCGTTCGGTCCGTCCTATTAAACGCGCTGTTTAAAAAAGGTTGAGTATCTCCTTCAGGACCCTTCAACCCGTGATAATTTTTCCGGAATCCCCCATTATAGCTTTCAGAGTTAAGAGAAATTTAGCAAACCATTTGTTTCGGGCTTCCCACCCACAAATTCCCTTCAACGATACCCCTGGTACCTTTCCCTGTAACCTCCCGAGGTGTGATACATGCCCAGTTGTTGGCAAACACAATTTCGTCGACATTCTAGGTCCACACGGCAATTGCTTCACTGTCAAACAACGATTTTCCTGCATTTCCTCTAATTTATTTTATATTTTTTCGCTCGAGTGAGTTGTAACTCATTGAATGTAGGAGAGAGAAAGCGCCTTTTCGCGGATCTAGTCACCTTAGGTCCATCAAACAGAATCACTAAGGATATCCGGGGGCTCCACATTTCAACCCTCTTCACCTTGTTGAATACAGCACTTAACCTTAAAGGTAGCCGTATTGAGCCGAGCCCTGACCGTGACCTTCTAAGCGCTGAAACCCGACTTATTATGAATGAGGCTTGGTACTCTCGCTCTATATGACTTTAATGTTAGAATTGATCTTTTGTAATATCCACCTCATTTGTCTCAGTTTTAACTGTTTTAACACTTATTTGTTTCACCGGTCCCCGTTTTCCTTTTCTTTTTTCACCTTTCCGACCGGATTCGTTTTAAGTGTGCACCTTTTCATCAAGGACCCTCTTTTTCTTTTTTGTTTTGTATTTTAACAGTTGCAAACATCTTCGCCCGGTACTGTTTTAAAACTTACCCTTTCGAATTGGCTGTTTGCCGTATCCATTTTTAGTGTTGGTTGTACAGTTTAGTTTTTTGCCACCTGTATTGTAGTCTGGGCTAATACCAATGAACAGTTATGACAGCCGACGAGCCTTCGGACGAAACAGTCCGTAGAACTTTGTTAGGCCTTTCCAAGCTAAGCTTAAATTCATATACATAGTCAATATTTTGGATCAGGTCTCGCTACAAATAGCTTCAGACTCTCTTGCGATCCTCAGGCGAGTGACAATTCTTGCGAAACTCTCTCAGAGTTTTTTTTTTTTCCTTGCACTGTTCGGTGGGTCGAGATGTCTGCCCTTGGATACAAGCTCCGTTCTTCTGTTAAGGAGGCTTATCTTTTGTTATTCGGCAGTGATAATGGCAACTTTTTCTTCTAGGCGGAGATTATATTGTGTTTCGCTTCTTTTTTAGTGTTGGCTTGTTTGATGATCGACCAGTATATCGACTATTCTCTTTTCTAATTTTTGAGTCCTCAAATGAATTTGGAAAGCTCTGTTTCGTTTTGGTAGGCTTTGTTTCTGAACGATTTGGTATGCCTCGTTTCGGAACGATTTGGTTTGGTTGTTAAGCCAGGGAGATTTTACTAGAATCACACCTCCCTGGTTAAACCGTGTCTTAAATTGTCCTTCACACATGCCTATGTAGGTGTGTTCATCCGTTTCGTGCTTCACGGTAGCCTTGTGAACAATGGACTCTGTCAGGCATTTTCCGTTTAGAGGGAATTGGCTGGGAGTTCTGCAGTTGAATTTTCTTTGGGGGAGGGGTTCGGGGTCTTCAGTATTTTGTTGTTGTGGGCTTTGATGATTGTCTTAAAAATGCTCATACAGATGTAGTTGACGCAATTCTGATTCAAGATTTTGTGCAGTTTGCGCGTTGACGGAAAGTGCTTTGATATAAGAAGGTATCTGGTCAATCCAATACCCTCCTCTTTTCGTTAAAATGTATTCAATGTTGGTTTGCTGCGAATTTGTTCTATGACAGTGAATGGTATATTTTTAGCTCATGATAGCAAGGTCAAGCACATACCAAAAAGAAGGAAGGGAGACGACTACCTTTTTTTGACGCAAGTCAAGGTTCATTGCACTATTTCCTGCCTCGGTCTCTTGCTCAGTTGAGTAAGTTTTCTTACCCTGCTGAATTTTTAAGCCCGAAACATTTGAATTAAATACAAATTATTTTTTCCAGCATGGAATCAGCCAATTTTAATTTTGTTCACAATAAATCGCAAAGTAGAATGCTAGGATATATTTCAAATTTCTGTGTGGATAAATTTTTATTGAGAGACGGTGCCAATTGTGTCTGGGTCGATCGCCGTCCTAGGGATGGGGTCTAATGAAAATGTTTACATATTCAAAAGGGGACCCTCATATGCGATCTGTTGCAGTATAACAAGCAAAGAGATTTTTGCTTTCTTCCCCAAAACGTTATAACACATGGTATTTAGTTCTGCAATGTGGGTTCCATGGGTGATTTTTCTTTAGTTAATGGATTACTTTCGGCTCTTAATTCTGGCACGTCGGTACGACAGCTCAGCTCTTCTCCAGCTGATGACTTTCATATGTCTGTTCCCATGTTGCAAGCAAGATCAGAAGGCGAAGCAATAGCCGTAAACATAGGCGAACGGGAGCATTTCAGTTTCGGGGTTGCAAAAGATTCTTTGTTCGAAAAATTTTGTTATGCCCGAAAGATTATCTTAGCGAAGCGGCACAATTGGTTGGCGCGGAACGTGCAGAAAGTTTTAAATACCGAACGCCCAGACATCCGGAAGTGGCATTTCCCAGGCATGTAAGCAGAGTGTAAGCAGACGGCATTTTAAGCTTTGCGTTATGGCACGCCAAGAGGCTCACCACATATGATGATGTTCTAAATGTACACGTTGATGTACTAAAATTACACGTTCATGTACCAAAGATACACGATGATGTACTAACTTCATAAGATCATGATGTAAATTTACACCATCATATACTAAAATCATAAGTTCATCATGTTAAATGTAACGATGTACATGTAAAAACACACGTTGTACATCTAAAAACACATGTTGTTCATGTAAAAACGTATGATCATCATGTTATTATTGTCCCTTCCGCATGCCATATTGAGTGAGCCTTTCGGCGTGCAAGAAGTACGTCGAAAGGCGCACCAACACACGGTGTTCATCTAAACTCATGCGATGTAGTAAAAGTACACGTTCATGTACTAACTGCTTACGCTGATGTACACTGGTTGCATACGATCATGTACTGATTTTATACGTTCATGTACTGATTGCTTACGTACATGTACTGAATTCATACGATCATGTACTAAATGTATACGTTCATGTACCGAAGGGGCCCATGTGGTTTTCGAATGGTAAAAGGCCCCTGTCAATACTAAGGGCCGAAAGAATTAATGTTGAAGCTACGACCTGTGGAATTTTCGATTCGAAATTTCGATGGTACATTGCATTAAATCCCTTAAAGAGAACAAAAAGATTTTTTCCCTAATTTCCGTGACATAAGATGGCCCAGGGGCCTTACAGCCCTGCTGATAGAGAAACTTAGTTCAAGAACCGGAAGTACCGAATCATCACGGGTTTTATTGGCGACGGGTAGGCCTGGACATTCACTTGACATGACAAGTTGAAGTATTAAGGGTCAAAATACATTGCAGCATAGAAGTAGATCAAAGGTTTTGTGCCCAGGTCTCCATTGTAGGGAAAAAAGGCACCGAACACCAGAAGGAACATTGAAGTAACACCCAGTGACCACTGCGTTCTTATTTCTTGTCCTTATACAGATGTAATGAAATAGCTGGTGTTCCAGATGGTCAGAAATAGCGTATTCATGCTTGTAAAGAGAATCTAAACATGTAGTCTTTATTTTTATCGATGTCACCAGTGGAAACAGAGTCTACCTTTTAAAGTAAAAATTGGAATTGGCAGAATTTGCCTATTTGTAGGAATTAAAATCTTGGCATCACTGAAGACCGTACTTGCAGAGACAATACTTCTCCTTTGAAAATTTTTGGAAAGATTGGGTGTCCTTGTATGCAACCTGGTGCCACATATGCTATCTTTGGAAGTAAAATATGTGTTACCAAAGTTTAACTACTTATTTTTGAGGACAAAGAAAAAAAGGCATATCTGAGGGGGGCATGGCCCAATGGTCCCCCTTCGTACGCCAGTAAAAGGAGGCCTAATAGGCGCTCGATCACACAGGATATCCTGTTAGGACAGCAGTTTGTTAAGTGAAGAAGGCTACAAGGTATTCATGGACCCGTTTATTGTTACACCCCAAGTGAGCAGAAAGCTTTTTTCCCGAATTAGCCTGTAAGCCTCCAAGGATTAGGCTAAGTAACAAAATCTAAGTATGCCAATGGATCCTGTTCATTCTAATTTCTAGACTAACTTTAAGTTGATCGTTGGTCATGGATTGTTTCAGTCCCATCCATCGTTATGTACACAGAGTAAAATCGGTTTAGCTACTACTAGCTTGCGGGACAATATAATGAACTCGGGGGGGGGGGGGGGGGTCTACGTTAGTGACTTATCAGTTTTCACATCCTTTAACTGAATTCCCAAAGTGTACAACGCAGATACTGTGTGCAAGGGAATAAATTCGGGTTTACAGCCTTTCAGTGTCAGTTGTGCTGTACCAGAATAATTCCTGAATAACAGCTTCATTTGCACTGAAATGCACTGATCACAAAAACTGCGCGTACACCTTCAACATTCAATCTGCTACGCGACGAGGACATTTCTGTGGAACGCGAGTAAGGCCGGTTCATGAGACACTGACGAAATTTCAAACCTGGGTTAATTTGTTGCATGAAAATACGAATTATGTATGAGAAATGTCTCAGAATTTGTTATTCTAACAAAAATGTTGAGAAATTTTTGTTGGAGTAAGAAAATTCATCAAATTTCCCCAATTTCATCAAATTTCCCCAAATTATTTTCCAGGGGGCAACTTTCCCCCCTGCCCCCCCCCCCCCCAGTAGCTACGCCACAATGCGGAAGGGACAATAACAACATGATGATCAAACGTTTTCGAATGTACAACATGTGTTTTAGAGGTACAACGTGTGTTTTTAAAATATACATCGTAACATTTAACATGATGAACTTATGGTTTTAGTATATGATGGTAAATTTACATCGTGATCGTATGACGTTAGTACATCATCGTAATTTTTTGGTACATGAACGGGTAATTTTAGTACATAAACGTGTATTTTTAGAACATCATCATATGTGGTGAGCCTTTTGGCGTGCCATATTGCATAGATATAAATTGTTCACCCCAAATACATTAGCAAGCTGAATATTGTTCAGAAGTCTACTAGAAATAAAGTTTGCCCGAAAATGTAATTCTACCGAAAGATTATCTAAGCGGAGCGCCACCATTAGTAGGGACGGAGGGTTTGGAAAATTAACCCTTAACCGTTGTGCTCCGATCGGGGCATATTTGCGCGCCTCGGGATTGGGCGGAAAAGCGGACGTAGCCCGCCACGCTTCGGCTTCCGTAGGCCATTGACCCCGTGACCTTAAACTATTGTCTCTCTCGCTGTTGTGGCCGAATTTTCGGGTAGCTACTCGCAGTTTCGAGCTCCGAATAAAACAGTAAAGATGGGTGACAGCCGAGCTCTCCGCATGGGTCCAAAAGGACCCAAACAACGGTAAAGGGTTAAAATAAGCCTGTGGAGTGTGTTTACTGCAAAGCTGATGCCACTTTTTCTGCGTGTGTACACGTAAACTTTGAGCCGAGTGGTGCAGATATTTTAGCTTACAAAAGGACCTCTCAGGACACCGGAAGTGATTTCCCGCACTTGTTAATAGAGATGTAGCAGTTGTCATTGTGTGCCTTCACAATCATGAAATAAAATTCAGGAACTTGCTAAATGATCAGAAAATTACCAGATAAAATGTACCTTTATCATTGAATGAAATGATCTTGTATCGTGGGAAAACTATAAAAAGCCGATTGAAAACATGCTTTTTACTCTATTGCTACGCTTGACAAAATTGAAGGTCCACTGAATTGATAAAGTTGTCTCTGAGACTGACCGAACTTCTAAATAAAAGTAATTTTATTTCTAACACCTTTTGGAATATTTTTTGTTACGAAGTGGGTTTAAAGGAATTTTTTGACAGACTTATGAGAAGAAATTCTCACTGTGTGTAATTATGCTATTGAAAAACAACCTACCCAATTGTCATTACTGTTGTTCGGCTTTGGGGGTAGGATAGATGGCCAACTGTAAGACATTGAGACTGGCCACCTGTCTGTCTCTCCGTGTAGTTAATTCTTGCAATTCAAAACATCAGAGCTTTTGTATACAGCCTTCGCCAAAACAATTTTCATTACTATTGTGGACAAAACTTTTGGTAGACTACAGTATGTTGTGCGACCGAGGGAAAAAATCTTCCATAAACGGCCCAAAAATCTGTGCCGCAAATCCTTGTTCCACATTTATTTTCCATGAAAATTTAAAGGCATATTCTGGAGACAAAATTCGCTAACTTCAAAATAAGCAGAAAAGTTTTCCCATTCAGAAGCGAAAACTGCATTTCAATAGCTTATAGCATTTAAAAAATACAATTTTTAAAGTATTGCAAATTTTTCTTTGGATTTGATACATTTTGGGAAATCTGTGATGTCATAGTGGCGCATTAATTTGACATTGCATTCAATTTATTTGTTAGTATGGTGCCGTTGCGGGCAATATTAAGCAATATTGTTGGTTGTACTCTACGTATGGTTAAGGGTAATGTTAGATCTATAGGAAAAGATATTCAAATATTCCAACAGTATCAAATTTCAAGGACAAAAAGAATGTTCAATTATAAAGAAAAACAAAAGTAATCTGAAGCAAAGTGGCCACATTACACAACTTTTTTGTGGATTTGTTGAAAAGTGTAGGTATTTTTGACAGAAATAACCAATCTTTAAAGTGAGATATCTTGAGTTAGGAAAATGGTATTGTGATAGGGTTTGAAGGACGTGGTGTAAAATATTTTTGGTTTTTCTTACAAGACAGAGGTGAAAAGCCACCAGAAAGGACTTTAAATTTGTAAAGGGCGTTTTTTTGTTTTGTTTTTCGGACAAAGTTTTAGAAAAATATAGATAATCGGTCATTACGAGCTTTCAGTTTCGCAAGGTTTAAAAACTCGCTAAGTAATGATTGTTTTTTTTTTTTTTTTTGTAAGTTATAGACTTCCAAATCGGTTCACGTTTTTGCCTTTTTTGTATTTATGTTACCCTGACTATTATAATTTTCTTCTTTTGGGCAAATGTGAGGATGCATTGTATGCCGACAGACTGTGGAGTAAAGCTCATGAATTATTCCTTTTTGCACTGCTCAAATGTTCATCCAGGTATTGTAATTTTGCTAATTTTTCATGAAACTTTTACCGTAACTATCAGGCTGTGATGCTTTCCCCCTTTCGGGAATTTTTGTTTTGAATTTCAGGAACTCTTAAGAGTGTTTTGTATTAAAACCGTGCCAATAGTTTAAGTGGCTGCTCTTTAGAAAATTTCTAGAATATGTTGGGGTATGTCTGCCCCCTGCCCACTCGCCGCTTCGCTTTTATTGCAACGAAATTTCACTCATCTCTGGGAGAAAGACGCAAAGGTTTTGGTCTGGATGTTGGGAAAATGGTCACAAATTTGTCTCGAAATCACCGTCAATATTAAAAAAAAAAAAACCTTCAAATGTTGATATTTTGTCTCGGAGTATACTTTATCACATAGGTTGGTTGTTGAATTGTTTCAATTTTCCTAAAGACGGTCAGCCCCGCTTTTTAACGCTACAAATCTGTGTCCAATACACCTGTCAGTCACTCTCTTGAAAGACAATACATGATGGTAGCTAGAATGCAGCTCGTCGATAAAAGATCCAACACAATGTCAATGAGCGTGCACATACGTAAGTGATGTGAAAGTATGTACATACAATGCATGGATTGAGCAGAACAAAAACAGTCTGTTTTGTATAGCAGTTTAGTGAAGATAGAAGAATAACAAGAAAGGTGCCACTATATTGTAGAAATAATATTTGTTTTCTTCCAAACGACATCCCAACATATTTTTACCTTAAAATGGGTAAATACGCAGTTTGAAACTGCACAAGTGAGCTCCCACACCTTCCTTTTTTCGAAAAGCTTGTGAAGAAACCTCTATCCAAAGTTCGCTCCGTGTCAGTCGTTATCAACTAAAATTAGTTTCTTTTGAAAATTTACGGTCTATTAGAATGAATTTCACCACGAGTTCTGAGGGTGTACAGGTATCGCAACAACGGTAACAAATGCGAGGTCTCCTTCCTGGCTGTTATATTGCACCAATTTCCCATCTTTCAAAACCCCTCTGATAGTTCAAGTCACGAATGAATTTCCTTGATGTGGAAACATGAGAACCATACCCGGATAGGCTAGTTGTACAGTGCACATTTCACCTGCGTTGGGAGTCGGCATGTCACTCAGTCTGTGTGTTCGTGCGGGGTACAGAGTGAGGTAATGTGCTTAGGTAAATGTTATTTGTCGCAGCGCCAATGAGATTAATTTAATGTCCAGGTTGGTGATCTTGGATTGGTAGAATAGGGGAAAACAGGAAAAGCATCATACAGGAAGATTGAGGGATTTTAATAATCATTTTTACATATTGCTTTAGATTTGGAGGAATGAAAAAGGTTTTTTTTACTCTAGAAAAGGGGCAGATGCACACTTCTGCCCATACATTGATCACAGGGGCTGTTGTTCCCCCCCCCCCTGCTTCCTACGCCTTTGAAGGAAGTCATGTTTTGAAAATTCTGTTAAATCGATATTTCATTTTAAGGAATTTGTGACTGGCTTCACGCTGAATATGCGAATGTAAAATGGTAAGTTGATGATCGCATTATTTTCGTAGAGGTCGAAATTCATCTAACGTCACTAAGGATTTTTACTGAAACCGTATGGACACGACGTTTTGAGGTACTTTGATACATTTTATAATTAGAAGGACTAGGTAGATAACAACCTCGAAAAGTCATATTTTCGTTGAAGTACAAGCGACATCATGTTAGTTAAAAAAGCAAACTTTCCCGAGAATTCATGGTAATACCATGGTCACAGAGAAAAAAAAAATTTTGAGACCAAATTTTTACCTCAGGTTACCAGCGGTTAAAGTGGAAAGAATTTCCAAAATCAATCAAAACAAAACGTTTTTCCAACATAACTTTTTACTGAGAAGATACAGCGTTTGATAGCACTATTTGGAAGACGACATATAACATAACTGAAACAATATCTTTTTGCATTTCGATTTCATTTGAATAGATCTTTAAATCTGTAATACAGCTTTGTAGACATTTTGTGGTTTGGTAAAGTCATCCCAACAAGTTGCTTTTAACTAAAAACAAAAATTCGATATTCGTTATACCATCTAACTTTTCTATATGTGTCACAAGCAAATTCCAAAAGCAACGACCGTTTATTGTCATGAATTGTCTAATGCTTATACTACATAAATAAACGTTTACATTATTGACATTATGCACTTACCTTCAAGCGTCTGATTATGAGCTCGAATTTGTGAACGGCATCCCCAACTGTATAAGAGGCATCTTCTGCCATTCTTCTAAGTCCTGAAATAAAAAAGTTACGAGAAAACAAGTGACAATTCAAGTAATCACTTTTGTACTATGGAAAGTCTTCCAGAGTTCTGTGTGTCCCATCTTTCCAAGTTTTTCAACTTTATCAACATGTCGCGACTGCATGGTCAAGTGGTTAGAGCATCCGACCTGCAGCCGAGTCCCTGCGTGTCATACCGAAGACTATAAAAACGAGAACTATTGTCATTATGCTTGGTGCTCAGCAGAAGCGATGGAGTAGGGAAAATGAGCCAGTGAGCAAAAGTTGGGAAAAGGCCGTGCCGGCTCGACTTGAACCAATCGGTTGCAAACTGGGCCGTAAAACTCTAACTAACTAACTAACTAGAGTTGGCACAGCCGGGGAGAAATTCCTGTTAAATTTCAGACATATTTACTTCCATTGTGAATACTGAAATTGATTGAAGGTATTTTTGTTTTTACTACTTTTTCGATGACCAATTATTTTCAAACCACGGTTACATTAACCATCGACGAAAAAAATAGTGTAAGTTAAAAATCATAGCCAACATGTGTCAGGCGCTTATTTAACTGGCAAAGAGTCCTCAATTGTTCAAAAATCCTGAGACCCTTCCCCGCAAATCTTTTACATATGTGTCCCCAAATGACAAACACCTGTGTACGCCGCTAAACGTATAGGCTGCTATCCTTTCTTTATGAGCAGTAGGCAGCGTATAGGGTACAGCGTAGCTTAACGGTTAGCGTTAGAAATCAATCCACGTATTGGCAACATGTCATCAATCCACCCCCCCCCCCCCCACGACAAAATTCTGGACACGGACCTGTGTTGAAATCTTTATCTGTATACCTTGGTGTTGCTTCTTAAGAATATAACAAGGACACCCCAGTATATCAAAAGTGTATTTTGGTATATCTGACACTGTCAATGATTTTCTGGCATATTTTCAAGACTGACAAAATATTCCAGAACATTTCCTCCAAACCCAAGCCTCCAAACCTCTTTTTCATAGCTCAAGGTATCTCACCTTAAAGATGAGTGACTTTTGTTGAAACTCCCTCTACTTTTCAACAAAGCCACGAAAAGCTATGTCATGTGCTTACTGTTTCGTATTCATCTTGCTTTTCTTTTAAAATAATATCATGTTCGTCCTTGAAATTTAAACTGCTGGATTGTTTGAATACCTTTTCCTGCAGATCTAACATTACACATATTCTTTACTGTATTTGGGGTATAGCAAACAATGTTGCTTAATAATACAACGGCATCAAAATTATAGATCTATACAATGCAATGTTAAATTGAAGTGCTTAGAACACATCACAGGTTTTCCATTATGCACTGAATCCTAAGAAAATATTTCATGAACATCAGTATTAACATAACGCATATTTTCACCAACATCCTTTGCATATATTAGAGTTAACTATTTTTTCTTCGCAAAACAGCTTTCATCTAAAGGGAGACTAACTGTATGAATATAGGTGGGACCTATTCACCCGAAAATTTTCGTGCGAATAAGGCCATGTGGAAGCATTATTCACACTAAAATTTTCGTGCGAATAAGGGCATGTGGAAACACTGTTCACACGAAAAAAAATTTCCAAATTAAATGACTTTTCTAGGAAGTAAAGCATCTTTTTCAAAGATGGTTGTCCGAATGAAAGTTTGACACAAGATGAACAGTTGTTATATCCTGTCTCAGCTATACTAGTAATTCTAAGGTCGTAAGGGAAGGCTCTTCTCTTTTTCCAGGAGACTCATAAAATCGGCAGGATTTTCCCAAAAATTCTTCGGTGACACTACCCACAAAAAATTAGGATTATTAGACAGATCTTTTTGTTCCCAATCATTTGATACCAAAGGGAAGGCTGTAGGATGTAAGGGGGCTGCTTTATGAATTTTACGAGATGGTAATATTTTTGGGAGTATGGATCTACTCCCTGAGCTGCACAGAGGTGAACTAACCAATTAGGAGGTTGCGTTTTTGAGGAGATTCGCACAGCCTAACCTTCAGCTTTAAGACATTGCTTAAAGTAAACCTAATTTCGAAAAAAAAGTGAAAATTTTTGAAAATGAACATTTCTTACTCTGTTCCTTGATTTTGTTTAATTTGTGTGGAGTTTTCCGCAAACTTTAAAGCACTGTCTACTACCTCTTTACGACCAACCTATCTTTATATATATATATATATATATATATATACATATATATATATATATATATATATATATATATATGTATATATATATATATATATATATATATATATGTATATATGTATATATATATGTATATATATATATGTATATATATATATATATATATATATATATATATATATATATATATATATATATATATATATATATATATATATATATATATATATATATATATATATATTTATAACATGGTAGAGTCCGTGCGTTGGTGGAAAATGAATACACAAAATAAGCAGAAAAAGAGCAATGCCTCTGCCACCAACCAAGAAAAACGAAAGCGATGGTACATTCGGTAATCCCGTGCCTTATAGATGAACAAAAAGCAAATAGTAACAAAATATGTACAAAGTGAACGTTTCGAACCTCCTAGATTCCTTATCGACAGTATAATGGAAAGCTTAACAATGTTACGGAGAGGAAAGTACAAGCAACCTGATCAGCGGTCACGCTTGTTAGCCATGAATGAAAGGTCACGGTTAAAACCGTGGACGTGACTCCCACACCTGAAGATTAGCCTTAACTCTTGTTTTTTACGAATCTCAGTTGTAGAAAAGCCTCCCAGCGATAGCGCGAATTTTAAATCGTTCACACTGTGGAGGGGTCTGTTGAAGTGTTCTGCGACAGGGAGGCCGGCGCCTTTGTTACGAATGCTAGATTTGTGGTTGTTGAATCTTAACCTAAATTTGGAGGAGGTCTCACCTATGTTAGAGATCGTCGGACACTTATCACACAAAAGAAGGTAAATGACATTGGAGGAATTACAAGAGTACGGGCCTGGTGATAATTGAATTCCCTTGGGGTGGATGAGCAACTCAGTCACTCTATCTCACGCTTCAACAGGAGAGTGAAACTTGCGGAATGGGTCCACACGGAGGACTTGCCAGACACCGCCCCACCCCTCAGACATCCGCAATTACATAAACGAAAATGGACGCCTAGTGCCAATCGGAACCGCTACATGGACTGCTTTACTGATAGTGTGGAACAACATCTCAGAGATTTTCTCAATGAGGTAAACCACCCCCCTTTAACTAAGACCGACAACCTCACTAGACAAGAACGACAAGCTCTAGGAGAACTACGGTCCAAGGAAGATCTTGTCATCAAACCGGCGGACAAAGGAGGTGCCATAGTCATACAAAATTGTGAGGACTACGTATCTGAAGCACACAGACAATTAGCTGACAACAATTTCTATTCTCTGCAGCCTTCAGATCAGACTACAGTAGTCATGAAGAAGCTTAGATCTTTTGTCAAAAATATTGAAACGGACACTCAAGAGGACATTCAAGAATTAATACTGCCCAATCCTCGTTCTGGGTATTTTCACTTGTTACCTAAATGGCACAAAATTTATTCTTTACTAGATAAAGTTGTATTGGATTCGAAAAAGCCCATTAACGACGGGAATGTAATTTTTCTAGCACGTAAGTACTGTGTAACCCCGCCAAGTAGACCCATAGTATCAGGTATCAATACCCCCACCGAGTATCTGTCTGCATATGTTGACGGCTTTTTCCAACCACTACTCAAATCTATACCCTGTAATATTCAACATACCACCCACTTCCTCAGGCGTCTCAAAGAAATCTCCCACATTGAAGCAGGTTCATTCTTGGTATCCCTTGATGTTTCATCATTGTATACTAATATCCCACATGAGGAAGGGATTAATGCCTAACGGGAATTATTTCTGAAGTACCACCCCCTAGTAGAGCCAATGACTTAGCTTCCCTAATAGAGTTCATCCTGAAAAATAATTATTTTAAATTTCTTGATAAATTTTACCACCAAACCAATTGGACCGCCATGGGTACTAAGATGGCCCCAAGTTACGCTAACCTCTTCATGGCCTCTTTAGAGCAACCCCTCCTCGAGGCTTTCCCTAAGAAACCCTCTTTTTGTGTTCGTTATATCGATGACATTTTTCTAATTTGGCCTCATGGCCTACAGGAATTACTTAAGTTCAAGGATTCTGTAAATTCTTTTCATAGTTCCATTAAGTTCACTATGGAATATTCACAAACTCAATTACCGTTTCTGGACACGGTTGTGCATGTCACAGGCTGTTGCCTTAAGACTTCGTTATTTACAAAACCCACGGACAGTCATTCTTATTTACATTTTGGCAGTTTCCATCCTTCCCATATCAAACATTCGATATTTTTAGTCAATTCCTAAGAATCGAATGTATCTGATCTACCGAAGCCGACCAACTACGACACATGGTCGATTTTGCTGGATACCTTTTACATAGGAGGTATCCTTTTAAACTTATTGACTCTTACTTCAGAAAGGTCCAGCAGTTAGAAAGAAATAATCTGCTTTGTTACCGTGCCAGGAATGAAACTAAACGAATCCCCATTGTACTTACCTATAACCCTAAACTTTCCTCCCTACTCAAAAGAATCAAGACTTCGTGGCGAAATCTCAACCTAGACCCCACTATCAGAGATATTTTCAATAAACCCCCAGTTACTGCTTACAAGCAACCACCCAGTTTACGCAGAATCTTGGTTCACACCAGGCTCAATCCTTCCCTGGCTACCCCTCCCAGGGGTAATTTCCCTTGTGGTAGTAGTCGTTGCCAAGTATGCAACCATATGATCACAGAGCGTACATTGCACATCCACCCCAAGGGAATTCAATTATCACCTTAAATGAGGTAGTAAAAAATGTTAAAAGTTTTCGGAAAACTCAACGACGTTTCGGGTATTAACCCTTCTTCAGGTAGCAAAAACCAAACTGAACAACCAACAGTAACAATTGGACACGACAAACATCACATCCGAAGCGATCACTGCAAAAACAGAACCGTACGAAAGTGATTGTCAGAAAACATGAGTGCGAAGGATGCAACACAAATCAAAAAAGGAAAAATGGGTCATGGATGAAAAAGTACACGTAAAAAAGCGAAAGGTCTCAGCTTCGTACCACTGAGCCCCCTACATGATGAGCCTCCATACGCAGAGACGTTTCGTGTTTCCGTTGGAAACTCCGCCTTGGCTACCATTTCGGGATAACAGACAATCAGAATGACACCCCCTCAGAGGAAGTTCCCAACCCCGCCAACTCTGTCCGTGCCTCCTGGACGCCCAAGCCAGGAGAAAATCCCACCCTTGACAATGTAATTAATGCCATCAACAAAGATGTCAACGATCTCTTTCCCCCTAAAATGACCTCACTGCGTAACCTTTTCCTGAAGAACGGGATTCCATTTTTTCCCTTAAAGTAACAGGGACATCATTATTGAATCAGCTGACAAGGGTGGAGCTGTTGTGGTTTGTCGGAAGGACCTGTATATTGCTGAGGCCAACAAACAGCTATCCGACCAAAGTGCTTATTCAGAACTTCCCGCTGACCCCACTCCTGGTTGCCAAAAGTTAGTTAAGAACACATTAACCCAACTCATGGACAGTGACCAACTACCCAAAAACGCTACTTCTCTACTACACCCTTGCCCACAGATTTCCAATTTTTACCTACTTCCCAAAATCCACAAAGCAAACAACCCTGGTAGACCTATCGTTTCTATACACAGCTGCCCCACTGTTCTTATTTCTGAGTATGTAGATTCCGTGCTCTCCCCTTTAGTATCAGCCTTGCCGTCGTTTGTTCAAGACACACCACATTTCTTGAGACTTATTCGTGACTTTGAGTTTCCTGAAAATTGCGGTGAACGTCTTTTATTCACTATGGATGTGTCCAGCCTCTACACGTCCATTCCTCATGATGCTGCCTTAACAGCTATCCGTTACTACCTAGACAAACGGCGTGATCCCCTAATACCGACTGACACCTTCCTACGTCTGGCGGAACTTGTTCTCACACAAAATTGTTTTCAGTTTAAAGGGCGTTTTTTCCGCCAAGTTAAAGGAGTGGCTATGGGAACCAAAATGGGTCCCTCTGTTGCCTGTTTGACCATGGGTCACTTTGAAGAACAACTGTTTTCTCAGTATACCGGGCCCCGACCTATACTTTACAAAAGGTATATTGATGACATTGTAGGAGTTGCCACTGGATCCCGCCTTGATTTAGAAACCTTTATCGACTTTGTCGATTCCTTTTGCCCCTTTTTGAAATTTACCCATTGTATCTCGGACTCATCTGTTGTATTTCTCGACCTTAAACTGTCCATTAACAACCGTACAATTACCTCAAACCTACACTTTAAGCCAACCGACTCGCATAACTACCTATTGTACCCTTCCAACCATCCCAAATCCTGCACTTAATCTACTCCTTATTCCCAGCTCCTGCGAACCAGGCGAATCTGTTCGGAGGATTCTGATTTTTCCACTGCCTCTGAAGAAATTTTATCCTTTTTTGAAAAACGCCATTACCCTGCCAAAATCCTCTCAAATGCCCTGCGCAGAATTCAAAGAACCAGCAGAGAGGTAGCCTTGGAGAAAAGGAACAAATCTGGTTCAAATCTACGTATTCCTTTGGTTATTTCATATTACCCTTCGGTCCGTCCTATTTTACGCGCTATCTACAAAAATGTAGAGTCGCTCCGACAAGACCCCTCAACCCGTGATGTTTTCCCGGAACCCCCCATCACTGCTTTTAGAGTTGAGAAAAATTTAGCCAACCATTTAGTTCGGGCTTCCCACCCAGTCAATTCTTTCGACGACAGCTCTGGTACCTTTCCCTGTAAACGTCAGAGGTGTAATACATGCCCAGTTGTTGGCAAACACGACCTCGTCAACATTTCAGGCCCCAACGGCAAAAGCTTCATTGTCAAACAAAGATTGTCCTGCATTTCCTCTAATGTAGTTTATATTTTAGCTTGTGGGAGATGTAACTCGTTGTATGTGGGAGAGACCAAGCGCCGTCTCGCGGATCGAGTCACCGAGCACCTTACGTCCATCAAACAGAATCTCCATGGATACCCGGTGGCTGCACATTTCAATCCCCCTTCACCTTGTTCAATACAGCATTTAACCGTTACGGCAGCTGTAATGTGCCGAGGCTCTGATCGTGACCGCCTTAGTGCTGAAAACCGACTGATCATGAGGCTAGGTACTCTCGCTCCACACGGGCTTAACGTTAGAATTGACCTTTTGTAATATTCACCCCTTTTTTGTACCAGTTTTTACTCCTTTTACACTTACCCGTTCGTGCTCGTTTTTTACTGTGTAGACCTTCTTTTTAATTTTTTTTTTTTTCCGGAGCTAGTTTTTGTCTCCTGTTTTCCCTTTTTTCCGACCATGATCGATTTTTACGTGCATTTTTTCATCCAGGACGCTCTTTTTCTTTTTCTGATTTGTGTTTCATCCTTCGCACTCATGTTTTCTGACAGTCACTTTCGTCCGGTTCTGTTTTTACAGTGATCGCTTCGGATTTGATGTTTGTCGTGTCCAATTGTTACTGTTGGTTGTTCAGTTTGATTTTTGCCACCTGATGGAGGGTTTATACCCGAAACGTCGTGGAGTTTTCCGAAAACTTTTAAGCACTTTTTACTACCTCTTTTCGACCAATATATATATATATATATATATATATATATATATATATATATATATATATATATATATATATATATATATATATCACTAATTCGGCACTTAGGGAGGAAGTTGTTGTTGAAAAGTCGACCTAAAGGCGAAAAAGTTTTTGGGGCGAAATATAAGTTTCGCCTTAACGTTTCTACACACTTTCTCTATAGGTATGCGTAAACGGACAAGGGCGCCCTCCTAGATTAACAAAGTAGATACAAGTACTTCAAAGTTGTCAAATTTACGGACGACTAGCTGTTAACACGAACCGATGGCTGGCCATTGAAATAACGTTGTTTATATTTTTAGACGTTAGGGCGAATTCTTTTTCTTATGTATTTCATTGTTATTTTTTCGCCCTATGTACGAAAAATAGGAATTACAATGTTTCGGGTTACCTACCCCTTAACACGGTAACAGAAAGTCAAATGAAATCGCACAAACGAGATGTCAAAACGTTTATTGGATCGGAGATGTTCAGTGGTTCTATCGGCTAGCCTCGGTTGGTTTACCCATACTATTTCTACTTCCAGCGCTACCTTCTTAGACTAAAGCCTGATGTGATCAATTGTCGAATGATCCCTTCTAAGCCACCTTGTTCGTCTCCCAGAAACCCCGAACCATCCAAAAAATCTTTCATGCGATTGTTTAGAATTGAAGTGAATGATTTACCAAGTGACCTTAGAACTGTGATACCTCTATAAATATCGGCATCATCGGGAGACTCCTTACCTTTATAAACTGGGTGGATTAAACCTAATGTCCAGTCGGTGGGTACATTTCCCGTGGATGAAGCCATAGTAAACATTTTAGTAGTTACAACAATAAGGGAAGAGGGGTTTAGTTTAAAAATTCATTTCTACTAAGTCCACTCCTGGTGCCTTGTTGTTTTCAAGCCTTCTGATTTCCACAGTAACTTCACTCTCAGTTACAAGGTCATTTAGGGGATAAGTTATTACAGATGAAGAAACCTTTGGAATAGAAGGGACATCAATGCCATCGATAACGCTACTGAGATCCTTAGAAGTTTTGTGTAGATATTTAGTGCGATGGTTTGATAACGGTATGGTTTTCATTAATGATATCCCAATACTCTCTAAGATTAGATAATTTTAAATTACGAATATGTTTATGCAGATTTTCGTAGTAAGTCCGCTTTGCCTTCCTCAACGTTCTTTCACACTGTTTTGCTGCAATGTGAAGATTATTAAGTGTGAGATCATTACTTTGTCTTTTAAACTCCTTCTTTGGTTCAACATAGTTCGATTTCCACAATCTACAATTGGTATCAAATCAAGCATTTACTTTTCTGACATATCTCTGAGGCAGCATTACTGAAAAGAATTCTTAGTCTCTAAGCAATAACATCAATGATCTGTTGAGTAACACATATATTTTGACACACGTGGTTATTGATTAAACTTGAAATGCTTTCGATACTTTCAAAATAAAACGAGCCCATAAAATCATACCTTTGTTTTTCCCTCCAATTAATTTTCTTAAAAGTCGCTCGTTTTGCGGGTAACTTATTATCATTACCATGGTCGCTAGACACTTCACGGCAATCACTGACTTTTACTTCAAGACAAATTGGACAATGTTTGTTGGACATGAATTGATCAAATAAATCCACCTGAAAATCTAATATTTGAGGTAAAAGTTAAATCGAGGTAATTACATAGTCAATCACAATCTTCCCCGCACACGTAAATCCTGATGCCTTTATCTCTACCTATTCTCCCGTTAACTATGTGGAGATCTAAACTTTGGCACATTTCTATAAGCTTGCAACCATTATTGCTGGTAACGCTGTCTTCGTTAATCCTCCGAGTACAGATACCAAGGGATTCTAAGTCATCTATTGAGTTGGTAACATCATCGGTGTCAGACCCGGGACCGGCTTGGAAGAACGGAAGATCGTGCGCATAGACAAAGTGATTCAAAGAGCCCGTGCGGGCATTTACATCCCCTACAAGACAAATTGGAGCATTGTACTTAGCTTTCAGGAAAAGACGGTCACTTGCAATGTCATCAAAAAGTGCATCCGCATGATATTTTGATCCCTCGTGAGGAATGTAAGCTATTCCGAGGATCAATCGATGGAAGCGACTTTGCTCAAACTCAATCAATACCCACACGACTATGTCAGAACAATTTTTAGGGATCACCTGGTAAATCTCTGTCAACGATGTCGCAAACATGATGGCTATGCCCTGAACTTCACCGCAGCGATATTTGTTGAATGATTGGTAGCATGAATAATGTTATACCCTTCAAATGAAGCCGGGTCTACGAAATCAGCCTTTGTTTCTTTTAGGCAAATAATGTCAAAATTCTACACGTAAATTAGCAAAGGGCCTTGTTCAATTCTTTCCTCAGGCGACAAACATTAAGCCCAAGAATTCGAACAGTTTTATGAGGTTCAACGGTACAGTAATTATGCTCTTGTGAGCCATTACCGCCTTTGCTAATGTATGGTCCTGTATATGATCAGTAGGTTTAGATATTAATGTAACACTGACAGATTGTGCCAGTTCGTCCTATAGGTACCTATAAATATTAATCTCTTTGATCGTATCTGTGAGAGGTAATTTTTGAGAGGTATAAATAACTATCAGTAGGCAGGGGCGTAGCTAGGATTTTTCCAGGGGTGACAAAGGTATGAAATTTCCCCAAAATTTTTCCCGGTCAACGTGTATGTATTTCTTATAAAAAATGCAAATTTACAAGTATAACAACATTACGATGTCATTATGTAAGTTCGGAGGCTAAAGCCCCCCTAGTCCCCCCACCCTCCCCGTCTCCGCGGTCCCTGTATTCCTGTATTACCTGCATTTTTAATCTTAAAGTATAACATAGAGCAATTGGAAATAACAGCTCTCAGTATATTATTTTGGTCAACAATACTGCTTTATTTGTATGTACTAATGCAGTGGCTTACCCAGGATTTTTCTGAAGGGGGGGGGGGGGGCATGCAGTATGGTCTAAGAGAAGGGGTGTCCAGAAATTTTTTGACTTTTCAAGGAGCCTAGATGCAAAATGGTGCAAGATTTGCGACTTTGACAGGAACAGTGTAAAAAGTTGATTCGTGGTGGTTCATGAGGATAAAACTGAAATTTTTGTGTCTTTACATGCATTCTTATGCCGTTTATGTTACCTTACGAAATAAACTTGTCATTCAATTTGCACATTTTTAGGGGTCAAAATAAAAGAGCATTGATCGGTGTAGGATTTGTGGTATTTCTTGGCCACAAAACGTTATTTTGTCATACAGATTATCTAAGTGGAGCGCCACTACTGTTTGCGCGGAGCGTAGAGAAAATGTCGAAAAATCGGACCCCTCAGACGGCCGGAAATAGCATTTTTCAGATTTATACGAAGAATCTACCCAGTCACTACCTTCTTTTGTCGTTTGCAAATAAAATCCTTCGTTCAAAATATGCTCTCAAACTGAAAAGTGATGAGAGAGTTTAGGGGTAATATGACCCAAAAATGTAATTTTTCCCAAAAGACTGAGCGAAACGCCACTATTGGTTGGCGCGGAGCGTAAATAAATTCGAAAAAATCAGACCCTTAGATGGTGAGAAAAAGCGTATTCATGCTTGTAAAGAGAATCTAAACATGTAGTCTTTATTTTTATCGATGCCACCAGTGGGAAACAGAGTTTAACTTTTAAAGTAAAAATTGGAACTTGACAGAATTTGCCTTTTTGTAGGAATTAAAATATTGGCATCACTGAGTGACGTACTTGCAGAGACAATCTTTCTCCTTCGAAATTTTTTTTAAAAATTGGGTGTCCTTATATGCAACCTGGTGCCACACATGCTATCTTTTGAAGTAAAATCTGTGTTATATCCCTGATAGCAAAATTTGGTCGGCCCGATGGCGGTCCGCTGTAGGCAGCTCCACGGGCGGATTGTCCGGTGGCAAGCCAGCGGTCCGCCGATAGCAGCGATGCTGATTGGTTAAACAACTGTATGGCGTCATGGAAGTCGGGATTCAGCTGGCGGACCTCCATCGGCCCGCTGTCGGCCATTTTGCCACCGGCGGACCGTCGACTTTTGCTAACAGGGATATAACCACTTATTTTTAAGAACAAAGAAAAAGTGGCATCTGTGAGGTGGGCATGGCCCAATGGTCCCCATTCTTACGCCACTAAAAGGAGGCCTAACAGTGGCTCGATCACACAGGACATCCTGTTCAAACAGCAGTCAAGTGTACCTAAAGCCACCAATTTCAAAAATATATACTAAAGACCATGAAAAATACATTTTAACAGTCCAACTCATATCTTCGTGGGACATTTCTGAGCTGAAATATTAAAAGTTGAAGTTTATTCACTGAAATTAAAATGGCACATTGCGCAATAATTTGTGATGTCATTCTTGTTCTACTCAAATTACAATCTTTGTATTTCTTCGTTTTCTGAACGTTACTGCACCTTGTACCAATATGTGATAGTACTCTTATTCTTATGAGGATGAGGTGGTGTAATTAATCCAGCCCTCCTTGTGCAACACGCTATGCAAGCAAACAGGAAGTGTTCAAGGTCATAAGAACATTTTTAATTTTAAAGGCAAACAAAGCATGTTACGTGAGTTGTACAACAAGAAAGTCACAAATTATTGTGCAATACACTAATTTGTTTTAAGTGAATAAACTTCAACATTTTATATCTCAGCTCAGGAATGTCATATGAAGATGGGAGTTGGACTGTTAGAATTCTTTTTTCATTCTCTCAAATATATATTTTTGAATTTTTTTACTTGAGGTACCCTTTAAGTGAATAAGGCTACAAGGTACTCATGGACCCGTTTATTGTTACACCCCGAGTGGGCAGAAAGCTTTTTTCCCCGAACTATCCTGCAAACCTCCAAGGATCAGGCTTAGTAACAAAATCTAAGCATGCCAATGGATCCCGTTCATTCTAATTTCTAGACTAACTTTAAGTTAATCGTTGGCCATGGATTGTTTCAGCCCCATCCATCGTTATGTACACAGAGTAAAATCGGTATAGCTACTGCTAGTTTGCAGCACAATATAATAAACTCGTGTGGGGGGGGGGGGGGCTACGTTAGTGACCTGTCAGTTCTCACATCCTTTTACTGAATTGCAAAGTGTACAACGCAAAGACTGTGTGCAAGGGGATAAGTTCGGGTTTACAGCCTTTCAGTGTTATTCGTACTGTATCAGCTGTTGTTAAATTCCTGAATAACAGCTTCATGTGCACTGAAATGCGCTGATAATAAAAACCGCGCGTATACTAGAGAACATTCAATCTGCTACGCGGCGAGGACATTTCTGTGGAACGCAAGTAGGGTCGGTTCATGGGACAATGACGAAATCTCAAATCTGGGTTAATTTGTTGCATGAAAATATGAATTATGTATGAGAAATGTCTCAGAATTTTTCATTCTAACAAAAAATTTCTCAAAATTTTTGTTAAAGTTAGAACATTCATCAAATTTCCCCAGTTTCATCAAATTTCCCCTGGCAAATTATTTTCCAGGGGGTAACTTGCCCCCTGCCCCCCCCCCCCCAGTAGCTACGCCACTGTCAGTAGGTCATAAACATCTGCAGTACCGTATCCATCTATTAAATGGATGGAAACATCTTAAACACTAATCTTAGTGGTAGAATGTACCAGTAAGAAGTTATTAGTAGGTTACAGAGAATTACGGAAATCTGTGAATTCATGAAGTTCGACAATATCATCTCTGTAGCGCCACAAAAAATCTACGATTGACAGGGCCTAAGGTTCTAGATTTTTCGTCAATAATGCCCATTACTAGATCAGCATAGCTACAGGCGGATTTTGGAGCCCATGGCAGACACATGTTTTTGGACATAATGAACGTTATTAAACTGACTGTTGTTGGACGTTACGCATGAAGTAACAGCCTCCACAACACAATCAGTGGAAGGAAGTTGTTTCTTTTTGGTGTTGAAGTATATACAGACTGCGCAAATGCCGATGTTGTTACCGATATATGGGAATATGACAACCACATCCAATGATACAAGGATAGTTTTGGCAGGCAAAGGCCCACATTTGTTGATCTCCTTAATTTTGTTGAGAAGGTCAGAGGTATCCTTGAGAAATGATAGTAAGTTCTTGGCAAGTGGTTTGAGATAGAATTAAGTGAAATGTGAAAAACGTTCGATGACAGTTCCACAACAAGATGTTACAAGACTTAAGGGATGACCGTCTTTGTGAGTTTTTACATTACCATTGGAAATGCTTGGTTAAGTTTAACTTCGGTTATCCAATTGAAATTTCTTCACTAATTTTTTTTTCTTAACCACCTATGTACCCAGTAGGTAACTTCCTTGTGAAATTTGTTGGAAGGATCTTCTGTCATAATTTCATAATGCAAGGAGTTGGTGAGCTGTTGTTCTATCTTGTGTTGATAATCATCTTTGTCCATAAGACAACCCGTGAACCTTTATATCGACATGTAATAATTTTATCATCCTCGTTGAATTTACTAATCACTTTTCTCTCCTCTCTGAAAAGATTGTCTTTGCGGGTTGTGGTATTTAGAGGGTCTAGGATGTCCGCTCGCACACTCTAAAGAAACACCTCAACTTCAGAAACAGACGATTTGGAAGTTATCCAAGTACTTAAACAAACTGATCTAATTCCAAATTGATGGCCTCCCTGTACATATCCCTGTCTTCTGTAACAAAACGGTTTATTTCGTTTAGACGTTTTCGATAAACATGGGATATTTTATGATTACGGGATCATTAAGGATCACATTGGGACTTTTCCTTAACTTCCTATGCCTAAAATACCTCCGATATGGAGTGTTGATGCAATCTGATTAAGGCTACCGGGTATTTTTTTGATATTTTAGTAAAACCATGTGTTACGTTAAATTTTCATTTAACAGAAAAATTGAATAGTAATCTTAATATTTCTCTCAAGGATAAGGCTTGGGACATATTGCAATAAGTTAGCTTTCCAGGGCGTAACTTTGACAACTCTTACATGGTTTCAATATCGAATCGTAAGCTGTTCCTCGTGTACAAATGTATTACTACAACGAACTGGTTCAAACGAAAATGACATGTGCACTCTTTATAAGCAAGGGAAGGAGACAATTTTACAGTTTTTCTTTTGTAAAACAGCTCGTTGTTCAATTCAATTGGACATTAGAAAAATTAGCGAAGACTTTCAACTACTGAAATGAATATTTAATCTTGGGTTATCATGTTCATGTCACTGGCATTAGAACACTAAGTTCCTTGGTTGTTATATTTAAGAAAAAATGTATACAAATGCAGACTCAAATCTTCAAGACCCAGTTTATCGTCGTTTTTTTTTTTTTTTTTTTTTTTTTGTGATATAAGAAGGTCTTTAAAAGTAGAGAAGTATTCCAGTGGAATAAATTGCAACCATGATCGTTACCTTCAACATTGGTCAGAGCAGGACAACTCCCTGGTCAGAGAGTGGGCAAATGTACTCAGCAAGGAACCCCTGTCGCTATTTCCTTTATCACTGGATAATGTAAATGCTTTTCCAAGAATGATTGCCTGTAATTATGTATAAATGTTAAGGAATTTCTCAATAAAAAAGAAACATAATTTGAAAAGCACAACTGGATGGAAAAAAACGCAATTCACAGAGTCCATGTCAGTCAATGTCAGGAAGTGACACAGGGGGAGAAAGGCATGGCCCCTGCTGTAGTCCTAGTATAGGCAGGGAGGTGAAATCCGGGCGCAATCTGAAGGAGCCACCCTGATTAACTGTCCAGTGATGTGGATACGTCTGCAGTGGTCGCTTGTCAATCCATCCAACTGATAAGCAGCGGCTTAACCTGACCTGACTGCCCGGGGGGTGGGCAATAGCATAGAGGTTTCCCGATTTTGTACTTGTTGAGCTGTGTTAGTTTTTGTGTGGATTAGGGCCTTAAGGGAAGTGTTGGGGGGGGGGGGGGCAATTTTGGACAATGCAACAAACCCTACCCCATTGACTAAAAGGTACATATTTATTAACTATTTTTTACTTAGTAGGAACAACTATTTTTTTAAATTAGTCTGATTTTTTTCTTAAGTGTGAACATTATTGAATATGTTACGTGCCGAAAATTTGGGTCCTTTTACACATTTGTAAATATGGAGCTTGTTTTGCAAAAAATAGATTAGATTCAGAGTTTCCTGAAAGGAAATTTTCATGTTTGGGGGACTTTCGAAGAATCTGCGTTTCCTACTAGCATATATCTGAGGTAGCATGTCGACTGAAGATCGTGTTATCTAAGGAGTGCGGATTAAGGATTCTCGGCGACATTCAGAAAACTCTCGAAACTTTGTTGCCTTTTTAAGACAAAAATGAAAGCTTACGCGAAAAAAATTTTGCTTTTTTAAAACTAATAATTTCAAAAAGGGAACGTTTATTAGGAAGAATTCGGAATTTTATGAAGGAAAGATTGGGAAAACCGTACTGTACTTGACTGGTGTCTCAAATGGCTAATTTTGTATTGTTTCACGTTTTCGAGCAAAGGGCGCAATTGCCCCTGCCTCCTGTAGCTACGCCACCGCTCTGCAACATTGAACAGTGATAAAGTTTTGGCACTTCCATAACTAACGAATCCATCTACAAAGACTACACAACGGACAGGGTTGAAAGGTATCCGATGACAGGTGTGTATGAGAGCATCTGAGTACGGTAGACCAATGGTTTCCCCTGCCTAGAATATGAAGTCTTGCTAGTTGGCGAGGAGCGTATAGAAAATTTTGAAAAACCGCGGTCTTGGTCTCTCCCTTATACAACGAGTAACATCTCCCACAACAACGAGTTACATCTCCCACATCTCCCACGTAACTCGTTGTATGTGGAAGAGACCAAGCGCCGCCTCGCGGATCGATTCACCGAGCACCTTAGGTCCATCAAACAGAATCTCCATGGATACCCGGTGGCTGCACATTTTAATCCCCCTTCACCTTGTTTTATACAACATTTAACTGTTACGGCAGCTGTAATGTGCCGAGGCTCCGATCGTGACCGCCTTAGTGCTGAAAACCGACTGATCATGAGGCTAGGTACTCTCGCTCCACATGGCCTTAATGTTAGAATTGACCTTTTGTAATATTCACCCCTTTTTGAGCCACTTTTTACTCCTTTTACACCTACCCGTTCGTGCTCATTTTTTACTGTATAGCCCTAATTATTATTTTTTCCGGACCTAGTTTTTGTTTACTTTTTCCCCCTTTTTTCCGACTCTGTTCGATTTGTACGTGCACGTTTTCATCCAGGACGCTCTTTTTCCTTTTTTGAATTGTGTTTCATCCTTCGCACTCATGTTTTCTGACAGTCACTTTCGTTCGGTTCTGTTTTTACAGCGATCGCTTCGGATTTGATGCTTTTCGTGTCCAATTGTTACTGTTGGTTGTTCAGTTTGGTTTTTGCCACCTGATGAAGGGTTTATACCCGAAACGTCGTGGAGTTTTCCGCAAACTTTTAAGCACTTTTTACTACCTCTTTTCGACCTACACATTTCAACAGTGCTCCGCAGCATTTCGACCTTATGTATATATATATTTATATATATATATATATATATATATATATATATATATATATATATATATATATATATATATATATATATATATATATATATATATATATATATATATATATATATATATATATATATATATATATATATATATATAAACTGAAAAAATTGTTGGAAGCGGAAAGAGTCGCGTAAATTTTTTGAAAACAAAATTTCTTTGAAACAGAACTGTCTGCAGATTGGGTATATATATATAGAAACTGAAGAAATTGTTTGAAGCGGAAAGAGTAGCATAAATTTTTTGAAATATTCGTCTAACATTTACAACCTTTGCCATAGTAAGGAAGACGATATCAAGAAATGATGAGCTGGGTTTGAACCAACGACCTACTGCTCAACGTGCAGTACGCTCTACCAACTGAGCTATCGGAACTCTGCTGGAAGAACTGGTCAATTTAATTCAAATACCAGTCTGTCATCATTACGTCACTAGTAAGCTCCGCCCAGCTTATGTAGATACTGAAGTGTAGATGTGACGTTGCGACTTCTAAGTATAGAAGCTGAAGAAATTGTTGGAAGCGGAAAGAGTCGCATAAATTTTTTGAAATATATAATCAAACCCAGCTAGTAGTTCAGTTTTTCATCATTTCTTGATATCGTCTTTCTTACTATGGCAAAGGTTGCCAATGTTAGACGAATATTTCAAAAAATTTATGCGACTCTTCCCGCTTCCAACAATTTCTCCAGTTTTTATATTTAGAAGTCGCAACGTCACATCTACACTTCCGTGTATATCTATATAAATATATGAATATATATATAAATATATATATATATATATATGTGTGTGTGTGTGTGTATGTGTGTGTGTGCGTATGTTTTTGGTGTAAAACGGGGACATGAGCCTTTTTTTCTCCAGGCAAGTGTGGATACACCTGCAAGTGGGGATATCCCCACTTGCCAAATGCAAAATTAGCCATGAAATTGAATTTTTCACGTTTCAAGGATGTACCACAGCAAGTTTGAAGCATTTTGGAATTTTCCCCAATTTCCATGTGATTGACCTAACATTGGGTAACAAACCATGGGCTGATGCATGGGTGTGTGTGTATCTGTGTAGTACCAGTAAATCGAGGACATGAGCGTTTTTTCCCCTGGTCAATTGTCGATACTCCCAAAGTGGGGATATCCACATTTTCATGGTTAAAAAAATGTGTCCCCGATTGACGGTCAAAACATGTATGTGTGTGTGTGTATATAATATATCTTACCTTTTAATGATAGTTGTTTGTCTGTTTGCATGATGCTGCCTTCACTACACGTTAAAACTATGTTTTTGGAATCCATCAAATTTTCCTCCAGCAATATTTTTGTCAGCATATTTGCCAATTCCCCTGATGCAATATCTTCCTTAAACTTTTTTAAGTTTTCTGCAGAGAGACCAGTCACAAATAGCTCTAAGCACCCTTTTCTTGCTCCGACATATTTAGCTTGATATCTTTGTTCAAAAAGGCGACTAAACGGTCTCAGTCTCCTAAATGAAGAGATATTATCTAAAGATGAAGATGTAGAACTCCTCACTTTAACCGAGGTGACTGTAGAAGAGAAATATTGAAAACTAAATATATAAAAAATAAATAAATTTGTATCAAAAATCAATTAAAATTAATGACATTACATATGTTGAAACTGGACGGAAAAATGAAGAATGCTAGTTGAGATGCAGATATTGACTACCAAGTATTTTCCGTCTCAATATACTTTTTGGAAAACTTTATACCCAATTTTATTTTCAAACGTTTCAATAAAAACGTAATTTTAAATTGAGCATTTTTTTTGAAAATTTTTTAATTGTATTTGCTTAAGAATAAAGGTATGCGTGATCTGCTTTGATATATCCAGGCATGCAATGAGCATTATAATTAGAAGTTCCGACATACTACAAATTGCAAATTTAGGTTTTTTAAAGAATGATAGAAGTCATCGGCAGGTACTGTAAAGAGACAAAATTTTCGTTTACTCTACAATATGAGCCAGCAAATCAAATGTTTGTCCTACAACGTAGTTCTGATTTCATCAGAGTACAAGAGAAGGGGAAAATTGTATGGAAAAAAAGAAATGACGGCAAGATCAATAAGTGTTTATTTAATTAAATTACATTTTAAGGACACAATGACTCTTGTTTAAGTTAAAATCAAAGACATTACACTCCGTATAACTAAACTCTAATGATAACGTCGCGCAGTTACACTATTCATATAAGAACGTAATGTAAAATTAAAACAACGGGGTTCTAATTGTGATTGTTTTAGAAAACGTTAAGAACATCTTCATCTTAGGTGTAGCCGCTTTTACTAACTTTGTATGGATGCACACTCTAAAACGTTGTGTCTTGATTTGGGTTTTGCCATTGTATTTTATCGATTGTATTCTTCTTTAAGGTTAGGGATTAGGTTAAGGATTAGGGATATCGTTATCCAGTAAGAAAATTCTCGTTCATCAGTGCTCATAGTCAACAAACGTAGCACTGAGCCACGTTCCACTGTACACCCTACAAGAGTTATACCTTCTGTGTAAAGCCTCCTGGTCTATCGGTTAACAATGGGGTACATTTAGCCAACCAAACTCATCAATTAAAGAGCACACATGTATGAGTTTTGAATGAATGTCGCAATAATTATTGGAGAGATAACATCTATGCAATATCACGTGGAAACGATGGTTAGTGGAGGGAATCGTTACCCTTTATATCATTACCTTCTGTTTAAATTGTACTAAGCCACAGTAAACCTGAAACAGCATAGTCAAAAGCGACTACCATAAACCAAAATCAAACACTGTACATATGAGGTGGGAGCATTTCTGGATGGAAAAGAAGACGAATCGTTCCATTACAAGCATTTTATCCAGTTGACATGTACTGTACTATTATTTCGTTTGCATGAATGATACCATGGTATCATTTCAATATTTAACTAATTTAGCATATCCCTTCGTATTTTACAACTAACACAAACAATCTAGCCACTCTGCAACCTGAACTCTTGTTTTAGTTTTGTGGTATTAATTGATTTTATCTAGAACTTAGCAAATGTCATTCAGCCCTGGGCATGCGTAGTTATCATTCATAGTTTTGATAGACTGTAGAAAGTGCACCACCAATACACAACGTGAAAAAAGGGTGTAAGTTGTAACTCTAGTTTCCCGTCAGTTGCCCACTATGTGACATCTAGAAATGACCCACTGTACTAAGTAATGCACAAATAATACACTTGGTCGGTGTAATAAGGGCCCCGATGAAACGGTTTTCATGGTACATTTGACGGTGTGCGCTCTCTGAAAGTGCTGAATCTCACAACTTGTGTATTGAATTTACACCCTCGCAGATTTGATATATTGTTTCTCAGCCTGAAATTTGTGGTACGTTCTTGAATACCCCAAAAATTACCGCATGAAACCATAATAGTCCACATTCGCACCGTACTGGGTATGATAAGTCAGTTTCAACGGAAAAAGCCTTGCATGGCCTTAGTTGAAACCATATTCGTGCTTCATCGCTCTTAATACGAATGGTCATGCTGGTTTGGAAATGAACCATAGCAATAAGTGAAACCGGTAAGAGGAGACTGAGACCGAGGTCTGACCTGGGGACTTTACCTGTAAAGGAAGTGTGACTAGTAGTCTTAACATTTACCTCACACTTCCATTTAAGTGAATGCATTGTACATAATATCAACTACACTTAAATTCCAATGAATTTCACCTCCGTGGAAAACATTCCACATAAGAAGAAACATTTTGCATTTTTGGAATTCAATTTCACTCAAGGGGAATCGAATAGTTCGATATCGCATTTTACTTAAGCTGAAATCAATTTGACTTTGACCGATACGAATTTCAATTCTCTTTCATTTAAGTGGACTACAATTGCTCTTACATAAAATGCAAGGTCTTTTCGACTGCAGTGAAATTAATTGCTCAGCTCCTGGTAGGATTTGATGGACCAATCTAGAGTGCAAAACACTTAGAGAACAAACATTTAATGTAGCATTGGACGGCATGCGATTATTTAAAGCTGTCCCAGGCCTAGACTTTTAATGATTTATGTGAATGAGCGTTAATCTATTGCCAGTAGAAAACATTTCATTGGAACTGAATGTGTTGACTTGCAATTCTGTTTGGCTTAAGTTAAATTTTATTTCATTTTTCCCCAAAAGTGCACAATTCGGCTAAAATTCTAATCTACATATAACAAAGCATGAAAAAGAATACACACAATCTAATTGCCATCTTCATAGGGCATTACTGAGATGAAATGTAAAGTACTGAAGTTTAATCATTCCATTTGAAATTGTAAATTTACAATATTCGAAATGTGTTTGTGTACTACTCAAATTGCAGTTTAATATTTCGTTGTTTTCCTGACAACTGCGGCTGGCAAGTTCTTATTTCAAAATGGATTTCCAAACTCCATGTGTTTTCACCATTTTCATCAAATATGTCTTTTGGGGGGATTCATGTCGCAAATGCCCAAAGAAATCGGCGCTTTGGGCTGTAAGCCATGACTATTTGTCTCAAGTACGACAAGTAGCACGGGCGGGATTTGATCTCTGAAAGTGGGGGGCAAATTCGGGCAGACTATCAAATGGCGCCGAAGGTGCTTCGGGAGCGCAAAGCGCTCCCCTTCAGGGCGTCGGGTCCATGGGCCAACGTTAGGGCCCGCTCCTGGGTATTTACGAAATTGTAGGCATGAAAATGATGCATTTTATCTTCAACTTTAAATTACATAAGATGAGCGCGTAACAGAACACAAATATCACAATTTGACTTTCTTCAATTATTTCCTCACTCCGTGTGATTAAAGTCGGCTGGAACCGATAATGAACTTGGGTGCGGGGAGGGAGAATGGATTACTTAAACTTGAGGTTCTTCAGGGGCTCCCTCCTTGGTGCCCCAGATCGTCTTTTCAGAAAGCTAGGGGGCTTTTCATGTGATGTGAATTCAGCCCACGTCTATGATGGGGCGCGCCGAAAAATTTAACGTTTAAGACATCTCCGTAATCAAAATGAATGAAAATTAGAGAAAGGATGGGCCACTTTCAACCTTAGCTGAATGACAGTGCCCCCCTAAAGACATTTTTACTGAAGTATAAACATACTCTGGTTTCCTATATAGTCTCAGGTGACTTTCACAGAGCCGTTACCTGTAGAGGGACGTGCGGAGCGTGCAGAAAAAATGAATTTTTACTTCATCTCAATAGTGAAATTGAAATAAAATAAGACGAAGAGTGGTCCATTTTAACTACAGCTGAATAAGGGTGACCCCTGAGGATATTTGTACAAAGCAAAAACGTACCGTTGGTTTCCTATAGAGTTTCTGTCCTTTTCATGAGCTTTTTATAGAGTCCTTATCTGTGATGTAACGCTCAGAACACGCCGAAAAATGGACTTTTGGGACATCTCAATAGAGAAATTCATGGAAATTAGAAAAAGGGTGGTCCCCTTTTTCACTTCAGCCGAAAAAGAGTGGAGCTCCAGATAAGAGTCAAATAAGATCATCGTCCTTTCAGAAAGCTTGGGGCGCTTGGTCAGAGAAGGGGAACAAAAGACGACCACCTCCCTGACTCCCTCTTGCACAAGTTACGGTAGACATTCAGCTATGTACGACACTGGTGATAAGTTTCAGTGACAATGGAAGAGGTGTTCTACAAGAAGTAACCCAGGATCCTGACTAATTTAAAACGGATCCACGCGAAGCATGTCGAATAAAAAAACAGCGTTGAGACATTTATTAGAAGAATATTTTTATTTAGTTTTCAATGCAGTATATGACCTGTTTAAACATTATACAACTTAATTAAGTATCACTTGAGTAGCTGCGTTAGTTCCAGTTTGTATTTTGAAGTTCTGGAAAAAAGTGGGGGCAAGCCCCCCCCCCCCCCCCGCCCGTAATCCCGCCTTTGACAAGAAGTAAGGTATTTAATCCGTTCATCTTAACTGCTTATCGCCCCTGAATAAAGGTGTCTGTCTATGTCTGAAGAAAAAATACTTTTGAAAATAATCCAGGGGTCCTTGTCGCACATGTGACAAGTAGGCTAGTCAGTCCATTTCGCATAAAACAGCGAATGGGGATTTTCTTCTGGGCTTTACTTTTGTCATAAAAGAAGGAACTGTCGAGATAGACTTAAAAATCCATTTTGAAAATTGAACTCTTTCCGGCGTCGTTTTTCAATATGCGATGGCCCTTATACTCTTATGGAGCGATAAAATTAATTAAGTCATCTCTAAACAACATGGTTTGCAAGCAAACGGGAAGAACAAGGTCATAAAATACTTTTTTCAATTTATTTAAAGGGACACACAGCAGATGTCTCGAAATGGGGCCCATCTTTGAGGTCTACAACACTGGCAGTTCCCCTAAGTAAATTTGCACTTCTTATACTGTTTTATAGAGTGTAAAATAGCTGTTTAAAGAAAACCATGTCTTCCCTTCCCCATCAGTCCATACCTGCTAACTTTGACGGTGCTGAAGCTGACAGGATGTTGACGGTGACATTTGAAAAAAAACTCGCTTAGAAACTGGGAGTTCAAGTCCTAACCGTGTCAATGTAAGTGAGGATTTTCATTTAAGATCAATCTCCTATTTCAGCACAAGAGGTGATTTTCTTACAAATATTTCAGAATTTGATCTAAATTGTTGAATTGGGCTCCAATCAACATGAACTGGTTAATTATATGGTCCAGGCTCATCCCGCGTTTGAGATCTTAAACCGCCCTCAACACCTTAATGTTAATTTATATAATAATTTCATCCAAATAATTTTCTTCATGGAAATGTAAAAAAGTGCCATTTTTGTTTCTGGCTGTTTCAATTTTAATTTTTTGACTAACAAATAACAAGATTTCTTGTAACAAGTACTTTTTTCAAAATAGATTTTCTTTATCTATCTGGACATCTCATTTCGCATAACTTATTGCCCTTTTTGACCGAATTATAGGCCAATACAAGGTCAGTAAAAGGACCGACTGCTTGTCACATGTGCGACAAGGAGTCTTAATTATTTTCAAATTGCCATTTCACAGGCAAGGACAGACTCCTTGTCACAGGTGAGACAAGTTGGTGGGATGCGTGGACTAACTACTTGCCAAACGTGTTACAAAAAGTCAAGGATGTTGCCAGAATGACATTGCCCAGTATTTGTCAACATGAATCCCAAAGAAAACAGATACATTTGATAAAAACGGTGAAGAGACATGGATATTAGAAATTAATTTTGAAATTAGAACTTGTTTTGTATAGATCTGCGAATAATTGAAGTGTTAGGCCTATGTGGAATACGTATTTTACCATTATTGCCTTTTGCTGCACACAAAGGGCGTTCCTTTCATCCTTCAATATCCTTTCAAGTGTACATTACCTGCTTGTTCTGACAAATTACTGCTTTCTTGGATAGCCTCTGATACTGTACTCAAATGTAACTCTGTTGACACCCTCTCTAGATAAGAAATATCTGTTAACGTTATTAATTGTCGTCGGCGAAGATAGTTCATTAATTCAAGCCCTGGGTTCGTATTGTTTCGGGTTTCCATTCGTGGTATGTCCATTGAAGAACAGTAACTCAGAATGGAATTAACGTCTGCTAAAGTTAATCTTTCACTTATGAAATAGATCCTTTCTCGACCTTCAAATGGTTCGTCGTTGACCGAATGGTAATTTTCATCTAAGAAGAGAGGAAGTTGGAACAGAATATGAGCTTAGTTGATGATTTTGTTTGTTATTAATTTCGGACAGTGGCGGAGCTGCCATATGGTCAGGGGCGGTCCCCCCCCCCCCCCCGACGGACCAAAATCGTCTGTCGGCGCCCTTTTTAGGTTTTTGACATACTTAACTCTTGCACCTCTATTGGCAAAAGACATAATAAATTAATAGCGTTGTTGTAAGGCCTAGATAACAAAATGCTCAAACAGCCACCAGTAGCTGTACTAACTACACTTCATTCTGATGAAAAGGGTTTTAATGAGCAGTTTCCATTTTGCTTTTCTTCAAGTGATCATTCTCATGATAAATGGCTATTTCTGGCACTGCATGACAGTCCGATGAAAATGCTTATTTTTTACTTTAGTGGTCTCAAAAGCCAGAAAATTGCGTCAAATAAGCCAAGGTTTAGGCTATTTTTATTTGTTATGACTTCAGTATCTGGTGAGCCAAGAAGCCCTTTTGTCTTGGCTATTTCTTTCAAGGTAGTTAATTAATGGCTGGTTCAGAGTGGTCACATGATGTAAATTACGTCAATTAATGTTTCTTCGTGTACTTTTCTTGATTTTCATACGCAAAAAGTGTACACCGAAGGGTGGTTGATTTCCATAACTTTTTCCCCTCTGTCAGATTGCTTGCTATTTAGCTCTAGCAGGTCTTATCTTCATCTTCGCAAAGTAGCCCGTTATTGGTCCTACATTTAAATCTTAAATCGAGGCCTGACAATTACACAACATACTAGGATGTGAAAGAGAGGGAAAGAAACATTGGCGTCCGCAGGTAGGGGCAATGGGGTGGGACTTGCTCTCCCCTGGAAAATAGAAAACCTGAAAAAACGAAGAAAACATAAAGAAAAGACGAAGGATAATTGACATCAACATTTCTTTACAATTCACTCAGTGTTTTCCCTATTTATATGCGGTAAATAGGCTTTAGAAATGCCATTTCCAGCGACCTGAGAGGCGTTTTGGGTCAAATTTCCTTGCGATCCGCGCCAACTCATGGTGGCGCGGAGCTTAAATCCCCCTAAAAGAATTTTGCCCCCCCCCCCCGAATTTTCTTCTGCAGAGGCCCATGGATAGAAAATTTGAACATGTTTTAACAGAAAAATTTGCTGAGAAGAATGGCAAAAAAGTCTTCCACCAGGTGCGGAAAATAGAATGAATAGTCTGAAAAGCTGTGGCTTTGATCGTGCTGAGGCTCATGGTATTTACTCCTTCGAACCAGTCCTGCAGACCATTTTCGCCCCCTCTGACCGAAGCCCCTAGCTCCGCCACTGATTTCGGAGACGACAAACAAAACATTTCCACACTCACTGATCCACGTTGTAACCTTTTTGGGCACCAATTAGGTCGAGATCGTTTTCAGTTTTTCCTTTTGCCGTTCCGGATTTCTTTTTTTTTTAATATTTTCATGCGTGTTCGTTTCAGTGTATGCCATTTTTATCCAGGATCCTTTTTTATTTTTGTTTGGTGTCTCACCAGTCGCACTCATGTTTTCAAACGAAAAGTTTGGTTCTGTCTTTCTTTTACACTGATCGTTGGGGAATTGCTCTTCGTTTATTGCTGTCATTGTCCAGTTGGGATTTTACAACTTTTTTGTGACCTGTATATATATATATATATATATATATATATATATATATATATATATATATATATATATATATATATATATATATATATATATATATAAACACGACGGAGAAACTATAAAACAACGGTGCTACAGAGTTGAAAGGCTGGATCTCCGAGGAGATACAAATAGCGGAAGGCTAGAATTTAGATAAATTAAACAGCCAAATGGTTTGAAGTAGAGCTTTCGAGAAATACTACCAATACTAGGTCAAAGAATGACAAGGAGTGAGAAATTTTGGAAGCTTTTAAAGGTGTAGACAATGGTCTCACCTCTATTGTGATAGAATAAACGTTCTTAAGGCAATAGAGCAGGTTGATTGACCGGGAGGGTTTAATCGGATTACTCGGTTGTAACTTATCAATACTAGGAAAATCCTCTCCAAAGCAGTTAGAGAGATTGTTAGACCGGAGAGACCTAATCGGATTATTTGGGTTTGTATCATCCACAAGCTGTGGTTTTGAGAATGAGTTCCGAGAAATTTTCTTTAGCTTTTCTAGCTTTGTCGGTCCATGAATCGTTTTGGTCGATAGCAATGACCCGTAAATTTTTGATAGAATGCAAATTGAAATGGTTTGCAACAGGTTGTTCAACCTTTTTGGTTTTAATTGCTGACCTGTGCTGTGTCATTCTCATTCGAAGAGTATTTTTAGATTCTCCGACATACTGCACACCACATAAATTGCAGTATTTGAGATAAATGACATTTTTTTATTTATTTCTGGTCTAATTTGGAAGGTGCGTGCATTTTGATTGCTGTGGACGCCTTTTGTGGAATCAACCAGGGCGCATGTCTTGCAGTTGGAAGGGCAAGGTGAACAACCAAACTTTTCGTTGTTTTCCTCGACTGAGACTTTGTCCTGGAATTTTGCCCGAACCAAAATGTCCTGTAAATTTGAGGGTCGCTTGAAGGCAACAACGGGGGGTTGGGGAAAGATAGACCTAAGGCGATCGGTACTCTGAAGTGTTGGCATATGCTTTTTGATGAATTTGGCTAGTGGAGGTAGACCGGGATGGTACTCAGTTACCAATAGCACTCTGTCGGAATTGCGCTGACGAGTTTTGTACGTCAGAGTTTGCGAGCGAGGGGTTTCTTTTGCCTTTTTGATGGCCAGAGCCGGGTCACTTTTTAGGTTTCTCCAATCTCTTTTCACTTTACGTAACAATGGGTCGATAGATGGGTTGAACCGGGTGACAAATGCAATACGGTTACGGTTTGCCCCTTACTTTTGTACTTCAGTGATGACTCCCGGGAAATATATGACGCCCGTTTGATTTCTCTAGAAATAAGCCTAAATGGGTAGCCACTCTTCTGGCTGTGGCTGAAACTTTCTCCTGTCCTCCGGGTCTGGCCAAGAAACAACCTCCCAACTTAAACAGCCTTCTGGTTCACACCAAAACTCGCCCCCCCCCCCCTTCAAGCAACGTACCATGTAGGAATCCAAGTCAGTCCCATGTCAGTAATTATAAATACCCAACAGTATTTATAATTAGTTCAATCACATAGGCCTCAATGGCTCAGTGGTCAGAGCATCCGCCTTGTAAGCGGGAGGTCGCTGGTTCGAATCCTGCTTGAGGCTAAGTTCTCCATTTCAAAAAATTTTCAAAAAAATAAAAATCCTCTTTCAGTATAAGGCAATACCTATGTTTGAGGAAAAAATGGCCTAAGGTCTTTATGGGACTATTCCGCACTGATTCCCAAGTACTGGCATTGCCTTTTGAACAAGGGAAGAAATATAGAAAAGGACCAGAAGGAACTTCAGCAAAGCGGGATTTGAACCCAGGACCGCTCGCTTTCCGGGCGAGTGCCTTACCACTACACTAAACGTGACTGACGTGATTTCAGGCACGACTGAAATCGATCTATACACTTTGGTGGTAACAAGGAGGGGAAATTGAATGCGCGGTATTTGTAATTTGGGTTGAAATAAAATTCATGATCGAACTGTATATATATATATACATATATATAAATATATATATATATATATATATAAAAATATATATATATATTTCTAATAATTTATATTTCTAATTGCGGAAAAGGGAGAAAAATCGTCTGAAAAAACGACCCATAGGGCGAATTTACCCATAGGACGAAAAAACCGTTTCCCCATAACGTTTTGACACACATTTTCAATGAGAATACGTAACAGTATGGTAAATCCCCACATACCATCCGTAGTACATGTAATTACTTAAATGTATACCAACTTACGTACACGTATCCGTTAACACAAATGTATGAGGGGCCATTGAAATAATGTGTATGCATATCTCAAAACGCAAAGGGGAAATATATTCTTATGTATTTTATTGTTTTCTTTTCGCCTAAACGTTCTGACGGTATACCGATTTCCCCGTACCGGTCGATCCAGCGTTATATAAATACATATATATATATATATATATATATATATATATATATATATATATATATATATATATATATATATATATATATATATATATATATATATATATATATATATATATATAGTTCGAACGTGCTTATTTACAGTACGTCGAAAAATTGGTAATGATTCCATCATGAATTTTAATTAAATTCAAGTACTGAATGAGCCGCACGGGAGACCGAACCCACCATCCTCCGTTTTCCGGGCAGAGTCTATGACCACTACGATAGAACAGCTCTTGATTCACAGAAGCGACAACAGGCTATAAATACCCCGCGTGAATCAATTTCCTCTCCTTGTTTCCACAGTACTCCCAAGCGGGATTACTATGATTTTCTGTGTATGTTTTAAATAAAGTTACCACAACATCTCTATGTCGCCCCATTCAGGGTAGATGAGTAAGGATGGCATTTAGTAGAACGCAATTATCTATATTGTTATATTTTAAAGTAAACCCGTTCACACGTAAAACAAATTAAAAAACTCCCATATGCATGTTGCATGCATTCTTCAAGTTTGCTGCGGCATTTTAGATTACTCGTTAGGCTTGTTTAAATGCTTCAATTTTGTTTCCAAAAAGCACCATCTTGCATACCATCTGTCCTAATAATGCAAAAATTTTCCAAAGTGGGCCCTTCCCTGAGATAGCAAGAAAGCAAATATTACCAACGTTATGTTGAAAATTCGATTTTTCTTCAATCGTTATGCATAACTTAAACAACCAACAATTCCTTGTGTTGCCCACCGTTTCATTATTTAGTATTCCATATTGGTAGCATTCTAAAACATTCTAGCATTCAGTCAGTTTTGATGACGAAAATTTTCGGTGTCCCAGTAGGCCCCCAGCCCATTTAAATCGGGAGTCGGAATACCTCTCCTGGATTTCCTGCGAAGGCAATTGGGGTGAAGTTGCCGCAGTATATTAGTAGCACCAGCCCTTATCCCTAACATAACTCAAACAACAACCATAACTAAGTAACAACAACTCTTACACTGATCCCCAATTCGGATAGGTGCAGTGTGTCTAACATTTTGTGGCACAATCGTATAGTGTTTGCTAAAAGTCTCGCTACAGAAAATCCGTCTCTATTAACATCACCTTGGTAAACGCAACTAGCTAGTAAATCAAAAGGAAATCATTGTTAGGAAGTAACATAGGAACAGAGAGGCCTAGTCTCTGTTGTCCTCAACCTAGTCTCTGTTGTCCTCAACCTAGTCTCTTGAGAAAGTTTCTATAAAGCAAATAACACACAGTTAGTCTACGTTAGAACTCGATCAGTGCCAAGTAGGGTATTGTGCTTGGAATACAGTAATTGTGCTTGGTGCACAGCAAAAAACAATGTAGTGGGAAAAGCAAACCCGGCTGAAACCAATGGATAAGAACCCCGCAATCTAGAAATTTCAATCTATCTAACCGACTTCAGCACTAATTCACTTAGAAAAATTCGTAGTGTTAGAGAACAACGTACACGACAGGTTATTTAATTCAGCTAAACACGTTCGCACAGTGGGCCTGCATATAGAGTAATATTCAGTAAAAACTGTAACGGTATCGTACAAATATGTGTTTGCCTACGGCCGGATTTGAATCATAAATAGACAGCAATTCCACTTCGAAAAACACTGACGAGTGAATTTTCAGGCAGAAATTTTTTGAAGAAAGTTAACAGGATACTCTTTACATTCTTTTGAGGTGTGTTAGCCCCCGAAAAGAATAAAACAGCTAAAAGGACATATTGTATTTAATCCAGGAAATGAACATAAAATTTAAGGTAACTGGAACGATGATTCTGGAAATTCTTTTTAAATATGGAAATACTACAACAAAAAGAGTCAGAATGGTTACTACTACCCATCCACAAAGAATATCTTTTTACTAGGTCTTTGCACCAGCTGTCGAAGTGTAATTTTGCTACTCCCCCATATTGACAACATAAAAAGAAATATGTTGCGAATGTAAACTGGGTGCTTTTTATTCTTTTTATATGCCTTAGTCCCCCGAAAGATCAAAAACAGCTACGTAAAAATTAATCGTATTAATCCAAGCAAAAAGTATGAACTATGAGGTAATTTGAGGCTGACATACATGCAGCAACACTTTCGAAAAACAGAAATACCGGAGCAATTGGGAGAATTCTAATCGGGAGAATTTTTTATTATTCTAACGTAATCTTAAAGTTAAACGTCTATTCCTGAAAGGATCAGTGAAAGCTTCGATGTCGACAAAGAGCGCCAAACTTCACCTACCAACTCTAAACATTTTTTTGTCTTTGTTCTTTCCAGAAGGGTCCTCGTTCTATAATATCTCAGAGCTGCAGACACTGAACACAATCTTATCATTAAAATCGATCATAAATTTTTCTTCCAACCTAAAATGAGCTGAGATACAGCAGCACTGTTGCACGTGTTTGGATTAGGAAATCGCAATTGGTTTTTCACTTTAATGGAATATTTAATCTTAAGATTAGCTTACCCCAGGCTAAAAGTGGGTGCTTTTGGACAGATAATTCATTTCGTGTATTCACATTAACAATTTACCTTACCTTTTGATGATAGATGTTTCTTCGTTTCCATTGTGCTGCTTTCTTTACACTTTAAAACCATGTCTTTCGAACCAATGAAATTTTCATCCTGTAATACTTGTGTTAACATATCAGCCAATTCCCCTTCTTTCCTTTTCTTCGGAAAAAGTCACAAATAGCTTAAAGCGTCCTTTTATTATTCCGACATATTGAGTGTGATATCTTTGTTCAAAAAGAGACTGACAGCTTCAGTTTCAGTTTGAGCCTCCTTCATGAAGGGATGTTATTCAAAGATGATGCTGGAGAACTCCTCACTCTAACCGAGGTAGCTGTAAAGACAATATTGACACCTTGCTATATGAGAGATTATGTTTGTGTCAATAATCAATTAAAAATGGTGGAATTACATATGTTGCTACTACGATGCAAAAATTTGAAGTTGCAAGTTTAGATGTGGAAGTTAACTATCGAGTTACACCCCACCTTTACATACACCTTTTGGAAAACATAATGCCCTCTTCTTTTTTTAAATGATTTAATAAAACCGTAGTTGTAAATAAAAAAATGATTTGCTTGAGAATAGAAGAAAAGCGCAATGCGTTTTGATATTTCCGGACATACTATGAGCTTTACAATAAATACTGTTTACACACTACCATTACATATTTCAATTTTCTCAAGGATAATAAAAAACCATTGTCTATAATTAGAAAAACAGACAAAACTTGCGTTAAGTCTACATCATATGCTAACTTGAATTTAAACAAAGTTTGCCCTTTAACGTTGCTCTGATTATAAAAGAATACTTGACAATTGGAAAATTGTATGGGCAGAAGATATGATGGCAAGATTGTTGGCTGTTTTAGTTAATTGAATTACTCTGTAAGGACACTCTGAAAATTGTCCTTGAAACGAAAGACATGACAAGCCATACAACTTGTCGCTTATGCTAAAATTTCTCAGTTACACCTTGCACAAATGAAGATGTAAAATTGCAACAACGGTTATCACAGTGTAATCTATTTACAAACCTTTTAGATCAACTTAGCAGAAGCCACACATAACTTCGATTTGGACATATAGGATCTTAAGAAATTTTAATTTTTTAACTTTATCTATGCTATTTATCATCTTATTACCTTTATCCCTGTCAGGTCCTACCAGATAAAATTAAAAATTGCTTTTTGTACTTTCTTCATGGAATATTCTTGGGGTTGGCTGGACTTGAAAAATATACATTTCAAAATTTTAGTAATTCTCCAAATCCCGTCTTTAGTTGCAGCTATTCTACAGATTGTAAATTTTGTCTTCCTTTTCAAATTACGTATTATAAGCTGATAAGAAAGCAGGAAATAGCGTGTTATAATTTCCAAAATATTGACTTTCAGGTTGGCTGATCCATCCAAAAGGATCCAGCACTTTCTTCACCTATCGACTGCAAAATCGAGTAGAGTATGTTTCTACTTCGGTATGATGATTACTTATGTACATGGCAATGCAAACTCTTGGAATATTTGATCAGTACAAAGTCTGTTTCTGTTGACTTTGATTGCTATCAATTCAAAAACACTGACATGATTTGAGAAAAAAGTTTTTATTCTCATATTTTTATACGTTTCATAAAGATGTAGTGGTATTTAGGTAGTGATACACCTGTTTGTTTAACACTGAACTTTGATCGAGACAAATCAGCACACTCGTAAAAATGTTTTGGGTAATTTTTCTTGTCCATTTTTTGGGCGACATGCTGTGCTCTTGTTTTGTGGCAAACGTTACTTTGATGATGGTGTATTGGTATAAGAACCCAACATTGGGTAAACGTTTGCGTAAACGTTGGGGACATAATTATTTTAAAGTAATGTAGACAAACGAAGTACAAATAGGAATCGACACAGTCTCAGTCTTTTAAGATGTCGATACACTGCAAAAATGTTTTAACAGCCTACCGGCCTAAATTGATATCTTTTTAGATTGGTAAGAAACTTCGACCAATTCCTGACTGGCCAAACGATAGGCCAATGTGCACTGTGGTTCCTTGCTGGATACAAAGAAAGCATACAAATGAAGTATTGCAAACGTGAAGATTGTTTAGTACTCTGGTGACTGTTACATGATGTTTCAAGCTGTTGTCACTTTTTGGCTTTGATCATATGTTTCGTTTGATCTTAATTTAATTCTTTCCTTCCAAATGACGTCTGATAGTGTCTTAAAACTTAATCGGGGAAGCTGTTCATATTTATACAATGATGTGACAAATAAAATAACCTACCAGGGTTTTTATTTGAGTCGCTTAAATTCAAAACAAGTGGAAAAATGTAGTGATGTATGTATTTTGATCTTGGAAATTGTTGAAAAAGTTGCCCTGAGAGATTAATTTTTAAACCCTTTTTGTCAAGTTATACATCAGCTGGCATTATTCACTTCATCTTACAGGAGGAACATTTGACAAATTAGCTCTGAACTTGTCAATAGTTTGCAATGTGCTTTTGACTTACAAGATGTTTTCGTTCCAATTATTGGTAATTATACCTATTTAATACTTACAAAAGTATCTTGAAACATACATCATAGCACTTATATTTCTATGTTTGTATTGCTGAGCGAATACGGATTTTCAAACAGGTTAAACTTATTTTCAACTTTTAAAAAGCAGGGTGACTTGAAAGACTTCCAGTATATCACCCTTCGGGCATTTCATAATGTAGGGTCCGTTTCAATTCTTTGATTATTGGACAGGCGAGATGACTGTGAATGTAACTACAGGAAATTCATAAACTTGGCAAGTTAGCTCTCATTCCTTCAGTTTTCTCGGGAAGCTTATGACGAAGACTAGCCAAAGTTCACCTACTGGAAATCGCTAAGTTAAGTTTCTGTTGAATATTTAATTTTCTATTTTCTTCAATTGCCAAAAAATATTCAATTAAGTAAGACCTTGGATAGCAATTGTTAACATTTTTGACGGGTGTCCGTTTTCGCTCTGCGTGGGCTTTCTCGAGGACGGTCTTCCAGAATGCATTTCACTGAGAGTGCTGAGGGTGTAAAGTTTGTGCAATAGCGGTCACAAATGTGAGGTCTGCTTCCCAACTGTACTCACAATGTGTTCAAAGCGTTACATGCCTTAGTGAATCCTTTAGTCATTAACGGTTTTAGGCAGTAGCCTATTCCTGCTCAAAAGTGTTTCATTATTTTACCGACATTCAGACTAAATTTGCACTGGTATTTTCTGGCCCAAACATCCGACCTGACAATACGTCTGGAACGAGCTTGTCGATCGTCTTTACTCCTAATAAGTAAAGGCCTGTGTAAAACTGGTGATGAAAGGGTTATCTCTGCATCAACATAATAACAACATACAAATGGTTATTGTGAGACAAAACACATGCCGGCGAGTTTATCATTTGTTAATTGTTTAAATTAGAGGCCCGGCTTTATAGACGTCATTCAATGGGGAGAAAAGTTTCGTCGATACTCCGACTAGGTTTTAGGACTCAAGAGGTTGTATCTACCTTAAAGCAAGGAAGTGTTAGGAAGGATACACAACGTTCCATTGACTCTTTCAGGCAATGTTTGTTGCCGACAATAATCTTCCTTTTGTTCCCAAATATTTAATATCAATACCTAGACCAACTAGGATCAGTGATACATTGTCAAAATTCCAGTGAGCGGACACACCCTTACTTTGTATCTCGTTAACTTTTCGTTGCCAGCCGTCATTAAAACATATAAAATTTTACACTTTCGTCTGTATTTGTCCTAATAAATGTTAATTCTGTTTATTTCTTTGGAGAATTTTAACGCTATATATATTTCGAGTGTGTTGAGGAGTTATGCGGAAAGTTGCGAAAATTGGGTAAAATGATTTAGCCTTTAACAATGCCTATAGCAGACGACTCATCGAATTCGTTGCAAAACAAAGAAAGTAAACTATTTTAACTTTCATTGACAGTCGTTTAGCTAAAACCTTTGATTAGCGTTTGAAACCTGACGGAAACAAACCTCATTTCAAAGCATCTTTTTAACAAAGACAATGGTTTCAGGATTACTTGGGTGTGAAAGAGGTAAATCCTCTTAAGCATGGGACAGGTCAACAAGGCTTAACAATGGGAACAAAGAGAACTGTCAATCAAAGTTCGATGCTTGAACGGGAGTTACTATTTTTGAAGTACCTTTTGTGTGACAGATAGGGCTGTTGTGTCTCCTTCCTAACACTTTAAGGAGCAGGCCGTACACGAAAAAGTGCTTTCGTTTTTAACTTTCGTGACGCACATCTGAGGGTCGGCATAAAATTTACACACGAAGGTCAATTTTAACCTTTTGAACATAATATCAATTACCACAAGCGAACGAGTTGGCCTAGGAAGAGAAATTTGAGGGTCAATTGTTGGATTTTTGTGTCAAACATTCATTGCATAAACTAGTTCCACGAATTTTCTGACACGACAAAATCTGTACTAGTGACAATGCCGGGCATGGTGCACGGTGCAGTAGTCAGTGAAATTGAAAAGGATAAACTTTTATGTCAATTAATTGACGGGAGGGGGAAAACAGGAGAGTTGGACGACTTTCCCCTCATCTGAGGAAAAGTTGAATAAATCAGGAACAGAAACGAGAAAGGATAGCGAAGGGATAGCGAAGAAGGAAAAAGAAATAGGACAAAACAAGAATAAGAATTTGGAATAGAAAAGAGGAAGAAAATAAACACACATGACTTAAAAAACAAGAATTTGGAATAGAAAAGAGGAAGAAAATAAACACACATGACATAAAAAACAAGAAACAGAGAGAAGAGATGCGTTCAGTAAGGATACAAATGGATGATTCACATGATATTGTTCAGTCAAGTCTGGTTTGCAGTTAAGTTATGAGACAATGAATAACCGACGGCATAGTCAAGTGGTTAAAGCATCCGACTTCAGGCGCGGATACAAGGCGTGGGGGCTTTCGGCCCCGGCCCTCCCTTTTTCGCCACATCAACAATAAAACATATGGAAAAATTAGCAGTGCAGCTCCCTCTCACCGCTGTTTTCTCTTAGGTCAGCCCCCCCCCCCTTTTGAATGTGTGGATCCGCGCCTGGACTTGTAGTTGGGAGGTCGGGAGTTCGATCGAGTTTTGGCCGGATTATACTCAGTGAAGACTGCAAAAAACACCTACTGCCATTGTGCAATTGGTGCTCAGCATAAAGCAATTTAGTAGGAAAAACAAGCCAGTTAGTCACAACTGGAAAAGCTACTTCATGGCGGCTCGACATAAACCAATTGGTTAGAAACTGGCCTTTTGGCCAAATTAACCAAAAGGTTTCAACGGTTTCCAAATGGTAAAGGGTTTTCAAAAAGGTTTGGTTTGTAAAAAGGGTAATTTTATAATTCCCTTTGAGTTTTGACCAATTTCCACCATCGAAGGGGGACAGTGCCCTCTAATTGCAAAGGGTATTTACAAAAAGTATCACTTGAAACCTTTTAAGTTCAAAGGGTTTAACCCAAAAGGGTTCCAAATGGAATGTTCAGCTGGGCTGCAAAAAACTTTGACTATACCTAATGCTGTAAAGTGTAATCTCTTCTAGTGAGCATGCCTGCATGATTTTGAACCAGCGTCGAAACTCCATTAAGCTTTGGTCGTTCACTCCAAGTATAAGCTCAAACTATATCTCAAAGAACCAATCTCAAATTTCCTGCGAGAAACTTATCACCATGTAGTAGAACTGATCGCCAGCATCTCTGCCAGGAAAAAAGGGAACCGATCCTGGGGAAAAGTTTACAAAATGTAAAAATACCGACCGTGGTGAGAGCTGTATTAATACATTATCTTCTGTGAGGTGGAGAGGGGCAAAAGGTTCCTAGAGATATAATCACAACAACCAGTAGTGGTTCGAACCTGCCACTTATTCATATGCTTGATTTTGCATGTATTTTATAGGTGAACATTCCATTTGGAACCCTTTGAGCACAATTGGTTTGAAATGGTAGGCCTACCTTTTGAAAAGTTAAAAGAAAAAACTTTTTAAGCATAGGAGTAGGAAGCGGGGGGGGCTGGGGGAATCCCTCCCCAGTGAAAATGACGAGCGGAAGCATGCTTCCGCTCCCCCACTTCCCGTGTCAGAACCCCCCCCCCCCCCACCACGGCTTTGCTCGCCGCATTATGCAACATAAAGTGCACTAGTCCTCACTAAAAGATCAGTTTGGTAAACTTTTCTGAGCTCTGGAAATAACAAAATCGGATATTTACCGTTTGTGTGACACGTACACATCATTAAGGGACACCGGCAGCTATGTTGCTATTTGTGACCTGTCTTTCATAAAATTCCAATTTTTCTACAATTAAAGTTCTTGATTTTGAAATATTTTCTAAAAGGACAGTAAATTTGGGAAACTTTTGAAATGTCATCGGGGTCTGAGGGGTCTCGATTTTTCAAAATTTTGTATACGCTCCGCGCCAATTAAAGAAAGTCTTTCGAGAAATACTTCATATTCCAGGCAGGGAAGCTTTGGCCTACCACAGTCAAATGTTCTCATACACACCGCAGCGCATTCGGGACATCGAATCCAGAGTAGCGCTTACAGTGACCTTCCGTGTATCTTTGCCGCAGCCGCACCAAGTTCAAACGAGTTTCAAGGATTGATTTGTACCTGACTATTGACGGAATCGAATTCAGTCATAATTAGCTTACTAAATGATCTTGAACCAAGGAAGTCGGTCCAACTTTAGTAAAGTTATACTCAACTGAAACTAAGATTAAAAATGTGGAAATATAATGTAAAAGATTTTCAAGTTGATATATTTAAAAATAAAATACATATCGGATACCGTCATTTCAAAAAAATACACAAAGGCGTACGGGAAGAGACGGATCCTGTGCCGTGAACTGAATATTTTTCAAGTCCTATATTGCCCGGCCGCATGTCAACACGGTCCGCTGCAGGCCTAACTGACTACTACAGGCTACCCCTTATCCTAGAATACATGTAAGTGCCAGTGCCCTGAAATAAGCACTTCCCCTGCTCTGGGAGGAGTGCAGCCCCCTATTCCCATCTGAAAGGACTACGCCTAGTAGCATGAAAGATGCCAAGGTCTGCTTGCGATTTTCTATTGAAAAATTGAACCAACCCCTGTCGGCCATGTCATGACACCCAGTCTCCACGGGAAGGGATTTCTGATGAGATTTTCTGCCAGAAAGATGAAAATTTTAATACATGACTACTTCGTCGAGTGTCGCAACAAGCATTTCACTGGGAAAGGGCTGATGGCTTTTACAAAATGTTGTCAGTGTACCGTATTCAGTTTGGCACCAGTACTGAGCTCAGAGGCTCATATTGGGAACAGAAAACTTAGTACACAAATTTTGATATTTTTCGGAAGGGAAACCGTTCCCAGTCGCTAATAACAGTTCGACCACCAAATTTTAAATAAGTTTGTTGCGGTTTAGGATTTCTAGATAGCACGTAAGTTACTGCTAAGCCGAATTAAAGCTACAACTATTCCCCAATAACTTGAGAACCAACACACCCCCAGATGCCAGTGCGTGTTAGGACCTATTACACGAAATACAGCTTGGTGACATTCTCGTATTCCCGTATTCGTATTGTTAACCTTCCAGATTTCGTCGTTCCTCGATACAAAAATGATACCAGATGGGTTGAAGGGTATTATTCTTTTTTTAGAGATCGGAGTGACGCAGATTATACAATTTGGATCGGTATCCAGCTCGAGTTACTCATTCGTAGTTAACGTTACCCGCGAAACCGACGTAGCAGGGACATATACAGTTCCTCGTTCGCGAGAAGGTGTCCATTTTCATTCCACATCTTTTTACCATTTTGATCCCACGTAATAAAAATAGCATTAAAATTTGTTTAATTTTTTCCATAAATTTAACATTTTAAAGCGCATTTCAGGTAATTAAAGTGCCTTCAGAACACGATTAGAGGATGCAGCTGTAGTTTTGTACTGTTCGAGGAAAAGTTTACTTAAAACGTGGAAGTTGTGTGTCTATCTCACCTTCGCCAGATTTTGAATTTAAAGGGATATTTTTACTTATTTTTTCTTGATTCATAGGCCAAACGGATCGCTTGTGGTAAATGCATGGGTTATTATTTCATCGCTTCTTATCGATTCATATTTTTTTAATCAGACCCTCCGAAGTGCGTCACGAAGTAACACGAAAAAGCAGGACAGATTTTGGTCTACCTCCCTGCTTAAAGCTTATTTGCGTATTTAAAAGAAAAACTTCCAACAAGATCTTTTAAATATGTACCGGTGTATTATCAATGTATGATAATATACACAAAGTCCAGTGGTGGGGCCACGTGCTCATAGTTTATCCTCCGTGTCGTGCCAACGCACACCGAAACTAGCACTGCGTGGGACTGATTACAATTAGCGACATAAAGGGGGTACAAATCCTCGCTGACAGCGATAGCTTCTGCAACTTTATAAAAGAAGAAGATATGGCCATTACCAGACACTTTGACGTTTGGAAGGGGTATTGCGGAACCCTGTAATTACCCCTTACCGCAACGGGGAGCAACGTGCCTAGAAAGATTATGTAATGCAAAGTGGGGCAAAATAAGGCGTTCCTTCTTGTACTAGAACTATGGTTATTGTCAGACACTTTTGTTGAAAGACCAAAAGCCCATTTGCAATGTAACTCACAGAATCATACTTCAGCGACTGGAAAACTCGAAAATTACTTACAAAGTCACAATTCTCCCCAAGAAAACAGGTTACAGGACATGCATTTGCGGAACAGTATAATTAACTTAGCCAAATATAAATTTTAGCAAATTCATCAACGTATAAGAAGTGTAATGGAAATTTAACATTTTCAGAGGCAAATAAAGGGACAATGGGATGAATAGAAGGCCTAAATAACCCTTCGCTATATTTTCGTTGAAACAGTCTCGGTTACACCTCACCCCATCGCCCATCCAAATAAAAACAAATTTGGTCATATTTCCTTCGACTCCAATTTTCACTTTCAATGTTTTTTCTACTTCTTTAATCCTCATGTAAAAATTCAGTAGAACGTATTCACTTCATCCCTCAAGAAAAGTAAATCCGGATAACATTCAATTTATTTCTTAACACCAGCTTATCAAAGTTGTCATTTCATACATGCCAGTTCATATGAACCTAACTCACTGGCTTTCAAAAGTACCCTGGGCAACACTGACTAAGATTCTCTAACATAATACCTTGTCCAAAGTTTGCATTGTAGAATTACCTTACTGACTGTTAGGAGTATTTACTACAAAAGGTAACACCTTTTCCCCTTAACCAAAACTTTGTTCCAAAGTTGTCATTATGATCCTAATTCACAACGGCAATATTTATAAAACCGGGGTAAGCTTGGTTGACAAATATCTTAGGCCTTAGCTGCAGACTGGGACTGATGTTATTCGTAAAATACCGCTAAGCTTAGTTGACTGCTCAATTGTATGCTAACTTTAGAGGTGATTCGGGCTCTTACTAAGTCACTAGTTGACAATTACTTCTTCAAGGTTATCTTTTACTCTGATGTAAAAGCACTGATAGACGTTTTTTTTTCACTGGCGCAATTGCATCGTGCATTTAGGAGGGGTGTAAAGTCAGGCGTATTTCAATTGCTTTTTTACTGATGCAGAATTATCCCAGACAGAAAAACCAAAATCTAAATTATTGGGAGCATCATTGCCCTGTCTATGGTATAATATTTACATACAAAGGCCTATATTTTTTATTGTGGGCTTACTCCAGGACATGATCGTATGCATGATGGTCAAAGCAGCTAAGGATAGGGATCCTCCGGCTTTGTATAGATGCAAAATAGTACAATATTTGTTAACCATAGTTTCGGTAAGTCACATCGGCGAAATTCCCCAAAAAGTCAGTAGGCCTACTTAAAATGTAACGTGGATTAGCTTAGTGGTTTATCCCGCTCTTTGGGTCATAAATTGGGACCGGGGTAAATTCGAAACTTCTGACCGTCATGGTGTTGGACACATAGGGTTGGACACATAGGGCCGGATTTACCCCTTGGGTCCTGGGGATAAATTATTTGGAGCCAAGTCTATAATATTCATCAAGACTGCAGTGACGCAATCCTGAAAGGAGAGCAAAGTTTATGCTCATTTCTAAAAGCTCGACCCACTCGAAATGAGCTTCAAAGTCAGTAGTGCGCCCGGGATCTGCACAGGGGTATACATCTTGTTGTGGATTGGGGAAAAAATTTTCCCAACTACCGGAACCCCAGATTGTGTCCGTAACCGCACTCGTCTGTAAGCAATCCACCCACACGGACGAGAGCACACATCCTCTACACGCACACAAATAAACACTCATTCACCTTCAATTTGAAACCCATATATACAAAACATAGATAGATGATGCATGAAATTCACTAGTTTGCTTTAAAAGATTCTCAAATTGACTTTTTCTGGAAACCCTAAAGTCATCTGTAGATCACAATGTTACATTTTGTTTGTTCTGCCTGTGGTTGTTTTTTTTTTTTTTTTTTTTTACCGGGGTTATTGGGCCTTCAATATGTTCATCGTTAGGGTGATGACATGTTGGATCTGTGCTGGATGGGAACTGAGAATTGTGGGAAGACTGTCATCAAGAGGGAGTCACCAACTTTCAGGGCAGAGCGCACTGGACATTTTTTGGCCAAAACACCGTGAACTCCCCAGATCACGGAATCACCGTCTTCACTTTTTTCAATCAAATGTATTTCTTTTTTCAAAATACATTGGGGCACATGTCCCCACCCCGTGTATGCACACTTATTTCCGTAACTACACATACAGTTTCTGCATGCACAGCAGTTACTTAAAAGACGAGAACATACTATCCCTATATTGAAAGTCGTGATTTTTTGTGTGGGACTGCTTAACTAACAACTAACTTAATCCTACTTGAAAACTACCTAGTAGTGTCCCAAGCCGCTGGGTTTTTATTAAAAGGAAAGTAGTAGTACAATGGAGCAGGCAACTAGCCCCTTAGCAGCATGCTAAGACTGAATTGGTTGCTATAGTGCAAGTTTAGCAGGCTTTTTCTGAATATCGGTTCTGGCTTTTGAAAGAACCGCATATGGACGTAATGTCGTTATTCATCTTATACTAACGCTTTTACAAAGGTGTCACGTTTTTTCCTCAAATACAAAATATTTTCCGAATCTGTCCCTATTAACTAGCCAAACTGTTTTTCAAAGAACTGCAAAGGAACAGGAAAACATTGATTTCGTCTTTTTTATACCAAAACTTAAGTACAGATTTTGTCATTTGGTCTTAACTCACTCGCGTTTTTAAGTACCATAACGATTAACATTGAACTTTTGTCTTTCACAAAACGTCTTTCAAAAGTTGTCAAAATGACCTTCATTCCCTGGGGGATACGCACTGGCGGGACGTAGCGGGCAATTTTTGGTGTGAGTAGGGAGACAAAGTTTCACTGGCAGTCCCATTTCTTCACCGGCGCGGGGAAAGGGTATTAGCTTTAGTAGCGCTCACTGCCTTGATACGTATTTTTTTTTCAGTTTTATTTTGTAAAGATCCACATCCTGTGAGTACTTTTCACGTTTGCTTCTCTGCTAGTATCCACGTCTTCAGACCAAAATAGAGATTACCGTGATAAATTCATTCAAAGGAGTAAGTTATTAACCCAAAGAACTTTCAGGGCTGTAGCCGAGTCCAACAAGCTCGAGTCCAAGTCCGAGTCCAAGTCCATAAGCCCAAGTCCGAGTCCAAGTCCAAGTCCAAAGGACTCGAGTCCAAGTCCAAGTCCGAGTCCAGTGCTCTCGAGTCCAAGTCCGAGTCCAAGTCCAAAAGTAGTAAAAAAAAGCATAAGTATTTCCTGGTATAGATCTAGGCCTATGGGGGCTATTGCTGTATGAAAAGGGCCAAACTTGGACTCAATTCCCTATTCAATCTGGATTTTCCTTTACTTGGAATTTGCCTGGAATGGTCCTGAAATTGGAACTGGCCCGGAATGGGCTGCAACTGGACCTGAAATCGAAGCGGAGCCCATGCAGCTGGCTAAATGAAAATCGTGCCTTTCCTAATAGACACTAAGTTACAGTACTGGCTCATATTTTTCACTTAAAATCGGTCAATAATTGTCTGGGAGAAATGCCCCAGCCTGGGGATGTTTGCAGCAGTACATGGGGTCCTGGTGGGGATGCCGAAATGTATTCAGGAATTTTGTAGGTGAGCCAAAGCCTTTTTGATGGGGTAATGAATTTTTAAGTTGTCCTGGGACGACAGGCTAGCTAGAGAAACACTGTGAAAATACAGTCTGGTTTGAAATTTGTAACCCAAAGGCCAGACTGTTTGAGAATATAGTACAATATAAAGGTTATTAGTGATCATGCAGGAATTGTATACAGGGTTCCCAGTAGTGGGAATGCACTCGGTGCTAAAAGCAACCTGAAACCAATTTGGGGAGAGCACATCAAATATTTGTAAATAATAGATGCATCAGGGGGTCCTTTGAATTCTATGGTCTCTCTATTTAGTTTGTTAGTGAGATAGAGTTTTACGGCCCAGTTTCCAACCTGTTGGTTCAAGTCGAGCCTGTCTAAGCTATAAACTCCAGACGTCTGGTTGTATGGGCAATCCCTTAGCAGCTGCTGCTCTACTAGCTTATTCCCCACTTGTCTTCATGAATATCATACAGTAGTACAGCACCCATATACAGAGGCTTATGAAAGTTGCACATATGCTGGATCACAATTACTTGTTAGGACCAACAACAAAATAACATTGTCATACTGTACTGTATGTTATATTGTTCAAAGCATTGTACGGTAACAGTGAGGAGTTGAGTTCCAAGTTTCAAGTTATTCATACCGTTACCACACATAAGGCTATACACCACACCAGCTTGTTGCCTGTACTGTGTGTTTTCCTTGAATCATCCAGTATACTTGGTCCCAACAAATTTGACTGCTTTGTCATAAAAACTGTTAATTGACTTCACATTATGAAGGAAATAGAAAGGTACAGGTTACTCCAGCCTAACCCTGGAGTTAATAAACTAACATCCCTTGCTTCAAGTTTATTATCTACAGTACATTGACAATGAACCCCTAATTAAATGAATGTCAAGTCCAATCACAGCAATGAGTTCAGGGAATTGTCTACATATATGGACAAAAGAAAAGAAATCAATTTACTAATTTGCAAAAATATTTTAAGTAAGATATGGATATACTGTAACTGAAATTAAGTGTATGAAGACTATGAGGACTGCAACTGGATTTGGCATTTAGGAACATTTTTGGTGGGGCAGGGGGGAGGGGGTTGAGCTGTAATATGCACTTGCAATTGGGAGGACAATTGACTATTTTGGGGGGTATCATGTGCCATCCCTAGCATTTTTATGGCATTTGTTTAATTTCTGAGGGGCTCTTCCCCAGGGAAGAGCACTGAGAGAAGAGTACCAGATGTTGCAGCTGTTTTATGTTAAATACTTTTTACATATTATTATCAGAGAAACGAACATGCTATAATCATGTCAACAACTGGCATGTGACACTTGAAAATGATCAAGTTACATAAAGATATGCAGGCCAATATAGTCCTGTTTCCTATATTAAGGAAAATAAAGCCCAAGTATGTTGAGTGCTGGGGTTTTTGGTGGATTGATCATGAAATTATAAAGAAAGAATCAGAGAAAATGACTGCCGGACTTGAAGGACTCGACTTCGAGTCCAAGCCAAAGTCCAAGTCCACAGAGCCCGAGTCCGAGTCCAAGTCCGAGTCCAAAAAAAAGTGGACTTAAGTCCGGACTCGACCTCGAGTCCGGACTCGAGTTCTCCAGCCCTGGAACTTATACCTTGCTTGCGCTAATATGAGATGTATAGTTACTTACATAATGAGGGAAATCCCCGTATAGACCCTTTTTCAGAAAATGACGCAACCACAGGGTCTGCTTGTGCTAATGGCGCTCTTCTCCTACTCTTCTCACTCCTCCATCACACTCCTCTTCACACTCCTCAAAAATGTCCCAAATCTTACTCCTATACTACTTTGAAGAAATATCATGTTTCTTAAACAATAATCGTGATCTAGGAATGGGATTTCCGCCTCAACGTTCCTTTTTCTGTGAACTATTGTCGCGCCACTTTTTTCACGTGCCATTTTCCACAACAAATTACGCAGAACTACAGACAGATAGTTTCAATGAAAGGGAAGGACACTGTGAGTAAGTTGCTGCCCCATTATAATCAGTAGCGGCGGAACCGGGGGGGGGCTTTGGGGGCTTAGCCCCCCCCCCCATGAAAAAAGTGGAGGGGCTAAAGGCATGTTTAGCTCCCCCCCCCCCCCAATATTTGTAAGGTGCGCTTCAAGAAGTGGTGACCGGCGACGGCGGGGAGAATATTGAAGTGGGTGGTGAACATATTCTTTATCAGTCTAATGCACAGTATAGGCCTACTAATAATTTTAGGGAACGTTGTCGATGAAAAAGATACTGGACACAAGTAAAGCCCCTTTATCATCCCCCAACCCCATCTGCGAGGTCCTCGAAAAGTGGAAGCAGTATGGTCTGTTATTGAGTAATCTTGTTAAGTTTTACTGATCGTTTTTCGCGAGGTTGAACAGCGTAGGCAACTACCGTTAGTACCACTGGCGGCGGAAGCGGGGGGGGGGGGAGGGGGACGGGGGGACACGTCCCCCCCCCCAATTTCTTAGCGAGGGGACGTTCCCCTAAGCGGGGGGAGGAGGGGGACGGGGGACACGCCCCCCCCCCCCAATTTCTTAGCGAGGGGACGTTCCCCTAAAATTCTTAGCGAGGAGACGTCCCCCAAAAAAATCAGAGAAGAAGTAAAAGAAACTTGGGAGCCTTGAACCAATTCAAAGTTGAGACTATAGTTAGCCCACCACCGAACAGAGCAGCCGAAATTGACTTAGCCTATGTTCTGCCATTGTTTGGCTTATTCTTGTTACGGTCCCCTGCGACCATGCTCTATGCCTGTGACCTAGTATTTAATAAAGTGGTAAAAAGTCATACTCATAATTAAATAAGCCTAGTTTAATTGTACTGGCTATGGTTCTGTCAGCAAAAGAGAGAGGGACTGCATTTACAAGCAGTGTTCATAAGACGGCTATCAGAGCAGTTTCCATTTATGAGATTCTACTGTGATCGTCCCCATAGGCGTAAATTGCGTCGGGGAGGGGGATAATGCGATATATCCCACGATATTTGACTTGGGAATGACCTATGTAATCACCTCTCCCCCATGATCTGGAGGTGTATTATTTTGAAGAAATAATAATAAACAGCCTAAACGTTGTTAACAACGATCTAGATTCTAGACTATGCTATTGCAATAAAAGGTCACAAAGAGTCGAAACCTACAGAAACCTGCTACCTAGCTTTGAAATGTGATTGCCAAGAACCTCAACCACAAACCTAGTTATTTTAACAGATTGGAATCCGGAATCCGCCAAAAATGAGCGAAAGGTATCATCTATGGAAAAATCGCCGAATGGTAGCTCCGTTCCCATGACGTGTGCGTTCGTACATGACCGTCCGGTTGGAACTTTGGAAGAGTAAGCTACCTCGGTATTAAACCGAGGTACGGTAGCATACACATTGTCCAAAAGTTCGGATTCATCCTGATCAGATAGGTCTGCATAGGCAGATTCCGACTGATTCCAAGGTAAATAGTAATGAATTTACACCAGATTGAATGTTGAAATGAATCCCGGTGAAAGTACAAGAATTTCAAGAAATAGACCTTCAAATACAAAATCAAAACAAACTTACAGGTGCAGTACCAAACCAAGGGCGAGTACAGGGGGCAACTGATTTTAGAATAGTTAGGTAACTGCGCCTCTTTTCCTTTGGATTTCAAAAATGATTTTCACAAAACCAAAATTACAACATAACAATGCAACTGTTGATTTCCAAGAAATAGCCTATAGGCTATCTGTGAACGCAAATATTTCGGACAATTTTGTTCATTGAATTCAACGTAAAATGTTCCAAAAACGGCTTAGATTGCACGAGAGAGCTTGTAGAATCTCAGAGCTTCCAAGGTCCTAAGGCGGGCCCTGGACCCACGCCAGTAGGACTTCGCGCTTCGCGCTCAAGATGTGCGCTGCGCGCACATAGGGCTCGTTTCACGAGTCCAACCATTCCAACTTGTTCACTGATTGTCCCCCCCCCTAAATTTTTATGCTTTCGCCGCCACTTGTTAGTACACAAGTCTATAGTACGTTTGGAATTTGAGATCGGTATAGATTAGGTTGGAGGTGTCCTTGGGAGGAATCACGCAGGGGTGGCGCCAGCGGGGGCCGGGGGGCCATGGACCCCCCCCCGTTGGTGAACACTGCCCCCCCCCCCCGGTCGGGGAAGGTCGGCGTTTTCGTCGGGGAGGCCTAAAATAGTAATAAAAAAGATGATAAAAAAAGGAAAAGGGGAAAAAAACTACCAGGACTGAAGTTACTTGATGGGTGAACATATTCTTTGTTTTGAAATTTTATTTCAATACATATCTGAATCGATTTTCAATCACTTCTTCTTTGCTCCGTTATACATTATTCCATGTACCTTTCCGTGGGAGGACGGCAATTTCCTTCGAGAAGGCCTAAAAAGTAAAAATGAACGTAAAGAACTAAAGTTACTGGATAGATAATCATGAACTGTGTTTTAATACCTATCTGAATCTCTTTTAATAACTTCTTACTAGCTCTGCCATCCCTCGTCCCATCTTCAATCCGCAAGGTCATGCCCCCGTCGGGGAAGGCTGCCGGCCTTTCCCCTGTTGTTGAGAAAACCCAGTTTCGTCGGGGAGCCTTCATCTTCATGAACACGGTAAACTGATAAAAGATGCAGGCCTGATAAACTTCAGTCCCCCGGAAATTCTTCTTGTTTTTGCTCACTAAAAGACCACATTCTTCAAGGAAACTCACAATTCCGAATTTTCTTGACAAACACAGACGAAAGATTGATCATGTGCATGCAGTGCCCGTAAAAAAATTCATTTATTCAGCGAAACCTGCAATTATAGTAATTCCGTTGCATAGTCCTCTACCCTCGAAGAGAGAAAACACCATTACATTTACTTGTAGCAGTACTTTTACCTGATACTTTTCTGATCATTTAGCAATTTGGGTTTTTTGTATTGAAGTGAAGCTTTCATTTCAAAGGAAAGCTCAAAATAACGACTGCTTCATTTCTAGTTACAAGTCTGTGAAATGCCATTCCTGAGGGGTTAGATTTTTTAACAATTTTCTGTACGCGCCAACTGATGGTGGCACTCCGCATAGATAGTATTTTGGTCGAACAGATTACTTAACACAACAAAGCTTGCTTTTAAATTATTCTTCGTTTGGGGCAGTATTGTGAAGTGAAAATTTTATTGCGAAAGAAAGCTCGAAAGCTGATTTCTTAAATCCTACTGTCGAACACGAAAAATGCCATTTCCTGCTGTCTGGGGGTTCTCAATTTTTCAAAAACTTCTGTGCGTTCGACTCAGATAGTCTTTTGGGTAGGATTACACTTTTCGAACAAAAGCATTTCTGCTCCCTCCCAAACTGAAACGCTGCAGTACGCCTATGACAATAAAATAAAATAAAATATGAAAGTTTGAATACTCCTCGGGAGTATGTTCCAATATAGTCTAAGGTCCTGAATCTGCATAATGATATCCAGTAATCCCAACAAAACTACAGATCACCCCCTCCTTAATTTTTTTTTTCATGAGAATTAGGTAAAATTCTTCCAGAAAACGCCCAAACTGTCATAATCTTTACAATTTTTTCTCAAATATAAGCTTCATATTGTTAAAAGTGGCAAAATTTGCCAATTCCGATGGATACTCCGTACAATAAATAACCAAAGCCAACTCTGTTAATCACCCGGCATACTACTTAATCTTGCTCTTGAAAGGATTACAGGCTAACTTTAAAAAGCAAAATATTTCAAAAAACAAATTTTGTTCATAAAATTCCAAAATTTCTCCAATACAATAAGGCCTTAATTTTCAAATCTTCGTTCAAAATGGGAGACACTTTCGGGGCAAACTTGTAGTCTCGTCTCGATTTAACGCGTAATCTCAAAAGAATTTCAGCTGTCTCCTATATAACTGGTTTTTGTCATATGAAGGACAAATTCTTCAATACAGACCCAAAATTTTTCATGATACTAACAAAAGCCAAATTTCTTTAAAAAATCCAGATTTTTAAGTATTTCTTAAAAAAAAAGCCCAAAATTTCGGCGCGCTGCGCGCCCCTCAAATTCCGCAAGGTCACGTCCCACCGGGAAATAACATCACCTTTGTCGGGGCTTTGAAACTTTGGCCCATGTCAGGGAGCTTGGCCCCTTGTCGGGCAAATCCTGCCGCCACCCCTGGAACCACGGGGGTGGGGGTGTTTTGGGGACAAATGGTATGATCTAGGGGAAATATAATTGAGTAATTGACATGTATGGGTGGACAAATGTAACAAGGGTGCAGAAAGTGGATAACACGGCAAACAGAATGAATGAAAGAGGATGCATAATTAATTATTGTTCTTGTATCACCTCAACTTATCTGATATGTATTACCATTTTGCATACGCTGATTTTTTTTTTTTTTTAGTTGAGAAATTGCAAACATGAGACCCATATTTTAAGTCTGGATACATTCAACATAGAACACGCGGGGAGTGCCGTTTCCGGCCACCTGGGGGGTCTGTAAAGTGAAAAATTTTCTTGTACGCTCCGCGCCGACTGATGGTGCCGCTCCGCTTAGATAGTCCTGCTGGCAGTCAGCCCCCCCCCCCCCCCCAATATTTTTTCCGTTCCGCCGAGCTTGATTATAAAGCGTCCAATGGGGAGGAATCCTCCCTTTCGAAACATATTTTGCATTTTCAAAAAGGACCAAGAGTATGAAAATGGCACTACATTTGACACATTTAAAGCGTATTTCGTTTCTTTCATTTTTTATTTGCTATAACATATAGATGTACAAACAAAGAGTTTGGTTTTGAATTGCAAAAGAATTACTATACGTTTAGCGAAAATAACTGGACAAATCTTGTAGTCTAGAGGACTTGAAGAAAATGGCAAAATACACAACTTTAGGTTTTCCAGCAAACTTTGGGTTCTTTATGCATCTAGGTATTCTCCTGTCTGTCTGTCTGTCTAATCTTTACAGGCAGTTATAACCTGGTAACACATCCCTGGTTAAAACCAACCAAGTAACGTTCTGCAGCCTCCGGCCCACACAATCTTATACCATATAAAGCAAAATCGTGTCAGTTTGACAACAGTTCGACAACATTTATTTGAGTCATTCTCTGGATTTACAACACAATTCAAAAAAATAATACAACGAATCAAAACTAAAGAGAAAACTCAGGAGGAAACTCAGAAAAGCTCCATAGAGCTTGTAAAAGAGCCTTCCGTAAAAAAAACAAAAACAAAGTAAACAAAGGGAAAGAGAAAACAGAAAAACAACAACAGGAAAATCAAAGAGGGGAAACTAGGAAGAAGGGAGACTGGGAAGAAGAGTCATCTACGTTTACTCATCAGAAAAAGTTTTAGGGATTTCCTAAATAGGTTTAAGGAGTGACACCGTTGAATTTTAAGTGGGAGGGAGTTCTAAAGATTGGGTCCAGTAAAACGAATTGTTTGCTGCGAAGATGTCAGCTTAAATGAGGGAGTAGAAAGAGAATTCATGGAACGTGTAAAGTGTGTGTGTGTCTCATGTCGAAAGTGAAACATGGATTTGAAGATATTTAGCAGAATATTGTTACACCAGGAGTACATAAAAATACCAATTTGATGGCGAAGAATATCGTAGACATGGAGATTGTTGAATTTTGTGAACAATTCACACGAAGTTTGAGACGGATGATAATTAGCTATAAGACGAAGAGCTTTCTTCTGAAGAACTAAGAGGGGGTAGATCCTGGAGCAATACGTGCCGCCCTATAGTAGAGCACAATAGGATAGATATGGATGAATCAGACTATTATAAAGAGTAAGAAGGATTTTATGAGGAAGATAATGACGTAGCCAAGCTGTAATTCCAACGTTCTTTGAGATGGTTTTAGAAATGTGATCACTCCAAGTGAGGTGACTGTCAATGAAGACACCGAGAAACTTGGCCGATTTACAGAGGGGGACCTCAGTGCCACAGAAATCAATGCTACGGATGGAAGGGTCTGGCAGCCTATAAGAAGTACTGAAGAGAATCGATGCAGTTTTGTTTACATTCAGTAATAACTTATTTGCACAGAACCATGTACGTACTTTGAATAATTCATTGCTAACAATATCCATTAAAGTCTTAGAATCTTCATGCGAACAGAAAATATTAGTATCATCGGCGTACAATATAAAGTGTAGCTTGTCACTGGACTTACATAGATCATTAATGTAGATAATAAAGAGAAGATCGAGGCCCAAGAATGGAGCCCTGGGGGACACCACAATTAATAGGTAGGTAATTTGAATGTACATACGAATGACTACGAATTATTTTCTATCACATAAATAATTCCTAAAGCAATTGAGTTTAACACCTCGGACGCCGCAGTAGGATAATTTAGTTACTAGTATTTTATGATGTAGACAATCAAATGCCTTGGAGAGGTCTAGAAAAGTTCCAGAAACAAAGAGTTTCTTTTCAAAAGCATTGGTTAACAAATCGGTGAAATGTAAAAGAGCATGTGTAGGGAAGGAAACCAAACTGAAAATCATACAATATGTCAAACTTAACTAAAAAATTATACAATCTATGAAACATTAACTTCTCAATAATTCTGGAAAAACATGGCAATACAGATATAGGCCTATAATTACTTACAGCGTTCCTATTTCCGTTCTTAATTACAGGAATAACACGGGCAATTTTGAAAGCTTTGGGAACAATACCCTGCTGAAGCAATAGCTTAAATACGTGTACTAAAGGATCAATTATCAGAGGAGCAACAGCTTTTACCACTTTTGGAGGTATTTCATCAGGACCTGCAGCCGAGTTTTTAAGAGTTAAGATAATCCGGAGAACTTCGTCATGGTTGGGAGTTTCAAGGTACATAGAGTTTGGATTTGGAGAGCTGAGATAATGACCAAAGGAGGTAGTGGAAACCTCAGGAATACTGCTTTGAATTCTTGTACCAACCAAAGTAAACTGCATCCAGGGTGTGTCTTCTGTTCTATTCAGCCAGTCTAGAGCAGGACCACACATGTTTGCCCTTTAGAGGGCGTACTTGTCCATTTGGGACGTTAAGCTCCTTAAGGGAGTAGAACTCCTGCGAGAGTAAATGTTTGGTTTTCGCCCCTTGGCTCTTCGCCAGAGACTCGGGGGAACTTTTAGAAAAAGAAGTAAAGAAATCGTTAAACACATTACCAATACCAAGGGAGTCACGGACAGCGGCACCATTGTGACTTATTTGGCTCATCCTTATTCTTGCCATGAATAATTGAATTAATGGAAGACCATGTTTTCTTAATGTCATTCCTACAGTTATCAAACATTTCATTGTAATACAATCTCTTTGCAACTCTAATAACAGAGGTTAAGCGATTGCGGAAAACTTTATGAGCAGTAAAACTCTCAATAGCTAGTTTTTGAAGGTACTTCTTGTCTAGCTTATGCTTTGTTTTGCAAGAATTTGCAATGCCTGTTGACATCCAAAACTGGCTTGTACTGTTGTTAAAATCATTCTTACGATTGGGAGAATTTGGGAAGCAGTTATCAAAGTGCCTAAGAAAGGTAGAAACAAACTTATTAAAGGCATCCTAAACATGGTTTTCAAGATACACATTTTGCCAATTCTCGTTTGAAATTACATCATAAAAATATGAGATGTTACGTTGAGTAAACTTCCTACATTATGATTCAGTATTCCTTATTTTTCGCTGGCAAGATGAATCAATACTAGTAAAAACGGGAAAATGATCAGAAATATCGTCTACCAGAATTCCAGGGGTGCATGGTTGATTAATATTGGTTAGCATGATATCAAGAAGAGTATAGCTGAATTTGCAGTGACTCTGGTAGGAAGGGTGTGGAGAATTTCGAATGCGTTAGAATATACCAAATTCATAAGCTTAGTAGGGTCACCACCATCCGTATTTATTAAGTTGCAATTAAAATCACCCATTAGAACACAACCCTTGCGGGATGCTTCAATAGATTCGAAAACTGGAGTCAGCTTTTCAATAACATCAGAATTAATGCCTATGGGGCAATAAATCACTCCAACCAGCACAGAAGAATAGGAAGATGTCACTAGTTCAATAAAAAAAATGGATGCAAGGACTCCTTCTAAGAATACACTCAAGTCTGGTCTGACAAGGTACTCGTAATTATTATTGATATAAAGAGCAACACCACCACCCCTTCCAACCCTAGAGAAATATTCAATCTTGTAACCCTGCAGATTATACAAAGAATACAGTGTATCATTATCCCGAAACCAAGTTCCAGTTACACCAATGGCTGTAAAAATAAATTATTAATGGAATTAAGGGAGATTTGTAATTTGTCGAAATTCCAGAATATGAAGTGAAACTGAGGTACGCATAAGTGATTTTATAGGCTGCCATACTGTCCGGCCGAGTTTCATTTTGTTTTGGAACATTTCCTGAAAGCTTTACAGTTACTATGATGATTATTTTTTATTTTTCAAGTGAATTCAGGCACGCTTAACAGTTTTAAGTAGTTAACCTTGCATGCCAGACTGTTTAAGACTTAAATCATTGGTTGCCAGGTGTTTTGGAACCTCTGCCAGAAATTCAGATCTTGCAAACATTTGAGAGACAGTACTGTCCTTGTCACATTGGCCTAGAACTTAAGGGGGAGATTTACACCCCCTCCATTCGCGTTTGATAGCATTTTGAACACACATGACCGCCAATCTAGGTTCGCGCACGAATAGCAGAAAGTTTCCAGTTTCAAAATCTTCATGGAGACAGTTGAACTCTACAAAAAAACCCGTCTGCAAATCAGGAAATGACGAGGCGATCCGTCTTCCGAATTTGTACAATGCATTCAACTTTTGCTGCTATGTCTAGGTGAATTGTTATATCAGAAGGTATTTTGATACATATTACAACACTAAGCAAGGTCAGAAGCACGCAGAAAAGGGGCATGCTGACTTAAACCAATCGGTTACAAGTTGAGCTTTAAAACCTCCTCTTAGTATGTCAAGCTCACGAAAATATCGTTAATTTGATAACCATTTGTGAGAGAACATCATCAAAATTGATTCATAGTGAAAAAAGCTCGCAAACCGTATCTCACCCTTTTCCCTACAGAAATATAGCTTAAATAGCTTATCCGGTAGAAAACTGGAGATCGATGGGAGGCGGGGCCTATCCACAAGAACAACAAACCATTGTCGGACTGATGCGTAATTTCGATATGTTCGAGTGGCCAGTGATAATTGCTTCATCAAAGAAACTGAAGCGAGGGAAACTCCAGAAAATTTTGGCAATTTATGAGGCATTTGCCAAAATGGGGCTCTTTCGTGCTAATTTAAGTGAGAAAAGTTTACGGCACTTGATCTAATTTGAAAAGTAGATGTAGGCCCAATCAGAAAAAAACGTCCTATATGAAAAAATTACAACTGGAATTTCAGCTTTCCTTCTATCTTCGCTTTTACCATTTTTGGGGGGTGACACACTTCCTTCCACACAATCTGCTCCCTAGAGCTAGGCATATCTTATTTTCCACAGCCCCTGCCACTATATTCCGGGCAAGCAATGCGTGCCACTTGCGCGTAACAATTTTTGATGACCGTAGCTCCCCGCAAATAGTCCCGACCTAGCGCATCTCACTCGTATCTTGAACGTAGTGCACGGAAGTGAAAGTTGCCCGCATCCAAGTTTTAAACATGTTCAAAATTTGCTCCGGGTGGACTTCGGGAGTTTACCCGCAGAACACCCGCAAGTCACCAGCATTTAACCCGCTTGAAGAAAGTAGGTTGGTTGTGGACAAGGTGGTTACTTCGCGCGAGCCCGTGACAGAAGCGTTTTTCGGGCAAGGAACGGTGTTGGTACTGTCAACTTGCGTTCAGAGCGTCAATTCGCCGGGTTTGGAGCGAGGAAAGTGAGGGCATGTTGCAGGCAAGTTACTCTCTCCCTGTTGGTAATCCGAGGGCTTGCTGCGGACAAGTTGATGGCATTTTGCAAATACCTCTGTCATGTTAATATGCCCGCAATCGGCACGCGTGAACCTCGCACATTGCAGGCAATACCAACGCAGGTGACGCGTAACTGGAACGAATGTAATCCGCAGTGCCTGTAAGTGTCCCTGAGCTAACATGGAACTCTCCCCGGTGTGGAACGCATGTCACACGGAGAACATGCTAAACTCACGTAAGTATCACCTATCAAAGACGCAAGCTTTACGCGAACCTCTCTAAAATCCCGACCTATCCGTCGAAATTTTCTTGCAACAAAATCCTTGCCCGCAACAAGCCAGTGTATCCTGCCGGAATAATGTGAAAGGGTCTTCAGGCTTAATGGACAAACGTCAGAAATGCAGGCGGTCGGTCAATAGGGTGCCTGTAAGTGTGCCTGAGCTAACATGGAACTCTCCCCGGTGTGGAACGCATGTCACACGGAGAACACGCTAAACCCACGTAAGTATCACCTATTAAAGACGCAAGCTTTACGCGAACCTCTCTAAAATCCCGACCTATCCGCCGAAATTTTCTTGCAACAAAATCCTTGCCCGCAAAAAGCCAGTGTATCCTGCCGGAATAATGTGAAAGGGTCTTCAGGCTAAATGGACAAACGTCAGAAATGCAGGCGGTCGGCGAATAGGATATACGCGAGATCCTGGTGCACTCTAAAAGCTTTTGGGTAAAAAGCGTTGAGCAAAATCAAAAGTGCTCAACATGGGCAATTATTTGCCCAACAAATGGGTAAACAATCCATTCATATTTGTTGGGTAAACTAAGGTTGAGTAAAATTCAAGTGTGGGTAAAAGGTGTTGAGCCAGTTAGGTTTAACGTACCCAACATTTGGGCAAAATGTAACTGACCAATCAGATGATGATTGAAAGATCAGTTAATTTTTACGGATAATTATTTTAATAAAAGTTGACATCTAATGGTTGAATACGATTGAATTCGGTAATAAAGCTAGCGGCAGAATAGCAGTAAAAATCTGGACGAAATTACTTAAAGAGCAACGATCGTACATAAAAAAAAGTTTCCACTACTACGTTATCAATTGGAGAAGAAATACAAAGTTTACGATTGAGTTGTTATTTCAAACTACACACTTCACTGTTTATTAACCAAGTGCCCCAACCACTCTTGTTCTTTTCATCCAGCCTAGAATGGAGCCATACAACACAGATCAATAATGTAAATTGTTTGAGGGCCATGATGTTGGTCGCGTATTGTCCTTCAGTGGACGTAATAGCTTCTTCGGGAAGCATTGAGGGTTTTGGTTTCGCCGAACGACCCTTTACTATATGGTTGGGAGACTTTAGAAATAGCTGCAGCCCACAGCCACTCTTGGAGGGCAAACGGTTTAAGTTTTAGGGTACTTTGTTAAATCTCCTTGCCCAAACCATATAATTATATATCAGGTTATATTGAAATCCAAACGAGTACCCAATGGTTCAGTTGTTGGACAAACGTGTTGGTACAAATTTTAACCATTTATTGGGCAAAATTAGTTAGGTGAGACGGTTGGGTAATTTCTTTTGCCCAGCCAATGAGTACAACACTTAATCAACTATTTTGGGCAGTTTTTACCCAATTCCGGTCAGGAGTCAAACGGAACCAACGGTTGGGTAATTTTTTGCCAAGATTGGGTAAATATTTTTAGAGTGTGGCCTATTGGTTCATTAAAAGTCTGGTGGCATGAATTGACACCATTGTGTGTTCGGTGTAAAAAGCATTAAAAACCAATAACATAGCCGTAATTGCCATAAAAATCCATCAAAAATTGACCATGTTACAGTGCAATTTCAGGCTTGCACTTACTAATTAAATAAACATGAGCTTTGTGTGCAAATCTTGTGATTCCTAAATATGGACATGCCACGTATGGCTAATGTTATTCTTTGATTTTTGAATCTTCATTTCAAGGCTAGTCTTAAAGTTAATTTGTCCTGGGCAACCATAAACACAAAATGTAATTAACGTACGTTTAACCAAAGAAACGTCATCACTGTGCACCACTCCAGATCATTTTGTAGCATGAACAGGTTTCTTTACAAACAAACCAACTTTAAGGAGATATCTTGAGAACCGAAGGAGATATTGACATAATTCCAACGGATCATACTACTTAAGAAAGTTCACTCCCTAACTACAAGGAGTGAACTTTCTTCACTAACTGCAAGGTGAATTCATCGTTCGCTATATTAAGTCTAATCTATTTATTAGTCAGAACTTTCGCTGACATGTTATCACACTACACTGTAAAAAATGTCTGTACATTTACAGAAAAGAAAATAAAGAAAAACAAAAGAATACATAAAAAGTGCTGTCAACTCATTGACAGCACTTTTTATGTATCCCTTTTGTTCTTTTTTTTTTTTTTTTCTTCTGTAATTGTACAAAAATTCTGTAACATTACAGACATTTTTTACAGTGTACCTTTTAGGCGTTGGACGTATGATCGAAGGATTGTCAGTTCGACTCCTAATTGGGACTAAACATTGTGTGTTTGGGCAAGACAATTTATCCCAACGGCCTTCCCCACCCAGGCACTAGAGGAATTGCCCCTATGTAAGCTTATTTTGTTGAACAAGGGATAATACAGGGCTGTCAACTTTTAGTGAGATTCTCTGGGAAACTCTTCGCGAAACGCTAGACTGCCCCCATTATATAAAAACAGATTGTTGGCTCAGACACTTGAAGAAGTATTCTCGGCAGTACTTTTATTCAAATGAATTAGACCGATCGGTAGAACTTTGCATATATTTCTTACATGTCTTGTCCTGAGATATATTTTAAAATGAACACATGAGTTCAATAGGCGCACGTGTACCAAATGCGGAATTTAAAACTCAACATTCGTTGCAACGTTTGACTGCAAATAGGACTGGGGAATCACAATGAAGGTTGGCCTGGACTGATAAATATGCTGTTTATGTATGAAAGACTCAGAAGTATTTATCATGCTGACAGTAAATGGGTCACCACTTTATTTTACACGATAAATTACACGGGCACTGTGGAATATGTAGCTTTTGAGTTATACAAGTTAGCCAAGTTTCCTTGCGAAGTTTAACCACAGAATCGCATCTTTTAATTCACTGCCACTTGGAATATTAAAATAAATATACTGTTCATCTCAGGTGGGCGGTGAAGTGTTTACCCCGCTGGCAGTAAATGCAGCACCCACATTTTAAGACCACTTAAGGCATGGATTTAATGTTAACCATGTATGCACTTATAAAGAAGACTGAACTGTGGGTTGTAAACAACTCTTTTACTTACATCCTCCACTTAAAGGAAATAACATCCATGTGCCCTACATAGTAAAAGTGCATGTGAACTACAAGATACAGATACCACACAACCTTACAATCCCCCACATGCAACAATGTAGATCCTATGTATAAACCATCAATTCCATATACCCCATATACATGACCCTGCGTTTGGTTTGTTAATTATTGGCGTCAAGAAGGGAACGTTCTCATTTCCTGTGAAATCCCATATGGGACCTAGATCTTTCACTTGTACCCTCGATCTAGGTGCTAGTAGATGGCCGGTCACGTACACACCGTGCGCCTTATTGGATTGAATGGGATATATTACATCATATTGTGATATTGGGTGGGAACCTGACTCTGCTTCACCGTGAGAGCGTGGGGTTGCACCGGGTAGGGAAGGAGAAACAATGTTCTTCAGTCTCTTTGAGACAATACTCGTTTTCGACTTTAATCTTGCTTTTAGACGCCAAATTCTTATATCAATGCTTCGATCAACAAGGATTAGTGACACATTATCGAAATTCTAAAGAAGAGACAGATTCCTTACACCCTTCTCGTTAATATTTCGTTGCCAGCAGTCATGCAAAATTGTGAAATTTATGGCATTCGACGCAATCCGAGAGATAACGTATTACATCTTTTGAAGACGGCAACAATCTTTCTAAAAATTACTTTAAAAAGTTGTTCCTTAATGGTGACAAAATTGTTAGAATCTGAAGAGAATGTACAGACTTGAACAATGCTTCCATCGAGGGAGGAGCGGGGCACAAGTGAAGCATATAGTGTAAACGTTTGTTCCCAGTCGTTCTATAGAAATTCTTCATATATAAATACAATGCCTTTGTTTAAGGATTACTTGGAAGGCAATGGATGAGATCGTCTTGAAAAGGACTTACTCACAAGGGATTCAACAAAAGAAGCAAAGGGACCTATCGATCAAATAGTGGCATCCCAAAAGATGTAATCCGTTTCAAGAACATATTGTCTGAAATTGTTCATTTTATCTCCTTCTCTAGCAGCTCCCTGGTTGCACCGATAGGCTATGCTTGATTCTAACTCTGAATTGCGAAAGGCCATTGTCAAGACAATCATGTACAAATTGTAGGCTTACTGGTAGCCAGGGTCGCCTCAGTGGATAGCAGGGAGTAACCGTCCCCTATGTTAGCAAGAATATCTGGACAAGAGAAGGAAAAGAAGAGAAGAAAGAGATCCCATGAGTTTCCCATACAGTGGCGTATCTACGGGGGAGAGGGGCTGGATACCCCCCCCCCCACCCCCACCACTGAATTGCCCAGCCCCCAGCATCCCCCACTGGCGACGTGGGCAAAAAATTATATTCATGCTGGCCGATGATAATATTCAATCCGGGCTACCCGGCTACCATGACATAGATACACTTGTGATAGATCCACGCAGTTGCAGGGTATTCTGCAATTGTGTCACACTATGAATTTCAGAATAAATTCAGGTAGACTGTACAGTATCAAGCTTCATATCTTCGGAATCTCTTGCCTTTTTACTCGTTGGGTTTCTGGATGGATAATTTTCCAGCAGATTTAGAGTGGCTGGATTTTCCTACCTTGGTGGGGTTTAGAGTCCGCTCTTAGCATCTGGCCTATTTCTTTTTCCTGTAGGGACCTTTTTCCAATTCCTGGGAAGAACAAATTTGTTCCAAAATCACACTTGGAGTGGTGGGTAGAATATTTGAGTCAAATATGGTTGGAAGGAATTTGCACTTTGCACGGCCATTGCTGTCAGTCACTGGCCAGTGCAACAACCAAACCCATGTTGGGTCAATGCAGTCTCAAGGGTTGCAACCTTACCTCTATTAACTCACAGGACCTCACTTAGCTCTTGGGTGGAATGGACATTCCCAGTGGCGTACGAGACGGGGCAGGGGAAGACTGCCCCAGATCCCCTCAAAATGTAAATTCGGGCAGGAATTTTGGAAAAATTCGGGCAGGATTTGGGAGGAAATTCCTACAGCGCTTAAATTTTGAAAAAATTGGATATTTTTTTCAGGAAATTCCTATATGTGGCCGAAATCTCTAAAAAGATATGCCCGAAAAAAGGAAAGAAACGTCATATAGTCGCAATCAAATTTTCATGAAAAACCATGTCAAGGTTTTAAAAAATCGCTACCCCTTCGGGCAGCGCAAAAAGGTAATATTCGTGACTTTTACTTCACAGATAATCACAACACAATGCCCAAAATTGTCGAATATACAAATTCTTCCAAGCATTTGCCCGATAACGGAAAAGTATATTAGTAAGGGTAAAATAGGGATTTAAAAATAGCTTCAAATATTTGCCGAAAAACAGAAAACGCTATATTTAAAGTAAAATTTTCATGGAAAATAACAAAAATCTGCGACTCATTTGGTGAGAATGTGAAAAACAAAGGTTTTCATCATCCCCTTAGTCTTACTTTAGTTTTGCAAAAATTGCCCGAAATGGTCAAATATTCGGGCAAGGGTTAAAAAATGCTGGGACGTTTTCAACTGCCAAATTAATTCAACTGACAGACAGAAGGGTGTTCAGGTGCTCAAAGGTTTGTCATCTGTCCTGCTCTAGAGTCAAGTGCGGACAATGGTTATGAAAATCGATTAATTTGGTTTTCGATACTTAAATGATGCAGTGTGAAAATGTCTTCCCATAAGTCTGCTTGAAAATTCATTTAAACACACCTTGAGTAGCAATAGAGTAAAATTCATTAGCATGTTTTCAATTCCGTTTTATGGTTTTCCCCCGAAAATATGAGGGACCATTAATCGATTGGTAGTGATACATTTTACCTCGTAACTTACTGATCAAATAGTGACTGCTTAAATCCCCCTAGAAGCCTGGTAAATGTCAGTTTCGACTGTCTAAGGGGTCCGATTTTTCAAAATTTTCTCTTCGCTCTGGCCAACCAGTGGTGATGCTCCGCCACCGCTGGTTGGCCAGTTTCAAGTGAACAGTTTTTGAAAACGGAACAGTGACTGCAAAGACCCTCTATAGGCATAGACATGACATTTTTGACAGTCTGAAGGGTCAGATTTTTTCAAAATTTCCTGTACGTTTCGCCCCAACTTTATGGTGGTGCACCACTTAGACCGCTTTATAGCAGAATTTAAGTTTTAAGTGAACATTTTTTGCAAAAGGAAACTGAAAATAGCCACTGCTTAGATCCCCTTATAATGCCGAGAAATGCCATTATCAACTGTCTGAGGGGTCGGATATTTCAAAATTTACTGTACGCTTCGCGCTAACCAATGGTGGCGCTCCGCTTAGTCTTTATGGCGGAATTTCAGTTTGGAGTGAAAGTTTATCTTCAATTGCAACTTAAAATAGCGACTGCTTGGATCCCCTTTAAAAGAATGGGAAATGTCAATTTTGAATGTCTGAGAGGTATACGCATTTTCAAAATTTCTGAACGTTCCGCGACAACAAGTGGTGGCGCTCCGCTTTTACTGTCTTACGGGCAGAATTACATTTTTCGTGCAAAAATCTCCACCCCAAAGGGAAATGCTCCCCTACGCCTATGGAAATACCGTGCTCAGGCTTGCACTGGAACAGCTGCTTGTAACAAACAGCAGAATTCCGGATTTGCAATCCTAGGACACATAGTCCAGTGGAGTAATGAGCTGAGCTAATCAGTTTCTCAAAAGTGTGTTTGAATCTTAGAAAAATTACAAATTTTTCTCGCCAGAATTAAGGACAATTAAACCTGGCAAATGCCGTTTCCAGCCATCTGGAAGATTGTGAGAAATCTCAAGATGGAGTGGCCCATCCCTTAGACTTCTTTCCCGACTCGCATAGACGTAAGTGACGGGGCATGGAGGGGGTGTTGAGGTGCGGTGAGCAATAGTTTGCCATTTATCATGCAAGAGATGTTTAGATAAAATCATTAACAGTCGGCTGTTCGAGCAGTCACAGACGATTTCATCAATTCAGCGGATCTTGAATTAAGCCAAGAGTCACAATAGAGAAGCGTTAGCAATTTTCAATACCACTGTATAGCTTCCTGAAAAGAATCAACACCATTTATATAACAGAGATAGCCTTTTTGCGCAAATATTCTGATCACTTAGCATGTTGCTGACTTTTTTGTTATTGCAAGCAAAAGCTAAACAAAACAATCGTTTAGATTCTCTTTACAAGCATAAAAACGCAATTTTGGCCATCTGAGGGGTGACACTTTGATAGTCTTACGGGCAAAATTATAATTTTTAGTGTCAAAGTATTTCTTTACTCCTTGATCACTTTGTAGTTAATGAAACTTTTTTGAAGTGAGCATTTTATTGCAAACGACAAAAAAAGATAGCGACTCGTTAGATTCTTTGTATAAGTCTGGAAAATGCTATTTTCACCATCTGAGGGTTCTGACTTTTCGAAATTTTCTGCACCCTCCTCGCCGACCAATAGCGGAGCTCCGCGAAGATAGCCTTTATAGCAAAATGAAGTTTTGTGGCCCCCAAAATACGCAAACTGAAATGCCGATCAAATTTCTTTATTTTGGCTCTTAAAAGTATGCAAATTTAAAAACAAATTTCACTTCGAAAGGTAGCATAAATGGCATTAAATTGCATGTGAAGACACAAAAATTTCAGTTTTATCCTCATGAACCCCCAAATTCAACTTTTTTAAAACCGTTCCTGTCAAAATCGAAAATCTTGCACCATTTTGCATCTAGGCTCCTTAGAAAGCCCAGAAAATTTTCAAAGGACCCGTTCCCCAGGTCGGCGATCGATATACCGCATGGCCCCTTCAGAGAAACCCTGCGTACGCCACTGGTCGTGGACACTTGTTTGGTAGTCGTGGTCGTGTGACTCGGAATGGAAACGCACCGGTTGCATACAACTACGATCAAACATGTTCAATCGGACCGACGGCTTACGACACGACGGAACTCTTGTGGTGAAACTGGCCACACTACAAGGACTACAGCTGACGCGACGTCTTGTCGTTTGGTGTAATTAGTTGTCGTGGCAGTGTACCGGGCTTTACACACTTTGAGACTCTCTGCGACGTAGCTAGCTCTTTGCGACGAGATTATTGAAACACGCCACAAAGAGTGGAATGCTTAGCTTAAAGCTCCTCTACTCGTGCAACAAGAAACTGGCACTGTAACATCTCGCCCCTGTAACAACTAGCGACGCTCTCCCCTACTCCAAAGAGTGGGTCCTCGGAAAGAACTTCGAAGTGGGTGCTGAACATATTCTTTATCGGTCCAATGTACATTCAGCTTAAAAGATTCGAAAGTTCCCACCATCTGGAGAGTTTGTAAAGCCAAAAATTTCCCTGTACGCGCAGCACCAATTAATGGTGGCGCTCCGCTTAGATGGTCCTGCTGGCACTGAGCTCCCCTCCCCCGTCCCACTATATCTTTTTTGTTCGACCGCACCTAGGTAAACTGCATAACCGTTGACGTTTGTTCAAACAAAAATTTAAAATGAATGTTGGACCCTCCCTCCAAAAAGATCCTAGATCCACCCCTGCTTTTTCATCATCATTAAAAACACTTCCCTTATATGTGATATCTATGAATAGTTATTACAGACGTTCATCGGGTACACCTGATTGGCCGTTAGGAGTGACCCAGTGTCATTTCTGTAGTACACTGCACACTTGTTCGTTGTACCCTCAACGCTTGCGTTTTGTCTGCCGCGCGAAAGTTGAACTTGTTTACAAGTCACGGGTGTCATTTCATTTTTACAAGACTTATAAATATTTATGTATGTGTTTGTACGTAATTTGGCTTGGTTCTTATGAGGTAGTGTCGAAAATTTGAAAACAAAGATTACCATGGATATTTTTTCGTTATAGCCAATCCAGCGATGCATATGTCTTGTTGGTACAAGTGGGTGGAGTTAGCCCGGTGGTTGAGCGTACTGCCTTGCCTTGAACTCTGCAGGTCCCCGGATCAAATCTCGGTGGAACCACTTGGAGATTTTCGGGGGTCTAAAAGTTAGCTTGTTCAGCATAGCTGTTCACAGTGATGCTGTGGGGGTTTGAAATTGGTGAATTACGGAGTTTGGTCTTTAGTTGTCCGTTTCAGGAAGTTGTCCGTTTAAGGAAGTTGTCCGATTAAGGAACTCGTTCTCTTCCTCAGTTCAGCTGTTGAGCAATGGTTCAGTGCAAGTGATCTCCTGCCCACCCAGCATTTTGGGAGAGTGGCTTAAGGCAGGGGCATACGCTCACGTCCGTCGGAGCGATTAGCACAAACCCTGCCTCGTGAACCTCTGAGTGCTAGGCGAAAAAAAGATGTCGAAGTTCTCAGATGTTCATCTGGCATAGGGTCCTTGATGAGCCAAATGGTTTCTAAACCTCAAAAGATTACACAGCTAGCAGTAGGTCAAAAGTTCATTGCCATTGCATGCCATTTAAAAAGACCGCTTTGAAATCTGCATTCGTCCCTACCCTATGTAAAAGTTCGTTATTATTGTTCTTTGTCATATCATTTGAAAGATGAGACAAATGTGAATGAACATCATTTGCAATTTTTTAGATGAACGGAGCACTGGAGATCGAAAATTCGTAACCGCACTGTTTTCGAAAGAGCGCTTTTTTGCTACGTGAGGTATCGTACGTTAACAAACGTTCTATGTGGTTAAAGGGAAATAATGCATTTGATTGACAAGGGAATTTCATCCTTTTAAAACGAGTACTTATTGGAAAAGAGTGATAAATAAAAGCAGTATGGTAGCCTTCTTTTAAAGAAATAAGTTTCCCACGGATAGAAATTCAGTTATAGTTTGTTGCTCAAGAATAATTTGTTCACCCAAACTTTCATCATTTCAAAAGATGCAACTTCCATAACTCTTTTTGTGTATAATATTTTGAGAAGATGAAGCTATTGCTGGGGTTTATTGTTGAGACCAAATGATTTGAAAATGACTAAAGCTATTTACCTTTAATGCTATTTTTGGAGCATTTTAAACGAAATATTTCCCTTTTAGAAACAAGCAAATTGAAAATTTGATGTTAAAGTCTTGTGTTAAAGGAAAACCTATATTGTAATTAATTCTTCGCTTATTTATTGTAACTTTAACATTATCTAATTGTACACTTTGATTTTTTACTCCTACACAGATTTGTGGCCAGCTGTGTAAGCACCCTGTTATGTATGGTGTTACAGGTCTATTTGTAATTTTAAGCTGTTGTTTTTCCTGTGCATGTATGGTGTGTTGCCATATAGGCTATAACATAGGTTCGGACTTAAAACGTAAAACAAGCGTTGGTAGTATTGCTCTTCCAGGTAAAAATTGTGGGCCAATTAAAATATGCCAGGGAAGTAAAATCAGATATTGTCATATTGTTCAAGCAGGTCCGCAGCATGTTCAACCCACAAATAACCTCAGCCTAAATTGTACTGAAGATGCCGAATGCATTTGCCAAAGTTTTCAGAGAGAACGTAAATGTAGCCTACATACTGAAAACGGTAACGGTCAAAAAAGTGGAAAATAAACCAGGACCGGGAAAAGGGTACACACACTAATCGAGCACGGCCGAATTGGTGCAAAAAAGAGTTCTGGAGAAGAAAAACTTTTTCAGGCTGAAAGGAGACAAATGGATGTGGAAATTGCAGAAGATATTCTGTTCTAACATTAAGGCTTTATGGGAAGAAAGTTCCGAGTCTCATGATAAGCCGGTTTTCAGCACTTATAGGAGGTATGGCAAGCCGTTTTAATGTTTACCTTGGAATTTCACTTAAGTGGAATTGAATTTTCCACTTAAGTGAAATACATTTCACTTAAGTTGAATTCAACTCCATTTAAGTGGAATTCAACTCCATTTAAGTGGAACCCAATTCTACTTAAGTAAAATGCATTTCACTTCAGTGATATGAAGTGAAATATTAAAACGACTTGCCATAAGGCGATAATGGTCAGAGCAGTCGGCACATACGCCCGGCGTAACGGTTAACTTCTGTATTGAACAAGGTGAAAGGGGTTTAAAATGTGCAGCCACCGAGTATCCTTGGATATTTTTTTCGATGGACCTAAGGTGTTCAAGTTGGTCCCACCTGGTCCGCCGCGAGGCGACGATTGGCCTCTCTCACATATACATCGGCGAGTTACGGGCAACTCCGGCAAGCTAAAATGTAAACTACTTTAGCAAAAATACATAAAAAACGTTGGTTGACAGAAAATTAAGCTATAACTAAAGCTACAGAGCCTAAAATGTTGACGATATTGTGTCTGCCAACAAATGAACATGTTAAACACTTCGGACCGTCACAGGGAAAGGTACCAGGGGTGTCACTGAAGGCAGTTCGTGGGTGTGAAGCTTGAACCAAATGGATTGATAATTTTTTCTCAACTCTGAAGGCGTTAAGGTGGGTCCGTTATAGTTTCAATCAGTATTTTCACTTTCAAGAAAATTTCCCGAAAAAACGGTTAATTTGCAGTTGGGAAATTTTGGCGATTTTTCGGGAACTCAGAAAATGCAAGGTAATTTGAAGGAATTTAAGATGGATGAAAATGACCTATACGTTTTGTCATAATAATTTGTGGCAGGAAATTAAATACCCCATTCCTTGGATCTAAAGATGCAAGTTACATCCATTTACTTACTATACTATACCCATACAATAACGTTGTTTGTGACTTCGAATGCGACATGAAATGTGAATATTCAAAAGTGAGTACCCCGAGAGTGATGCCCTTTACATTTGCTTTCGTATAAATAAATGAAAAAGTGATAATCAGAACATTCGCCGTGGGAGGGGGTCTAAAATTTGTTTGAATGCCAATTTCGGGAAATAGCATCTGGATTTCGTCTAATTTGAGGGCGTCGTTCTGGAAATCTACTTTCAGGGCGGGAAGAACTGGTTTAAAAAATCCTACCAGTGCGGTGGTTATTTTGTTATTTTAAATATCGATCAAGCCCATAGCGTACCATATCGAAAAGTTTCGATCATGAACCTCACAAATGCGTTATAGTGTGTGGACGCTTGGTGTATATTTCGGTTTTTCGCTTAATATAGTACTCGGGGTTGTGTTGAGGTCTGGCTAATTTGGATTTGTGATGTTCGTACTATTACAGTGAATACTTTTTTGATTGGGGACACCCTTCAAATTTTTCGTGAAATGATTAATTTATGGGAATTAATGTCTATCAGCAAAATTGTCTTTTTCACCCCAAATTTACATAATTTAAAGGATTAATACTTCTAGCCACAAATAGGCCTAGATCGAAATGGCTAAACGCGTTTCTGGTAGCTGCATGTTATAGGTAGCAGGAGGAAAAGAGTTGGTTTTATATAAATTGTTTGGAAAAATTATTTTGTCGTACACCGCGTTTGTGTGACATGAAATGACGCATCATTTTGGGGAAATTCCCCCAAATTATGACGCCACAAAATTTTGAAATCGTCAACAATCATGTATTTCGAATGAAAGTTGGCGTTTCATGGGTTGCTTTCACTCAGACATCATTTCGAAGAATAACTGAATCTTACCTTAATTAGAAAAATTTAGAAATTTTGGTGCAAAATCAGCAAGTGATCGGCTTTGTACAAAACTTTTCCATATGGGGGTTAACTTTCTATGAGGGGGCAAGGGAATATATTTACCTGAATAATGTCACCTTTTATTACGTTTGCCCGTGTTTTGCCCGAAAAGACCACCTGCTTTTGTCCGAATTGGGAGGGCGAGTACTCCATGATTTGCGAGTGTATAAACCTGAAAATGGAACGAATTGTGACCATCTGTACAAGTCCAATGATGTAGAATTTGTGCGAAAATCGGTCCATCGATCACGTTGAATGGGGAAATCAGACTCGCAATAAAGTTTCCTAATGTTGGCCTTTGAAAGTCGAGTATTTCAGGTTTTCCTCCTCAAATGTGAAATTTACCACAATTGAGAGCTTGATTGACCTTGAATAAGCAATATTGAAGCCCAGGAATATTACGAAAGATACTAAGAAAAGTGTGAAATTTAGTGTTTGCTTCAAAATAGGTTTGGGATGACAGTTCTTGCCATATTATATTCTAAAGCGGCTTTCAGTAATGCTGGGCTGCGATGTTGTGAAGGACTCACATTATTGTGCCGTACCACCTCGACAAGGTAAGGAGCAATCCCGAATTTCTACCGGCTCACCTTAAATCGACGGTACTTCGATCCTGACGTCAGAATTTATTCTGACATCATTATTTTAAGACACACCGCGGGAAATGAGAAAAGTTTGTCGAACTCTGTTCGAACATAGCAACACAACATGGCCGCACTGTGTTCACAGTACTGATACGCGCGCCTTGTTTACGCTCGTTCAGTTGAGTAGCTGCACTCATCACAAGGACAACAGAGACTGGAACAGAGAACTGAGAGCACTTGAATGGAGCCTTTGCTCCATCCATGCGTAAATAGTCATTATACCTCTTGCTAAGCATTAATGACCGGGCCGCTCTTGTTTACATGTATTGGGTGTTCAATAGACGGTATTGGGAAGTGCTAGAGCCTCATTTATAGGTGGGGTGACCAAAGTGGTCAAGGAAATGAGGGTGTCCGCGAGACTAAACAAAACGTACAGTATCCTTCACTGGCGTACGCGGAAAGGGGAGAGGGCATCGGGGCTTCCCCTCCTTGCATGATGGTTGCCGATTTTTCTTTCTTTTTTTAAATCTTATAAATACCGTAAGTTAATTAGCGTATGTGGCACCAGATTGCTAGTGCAGGGACTCCAGCCTTTCTTGCAAACTTTTAAAGAGGTCCTTATCTCCCCAAGGTCCACTCATATCACTCAGTGGCGTAGCTAGGATATTTTCCGGGGGGGGGGGGAAGCTCGAAAATTTCCCCAAAACTTTTCAGTTTCACTGTATTTTCAGTTTCAGTATATTTTTAGGTCAAGGCGCATGATGTGTTACATACAAAATACGTAAATTTATGACGTCATGTAATGTAACCTAAGTTAATACATGGCCTTCAAGATCCTGAAGCTGCCTACTATATACATAGGATAAAGACAATGTCGTTATGGGCCCGTTGTCCAGTGGCGTAGCTAGGATTTTTCCCAGGGTGGGGGGGGGGGGGGGCAAAGGTATGAAATTTCCCCAAAACTTTTCCCGGTCAATGTGTATGTATTTCATATAAAACTTGCAAACTTACAAGTATAACAACATTACCATGCCATTTTGTAATATTACCTGCATTTATTCTTAAATTAAAACATAGAGCAATCGGAAATAACAAAGTATATTATTTTGGTAAACAATATCTGGTTTATTTGTATGTACTAACGCAGTGGCGTACGCAGGATTTCTCTGAAGGGGGAGGGGCATGCAGTATGGTTTAAGGGGAGGGGTGTCCGGAAATTTTTTGACGTTTTCAAGGAGCCTAGATGCAAAATGGTGCAAGATTTTCGACTTTGACAGGAACAGTGTTAAAAGTTGAATCGTGGTGGTTCATGAGGATAAAACTGAAACTTTTGTGTCTTGACATGCATTTCCTTATGCCATTTTATGCTACCTTGCGCAGAAAAACTTGTCATTAAATTGGCACACTTTTAGGAGTCAAATAAGAAAGCATTGATCGGTATTTGTGGTTTTTCTTGGCCACAAAATGTTATTTTGTCATAAAGATTATCTAAGCGGAGCGCCACCATTGGTTGGCGCGGAGCGTAGAGAAAATTTGGAAAAATCAGACCCCTTAGATGGCCGGAAATAGCATTTTCCAGGCTAATACGAAGAATCTAGCTAGTCGCTTTCTTCTTTTGTCGTTTGAAATAAAATGCTCACTTCAATATATGTTCGCAAACTACAAAGTGATCAGAGAGTTAAGAGCTAATTTTACCCCAAAAATGTAATTTTGCCCAAAAGACCGAGCGAAGCGCCACCATTGGTTGGCGCGGAGCGTAAAGAAAATTTCGAAAAGTCGTGCAGTCTTTTTTATCGATGCCACCAGTGGGAAACAGATCGAGTCTACCTTTTTAAGTAAAAATTGGAATTTGACAGAAGTTGCCTAGGTCTATTTGTAGGAATTAAAAAAAAGTTGGCATCACTGAAAGATCTTGCAGGGACAATCCTTCCCCTTTGAAAATTTCTGAAAATTGGGTGTCCTTATAAGCAATCTGGTGCCACATATGCTATCTTTTGAAGTAAAATCTGTGTTAATAAAGTTAGACTACGCATTTTTAAGAACAAAGAAAAAATGGCATCTGTGAGGGGGGGGGGGGATGGCCCAATGGTCTCCCCTTCGCACGCCACTAAGGAGGCCTAATAGTGGCTCGATCACACAGGATATCCTGTTAGAAAAGCAGTCTGTTAAGTGTAGTAGGCTACAAGGTACTCGTTGTCCATTTATTGTTACACTCAAAGTGAGCAGAAAGCTATTTTCCCGAACTAGCTTGAAAGCCTCCAAGGATTAGGCTAAGTAACAAAATCTAAGTGTGCCAACGGATCCCGCTAATTCTAATTTCTAGTTTATCGTTGGCCATGGAATGTTTCAGCCCCATCCATCGTTATGTACACAGAGTAAAATCGTACAGCTACTGCTAGCTTGTAGAAGAACATAACAACCTCGGGGTCTACGGTAGTGACTTGTCAGTTTTCACATCCTTTTACTGAATTCCCAAAGTATCACCTGAATAACAGCTTCCTGTGCACTTAAGGGAGCATATCCCAATTAGCAGGTGTATTACTGCGTCCGTTTGTTCGCCCTCAGATAGAGTCCCTAAAAGGAGCACTTTTTTGATATGTTATGGAATGAGCTGGGGTTTTCTGTAAGTTTCTTCTGAAAGTATATCAAATGAAGTACCATTGGTGAAAAAATGGGCTTAATTGAAGCAATTTTGTGGAAATTATGGGCCTTAGAAGCTGGCGGAGGTATACCGAGATTTTAGTGAAAAACAAGGCTTGGAAAAGGTGGTTTGAACTTTGAGGTGAAATAGCAAAAAATCTTCACGGTCATGATATGGTAAATTGAAAGTGCCATGAATGGCCAACTTGTCAGCTTTCATATGAGGGGTAGCTTGACCCTGGCGAAAACTTCGACAAGCTTTTAGAGGCCCGTTTACTTTTTGAATTTAGTGTGTTAAGTCAATGGAGGAATTAATGGGGATATGCTCCCTGAAATGCACTGATCATAACCCCCGTGCGCATACAAGCACAAGAGAACATTCAATCTGCTACGAGAGGACTTTTCTGTGGAACGCAAATTGGGCCGGTTCATGCGACACTGACGAAATCTGAGTTAATTTGCTGCATGAAAATACGAATTATGTATGAGAAATGTCTCACAATTTCTTATTCTACCAAAAATTTTGAGAAATTTTTGTAATAATAAGAAGATTCATCAAATTTCCCCATTTTCATCAAATTTCCCCAAAAAATTTTTTCCAGGGGGGGCAACTTGCCCCCCCTGCCCCCCCAGTAGCTACGCCACTGCCGTTGTCACCCCTATCCCCAGTGATTAACTAGATTAATTTTCCGAACAGATTAAATAGATTAATTTTCCGAACCAGTCCTTTAAAAATAAGGTAAACATCGTACGTTTTCGAGGTTTGCAGGGTTATTATGTCTAGACAACGGTAAACTATTGTTTTTAGCTCCATCCATGGTTAAACACAAAGTAAGATCAGTCTATAACCTGCCCTGTTCTAGCTTGTAGGATGAGAGGCCATTAATGCTTAAACTTAACCCAGGGCGCTGTCAACCAATAGGTTTGAAACTGGGCTGTTAAACCTCGCCTCACCTAACCTAACCCAGGGCGTTGTCAACTTTAGTGACGGGTGAGAGTGATACGCGGAGCGCGACCATCGGTTCGCGCGGAGCGTCCCGCCAGGGGAAATTTCGCTAAAACACCCCTAGATTGCAGGAAATGACACTCCCTGTGCCTAATTACTTCATGCTTAGAATGTCATATTTTTCTTGTCCTGAAAACTTCTAAGGAGACAATTTGTTCACAATATTTATAAAAAGCAAAAATTGGAAACTCTAAAGCCTACCGGTATGTCTTGCTGACAGGCTTAAATCGAATATAAATATAATGGTTGTGGAACGAAAACAAACGGAAATTGTGATAATTAAATGAGGGAATATTTCGTTCACGAGGTTATGATTATGTTACTATTTATTAGCAACGTATTTTCCAATAGTGCATAAAGTTGATGAACATAACATAAGCTCAACAATACGTAGGGAACTAGCTCGATGATGGTATCCTATGCTCCGGTCCTATAGCCTGTCAGTATTGCGCATTATACGCTGAACTGATCAAAATACCCTGCATGTGTACCAGAGAACATTCAAGCTGCTGCAGAGAGGGCATTTCTGCGGAATGCTGCAGTGACACAGATGAGATCTGGGGAAATACGTTGCATGGAAATTCGAGTTATGCATGAGGAATGTTTCACGATTACTTATAGTGAGAAAAATTTAAAGAAATAGGAAAAGGAAGTATTATTTCGTCAACTTGAAATTTCCCCAAATTCCACAAAATATTTTCCAAAGGGGCAACTTGCCCCCCCCCCGTAGCTACGCCACTGATATCACTGATGTCAAATTATTTTTAAGGTCCGAAAAGTACGCACATTTTGTAACACTTCAAATTTAACTTCAAAATGTAGCACACATAGCACCAGATTGCATGTTACCTGAGATCAAATTTTTCAAAAAAATTCCAAAGTGGAAGGGATCCCCACCCCTTAGACCCTTTCACCCTGCTGACCATCACTACACTGCCCTTTTATTTTAGTCCCTAAAATATGCAAAGTATGTAACGGATTTTGCTTCTAAAGGTCGTAGCCTTAAATACCACCAGATTGCAAAATTTTCCAAAGGCCAGGTCATATATCTCCCCTGGGCCTGCGATTCTTCAGTATACTGCTTTCCCCTAGCTGCTTTCATACAAATCCTGGGTACGCCACTGGTATCTTTATTTTTCTGGTCTCGCGAGCACTGCGGTTTTAATTGCGGTCATGGGGTCCCGAACCTGCCCTCATTTTTGGTCGCGGGAGCCCCTACATTTTTCACAAAGTGACCATGCATGTTTGTTTTCTGGAAAGGACACGGACACACTGAGAGGGATCTGGAAAGGAGGACATGGACACGGAGGGATCTAAGGTGGTCTTCAATCGGGGAGGGGGTAACAGTGTCTAGATGCAAAATGGTAAAATATTGGTGCTCTAATCAGTTTCTCTTGCCTGAATGAGGTCATATATGTGCTCAGTCAGCAATATCCAGCAGTCCGTCATTGTAGGCTTTCTATCGGCCATGAATTGGTGGTTGGGCAATAAGAACCGCCAGAGGGCCCGGCCATTGGAGGTCTGCTGGCTACACTCCGGGTTAAAAAAAAAATCGTATACCGGGTAAAATTTTTGGTCAATCAAGTTTCATCGCCGTCGGAGGACTGCTGGCAAGCCACCTAACATTTCTTCGACGGACCGCCGAAGTGGCCTGCAACGGTCCGTTGCCGAGCCCATTAAATTTGCTGACCGGGTGCTTTTGGTTTTAAAGAAAAGAAAGTATATGACCTAAAAATGTCAGGTCACTGACATTGAAGACGGTTGATCTGATGTTTCTCTGTTGAGGGTGCTGCAAGACAAACACTTCAGTCTCCATTCGGCTCCTTAGGTTGAACACACCCAGGTGGACCTGACTGTGAGGGAAGTAGACCCAGCACAAGGCCCATAGCCAAAAATTTCCATTTTTTTTTCTGGTGTTCTTCTGGTGTGGACTGTGGATGATGGGAAAATGTCAACTAAGAGATTTTGGTGAGGGAGAGGGTGAGGGTGAGGGTGAGGGAGAGGCAAGGTACAAGTGGGTGGTGAAACCTTTGCCTTAATTTTTCAAGCACTGGAAATACCAAATGGTGCCAGATTTTCGACTATAAAAGAATTAATCTTGAAGGGTAGGTGATCGTTTACTGGGGCAATTTTTATTTTTCATCACAAAGTTCAAAACCTTATATTGCAAAATTCTGGAGCAGAACTAGACATGTCAGGGTCGGGGAGGTCAAGGGGAGCTGAACTTAGCGACAGTGATTGATAGACAGATGCAGTTCTCTTCTGGAAATACCTAACATTTATACTGCCCAAAAGCAATCCATTGCTGTGGGGTGTACAGAAAATTAGGACAAATCACAACCCCTCAGAGAATTGGAAATGGCATTTTCTGCATGTTTGGGAAGGGGGGTGGAATTTGCACTTGGAGAAAATGGAAATTGATGCCTAAATTTGCTTTTCAAAGGCAGAATCAACTCACATAAAATCTGGTAGTCACACTGTGACTGCATAAGATGTAGGCTATAATTTTTTAAATTCCAAATTTCAGTTGGGAGGGGAGGTTTCCCTTGGGGACTCCCCTGCCCCTGGTGACACCACTGGCACTACCCCACTGGCTCTGACTGTAGCCTAGGAAAGCTACTAATGAAGCAAACTAGCAAAATGCTAAGATATTCTTTTGAGCAGGATAACAGTGTTGCCATCCCCTTGCCTCTGCTGCCAAAAATGCCTGTGCTAAGCCTTAAATATAATTATAAATGGAGAGAGATACCAAGCCTCAAGCTTAAAATTTCTTTTAAAAAGAAATATTATATTGAAAAGACTGAGGAACCAAGCCTCATGCTTGGTACAGCACTTCATTCCAAAACATGTCTTATATAAAAACTTAATACATATAAATGGACTGAGATACCAAGCCTGATGCTTGGTATTTCATTCCATGACATGTATTACATTAAATGGACTGATATACCAAGCCTCATGGTTGGTACTTCATTCCATAACATGTATTTCATTAAATGGACTGAGATACCAAGCCTCATGCTTGGTATTTCATTCCATAACATGTATTTGATTAAATGGACCGAGATACCAAGCCTCATGCTTGGTATTTCATTCCATAACATGTATTACATTAAATGGACTGAGATACCAAGCTTCATGCTTGGTATTTCATTCCATAACATGTATTAGATTAAATGGACTGAGATACCAAGCCTCATGCCTGGCGGTACTTCATTCCATAACATGTATTTGATTAAATGGACTGAGATACCATGCCTGATGCTTGGTACTTCATTCCATAACATGTATTACATTAAATGGACTGAGATACCAAGCCCCGTGCTTGGTACTTCGTTCCATAACATGTATTACATTAAATGGACTGAGATACCAAGCCTCATGCTTGGTACTTCATTCCATAACATGTATTACATTAAATGGACCGAGATACCAAGCCTCATGCTTGGTACTTCATTCCATAACATGTATTAGATTAAATGGACTGAGATACCAAGCCTCATGCTTGGTATTTCATTCCATAACATGTATTACATTAAATGGACTGAGATACCAAGCCTCATGGTTGGTACTTCATTCCATAACATGTATTACATTAAATGGACTGAGATACCAAGCCTCATGCTTGGTATTTCATTCCATAACATGTATTACATTAAATGGACTGAGATACCAAGCCTCAAGATTGGTTCTACTGTTACAAGTATTTTATTAAGTTGATTGAGACACCAAGCCCCATGCAGACAGGCTTGCAACGTCACATAAGTCTACAGGTGCTTAGAACTTTCGTCCCTGTTTTTTGCGTTAGTTAGCCTAAGGTAGGCCTAGCAATAGTACTGTGGCAGTGGGTAGCACTAACGTTAGCATCTACCCTTCTTCTCCATTTTCGCGCAATCCGGACATGTGCTTACTCATGCACAGTTTCTTGGGTGCTTCTTTCACAATTCATTGCATATATAGATAGCCTGTTGACAGTAATCTGGCGGTCCTTGGGCCTGTCAAAACTGTTCTTAATTTCAGGCTGGGCTGTTTTCAAAATTGTTCAAAGTTCAAAGCCATATGCCCAATATCAGGAATGCATCGTTCTGCACTGCTGGCTAACTAGCTAGACTGTAAACGATTTTACTCAGTCACTTTGTTGTTATTGTTGTTGTGGAATGATGTTTCCCGCGGTTAAGTGCCTTTTGGTGAACTGTGACGTAAGTGACGTCAGGATCGAAGTACCGTCGATTTAAGGTCAGCCAATTTCTACCAAGTACGGCAGTATCTGTCGTCCTTTATGGGCGATTCTCTACATTTCCTTGGGTTTGGGCCTGCTACAAAACAACATTCTGCCCTGGGTGCATGAATTTGCTGGGTTTTGCCTACGTTTTATGTTCGTTTGTTTCGAAAATAAGGAGGAAAATGACCCTGAAAGCTGTCGTACTTGAACAAATAAGTACCTATTATGCAAAATATGAACACTTACAGTAATTTCGTAATTGTAGGAGGCTTAGCCTAGGCAAGTAGGCCTAGGCAGTCTTCAACTTCAGAGGGTGCTGAATAGCATCTAGACCAGCGCCCTTGAAGTAGAAGACTAGGTTATGATCCCCCTGGCAGTCGAGTGGTTTCAAATAATATAGGCCTAGGCTAACTGTTAGCCTAAGTAGGCCTACACTACAGTTCTAACTTCTAGCCTATGCCTACAAAGATACATTTACAGTTGGCCTAGCCTACAGCAGTTAGGCCTAAGCCTGCAGCCAAGTAATTATACTTTCATATTAGTTAGTAAAGGTACGCATATGCAGATAATTAAATGCATCTAGGCATGTACAAGGGCATATGCATTGCATTCCCACCTGTGCATAGGCCTACCTATTTATAGCCTATGCTAACCTACTGTACGTATAGGCCTATGTATTCGTTTGCATGTATGTAAATGCAAACAGTATATATATTGTATCTCTAACCATAACCTTTACCCCATAACCCTAACTATATTACTATGCCTATGTATTCACCAATGACGTAGGTTCCAGCCACTGGTTCTAAACAAGGGCCAAATGTTGCATTATATCCTACATAACTTTGTAACGCTTAACCAGAAAGGTTCTGGTTCTGGTTCTGGTTGGATACTACAAGCAGTTCTCCACAAACGGGATATACTGTTGTAGGTGTGTAACAGCTAGCAGACAGGTCAAAGGTCTAGGCTTACATTAATTTAATTTTAATTTAGGGTATTGAGGGTCAGGAAGCGATTTGGCTCATCGAGGACCCTATGCCAGAAAGAGCCTGGATGAACACTGGCGAACTTCACCTTCTTTTTTCCACAAGTGCTCAGAGGTGACGAGACATGTGTGTACTAATCGCTCCCAATCCTGCTCTCAGGACAGCCATTTAACATTCCCATAGAAAGGACGTGATCAAATCCCAGTCTCTAGCCACTTTCCCAAAGGCTGGGTTGGGTGGAGGTTTCTTGTTCTGCACTGCTCAATGTTCAGCTGAACTGAGCAAGCAAGGAACCTAGCTCCCTCAAATGGACAACTTTCTGAAAGGGACAACTAAGTTCCCAATTTTGTAATTTACCAATTTTTAAACTCCCTCAGCATCCTGATGAACACCTATGTGGAACAAGGTAATTTCTTTAGACCCCCAAATTTCCAAATGGTTCCACCGGGATTTGATCTGAGGACCTTCAGCATACAGGGCAGTATGCTCTAACCAGTGAGCAACCCCACCATGTAGGCCATACTGTAGGCTTCAACATGCATACACTATGTAGTCCTCAATAATTATGCCCTTCACACTTCTAGCGAACTCGTTGGCACATTCTGTGCCCTTGGTTCCTAATTAAAGCAGACATGCCAACCTCCAAAAGGTAAAAGTTTGCCTCTGAATTTATTTTATGCTTGTCACATATTCAAAATATGAGCATCTGAATGGACTGAATGAAAAAGTTATATGCCTACCCTTAGATGAAAAGAACACTTATTAAGTGTTCCGTAAGTGTTCTGTTAGTGTTCGAACACTAAAAATAAGTGTTCTGGGACAATTTTTAGTGTTCTGAGCTTTTGAACACTAGTACTGTCTATCTGGAACACTTAATGTGGGACTTATGAGCACTAATAAGTGCTCGATGAAATCCAGTAGTGCTCGAATGCTAAAATTAAGTGATCTAGGACAATCCTTAGTGTTCTTGCTTTGAACGCTTAGTACTGTTTATTTGGAACACCTAATTTGGGACTTAATGAGCAGCTATTAAGTGCTCATGAAATCCAGTAGTGCATGAGCACTTAAAATAAGTGTTCTGGGATATATCCCTTGTGTTCTTTGCTTAAATTTAGAACACTTAGAACCTTTTACTGTATCTTGAACACTAAATTTTTTACTTATAAGCAGTATATATAAGTGCTCAATAAATCCAGGAGTGTTTGAACCCTAAAACAGGTGTTGGTTCCGGGACAATGTTCTACAGTGGCTTTTGAACACCAACCTTTTTTCAGGAATACAGAAATTAATCGGTAGTTACTGTATGGGCACTACTGTTATACTGTTGGTGCATATTCAATATGATCATCATCTGAAATGCAGAAGTTTCAGTTCCAGGAATCCTTCCAAGTGCAAGTATCAAAAACCAGAAATATGCTTTGCAGTTTTAATGACATGATGACATTGTAATCTATTCTAAATAAAACTATGGAGATTCTGTCTTCTCAGTCAAGAGTTACTTAAACATGTTGTAAAAATAAATTTTGTGTTACCAAAGATGATCCTCAGCCTCCTCCAACAGCAGGGTCAACCATCTTGCCACCATAACACATCCAGGCACTCAAACACAAGAACAATGCAAGTTTAGCAAGTTAACAAGGTTTCCAAGCTTTGACCTCAAGTGACCCCAAATGACCTTGGACCTCCACCACAAAACCATGGCTACCACCTCTTCAACATTACACATCCACATGCCAAATATGAAATCAATCCAATTTTCCTCCAATGAGGGATTCGGTTAACAAAGTTTTCAGGAATTTGAGCCCTGGCATGATATCAGATGACCTTTCACCTTCCCCAAAATGATTGGGACCATCTTTTTTAACCATAACCCATTCACCTACCAAGTACGGAATCTATGTAGTTTCCTATCTTATGATACCTTGTTATCTTGTTCTAGTTTTTGTTTCTCCGTGCCCGTTTCTGTGTACGTTAAAAAAAGATACCTTGTTACCAATAATTTAAGACTTTAAACCCTGGTGACCCCAGATGACCTTTGACCTCCACCAAAATTGATTGATACCACATCACCACAATGCATCCACCTAATGCAATTCATCCAGATTTCTCATGTTCAGATATGCTGTTAACGAGGTGTCCAGAGTTTAACCCATGGTGACCCCAGTTGACCTTTGACCTCTACAAAAAACAGACCTAATTGTAATCCATCTATACCAAATATGAAATCTATCCAATCCAGTTTTCTTTGTGAGAACCTAACTGCTGTTGTGATTTATGCTCTGTGTAAGCAATGGAGTAGGGGAAAGAAACCAGTGAGCCACAACTGGAAAAAGGCCATGGTCGGCTGGACTTGAACCATAGGTTGGAAACTGGGCTTTATAAATCTATCTAACTAACTAACTGTACTGAGTGATCTTGTTAAATTAGTGTTCAGAATATAACCCCTGTAGACCTCAGATGACCTTTCACCTTCTCCAAAAATGATGATGACAGTTCTTGGACCATTGTACATATACCAAACATGCATTACGTGTGCGGTTCGGTTACCTACCGTTTGGTGAACCCCCAGAAAATAAAACGATATTCTGGGTGTCACGTGATCAACGAAGACACCAAATCTGCCTTCGCTATCTCCGAAAACACGAAGACACCAAATCTGCCTTCGTTCCGAAAACACTGTTTTCGGAGATAGCGAAAGCATATTTGGTGTCCTCGTTGATCACGTGACACCCAGAATATAGAGAAGGAAGATTTGGTGTCTTCGTTGATCACGTGACACCCGGAATATCTTTTTATTTTCTGGGAGTAGACCAAATGGCAAGTAACCGAGCTGCGCATGTTATGTGATATCTACAAGTTTCCTACCTTGAGATACCGTTACCTTTTTAACAATAATTTGATCTTTCGGCCCTTGGGGACCCAAGATGACCTTTGAGTTTGAATTCCACCAGAAAAGATCTAGACTACCTTATCACCAAAAATGCATTTACATACCTTATAGTATTAGAGTAATACCCTAGATATAATTCATCAAAACTTTCTGTCTTCAGATATCCTTTTAACAAGGTTTTGAGAGTTTGACTCTCATGACTCCAAATGACATTTGATCTCCACAATAAAAGGTGAGAGACCACCAAAAATCTACCAAAAAGTTAAGGTAGCCTATCTTAGAATATATTTCAGGCCTAGGCTAGGCCTAGACGGTGACCCTTGCTGTTGCTCCTGCATGCCAAGTTTGATCCTAATATTGTTGAGACACAAACACATGTCAAACAACTTAAGTATCCCAGTTCCCAAAATATGCAAACACACATAAACAATCACTGCATTACTGCAAATGTTTCTCCTTTCAAGTTTCATTGCATGAGGCCTAACTTAGTAGGAGTAGCCTAGCCTAAAACTTCAAAGTTAGGCTAGGCCTAACTTAATAGTTCTTGTAAAGAACTTAAGAAGCCTCAACCACAGCGATTTTATTCACTAAACTGTAGCTGCCTGAACGGCAACTTTAGAATGTGAAGAGGAAAAAGAATGCCATGATACTTTTGGCCCCTAGCTACGGTAAAGTGTGATTTAAGTCCCGAGTTTCGCCAAGGCTAGTTAGTGTACTCAACGTTAGGTCCATCCCTGGCCTAGCCTAGGCCTAGCCTAGCTCTAAGGCCCAATTTTAGTGGCAGAAAGATCAAATAAAATTATAAAAGCTTTGCAGACACATCTCAAAAGATTCCCCAAAAGGCAATTGCATTACCATATGTAAGCAACAGGTTACTTTCGTTCTTTCTCGCCTCAAAAGTATAAGTCCAGAGGCTACGTTTTACAGCCAGATAGTTATGCTATCCTAACGTGCACTGCATATGAGATAAAGAGCCTATACACATACGCATCTCCAAAGAAACTTAGGCCATGACTTGCGGGATTAGTCTTCCAATTTCAAGTTAAAATGTTCTCAATCGGTACCCAAATGCATGTTGATATAATATCTATTTACCTGGTGGCACGGATCTGCAGATATTTTTAAAGGTATCGATACCTTTAAAAATATCCGTCAAGTGCTACTTATATCGCTAGCAACCTGTGTAACTTCAGTGAGCAATGGTACGTTAGTTTTTTAATTTCAAGTGTAAGTACGTACGTATCGGTTATTGTTATGATTGGATATGTATGTGTACGACGTACATTCTCTACATTTTACCCAATAGTACGATGAATGGATGATGGTTTGTGTCAACGACAAATTCTATGCATGTGCGTTCTTTCTAGCGCTTCCATAGTTGGAAAAAGGGATCCCAGAATCATCTTTAAATTTACATCCATCCCGAATGGTCTAAAGATTCTAGAAAACTATATCTAAAACTTTTAAGCGTGAATCAAATTTTATTTATCAGAAGGCCAAAATTTCTCCAAATCATTTAAGATCAATGTTGTTGAGGAAATGCTAAACACTTTCGGTGGAACCATTATGATGTTTATAAGATAGCTTGAAGTACACCACACTGGCAAGCTGCCAAAACTGTTTTTGGCGCGCAACTAACAGGCACAAAAATTATTTACGTAACTGTACGTATGTATTTCATATGGCATGGAGCGACCGTCTGGCCATGTACATCTTTACGTAAGCTGCAGACTGCGTGAATATACGTAGGATATAGATTATAGTGCATTGCTATTACTGGACTGCTGTGCTGCGAGCGTGTACGTCTGCAACGTACATGCATAGTACATGATATATATCGAGACATCGTATATATTGTAACAACAAACTTGATGCCCCGGCCCCTTGCCAGGCTATTTACCAAACGGATCGCGACGAATTGTTATCAAAAGGATCAAACTTTGCAGAAGTCTCTGGCCACAGCGCAGGTAAGAGTCGTGTAATCTTGAATATTGAACCAAATACTTGGGAAAATTTATTCAGTTGTGATTATTTCGTTTTTGAGAGGTAAATTAAGTTGAAGGCTTTGCCAAGGGCACGGGACTAACGTTAGGCCTCAAAGTAATTAATTTCCTGGCGTAACGTGAGGCATAAGGTACATGACAGTATTGCGTTAGCCCAGCCTAGGCTAGGCCTAGCTAGTAACTTAAACCCTAGTTCAGCGTAAACAGCTCACTAACGTTATGTACAAATTCAGATCCAAAACACAAATTTACAAGTTAAATCTAGGCCTAAGTTTGAGTTGAATTAGCTAGGCTAGGTAGGCTAACGTTATGTTTTGATTGCAAAGTTTATATTTTGATTTCCTTTCTGCAAGTATAGTTATTAGTAGTTGGTTCTAAGTTCGAACAGGTTCTTAATTCGAACACGTACCTCATTTACATGGAATATTTATTCACTGTTTGATGCCAAATAATTGTCAGTTTTACCATACAATATGGAGCCATAATTATTTCTTAATGGTGTTTTAAGTAATTGAAGAATATACTGTCTTATGACTGATATATGAATGATTTTAATTAGGTGTTCGAATTTAGAACCTGTTCGAACTTAGAACCAACCATTATATAGGCTACGCCTAGCCTAGCCCTAACATTAGGCCTTAGGCCTAGGCCTAGTCAAATTAAAACCTTAAAATGCAAGGCAAGGTGTTTTTTGAGCTTGCTAGTCTAGACCTTATGTAACGTTAGGCCAATTATTGTCCTCAGTGAAGTATAGGCCTAGGCTAGCCCTAAGTTAGGGCTAAGCCTAGGTTATATTAGTCCTTGAAAAGGACCATGTACAACGCTTAAAGGTAAGACGTACTTGGCCGTACACAGTCCTTGCCCAAGTTAGCCTATGCCTCCTGAAATTAAGACATTCATGTGCCAGACTTGGTGCATAATTCTGCAACTGCTTCACAGCTTCAAAAATGCACCTATAATTAGCATGCATACTTGCCATCTTTAACACCATGCACATCATGGCCTAGGTTTTTGAATCTGCTTTTCTTTGAACAAACAAGGGGAATAAGTTGGTGAAATTTGGAATTAAAAATCAACTTTATCACAAGGTAAGTTACACAATCCAAAAATGCCTGTAACTGTAGTGTAACAATTAGTCCTGAGTACTGAATTGCCCTGGCTACAGTTTATGATGGCACAGAAGACCATTGTTTCCACTTTATAAAATGATCTTATTTATAGAAAATTTTGATAAACTAATTAAATTTAGTTAGGCCTAGTAGTGCTTCTCAACCTTTATGATCCACTTCCCCACTAGGGGAAAATTTTTTCCATTGACCCCTAGGCTTGTACTTTAAAACATCAAATTATCCAAAACTAAAAACTAGAACATTCTAGTTAGGTTTTGTTTCAAACTTATATTTAAAGAACACAGGTCACAGATTTTCACATGAGCCAAATAGAGGTTTCAAGACACAGTTCAATTCATGCAAATTTTACCCTTTTCACAAAATTACCCCCATTGTGTATAATTCACCCCATTCCCCAATTTTCCAAATTTCACCCCTGAACACTGATGTGGAAGTCTGTGTAGGGCGATCATTTCTCAAACCAACAAAATGGCTGCTGCTGAAAGAAGTTTCCAAGTAAGTTCTGTAACATTTTGCTTCAGAAAGTGACCTAAAATTGTTATGTTTGCTTATTTTTGTTGGCTGTAAATAAACACACAACTGATTCCAATTGTTTAAGGATACTTGGTAAAATATAGCTGTTGAATGAGTTATTTATGCTGTGATTATTTTTCCTCTTATGTCCTGAATTTGCAACAGCCGACCCTATGTATCATCGGTCACAGATTATCCCCCTAAATTGGCTAGGCCTATACAAAGGCTAGGGGGCAACTGCGCTACGTCAATCATGCTATTATTTTTAATTTTTACACCAACTGAAGGCTCGGCCTAGGGTAGGATGTTAGCTGGCCCTCACTTGAAATCCTTCCAGGCTGCCTCCTCATTTCTTTTATGTTACTTTTAAGCTAAGCCTCACAATTGCTTATAACTCACAACTTGTCTTTGTAAATGTCAGAATTTTTTCTTTGAGGCAACAGCAAGTCCAGTCTAGGCCTATACTGCCTAGGCCAGTAGGCCTACAAAAGGCCTATATAGGGTGTATACACTGCCCACACCTTTTTGGCCTAATGTAGGCCTATTTCTAATTTCAGACCCTTTTCACTTTGTGTTTTCTTTATTTTTTATTTCATCTTACATATTTATTATTTTTTTAGGGGGGAGGGAGGAGGGGAGAAGGAGGCAACACTTCGTTACGCGTAGCATATATAGCATGGTCCTATCCTTGGCTATAATTATTTCTATGCTTTCCACAATTTTATGAAATATTCCCTAAGTCTTAGATCTTTGTTAACTAAGTTTTTCATATATTTTTTTTTTTTTTTTTTTTTGAGGGGGGGGGGAGGGGGTTTGAAGGTTAAAAAGTTTGTGTTAATTATAAGCCTATCCCTTCTGTGTGAAATTTGTTTAATTAAAACGATGTTTAAAACGATGATTAAAACAATGTTACATGGATGTAAAATTGGTAGCTATGGCAGTACTTTTGCCTTTGTTGTTAATGTAGCAATTCTCTATGAAATGATTTCAGTAAGGCTGGTACTATGCACTTGAACTTGTTTACATGTAGCAACAGGCTTTTAGAGTTGGCATCTTGTAACTCCAGGTGTTTTTTTCTTTTTTCATTGCTATTTTTTAAGGGACAATCCTCTCACCCCAAACTACACTTCTAGTATAGGGTAAAAGAAACTCTCTATTGGCTCAGCTTTTTGATTGACTGCTAATTCAAACAATGCAGAGTACCAAAACTTATATTACACAGCACAAACTGTTCAGATAGTGTTTTGAATATACACATTGAGCTTTCTATATTCACCCTGAAGCAATAAAATGAGATTGTGTCTGGAGGAGGGTGAATTTCAGACAATTGTGGGAGGGGCTTAATTAAGAAGGTAAGGAGAATTGGTACTGTTTGGGGTGAGAAAATTGGGCCTTTAATTGTGTGATGATGGATATCTCTGTCATCAAAATGTAATGAGTAGTATTACTTTCTCCCGTGGCATCACTTTAAGTGTGCTTCCAGTGACACTTGGTTAATATAAACAACAGGATTAAAGGGGAACTGCCGTCACCCCATCTTTGAGTAGTGTAGTATACAGTCCTGTTTTGTGACTGGCTGTTGAGAGTCATGTGTCTGCAATTATCCTCTTCAAATGTAAAGTTCGATACAGTAGAAGTCACTGGTTGATTTACCTTGAATATGTAATTCATAAAATATGATGGAAGATGCTTTGTGATTTTTAGCTCTTGAGGTTGTTACCACGTTTTTTTTTTGTTTATATCAGGTCCTGCAGCATGTCCACCATGTGGATGAGCGTACCTTTACTTGACGTTGATACCATCACCACAACAGCATGCCATCCAAAGCAGGATTTTCCTCACCTTCTCAATGAAGTGTAAGTATAGCTTATAAGAAGTGCTAATTTTGGAAGTAGCCTTTATCAAAGCTGATCATCTAATCAGAATGAAGAAAAGGCCATCAATTACAAGGGACAAAATACGTAGTGTTTGTGAATTGATTAGCAAAAAGTAATGTTACAATTCTTTTGTGTTCATTAGTACTAGCAGGTACTGTACTGTAAGTACTGCAACTTTTGCTAATCAAAATTAAATTTGATTAGCAAAGTTCTGGCAATTCTTGGGAAGCAAATTTCTGTGTAAACCCAGCTACAGTATTTTGTCCCTTCACTTAACGGCCCAATTATCTCACCCAAAACAGTAGCAATTTTCCTAACCTTCTTACTTCAGTCCCTCCCACAATTGTCTGAATTTCTTCCTCATCCAGACAAAATCTAAATTTTGTGCATCAGGGTGAGTATAGAAAAAGTCAATGTGTTTATTCAAATCATGCTCAATACAGTTGATGCTGTGTAATATAAGCTTGGTACTCTGCATTGTTTAAATCAGCTGTCAATCAAAGAGCAGAGCCAATTGAGAGTTAAGGTTAACCCCTAAAAGAATTGTAGTTAGGGTGAGAAAATTGGCCTTTAAAGGGCCAAACCTCTCAACCCAAACTACAATTTTGGAACCCGGGTACCAAAATTCTCAATTGGCTCAGCTCTTTGATTGACAGCTAATTCAAACAATGCAGAGTGCCAAAGCTTATATTACAGAGCATGAATGGTACTGAGAGTGTTTTGATAATATAAATTGAGTATTTCTATACTCACCCTGAAGCAATAAACTGAGATTGTGTCTGGATGAGGATGAATTTCAGACAATTGTGGGAGGGGCTTCAGTAAGAAGGTTAGGAAAATTGGTACTGTTTGGGGTGAGAGAAATGGGTCTTTAAATCAATGACGAATTTTTTTGGTGGGGGATGTGGGTGAAAGTTGTAAAGGTGATATTACTGTGTATGCCTCAGCTTTTTTCTAGCACACAATGTGGTGCATCTCTAGCACAGTCCCAAGCAGTGTTTGCACTTTAGAATTTTACCGGGTGACGTGCCACTTAGATGCACCAAGTGTGCAAGAAGATTCCCAATGAGTGCCTTCTGTGAGCTAGTGCTTTGGCATTCAATTGGCATGTATCCTGCATGCAAGCTGCATCTTTCTTGCTCACAAGCATTTCTGTAAGGGTGGGAATTCCCATTCTTGCTCCCAATTAAAAATGGGAGTGATTTTCAAAATCAGGGTGGGACCTCTTTCCCTCCAATGGATGATTGTTGGGAGGTACTTGTACACGACAGAGGAGTCTTGATCATACAGGTAGTGATGGTGAACCAGATGCAGTTTCAGCTGTGTTTATTTGGATCAGATGTCAAGTTTAAAGCCACACATGGGAAGATTTGTTTGTCAGGGTTGTGTGTCCTAATTATGCTACCACCCTTGACCCACCCAAAGTGTGCGGGAATTTCTCACATTTTATTTTCTGTTGGGCAGGATTCTGAAGAAATTAGCGTGATCCTCAAATAGTGCATAGTGCACCCATTTTCTCAGTGGATAAACATTACTGAAATGTTTGTCCTTGGTGTTCGTATCAAATGTGGTTCCAACCTGTGCACAACACAATCATAAAAGATTTTAGCTGCAGCAAACTGAAAATCTCAAATACAAATTTCAAGATGTTGAATATTCCTAAAGGTTATCATGTGAAGTTTTATGTCTGTTCTCCTTCCTACAGAGCATTGTTTTTGATATAAATTTGTAGACTAAAAGTCAAAGGCAGACATTCATCACCCCACACTACAGTTTGACTAGTAGCTATGTAGATACAGAAATTATCAATTGGCAGAGCTCTTTAATAAACTTCAAATTTTAAAAAAATTAGAAAGCAAAAATGCAGATTGCAAGTTGCTCGTGTTATACATCATGTTCTAAAAGTGTTCTGATAACACATTTCATCTTTGTATATTCATGATTGTATCTGTATACCCTTAGGCAATTAACTGGGCTTGTGTCTGGATGTGAATGAATTTTACAATTTTGGAAGGGCCGGGTAGTAAGTACAGAAAGTTTGAAATTGGAATTGTATGGGGTGATGTATAAATGCCTTTAACTGACTTAATTTTGCATTTTAATATTTCAAGTATTTTTATATTAACTGTGGTGTTTCTTTTTTTATGCAGATACGACCAATCAACCAGTCCCTGACTCCCTGTGTGACTGCAGGTCTATCACTCTACATGGATTAAGTCCTTTATGGAAGTACAAACTTTCAATCAAGATCCAAGGAGCATGTGAATTAACATCTTTTTTAAAGTGCAGAAGACATTTTTACTGTCATTATAGAAAACAATCAAAGAGAGTCAACAATTTTTGCCTGTCAGAATTTGCAACTTGAGCATACTTTTTGGGATAGTTTTTGGTGTAAGTTGTGTGACTGGGTCCAATTGGAGATTACACAGGACTATCTTCTCTGTTCCAAAGGGACATATAAAGTACTTGTAGTCCACTTGAACATTGTTTATGCACAAGTATTAACCTGCAGGAATAAAGTGACAAATACTGTGTACTGTAATGCCACAGTGAGACTCAACTCCATTGTAATGCCACTGCATGCTCAGGACTATCAAATATACTGCATGAGTAAGTAGCCAATTCTTCTGCTGGATCCTCTGGCTTCATTTCAGACGTCTTCTTTCTTGCTCATTATGTTCAAATATAAGACTTCTTTGACTTTATACCTGCGGAATTATGGCTTGGTCAATTTTTCAGATCATTGTATCAAGACCAGTGTAATTTTTTTAAAGTTGCATGATGATTTGTGTGTAATAATATTTACTGTACTTGCAGTAGTTTTTCAATTGTATCATTAATGCATATATTTTTATTCTAGGTATTTGTTGATGTCTTCATTCATGGTTATGCTAGTAAGCTGTTGTTTAAAAAACTGTTTTTTTCTTCAAAAATGTGCCTTGGGAATAATGCATTCCAATCAACAATTGAAAGTGTAAATAAATGTAAAGCTAAATTTATGATGTCATTAGTCATTTAATTTGGAAAATCTGATGGGAACTTTAACTTCATTTGTATTACTAGTTGCTGATGGCTGCAGTGCTTCACTCTCCATTAAACGTACACCTACACCTGTACAGCAGTATTTGTTTTGCATACAAAGATTTAATGCATTATTCAGAAAGTGTTCCATGTTTAGTGTTCAATATAAGTGTTCGAGCACTTGAGCTCTGAAAATAACTGCAGTAACATTTAAGTGTTTTAATTCAGAGCAAGTGCTCCACTGTAGGCCTAAGTGCTCGAGCACTAAGCTTGAACACTACCATCAAAGATAAGTGTTCCGCGCAAGTGTTCTGTGTAAGCGTTCCAGGTAAGTGCTCGAACACTTAGCTGGAACACTACCATCAAACCTAAGTGTTTGGTGCAAGTGTTCTGTGTAAGTGTTCCAGGTAAGTGTTCGAGCACTTAGCTCATTTAAATAATTCGGCTCATACGAGCACTTAGCGAACACTTACGGAACACTTACGGAACACTTAGGGCATGTGGTGTGTGATATGAGATTTAACTGTTCATTTAAGTGTTCGAGCACTAGTGTGGAGCACTAACAGAACACTTAGGGAACACTTAAGTTTTCCCTAAGGGTATATAATATATGACTAAACAATAAATAACTTTATGCATATGGGTGTCAGATTTGGTCGCTCTTAAGCTACAAAGAATGCATTTCTTAACCGTGATATGTACTGTTCTAGCTTACTTCCATTTTGGAATGTATTATATTTGACGGTTCTAAGCTAGAAAGAATGTATTTTTGATGGTATGAATCGGGTGCAGTAAGTGACATCTTTAATGAATATTTAACTACCTTTGGAGCCATTGTATAAAATGGTCTGATATCACACTCTCATGAAGCACTTCAAAAAATTTTGTTGTTGCAGGACAGATAAGAAGACAAGGATTTGAACTATGCGCACTGCAGAAAAAATTTTGCACTGCTCAATGGACCGCCCTGTTTATTGAATCCTTGCCAAAGGCAGGCAAGGAATCTATGCTATGGTGATGTCGTGTGTGTGTATGTGTGTGTATGTGTATGTATGTGTGTGTGTGACGCCTGCTTGTAAACACGATATCTCAAGAAGGGTAACCCCAAGGGATCTCAAACTTGGCATGTAGAATGTCCACATTGAGTAGATGGTCCCTATTTTTTTTTGGTAGAGGTCAAAGGTCATTTGGGATCACCAGAGGTCAAAATGTAAATACCTTGGAAATTGCTTGTAAACACGATATCTCCAGAAGGAAAAATGTGAGCAATCTCATACTTACCATGCTGATTGTCCATATTGAGTAGATGGTCCCTATTGTTTTTGATGGAGGTCAAAGGTCATTTGGGGTCACCAGAGGAAAAAAGGTCAAAACTTTGTAAACACTGTATCTCAAGAAGGGTAAATGTGAGGGATCTCATACATAGCAGGTGGATTGCCCATATTAAGTAGATGATCACTATAATTTTTGGTGGAGGTCAAAGGTCATTTGGGGTCATCAGAGATGAAAAGCTCAAAAACTTCTAAACACCATATGTCAAGAAAGGTAACTGCCAGGAATCTCATATTTACCAAGTGGATTGTCCATATTGAGTAGATGACCCCTATTGATTTTGTTGGATGTCAAAGGTCATTTGGGGTCATCAGAGTTCAAAACATCTAAACCTTGCAAACACTACATCTCAAAAAAGTATATAACTGTTGAATTTAATATCCATGAGCGGTTAGGGCAAAAAGAATAATTTGGCATGGGTAATGTAATAGGCATAGGTGTATAATTTTTTTTGGAACAGTTTATTAACTTCACTGTGTAAATTCTTTAGTGAGGTAATTTTGAAAATGTATTTGTAAAGTACTGAAGCAAACTCATAGGAAGAAGGTCTTAGGTGCACAAAAAGGCACATCACATGGTAGTTACTGTACAGTATGTTGATTCTGGTATGAAATTGTGCCCTGTTATTACATTAAGTTCCAAGTATTAATACATGAAAAAGTGGGCAGAGCAAAAAAAAAGTCTTAAAAGGCAAAATCTGTTCATCAGGCTGGCATACATGCTTCAGTGCTCATGGGTATGCTGATTTTGCAGCCACAAGTAAATAGATTTTCATGAAACAGATGTGGAACATGTGAGTTTAAACAGTCTGTATAAGGGTCATTTAGGGACATAGTCTGAAAATATTAGAAGATGCTTCTATGCACACTAAGAAGATGACTGATGTGGAACTTCATAAGGGTAAACTTTGAACAGAGAGTACTCTGTGTGATGCACAAGAATCTCTTCAATAACATACCTACTATGCTTTTTCCTGAAAGAAAACCTGAAGAAAACATTAAATTTAGTGGCAAAAGTGCTAATATTTGGCAATCCTTGTGCCTATATCCTCATGAGGACATGTGCATGCAAGCATGCATGAATTGGAAATGGGAATTGATTAATTAGATATACCACAGTTAGTTAGCTTTACAAAAAAGAACCTAATTTATACTGATCATTCGGTATCAAATACCCTTCAGCGCACATGAACTGTCATTGCCTTATAGAGTGAATCAAATTGTGACTGACCCATTCTTTGCCATTTGGTCACAGTTATCTGGCCTTATTTTTCACAGTTGACTGCCAGTTATCCCCACAGTGTCCTGAAGGATTACCTCATACAAACATACAGTTCAATTGACTTAAGCTTTTTACTGTATAAGTGGTGTTAATTGACGCTTATAAACCCTCTGAAGAAAGCTTATTTTTATCTCAGTACATAACAACCATGACAGCCCATTGTTTGTATATACTCCTATTTCCTGCCATTCACTGCAAGCATTTAGTACTCTATTTGTGGTCAAAATGTCAGACCTCCATGAAAGTCACACCTCTGCAAAATCAAGCATAAAATGACTGTCCACATTATGTCATTGTAGAAATACTGTAGCTTGACACTCTTCAGAATTAGTGTCCTTTACATACAGTAGAAGTTGGTGGAATTGAACAGATAGTGTGTTTGTATTAAGATTTTTGTTGAACACAACTTTAAACATTGGTGTCTATCTAGATTGGTGCTTCTGCTTTACAGTTTCAATATGCTCTACAGTGATTATTTATCACTTAGTTTCATTCTAGAATTTGTTTTAAATTTTTGATAGCATAAAATGTATCAGCATACAACTTGCCTCATCTCTGCATATATCTGGATAACCGCACCAAAAGAGTAACCCCTGTGTGAAGGTTTATAGTTATGTCAAATATCATCATCGAGTGGGAATTCTTGTCTCACATTTCATTTTTATCCATGTCACTATCCCCCCCCCCCCCCAAAAAAATGGATCCCCCCCAAAAAAAAATGGATCATTAAGCTTAATGCATAGAACCATTGCTTCAAGATTACCCTTAATGACACTTTTCAAAAGTATTAAGGTTTTATTTTGCATTGCTGCTGTTGTTTAAAATTAGTTCAGGTAATAAGAGCAAGCATAATGTTGTATACTGTGTATGAAACAAGGAAAACTTGTACTGTGTGTTATGCTGTACCTACAGTATAAGTAGACAAAAGGCAAATATAAAGTCTTGTTAAATTATGGATTAATAGGGGTATCAGCTTTTGTTAATTTGCAAAGGATACCATAGACAATGGGTGGGGCATTTCCCCCATAAAGCAAAAATTGCCATCACTGATAGCCAAGGTTACACATCTCTGTTCAGATGTCTCTTTAGGCTTAATTGGTCTCACACACCCCGCAACACCCAGTGTTAACTCGTGTTTACAATCAGACAAAACCGCAGGCTAACCCCATGTTTTCTAGTCTGTGTTCTCACGTACCCAGTGTTTCCTTGATTGGATAGTGTTACCATAGTAACGAGGTCAAATATTTCACACACCAATTACAGTAAAATGTAAGAAAATACCTGTCATCAGTGCCATAAATACCTGTGACCTTGCTTGATTGAAACAAACATGATGTTTAAAACTGCTTAACCCTGCGATCTGAGGTGGATCGAAATTTAAACATTGACCCCACGTTAACTTGGTCCCGCGTTACTCGAGCGTGAGGTAACACAGTGTTACCTCGAGCGTGGGGTATGTGAGAACACAGTATTTGATCCAATGCATGTAGGAGAGTGTTTGGATGAGGGCTTGTTTAAACACTAACCTCAATGCAGACTTTTCGAAACATAGAGGCATCGGAACATAGAGACTTCAGAATGGAGAGCTGCTGTCCCCATTGATCAAACTTTTGATAAAAATGGTTTCAAAATACCGCTTTATCAAGTAATGAGACAAAACAGTTTTCTGGCATGTTAAAGCTGTGTGAGAAATTCCTCTTGTTTGTGAAGATCAAAGGTTTGAGGTGACAAAAGATAAAACCCTTTAGACATAATATTTTTAGGGGGATAACTGTGAGGGATCTCATACCATGGAGGTAGTACTTCCATGCTCATACTGTACTAAGCTTAATTTTGAATTGCTCATGTTGATAGACGTGTTGGTGAGGTGATCACTATTGTTTTTAAGGGGTCGAAAGGTCATTTTGGGTCACATGAGGTCAAAAAGTTTTGGCCTTACTAGTATGATATCTCAATTAAGTAGGATAATTGTATGGGATCTCATGCATGTCATGTTTGTTTCCATGTTTGCTATGATATATCATATGGCAAGGAATCACTAAGCCTGTTGGCTTTCTAGTTAGTGTAGGCAACTTTGTATGCACTGTATGCACGTTTGAAAAAGTTGCATGTTGCAGGTGCAAGCTACGGTATGTATGCCAACTTGCCAGGCCTATGTGTAGTAGTGGGTCTACGCTTAATCCCTAGATTTGATTGATGGGATCGCAATCCCGCAAATTACGAGTAAGGGGAAGCATTAAAGCGGTTATTTCCTATGTGGTTTAGCATTTGTATTTCTGTGAATAATATTATTTTACGGCAAGATTTGAAACGTTGACCTTGAGATGATGCTCCAAACTGTAAGAGTTGGCAAGTATGTTAAAGGCAATGTACATGTAGGCCTAGTATTGATGTACTGTACATCAATTGGCAATTTTACCAGAAGTTACTGTATCTGCAATGCACATGGCATACTTTAAATCAATATTCTGGTGTAATGTCTTCTAACTTGGGTCGACTGGTAAAAAAACTAAAATATTCCACACAATGCCCTTCCAGTCCCTAATGGTATCATAGGTAATTTAGGTATGTTGCCTCTGAAATTCTAATCCTGTTTTGGTTTCAATGAAAAGAGAAACCTATGCATTCATGATGGTGTGCGTGTGTGTATGTGTGTATGTGTGTTTGTGACACTTTGCTTGTTTACACGATATCTTGAGAAGGGAAGATCTGACAATTCTCAAACTTGGTACATAGATACCCCATAGTGAGAGGAAGAACCCTATTGACTTTGGTGGAGGTCAAAGGTCATCTGGGGTCACAGGGGATCAAAACCCGAAATCCTTGTTTACACGATATCTCAAGATAGGAAACTTGGATTAGTTTCAAACGTGACACGTTGATGTGTTATGATGTAAGCAAGGACCCTATTAATTTTGTTGGCAGTCAGAGGTCATTTGGGGTCACATGGGGTCAAACCCCGAAATCCTTGTTTACACGATATCTCAAGGTAGGAAACTTGGATTGATTTCATACGTGATATGTTGATGCATTATGATAAAAGGAAGAACCACATCTATTTTGGTGAAGGTCAAAGGTCATTTGGGGTCACATTTTGTCAAACCCCGAAATTCTTGTTTACACAATTTCTCATGGCAGGAAACTTGGACTCATTTCAAGCTTGATATGTTGATTCGTTATGAGGTGAGGAAGAATCCTATCTATTTTGGTAAGGTCAGAGGTCATTTGGGGTCACGTGGGGTCAAACCCCGAAATCCTTGTTTACACGATATCTCAAGATAGGAAACTTGGATTAATTTCAAACTTGACACGTTGATGTGTTATGATGTAAGCAAGAACCCTATTAATTTTGTTGGCAGTCAGAGGTTCATTTGGGGTCACATGGGGTCAAAACCTGAAATGCTTGTTTACACGATATCTCAAGGTAGGAAACTTGGATTGATTTCAAACTTGATATGTTGATGCATTATGATAAAAGGAAGAACCCTATTAATTTTGTTGGCGGTCAGAGGTCATTTGGGGTCCAGCCCCGAAATCCTTATTTACACGATATCTCAAGGTAGGAAACTTGGACTCATTTCCTTCTTGATATGTTGATGCGTTATGAGGTGAGGAAGAACCCTATCTATTTTGGTGAAGGTCAAAGGTCATTTGGGGACACGTGGGGTCAAACCCCCAAATCCTTGTTTACACGATATCTCAAGATAGGAAACTTGGATTAGTTTCAAGCTTGACACGTTGATGTGTTACGATGTAAGCAAGAACCCTATTAATTTTGTTGGCGGTCAGAGGTTATTTGGGGTCACATGGGGTCAAAACCTGAAATCCTTGTTTACACAATATCTCATGGCAGGAAACTTGGACTCATTTCAAACTTGGTATGTTCATGTGTTATGAGGTGAGGAAGAACCCTATCTATTTTGGTGAAGGTCAAAGGTCATTTGGGGTCACATTTTGTCAAACCCTGAAATCCTTGTTTACACAATATCTCATGGCAGGAAACTTGGACTCATTTCAAACTTGATATGTTGATGCATTATGATGAAAGGAAGAACCCTATTGATTTTGGTAAAGGTCAAAGGTCATTTGGGGTCACATGGGGGTCAAACTCAGGAAACCTTGTTAAATGATATTTCAAGGTAGGAAGCTTGGATTGTTTTCAAACTTGGTTTGTTGATGAATTATGATGGGAGGGTGGACCCTTTTTATTTTGGTAGAGGTCAGAGTTCACATGAGATTATCCAAGGTCAAACTTTGAAAACCAAATTTTACTTTGTATTTCAAGGTAGAAAACTGGGATAGAGTTCAAAGTTAGTATGTTAGTAGGAAGATGGCATCTGCAGTCCTTTGTGAAGTGTGATGGTCATTTTGGGTCACCAAAGTGCAAACTTTTAAAACTTTGTCAAAGGGATATCTCAAGGTTGGAAACTTGGATGGATTTCATAATTAGTATTTGAATGTGTTATGGTGAGTTGAAAGTACTGTACCTGTTGTTTTTGGTGGAGGTGACGGTCAGTGGTCATCTGGTATCACCTGGCATTAAACTCTGAAAACCTTGTTTGCAGAATATCTCAAAGCACAGTATGAAATTTGGCTTTTTGAATATAGAAGTGTTACAGTGTTACAAGAAATGTAGCATTTTATTGAAAAGAACATGTATGTATCATCGAAACCTCAATGCATTTTTGCATTCTGGTTCTTTATAATTGAACATTCTGCTTGTCCTTGAGTTTGGTTAGTTAAGTAAGTTACTATATACTGTACAGTATGACGTTTTATGGCTCAATTTTCTAACCATTGGTTAAGTTTAGACCAATCAGAGGTGTGGTTCATGCTTATTTTCCCGCTAATCCATCGCTAATTATGCTGAGCACCAAGCACAATTGAAGTAGATACTGTTTGCCTTTGAAATTTGAACTGTCCATCCTCCCCCCCCCCCTAAAGTCCACAGCAAAATGTGAGGGAGGGTAGGCAAAACAAAAAAGGCACTCGGCTCATTTTTTCAAAGTCAAAATACCCTAATTCCACCCCTGTCCCCAATCCCAAACCCATTTAATCATTATCCATTTAGAGTCTAGTGGGAAGTAGAAGAAAGATGAACAAATCAGTCGTGGTTCTGAAGAAGTGAAAGTTTAGTTCATTTGATAGGCTGAACTACTGTCAAAAGAAGTAAACTTTTAGTAAGTACTGTGAGCTGGGTGGATATAAAAGCTGGATTTGAAGTTGAGAATCTTAAATATCAACAGCCAAGTTTTGGGATTTTGATGCGTGGCTGAGTCAAATTAAGGTGGAATCTTTTCCATTCAAGATAAGATTAACTAAGATGGTTTTGCCATCAGATATGGTATTATAAAAGAAACAAAATTTGATCTAATTTGTAGAGTTGGTTTGCCACCCACCATGAATTCTTCAATTTAAAACTACAGTAAAAGCAATAGGCTTCACTCAAATCTGTGGTTCCTTATTAGCTTGTAAACAACTGCCCTCCAAGACCAAAATTTTAAGATTGTATTTTTGGGGTGGCAGCCCAAGAGTCCAAAGGTTCACAAAACAGATTGTCCATGATCCTGAAAAGTAAAATGAGAACATGTCTGTTAGAGAGAAAATGTAAAGGGCCACAAAGATGACAATGAGAAAAGTCTCTCAAAAACAAAAGTGAAAATACATCTGCTAAACCGAAAATGAATATCAGAAGACAGGCAAGAAATCTACAGTACAGTATATGTGATGTTGATGCTGTGTGTGTGTGGGTGTGTTCATAGCACTTTGCATGTAATATCATGTCTCAAGGTAGGAATGCCTGACACTTTTTATAGTTGGTGTATAGGCCTAGATTTGTCTTGTTGATAGAAAGAGCCCTTTTGCTTGTGTGAAGGCCAAAGGTCAATTAAGGTCTTTATGGTCACTCAAACTCTAAACACTTTGAAAATGGCTTGTGAACATAATATTTCAAAAGAGAGTAATGACCAACACTTTTCATATGTGGTAAATATATTTGCACTGTTAATGTAAAGAACCCCATTGTTTTGATGGAGGTCAAAGGTCATCTGAGGTCACCAGAAGCAATATTGCTGCAGAACCTTGTAATTGGATTCAATTTTCGATTTGTCTCCAGGAAGGGTTTGGAGTGTGCCTTTAACCTGTTTACACATTTAATTGCCCTGCTTGATAAACTCTCCCCCTCCCCTGCCAGGAAAATTTTGCACCACCCAGTGCATTGTCTGACTTCAGGCCTGAATGACTTATAAATCAAGAGAGCAATAGTAGATACTTTTCCAGTGTTCTCCACCAATTCAGTTTTTGCACTGGTGCCCCAAACCTTAAAGGTTAGTAGTGATTACTGTCTTGGCAAGTCGTCCAAGTCCAAACAAAGTACACTCTCTTTCTCTGTGGAAAATGTGAGCTAAAATCAGTGATGAATGTAAGTAAAGCTTTCTTTGGTGACTATAGGAACACCTCTGAATTCTGATGATTGTTACTTGATGTTAACTCTGATATTATTTTTGTTTGCTTCATGTAGAGGTTTCAAATAGATAGCTTTTGTCTGGGTGGCTCACTGGCTCAACATTTTGTCCAATTGGCACATTTCTTGTGTGGGTACTAAAACATCTTTGCAAATTCTGTCTGGGTTCAGCACCCCAGCAAAACAGGTACCTTGTAGTGGAGAACACTGCTTTTCAGATTTGGTTTGTACATTTGCAATTTTGAGGGGAATTAATGCTATCATTTGTCATGGGGATAAAAGTCATGTGAGGTCACCAGAGGTACAGTAGACCTCAAATTAAAACTTTTTAATTAGTGTATAAGAACCATGAGAGTAAGAATCTCCTGGAGAATATTTTGGTATTTATTAAAGACTTTTTACATTGCTAGGAAAATGAAATGGACAACACAAACTATTGAGCAGAAAACTTGTTTTCCTGTGGGAATTGTGGTAGTCCAACTAAATTTTCAAAAATGCTACATTTTGTCAAAGTCGCACTCTAAATTGAGATGACAAATTCTAAATTAATAATCAGGCCTTGAATGGCAGTTGTTTGAAGGAATGCTTTATTTCAACCTTCAAATACATATATACAAACAAATATATACAGAGTTTTGAGAAATAAATATCATATATACAAGGATTTACAAGTATTTACAGTGATTAATTCAACTAAACACACCATTATACAATAATTTTAATTTGCATAAACACCACGGTACTAACAAGCAATGATTGTTTTATCATTTTATCATGGCAAAGGAAATCTTTCTTTTAAATGAGCATTAGAACAGACTTGGGACAGAACAAAACTCAAAACAAAACCATAATAATTAGGTCAAAAATACAGAGCAAGATTACATTACAAACTAAAGATTAAATTGTCATTATTACAATTTACAAAGGATTTTCCTTTTAACCAGAGCTTGTAAAACTTTTTACTTGAAAAAGGCATCGATCTGCCAATGCCCAATCTTAATTTCTTTTACAATTATTGAGCGCGTAACATTTGCAGATTGGTTTTCCTGTTGGAAAACATAAATGCATCTTGATATCCAAATTACGAAAGGGCAATTGTTTTACGACGCTAAGCAACCAGGAATGTTGGAGAAGCAGTTGGCTTATGTTTTTTCAACTTCGTGTCTGGTGGCAACCAATTCAACAATTTGGATCAAATTTGGTATTCCTTGAATAGCCATTTCAGATGGAAAAAATGTAGATTGCTCTTCAATGAAAAACCCACCTTACTTTGACCCAGCCAGGAATCGAACTCCAGACCTCCCGGTTGATAAGCTTCATCGCTTCAAATGCCACCGCCTTTATTCACTCTGCCATATCACTGGTTAGATTAAATTAAAACTGCTCTTCATTTAAAATCATGGAATAACAAAGTGATTAACTTCATCTCCTCTCTTGAATACATGGTGATTATTCAAAAGTTTGAGCCGTCCACATGACAACCCTCTTGTTACATTTGGTAGTCCAACAGAAATTTTGGTCGTCTTGGACTCCTGTTGAACGCCTGCTAAAAGATAGTAGAAGTTAATTGTTTGTGATAAAAATAAACTGAATAAAATAGATTGAAGGAATGGGATTTTTATTTTTTATTGGCTGAAAAATTGAAAACTCATGACAGAATTTCCTCAGTAGGAATTACTGTAATATTTGAAAAGCATGCAAGTGCAGTAAAATATCCATGAAATAACTTCATTATGCATCAATTTCTTCAAGCTCATGTTGCTTAGAGGTGAAGAAATTATCAAATTGGCCGTATGAAATAAAAGAACCACCTTCCCAGTTTATTGCTGCCCCAAAGTGGCCGTATGAAACAAAAGAACCACCTTCCCAGTTTATTGCTGCCCCAAAGTGGCCGTATGAAACAAAAGACCCACCTTCGCAGTTTATTGCTGCTCCAAATGCCTGCAGGTACTTGGCAGTGTTTGCACTCCCTGTTCTGCCATTTATTCATCAACGGTTTACTTTTTTTGTCCCAACAGGAAATGGTAGAAGACTCGCAAACATAACTCCTGGCTGCTAAGAACAGAATGGCAACCCTTGTCCAAGTAGGAAATGTTTTTGTACGGATTGGTGGAGTCTCTGGGTGTCTTGCTCTAGTTTTGAGTACCATTTGGTATCATGGTAATTAATTGTTAAATCTTTATCTTTGATTGTAAAGTTAGTAACTAGTATCAGTCTGGACCAGTGTGTTTTGTGTGTGTGTGTGTGTATGTGTTCTTAGTGGGTTTTGATAAAATTAACGCAGAATGCTGCTATACTGGCCACTTAAAAACAATAGCCATACCCATTGAATATTAGGGCTGTGAAAAAACTAAACGTTTAACCTCAAAAATTTGTGATTGTTTCACCATTAATCACGATTACTTTATGACAAAAAAATAATTTCAGTATGTAATGATTTATACTGAATGCAATGCAAAAATAATAATAATAATAGTTGTTATCTTCCATGGTAAAATCAAATTATTCTGAAACTTTGAAGCCTACAAGGTTCAAATATGCCCAAAATGTTCCATTTAGCAAAAACCAGGGGTCATCGGAGTATACAATGGATAAAAACTGTCAAAGTCAGGTTTTGCGATTAATCGCTTGTAGGTTTGTAATAAACGTTTATTCCATGTGTGATCATTTTCAGATCAATTGCTACATGTTCACAGCCCTATTGAATATAAATGGTAACAGAGTTCTCTCCAGCATTTTTATCAAACTTTGCAGAGATAGACTTCTCCGATTTGGCGGGGGGTCAAGGTATCTGAAAGTGTCCTGAGTCCTGACCACACATTTAGGGTCATATACTCACCCTGACACAGTATAAATAAACTGGTATTGTGTCTGGGTAAAGATGATAAGTGTCAGACAGTTGTGGAAGGGGCTAGAACTACTTTTAGGTTTGGAGGATTGGAACTCTCTATGGTGATGAGTAACTGCCTTAAAAGTGTCCATTCTTTTAAAGTTGCCCTTCTTATGGTTCTTTATTTCATTGGAAATTTAAATTTTTTTCCCACATTCATACAGTGGCTTATAAGCAACAACCTTTTTTATGTTAATACAGAGGTAAGGTATGTGACATTAAACAGTCAGATATGTTTGAATAAAATGCATTCAAAATTTTTAAACAGTGCTGTAGCCATAGTTCCTATAAAAATCCAATCAGATATTTAACCATTTTACAAGATATTACCTTTTTTGCACATTTATCAGGAGTAATGGTCTATAATTTTAGAAAAGAGAATGGGGCTTTACATTATCTATCCTTAAAAGAAGGGTTTAAGGGTCACAACAGGATTTGGTATGTTAGAGGAGTACTTATTCTGGGAATTTTGGTGAAAATTGCATTGAAATCCGATGTGTGGTTTTCAAGATATGAACATGTAAAGTTTTCTCATTTTCAACAAAAGTGAACTTGAAGCAAGCACGTATGACATCACATCCCCACATTAATGGGCAATCTTTTGTTTTTCTTTAAATTTTAGACTGGATTTTCTCCTCAACTATCCCAGATTATTAAAATGTGATTGCACAATTGGCATGAGAATTTTACAAACTTTGCATCACTCACAGGGAGGTCATACTCCTATTAACTTCAAGGTCAACACAATAGTATGATAAAACAAAGGTAAACAAAGCATTCCTTGTCAATTGAGAAAGTGAGCTCTGCTGCCCTTGAACTCACTTTTCAACACAAATCTACTCACTCCATTTACTGATATCTTGAGAAATACATGTCCTATTTGAATGGAACTTTCACCACACTGTGTAGATTTGGTTCATCTTTTACATAAATGAAAATTAAATTTTTGCCTAAACTTTGCCTTTAAACATTGTTCCCCCCTTGGGTTTAGAGAGTGTGAGGTGGTACTAGTCCATGGGATAGAATCTTGCCAGGCTTTGACACCAAAAGGGAGGGAAAACTATGACTTCTGCTATAGCTGGTATAGTGAAGATGGCAATTAGAGTAATTTTCTGTGAGGTGGGGGCAAAAATGTGTGGGGTGGCTACCTCTCAGAAAGAATGTCAAGGGAAACCCTGCTTAAAGTTTGTTTTAAAAATTCAGTGTCCATATTAACATCCCACAAATGTGAAAATGCCTCATTTTGAACACACATTGGGAAACACTGAATGTCATATAGTTTTGTGCAAACTATAGCTGTATGAGGTGTTTTCAAAGGAATGATCAAACTTGTACACCCATACTGTTAGGACATGGGGGTCAGGGAGGGGGATGGGGAAAAGGAACAATAAGCCTCCCTGGACTGACAAATAAGAACATCTGGTCTAGAGCATCTTTGTCTTGTACTCTACACAATTGCACAGTCAGTGTTTTAAATTATTTATAATTTAGTTCATTAATACTTTTTTTTTACTTCTGCAGTAAAATAGTTTTTTTTCTTTTACACTATGCCAGACTTACATACCCATCTTTTTTTTCCAGGATTGAAAAAGAATGCCACCAACCACCAGAATGAGGTGAGTTATTAAAAGTCAGTGATGTATAGTAATCTTTTTTTCCAGGGGACAAGCTAATAATTTTCTGCCCTTTATTTTATAGTGTGAACATTACTGTAGTTGGGAACATAACTAGGGGTGTCCAAGGTGTGCCATAATGTTTGCTGTTTCAAGCAAAAATTTTGAAAATAATAAACCAAATATTTCAAAACATAGAACTTTGTATTTCAGACAAGTTTCTATCTTTTGTAAGGAAATTTAATGGGTTTCTTTTTGGGAAGTTTTGGGGGATGAAGAACCTGCCTTTCCTATTATTGGTTTCGATGAAAGAGAAACCTATACGGTCGTGGATGAGTGTATGTATATGTGTATGTGTGTGTATGTATGTGCCTGTAAAGGATACCTTGCTGGGTTCAAACTGCTCACAAGAGCTGAAGCCGCGGACCTCTTTCCTCACTCATGCGGAGCTAGAAACTGGCGTAGCTACCCGAAAATTTGGACACTGCAATGAGCTCTGTCACGTGATATGCAAGAGCCTGCCCTCGCTCGCTGCATTCACGTGCTGCATGACCTAAACGGCTGAAGGGGAATTCCGACCATTTCCTTACCGGGAACAGTTCTGTGTACCCAGTAAGGCATTGAATACGGGTATGTCCTTGAGGTGTGTGTTTGTGACACTTTAGCTTGTGCACGTGATATCTCAAGGACGGAAACTTCCATCAAGCTCAAACTTAGTGTGTGGGTAGCCCATATAGATAGCAAGAACCCTATTGTTTTTGGTAGAGGTCAAAGGTAATTTGAGGTCGCCAGAGGTTAAACACTGAAAACTTCGTGCACGCAATATCTCAAGAACAGAAACTTCTATCAAGCTCAAACTTGGTGTGTAGGTAGCCCATATAGAGAGGAAGAAAGTCATTGTTTTTGGTAGAGGTCAAAGGTCATTTGAGGTCACCAGAGGTCAAACACTGAAAACTTTGTGCCCACAATATCTCAAGAAGAGAAACTTTTTTGAAGCTCAAATTTGGTGTGTTGGTAACCCATACAGAGAAGAAGGATCCTGTTGTTATTAATAGTGGTCAAAGGTCATTTGAGGTCACCGGAGGTCAAAAACTTGATATTTTGTGCACACGATATCTCAAAAAGGGAAATATTTTACAAGTTCAAACTTGGGTGTGTGGATAGACCATATAGAGAAGAACTCTAATGTTTTTATACAGGTCAAAGGTCTTATGGGGTCACCAAAGGTCACAGTCTGAAAATCTTAATGTGAGACCTCAGGATAGGACACTTGAATAGATTTCATATTTGCTCTGTAGATGCATTATGGTCAGGAGATGATCCCTTATTGTTTTTGGTGGAGTTCAAAGTCCATGTGGGGTCACTGGAGGTCAAAATGTGAATGTAAACCTCTTAAGGAAGGAAACTTAAATAGATTTCACATGTGGTATGCAGATGCACATTTTGGTGAAAAGCTGGTCTTTATTTTTGTTGGTGGAGGTCAAAGGTCATCTTTTTTTTTTCCAACATGCTAGTATAACATTTGAGTGAAAAGATAATGGTACATGATGGCATCATTTGAAATAGAACATTTATGTATCATCGAAACCTCAGTGCATTTTTGCATTCTGGTTAAAATCTGAGATAGCACAACAACTCGAGTCTCTGTTGTTACAGATACAATTGGTCTGAGGATTGAGGTTATCTGATGAAATTTGAAGTTTTAGAAACTTTGTTGCCTTTCGTAAGCAATCATTCCAAAATCAAGAGCTCATATTTAGCAAAAATTAAGAATTTCTTAAAACTGAAATTGGGAAAAAGGTGCAATTGACTTGGTGTCACATATGGCAAACTACTGACTTTTGCTGTTTTCATTTTCCAGGGCCAGGGAAAGTTTCCAAAATTTTGGTGCCTGTTTATATCAAATTTGAAAATAAATAGCTCATATTAAAGAAAGATTGGAATTCTAGGAAAGAAAATTTGATAGAACAACACTAAATTTACACCAATGTCCCTTGGTGATATGCAAGGTGTCAAAATTTGAATTTTTGTATTTTCCAGAGCCAGGGGGCAATCCTTTGAGCCTTACTAGTTCAATTCCTTTTTGTTCATTTGCATAAATATTTAGCATTTCGTATCCATAATTGTCACTATAGAGGCTTTGCAATTGCGTCACGGAACCGCCATGCTGGAGGACATTCATGCCAAATACACGCGGCTTTTTGCCGAACGCACTGCACAGTGTGCACTGTGATATACATGGTGTGTACAAATTCAACGAGCAAGCGCGTCCCGTATGGTTCGCTATGTAGTTACATGTACTCCAACATGGCCGACGGAGAGCATTATGACGTCATGTGAAAAGCCTCTATTGTTAGGCTCTGTGGTAATACACAATCCTTTTAATGCTATAGCAGTGTTTAGCTCTTGACAAGCAGCAATGAGTTGAACATACTGTAAAGGCATTGATCCAAAAAATCTATCTTAGTGGCTAAGGTATTAGACAAAGGATTTTAATGTTTTTCAGTTCTACAATAACCAATTGTGAAAGGTGTCTCCACTCTGATATCATTTTGAAGGGTAGGTCACACTTAAGTTGTATCGGATGGGGTTTACGTTGTCCTGTTTTTGTGAGTTATAGTTCAAATCCTCTTCATATGAGGACAGAAAGAATTGAAACTTTGCCAACCTGTGTAAATATGTGAGATGTTTGTTTTATATTAAAGTTTGAAGAAAATAAATTAAGTAATTATTTTGTGGTGTCAAAAAATTATTTTTCATATACTTGTACAAAAATAAGATTTGATTTTTGATTTCTTGACGAAGACAGGCAGGGAATCTATGCAATGGTGATGTCATGTGTATGTGTGTGTGTGTGTGTGTGTGTGTGTATGTAAGGCTTTGGCTTGTAAACACGATAAAGGTCATTTGGGGTCACGAGAGGTCAATAGGTAAATTCCTTAGAAATTGCTTGTAAACACGGTATCTCAAGAAGGGTAAGTGTGACTAATCTCATATTTGGTGTGTTCATTGGCCATATTGAGTAGATGATCCCTTTCGATTTTTGTGGAGATCAAGGTCATTTGGGGTTACCAGAGTTCAAAAGGTCAAAACTTCGTAAACACGATATCTCAAGAACGGTACATGTGACTATGCTCATATTTGGTGTGTGGGTTGGTCATATTGAGTAAATGATCACTATTGTTTTTGGTGGAGATCAAAGGTCACTTGGGGTCACGAGAGGTCAAAGGGTCAAAACTTCGTAAACACGATAACTCGAGAACGGTACGTGTGACTATGCTCATATTTAGTGTGCGGGTTGGTCACATTGAGTAGATGATCCCTATTGATTTTCGTGGAGGTCAAAGGTCATTTGAGGTCACGAGAGGTCAATGGGTAAATTCCTTAGAAATTGCTTGTAAACATGGTATCTCAAGAAGGGTAAGTGTGACTAATCTCATATTTGGTGTGTGCATTGGCCATATTAGGTAGATGATCCCTATCGATTTTCGTGGAGATCAATGGTCATTTGGGGTCACCAGAGTTCAAAAGGTCAAACTTCGTAAACACGATATCTCGAGAACGGTACATGTTACTATGCTCAAATTTGGTGTGTGGGTTGGTCATATTGAGTAGATGTTCCCTATTGTTTTTGGTGGAGGTCAAAGGTCATTTGGGGTCATGAGAGGTCAAAAGGTAAATTCCTTAGAAATTGCTTGTAAACACGGTATCTCAAGAAGAGTAAGTGTGACTTATCTCATATTTGGTGTTTGCATTAACCATATTGAGTAGATGTTCCCTATTGTTTTTGGTGGAGGTCAAAGGTCATTTGAGGTCATGAGAGGTGAAAAGGTCAAAACGTCATAAACACGGTATCTCAAGAACGGTACATGTGACTGTGCTCATATTTAGTGTGTGGATTGGTCATATTTAGTAGATGATCCCTATTGATTTTCCCAAAGGTCAAAGTTCATTTGGAGTCAGCATGTTCACTGGCAAGCTTTCCTGCACAGTCAAGAAAGGTCACTTGTAGGGTCCCGTAACTTGTCATGTAGATGGCACATAGTGAATACATGGTCCCAGAAGTTTTTGGTGAAGGTCAAATGTCATTTGGGTTCACGACGGGCAAGGGGGATCTCAATGTAGGAAGACTGGATGCCTTGCATGTGTACTTTGTGGGCACATTATGGAGCCCTGTTAATTGAAAAACATTGCAAAGCAATGTCAATGTGAAAAAAGGCCTTACATTTCAGCAGCAAGGAATCACTAAGCCTTTTGGCTTTCTGGTTTGTTTGAGTGTTGCTCTGTTGTGTGGTGCAAGTCATAAAATGAAAGCAGGAAAGTTTACTGTGCGGCACATTAGGAACAGTTATCAACATCCATCTGGTAAAGTTCAAATGAAAAATATTTGTCAGATTTAGAAAAGTTTGGATTGGAATTTGGATTGAAAGATGCTGTAGTGTGACAGTGCCTTAATTTGATAAACATACATAGAAAGGTTTTGATACTGTGAATCAATGATCTATTATCACTTTGCTGCAACTGAGTACTGCCTTTTTCTTTTCCTTCCCAGATCTTTGAAAATGCCCGCTCACTTCACATGTTCAGTACTGCAGCTTTACTAGCCGTACCTTTGACTAGACATCCATCACTGGTAAGATTTTTTGAATTGGTAGAAACAAGTAGTGTTTGGGCTAAAGTAACGCAGTTGTGCAATTCACACACTCCAGTGCAAAGCTACCATGTGGTCAGCAGGGGCCACTGCTCCCTGATGGACCTAATGTGCCTGCTACATCCCTTTCATAGGTTTCTAAGGGAAACATCATTTATCCAACTGAGCAGTATGGGCAGTTGGGCACGCAAAAAGTGAAAGTGACTCGGCAATATTTGTTTAATATGCCCCTGTAGGCCATTTTTGCCTCTTCTGACCAAGTCTTTGGCTCTGCCTTTTACACACTCAAATCAAAAATCCCACAAAGGGATTTTCCCCAGGAAATTCTGTTTCTGTACTTAAAGGGCCAATTAATCCTCTCACCCCAAACTACAATTTTTGTAGGGGTTAACAGAAATTCTCAGTTTGCTCAGCTCTTTGATTGACAGCTAATTCAAACAATGCAAAGTAACACAGCTCATATTACACATCCTGTACTGTAAAGAAGAGTGTTTTTATTACACATTGGACTCTTGTATACTCACCCTGAGACAATAAACTGATGTTGTGTCTGGGTGCGGCTGAACTTAAAACAGTTGTAGGAGAATTAAAAGGCTGATTGGGGTGAGAGGATCAGGCCTTTACATTCTCTGCTGGATGTCTCAAGAAAACTCAGTTTTTTGCAAAACTGATTTATCTTTTAATATTTTCAAAGGCAAGAGCAGTCATTCAAATTTATCTTGAAGCAACAGAGAACTCTTACACAATTTTTCTCAAAATAAAGAAAACATCTTTACAGAGCAGGAGCAGTTGCCCGAATTATTAATAGCCAAATCTCAAAAAAAAAAATTTCTTTTCAAAGTATATTTCATAATAAATTAGTAATTTGAAGGGAATCTAAGCAGTTTCTCTCAGTAAATTCCAAGATTTAGGAGGAACAAAAATATTGTCACATGATACTCTAGAAACATGAAACTAATTCATGCTACTTATTTAGGTCGTGGCGACTGCACTTCCCCTTTAACCCTTTACCGTTGTGCTCCGATCGGGGAATATTTGCGCGCCTCGGGATTGGGCGGAAAAGCGGAGGTAGCCCTCCCCGCATCGGCTTCTGTAGGCCATTGACCCCCTGACCTTAAACTATTGTCTCTCTCGCTCTTGTGGCCGAATTTTCAGGTAGCTACTCGCAGTTTCGAGCTCCGCGTGAAACAGTAAAGATGTGTGACAGCCGAGCTCTCCGCATGGGTCCAAAAGGACCCAAACAACGGTAAAGGGTTAACCTAAGCCTGTGGGGTGTGTTTACTGCAAAGCTGATGCCACTGTCTCTGCGTGTGTGCACGTAAACCTTTAGCCGAGGGGTGCAGATATTTTAGCTTAACCCTTTACAGTTGTGCTCCGATTGGGGCATATTTGGGCGCCTTGGGATTGGGCGGAAAAGCGGACGTAGCCCGCCCCACATTGGCTTCCGTAGGCCATTGACCCCGTGACCTTAAACTATTGTCTCTCTTGCTCTTGTGGCTGAATTTTCGGGTAGCTACTCACAGTTTCGAGCTCCGCGTGAAACAGTAAAGATGTGTGATAGCCGAGCTCTCCGCATGGGTCCAAAAGGACCCAAACAATGGTAAAGGGTTAAGAGAGAGTGGTGAATGCATCTTTAAACCTCTCATGCCTTGCACCTAGAAAATCACAGCTCATGAGAAAAATAACTGATTCCTAATTTGTGATTACTGAGACTTTCTCCACTTAATATCGCAAATTTACCCTCCCTGATCTGCTGGAGATGAAATTTCTCTTCATTTTTGAGCCCTAGCGCCAACTGATGCATACCTGTTCTTTTGCAATTCCGGGAGTACTGTTTAATGATCTGAATTTAAAACTTCTTTGCCAAATGTTAACACTCAGATTAAAAAATTCTTTAAAAAGTTTTCAATTAGGCATTCAAATCTCAGAAGATGTGTAGCAGCAGGGAGTTGTCCTAAAAACTTCCTGGTTGTCCAAACAACTCCCAGGTTTTCCTAGTAACTCCCTGACTGCAGGTGTGGGAGTGTTTTTTTATGATTATTTGGGGGATTTTCATAAGAATTTGTAAATTTCCTTATCATGGATATTAAATGTCTCTCACCTCAACATATTTCTCTTTGATATCTCATTCAGGTTGGCAGTCTCCTTTGTACTGGCATGGTGTTATTTTGTGGAAGTTGCTACATAAGTGCTATTACTGGCAGCACATGGATCACACGTGTGGCACCTTTTGGCGGACTTATGATGATGGCCGGTTGGCTGTGCATGGCATTGTAAAGACAATCTTTGTTGGGAAAAAGATTTTTATTAAGTCTGGTACTTGTAAATGGTATATATTTTCTACTTTTAAATTGTATACTGGTTTGTCATCTGGCATGATGTGAAAGTTGAACAGTAGAGACTATCACTCAAAAATATGAACAATTAGGTCCAAGCAACTTACTCATTGAATTCAGTTCTTAGAATTGCTACTAAGAGTATGAGTTATAATAATGAATCAACTTCTCACTTGAAATGTGTCTGAGAAGAGCTTCTAACAGAATCTGGCAGTCAGTTCCATAGATTGGACCAAGCTGACAGAAAGTTACAATCCCCATAGTTCAGATTTTTTCAGTCACTTGCGACTGTTGCCGTACAGAGTCGGGAAGAACCAACATGTTTGTTCTTCCCGACTGAAGGCGATGCGACTTAAAACTGCCAGTCGCAGTTGTAAACTCACACACACTACATGACTGTTGGAGATCCGATGATCGAGTTGAGTTGCAACACCCAAAGTCGTATAGTGTGTGGCAAGCATTAGTGTATTGCTAGAACAAGTAGAGGGAGTATTCACCTGAAAAGTCAGGTTGTCAGACAAATATGAGGGTGACATACCAGGAATACTCATGGCTTGGAGTCCACTGTTATGGGATGGCATCTCCTGTGAAAGTTTTCAATACAGTCACAACTTTAGACAACATCTGCTCTTGATGTTTGCATTTGTGTCACATTTTGAAAGTGCTCATGATGCTTTTGGCCCCGATACTACTTGTGTTCACACCTCTGAGTTGCTCTGCCTAATCCATTAAGCTGAATTAAACAACAAGTGTATCATACTGTTTAATAACAGCCTGTTGTTTGGTCTCTCATGAAAATGAAAACAGGAAATTGAACTTGCGAAACTTTTCCAAGTAAACAGAAGAAAAGACTTGAGGATGGAAGCAAGTTTCTACACACATGTGCCACAGTTTATTTAGGAACAAGTTGGTCTTATATGTGTGTTGGGAACGGTATGTAAAGGTGATAAGGTCAAAGCAAATGCAGCTTGAGTTCTCTCCTGAAATTCACCGATCTGAGGATCTTTTGTTCCGCGTTTGAATCAGGCATGTTTGGAATGAAGTATTTAACAAAGGTGGCTCTTTGCATCTCTTTCTACATTCACTCATAAGTGTTAAGGCAGCAATTATCTTCCAACATATGCAGTCACAGTCCATCATCCCAGATGTTGAGTAGCTGATTGTTACACATGGAGTAAGGAAAGCAAGCCAGTGAGAAGCAACTGGAAAGAAGACCTTGGCCGGCTCCACTAGTACCAATTCTCTTGGAAAGTGGGCGGTAAAACTCCATTTAATATAAACTATACATACATATGGATAACTACTTTCCTGTCCTTGAACTAACTAGTTTTGATGTGATAGCACAAGTTGTCACCAAGTCATACTGAGTTGCAATTAAATTAAGCTCACTGTAAAAGTAGTGATGTCGTTACATTGGTTCTAGTTTATTGCTTGTTCATATGAATGAAGAAATTTAGCTTAAAATATATCAGAGTGGTTATAAAATCAAAAGAACCTATTTGCCACAGCATGCCTAATAATTTGTATTTTGTGTCCAGAGCTAGAGACAAAATTTCATGGGGCTAAAACTGGTGAAGGATTTTTCAGCACATGTATATATTCACCACTAATAGAATGCACAATTTTTTGCACCATTTTTTTTTTTGGGAGGGGAGGGGGTTCTAGGAGAAGTTAAGAAGATTCCCCCCAGTCCCACTTAGACACTTAGAACTGCTTGTGTCTGTCAAAATGTTACCCAAAATAGCATATCTCTGAATATTTTCTTGTGATCAGTAAGTGAGCAATCTTGCTGAAAGGATGTGCCCAAGTTTTGATGTATTTATAGTGAATAAAGTATCCACCATGCTTCAGGGTGGAATGAAAGCAATCTTTATGTGATATGTTGAGCAGTAACACCTGCTTCCATTTAAAAGAAGCCTTTGAGCTATCATGGATACAGTATTAATTTCAAACTTGTTGAAAGCTAAGATGTTGTCAAACTTTCACAATGAAGTGCTAGCCTGTGGTAAGTTAGTTGGAGCTCAGAAAACTGCACTCATTACAGAGAACCAAAGCCAGAAAAGGTCTTGAAGGGAAAACATGGCATCCAGATCCAGAAGACAAAACATTTTCCAGGGTGGGGAGAATATATTGAGTCAGTGGAAACCTGAAATTCTTTAGGAACCCATACCTTTTGCATAAAGACCTGCACTATCTACTAGTCATTGAACTGACAAAACTTCCTTCTGCAGACTATATGATGGTGGGGGTACTCAACATTGCAGGAAAGGCAGACACATCCCCTCACCTCACCCCACTGTTTACAGCAAAAATTATGATGTGAAGTGATGCAGAAACCTTTACAAAACAAACTCAAGACTGCCCCTTTAAAAATTCAAAAATCATGACAGTCTTCTGATTTGGGTGGCTTTTTAATCTCCTGAAACAGAACTGTTCCAATCCAAATGAAACAGTTGTCCAGTGTGCTGGGGTTGCCTTTTAAAGGCATACACAATGCCATTTAAAAATTGAACCTACTTCTGTAACTGTGCTTGGTGCTCAGCATAAGCAATGGAGTAGGGGAAATAAGCCAGTGAGCCACAACTGGAAAAACGGTTTGATATCCCCACTTGCAGGTGTATCCACACTTGCCCGCAGAAAAAAAGGCTCATGTCCCCGTTTTACACCAAAAACATACACACACACACATACACCTACACACACACACATACATACGCCAAGGTGACTGCATAGGTTCCTTTGTTACACAAGGAACCAAAAAGGGTTTGAGACTGGGCCCATTAAACTCCACCTAATGCCATTTGCAGGCAGTTTTATGTTTCGTGACCATCACATTTTAAGAAATGAAATTATCACTCATAAAACCACACGTGGGTGAGACTTTGATTTCTAAAACTGCATTCATGTTCTTCACTTTGTATGATTAGCATGCTAATTTACCAAACAGCCATTGACAAATGAAGAAGTACAAATATGAAGAAATTGTTTGAATTCATGCTTTTATTTTTTTTGATGTCTGTATGCCAAACAAATTCACTGAAGATAATGGTTCCTCCATAAAAACAGGATGTAAGGAGCTATGTCAATGTTCCCCCCGAATCTTTTGAACATTCCCACTCTGGGAACATCTAACCTGGGAATAACAGACCTTGAAGTCATTGCAAAATCATTGAGGTACTCAAAAACAGGGAACATCTCCAACCTTGAGAACATCGAACCCTGGGAACACGGGGGAGACCACTGATGCAGATCTTTTTCTGATAACTCCATTACTGTGGTCATTGGTCACAAAATAGTTGTAAGGGAGCATAGCTTTTTCTAGTCCCGAATAGTTGGCAGACTACCACCGTATGCATTGTGCATCTACTGAATATTCTGAACAGCCCTGTGACCACAAGCAATCCACTGGACAAGTTAATGAGGCAGCTATGGGTAGAGACTTACAAGGGGAACAGTAGCCTCTAATAGCAACCAGAGAAAGTGACAGATTGGTATCGATACCAGCTCAGCTGTACAATGGACTGACACTTTTGAACAGCTTATTATTAGCAAAAAAGACCAAGATTGTCCAAACTCCTGTAGCACAGTCAACCAGGCACAGCACAAAGCTCCTTGCACTCTGCATGGGGCCCTGGCATTGCTATGGAGATCATTTCATGCCCTATGCAGACAGTTAAAAAGTGGTGATTGTTCCTTTGTCTGCTAACTAATGAAGACTGGGGAAAGCTATGCTCCATACAGGAAACTGCAGAAAAAATAAACAGATGTAAAAACAATGAAATCATGATAAATTATCATTTTTAATGGAAAAGATAGAAATCGTTTTACAGAGCTAATCCTATCATCCCAAACTACAATTTTCGTAGTGGCCCACCGAAATTCTCAATTGGCACTGCTCTTCGATTAACAGCAAGTTCAAAACATGCAGAGTACCAAAACTCATACTATATAGCATGTACTCAGAGAGTGTTTTGATTGCACATGCATTGAGGTCTTGTATACTACTATACTGGCCCTGAAACAATAAACAGATTGTTTGGATGAGGGTGAGTTTTAGACGGTTGTAGAAGAAGCTTTAAGGTGTACATAATTGAAACTGTGTGGGGTGAGAGACCTAGGCCTTTAATATCAGGAACTATTAATAAAATATCAAATTAAAAAGAGAGAAGATAAAAAGAACACATGATTTAACTTCAAAAGCTTCAATTACAAAGATAGAAAAATATATTAATAGATAGATATATTTACACAACCTCTGTTGTCAGTAGTCTCATAGAAGTTTAATAAGTCAATTTTTTAACCAATTGGTTTCAAGCATAAGACTGATACTGATGTAAGCTTTTGCTGAAGCTTATCCAGTTTGCTATGATTTCTGCCTAACTGGGGCACCAATGTCTGCCCGATTCAGAAACGTTTGGCCCAATGGGGGGGGGGGGGACCTGCAGCCCCCTTCTCCCTGATTAGAGCTTCTCAGTAACATTAATTGGAAAGAAGTGTGTTTTACCTCCGTGACAAATAAATATCTGCAAAGCCAATGAAAAATGATTCACATTAAAATGATTTAAAATTGTTAAACTGGTATGATTGATCCAAAAAGTACACAACAATGTACTGTAACTGATTGACAACAAAGCAACTTGTACAGTCACTATGCCATGCAATTCTTTATCTAAACTGCCAGAAAAAGCAATGCTGTAAACACTAACCTAGCATAAAAGAGGTAACCATAAAAATATGTGAGTTGCATAATCTTACAAGCTATGGAAAGTCTTAAAACCGACAAAAAATTTTGACCCAATATGAACAACACTGATATTCCTTTACTTGAATTAGTGTTATATACTATCCTGTTTCATGAACAGCCTTTGAAAATCATGTGACAATATTTCTTCATCAATTTTGAAATTTACTGCCTGGTTTACCTATGAATACAACAGTGTAAGTCTGAAAATATCATGAAAGATACTTTGAAGAGAAATAAGAAACCTGTGAGAATTAGCTATTGTTTCAAAATAATTTTGGGTTGACAGCATGCACCCTTTAAGTGTAAACATCATTTTAAAGATTTTGTGCTTCACTCTCTTAGTCTGACTTAAAGGTCAAGAGCGCCCCCAACCTTATATTCGAGTAACACCTAGATATCACAATTTTCCTCTTATTTCTCTTCAAAGTATCTTTCATCAAATTTTATAACTTCAGTATTGCATGTTCAAGGTAAAGGAAGCAGTTACTTACAGTAAAGTTCACATTTGAAGAAAAAAATTGGTGTCACATGACTCTCAACAGCCAACCATGACACAGGACAGTGTACTACACTGTTTCAAATTAGGATGAATGCTTTGGCCCTTTAAAATAATTTAAAGAGATATTTGGCTTTTCTTTCTTTCTTTCTTTTTTTTGTCTTTATTTTCTTCTTTTGTACTGTTATGCTCTCTTCATCCTTTTTATCACAATAGAAATCTTTCTAAAAATGTGACACTTTGATAGTAAATTGGCAAGTTCTACAAAGTGTCAACCAGTCAAAAGAATAGACAGGTAGACAGACAGGCAAAAGTAGCATTCAATTTTTGGCAAATTTTTTTCTGAGATTTCAGTTGCATACATTCATCTTCATAAAGCTGCAATCTTGGACAAAAGTTGTTAGGACATCCTTCTCCACCCCCCTTCTAATGTTGACTACTGTTACGCTGTTCACTGCATAGGGTCACTCTTCTTGAAGCATTATGGGGGGAGGTGGCATTAGAAAATTCTGCCCCTTAAAACTGGGCATCATCACCTGGCGGATAGTTTCATGACTGGGCCGATGTTTTAACAATAGAAAACCACAAATGATAAACTGACTTTGAGATTTCTACCAGGTGTTCACAGCCCAAACAAAGACTAACGGTGTACCATACTTCTAAAAATATCAAGGCATGGAATGCTCGTTTGTAATTATAAACACGTTTTTACCTCGATTACGGAACAAGAGGTACCTCTTTGATATGGTTTTTGTCCGAAATATGAAGAATTTGACAGATTGTATTGGAAATTTGTAATTCTTTTCCCCCATTTTTTTAATGCTATTGTCAGGTATAACTTCATTAAATATGAGTCCATTTTCATGGTTCAAGATTCATTTGATAACTAATTTATCCACTGAATTTGATTATAGTCTCATTATATATGGAACTGCAAATCAATCCTTAAATATCTTTTGAAGGTGAATGCCCAGTATCTTACGGATAACAGCAAAAATTCATCACAGCGCTGCTGAATTTGGAAATTAAGGTTAAACAATAAATGTCCACCATTCAAGGGGTGCAACTCCCTGATGGTGGGGTTTCATGTTAGCCTATTAACTGAGATAAAGAAATATTACAACAAAGTGTCCTGACGGTTTTTTCCAAGATTGTAGACAGTTTCAATACCACCGTGGATCTTCCAAACAAAGAGAAGGCAAGAGAAGAAACCAACGGTACCTGATGAAGAAAAGAAACAAAGAGGTTTCAATTAAACGTGACACGGTATATTCCCCATTACCCACTCTTATCCCATCTGCCAATTGCAACTTGAATAAGAAGGATCCGGACACTATTGGTTGGGCGGAATACCGGTGCTGACGTCAACAGTGGTACTAGAGGTACAGGTTATGAAAATACCAGAGATATTTGGTGTGCTACTAGTACCGGTCCTTGAGAAAATACCGGTACTTGATAAAAATTACCGGTACTCATTATATTCACTGACAAAAATAACTGTTAGGATGTGTGGAATGATTCAAATATTTACACAAACATTTAGAGCAGAGGTTCCTGCATGGCAATTAACCCAACCGACTTCTCTACAGGAGAGTTGAGAACCGGTACTGCCTCAATACCAGTTCTGTGTATTTTACAATACCGGTACCAATATTTTCACGGTACCGCCCAACCCTAAGGCGTATTGGCCACCTTATTGATTTGTAGGAGGAGGGCCTCCTATTCGCCCAGCACAGTTTTTCAGTGTGTTATGCATGAAAGACTTTCCCCCATACAAGTTTTCAGGAATCACAAAGTGATTCATGTCTTCCCAGAATTGAGCAGAATAAAGTTAAGTGAACAAACAGCCAAGTTCAAAATTTACATCTGCAAATACGTTTGTGACCTTTCTGTTCAGGTCAACTGGTAACAAAACATAAAGCGCTGCGCTGGCCGCTCACAGCACACTGTTTCAAGTGTGTTTACACTCTGCCATCAGCTGTTAACACATGTAACAGTGTTACCCGATGGCCTTTGAACATTATTTGCACAAATGGGCGATTGAACAATACTGCTTCATGAAGAAACTTTAAACTGGTCTACTGCGGTTGGAGTGTTTCCAATACCAGCCAATGGGCATTTCCTTAAAAGAATGAGCATAATGACTTACTGATATTGATATAGACGAATCTGATTAGTGTTTGTTTTTAGTGGCTGTAGGCAGCAATTAATTGGGTCCATTAGCCTTTAGTCGTCTTCATGAATGGTTTTTGTGAATTTCAAATCCTCACATTCAGTGAAGTTGAGAAAATTAAGATACACCTCAGTGTACAACCATCCATGGAACAGGTAAGGAAGGAAATTTAAAGATTAAAGGTGATGGACCCCAGTAATGGCCAACTAAAATTAGACCATCACAATCTGTCCGAATTCGTCTATATTCAACAAGAGTGTTGGATGGTATTACCACATGCCAATGCTCATTATTTGTATAGTTGATCAAGTTTGCAAAAAGTTAAAATTTTGAATTTGTTTCTGGTTTGTAACAGTTCTGTGCATAATTTGAATAAGGGTACAGTATGGTGGTGAATTTTCAAAAACCAAATTGAATTGTTAATTACTTTACTCGTGAGAACATTATTTTATGTATGGGGATTGTCTAAGTTTGACCATTTGGTACTACAATGTGAAGAAAACTTAAGAGGAAAGCTTTGGTAAATTTTACAAACCAACGCAATATTACCAATTACCTTCCACAGCAGCTGGATTAAAGTGTACCTTAAGTCTTCCATGACGCTAGAAGCGAATAGCAAGTTTTAGCCATCTCAAGCTGGCAACTAATAATCCAGAATCTATCAGAGCATTTCCTGTTCAGGTATCTTGAGATCTACAAAGTTTAAGGTGTTTGCCCCCCTCAAAGACCATTTGCAATACAGCAACAAGGTAGGTATAAACCGGTTAACTGGCGCAATTACAGAGGCAAGCTTCACCCTAGAAAACGCCTTTTTCTCATTTTTTTTTCTCATAAAAATTGGCTAAAATGTCCTATTCAATTCTAGCAGCATGAAAAATATATATTTCGACCTTGCCAATTTTACTGCACCAACTCCCCTTGTTATAGCTTATTCCATTGCTGAGATATTTAATAACGAAATTTATTCCCTTAGAACAAACTAGTCCATTGAGCAATAATTTGTGACTTTCTTAATGTACAACTCACATTAAGTGCTTTCTTTACCTTTGAAATTAAAAATGTGTATATGACCTTGAGGGCTCCCTGTTTGCTTTCATTGCATGTTGTACAGAGAAGGCTTTGCCTTAAAACATCACCCCATAGTAGTAAGATTGCTTTATATCACATATTGGCACAAGATGAAGTAGCTTTCAGAAAAACAAAGAAATGCATAGGCTGTAATTTGAGTTGTACAAATGCCATCATAAATGATTGCACAATGTACCGTTTTAAACTGAGTGAATAAATTTCATTATTTTATATCTCAGCTCAGGAATGTCCTTTGAAGATGAAAGTTGGACTGTTTGAATTCACTTTTCATGCTCTGTAACATATATTTTTGAAATGTTAAGCTTGCAGTACACTTTTAACAATTTCAAGGCTAATCAAACAGCCTACATTAGTTTGTACTGTTGTTATACCACTGTTATATACTCCAAGGCCTGACAAATCCACCAGGAGAGAAGCCTCAGCGGTTGGTGCTTGTCAAGGCACCCTTCAAAAGACAGGACTTGATGCTGACAAACCAATGGCATGGTGCAGCTATGTCACAGATGTTCAGAATTATACACATCACAGAACATTACAGGCTAGAACTTGTACTTGCTTCCCTATAGCCCACCTACAATATACTTTGCACATTGCACCTCAACTGAACTGTTATGACCAGTTTTGAATATTCATGATTACGTCTCATGAGAGGACCATGCACACTGTACAACAGACTATCACCATCATAGGACCAGCAAGAAAGACTTTGTGGCCTCACTCTTTAACACAAGGCTCCATTTTATAGCAAACAGACGTAGCCCCGCAACTGGTTTTAGTATGTACATACATGTTGTTCAGGTTAATAAAGCATCAAAAATCTAGACGAAAAAGAGTTTGGGTAACATTATAGACAGTCAGACGTGTGAAACAAGGCTACTACCACAACCTCATAAGGGGGCTGGCTGTCTGCAGAAGATGAAAATGCTTTCAAGAATTTGTTAGGAAGCCCTCTCTACTTTTTAACCAGTGAAGAACCTCATCTCCCCATTGAGAGTGCCAGTGTCAGGTCCAGTATTACTCTGGGAAGCCCCTTCTACTTTTAAACCAGTGGAAAATCTTGTCTCCATATTGAGAGATTGCCAATTTTAGTACAGCCCAGTATTGCCATGGGAAGCCCCTTCTACTTTTAAACCGGTGGAAAAACTTGTCTCCATATTGAGAGATTGCCAATTTTAGTACGGCCCAGTATTGCCATGGGAAGCCCCTTCTACTTTTAAACCAGTGGAAAATCTTGTCTCCATATTGAGAGATTGCCAGTTTTAGTACGGCCCAGTATTGCCATGGGAGAACATTCTGCACTTACGCTTCCTTTCTTAGACCTCACTTGTTTTACTTCCAATGACCCCTGGTTACTCTTTCATCTCAAGTCAAGTTTTTTCAACTCTCTCAGTCCGATACCTTGTGCTGTGGACCGTGCATTTGGGTATATGATTTACTTGAACAACAGCACAGACACAACCTGCTCTGCCACAGTTCAACTAACTTAACCCCAAGTGTATCTGTCCAAAATTCTGCCATGTCGCTTGCAATAGGAAACTGAACATGTTCAGTTTTCGTGACTTTGGGCAACACAACTTAAAAGTGGCTTTAGAACTGACGGTTTTCAAAAGAATAGTCCAGTGCACATCCTAGTGAAGGTCCCATTCATTTGCAATGTTTGATTCTCAACATATTAGCAACTGAAGTTGACATGTTCTCTATAAAAAATGAACTTGCAGCAAGCAGGTGTGATGTCATGGATTTGCATTGTTGGCCAATATTTTTTTGTTTTTCTACATTTTTCATCCTAATACTAGTTTGACATTGAACTGATTAGGGATGCTACTTTGTGCCTAATTAGGCATATAAAGTTCTTAAAATACCATCACTCAGGAATCAGGAAGCATCTATGGTATCAATATATCAAAGTTAAGATGCATAAAATTTGCGGTAAATTATAAATAAAAGCAAAACATTGGCCAACAATGCGAATCCATGGCATCACGCCTACTTGCTTCAAGTTCATTGTGGAGAAAATGTGCCACATTCAATTAATAACATCTCAAGAACCAAACATGGGAAATAAATAAAAATTTCACCATGCTTGGAATATGTCCCTCTTTAACATATTATCAAAAATAATTTGGCTCTGGACTATTCTTTAAAGCTGCATCCTGAAACGAATAAGGATCTGATTGTTTTAAGGTTTTATTTACAACCTTTTGGTCTGAAACAGCCAAACATTTGCCAAGAAGTGTGAATATTCGTACCAAACTTCTATGAAAATGAAATGCTGATTTTTTGTGACATCACATTGACAGGCAGACTGTCTATTGGACAATGGTGATTCGATAACAGCTGCCTGCAGGTGAGATGTCACAAAACTATAAGTATAATTTAATTTTCTTCGTTCTACAATACAAATCATATATTTATGAACTAGTGAACCTTAGATCTAGTCAAAATTCCCCAAGCCAGCAAAGGCTTAAGTTATGTTTCTGTGGTGTGAATAGATACATCATGGAGATTTTTAACACACAATATTGATTTTTTGTCCCTTTAAAGACACAATTCCTCCCTCTCCCCCCCCCCCCTCCTCCCCCGATTAAAAATATCAGAAGCAACTTACCACTGAACAAGAAAAGCAGGAATGCCATGACAAATGAGTAACTGATGTAGAGATATATGCTAGCTGCAGGGTGAAGCTCCAAACGGGTCCATAGGTAGTGCAGAGAGTAAAGGAAGAAATAGACAGCAGTGGAGCCACCTATCAGGAAAGAGCGCCACCACAATCGGTGATCCTGTAAAAGGAGAACATGAAATATCAGTCCAAATTCAGTATCAAGAAAGTCAAAGTGTTCCACCACTTTTGGAATATTTGCTAAACAATTCAGACTTAAATTAAGTTGCAGTTCCTTCCTTCATTCTAATTTTGGCGGCAGCTCTTTCTTCTGATATATCTACCGTATTTACTCTATTAAACGCCCCCTCTCTAATAAACGCCCCCCCAACTTTTTCGTCACATTGCATAAAGTGAAATTGTTAATTCCAAAGACAATATGGTAAAAGGAAAATGAAACAGTCCTGCCTTGAAGCCAAGAAATCTCCTAAATTCCCATACTGTATCCTGAAGTAAAAGGCATGTTTCTGCAACTAATTTCTGTTGATATCCATCACGTTATCACATATCGCGAACCTGTACTGCTTCGTTTGCGGCTCGAAAGTGGTACTGTACATACCGTAGGTACACAAATATTCGCTAGCCTATCCGAACAGCCTAACATGAAAATCCAAATTCAACACAGGAAAACTGTTTAACAGTGAAATGCTGTGAACGCGTATGTACTGCTAATGGTACTACTCACGGTAACGATTATGCAATTACCGTATGTACGTGCGTATAGCTGGCCGGTCAGCATAGTACCGTGAGGCCTGGCTGTATACTGTTCACAGCATGCATGAATGCATATGCCGCAGGTGTGGTGTAATCACTTGAGTGTATGACGTCACGAGGTATCTACATCGAATGCCATATGATGTTAGCGTTACTTGATGGTGTACGAACCAAACACGAAATAATCACTCAGAAGACAAAGAATATCTTTTATGTCTATCGTGTTCTTTATTTGCGAACTATGAATAATCACACAGCGGGCACTTAAAAAAACACAGAAGTGACTTAAAAAGTCACTTCTGTGTGTAACGTTACATATCAAGATGTCGGCGAAAGTTGATCACACTTGCAAAGTTCAGTGTGCTGTTCGTGGCTACCATATTTATAGGGAATTTAGTTTGGTTACCGATCATTGGGGAGGAGCTCACAGCTGATTGTGAAGCTGACAACCAAATGGACAAATATGCCATATGTAGCAGTTTATCAGAAGTCACATAAATTTGACTCTAATAAAAGCCCCCCTTAACGAAAATTTCACGCCCCTGGGGCGTTTAATAGAGTAAATACGGTATATTCCACAAAATCTATGTGTACACTGAGAGCAGTGTTAGAATAATGGTTAGGATGGTGCATAAGGGTTACAAGTATGGAGTCACAGAGACAATTTGAACAATGAGGTGTTACAGTTAACACCATTAATATCATGTAGTATGGTACATCCTCTATGACCTTTAACAGGAACACCATTTTGTTGTTTCCAAGCATGTCTCCCTTCCTTTTGTCCTAGATTCCCAGGGCTCTTTCTGTTCCTGTCAAATGTTCCTGGTGTAAGTGACAAAACCCTATCCTTGTGGATGCTCTATCACTTATTTTCAGGGCATGGTCAAATTTACTTTCTATAGCCTCCTTACTGGTCACTGAGATCAACACACTCATTTATATTTATTAAATTTGGTGTGTCACAAATTTTGACCAATCAGGGACTGCATTAAGATTCGTACTGTTCCGATCTCCACAAGGCCCGCTAGCCTCAAGGTGCAACCTGAAGTAAAAGCATGTAGGCAATATATATAGCTAATTTTTTATTTTTTATTTTTTTCCTTTTTTTTTTTGCTGGCTGCTGATTGAAGTGAATTAAATAAATCATCAATCATGTTGAATTAGAACATGTCTTTTCTCATTTATATTCCTCTATCTCATCATGCACCGCCACACTCGGCAAGATCCCTTGTACAGGCTTTTGTGCCTATGATTGGCCTTTTATTTTACATTGCAATAGAACCAGTATCAATAGAATATGCTTTTTTTACAACCTACTGAGCAACCATGATGTGCAGACCTGTCAATCTGGCAGGCTGACCCCAAAAAAGGGACCACTGAATTTTTTCAGAGCCAAAAGTGAAAACATTTCCCCCAAGTTGGCTTACCTCTGTGACCCTTGCTCCCATCGCTTCAAACCTATGACCTAAATGCATAAAGTGTCACGGTCACTGCTATCTAGAGATATTATGTTTACAAGCCATTTTCAGGGCTTTTGAAGCTTCTAGCTTTAGCAACTTCAGATGACCTTTGATCTTCATCAATATGCTGTTGTGGGTAGGGATTGTCTGCTCATGGGATGGTTTATGTAATTTAGTTTGTTATTGGATAGTTAAGTTTTCTTTCCTTTTTCCTTGTTCTCCTTTTAGGGAGTGCACTCTCGACAAGCCTTCGGCTTTTAGTTGCACTTCCTTCCACTCTCATTTTATCTTCTGTAATTTTGTTGCACTATGTTATTGTATATACTTGAGTGGTGAAACAAATATATGAAATGAAATAAAACCATAGGGTCCTTCCTGTCAATGTGGCAAATCTATAAACCAAGTATAAACAAGGCCTAAGGGCAGTATATTATTCTTTGACTTTAAGGTAATTTTGTGTAAAGGGAGAGGCAAGGTAAGGCATGTGCACTTGCAAACCCAGTGGCCTGTCTCCCGATAGTATTATCACATGGAGAGATGTTATGATTCCTAAAGATGTGCAAATTTACTTACCATAGTGCATGACACAACCTATCTGAAGTGTGACCTTTAATAAAGAATGGTCGGGTGGTTGGAATTGCAGATGGGACAGGTTAAACCAACGATTTAAATTTGGAACCTATTGCAATTGTGCTTGGTGCTCAGCACAAGCAGTTGGAGAAGGGAAAACAAGCCAGTGAGCCACAACTTGAAAAAAAGGCTGTGGTCGACTATACTTATAGCAATTGGTTAGAAACTGGGCCATTAAAGTCCATCTAACCTAACCTGAAATTTGACTCTGGTCAGGGTGACCCTACTTTGTTGTACTTTCCAGGTGTGACTTTTAATGACCATTGAATCTCTATGGGCTTACCTCAGACTTGAGTTGGAAGTAGCAAAGGACAATAGTGACCTCTGCGAGGTTCACAACCAGCAGAAGCACCACAAAAAACAAAAATCCATACATGAAGTATAACTGATGGGCCCTGCAGGTAGAAAAGGTACAAACTATGATGTAAATGCACATGCTATGACTTCGCTGCAAAAGAAAAGTTCAAAGTTTATATCTGCGCATACATTCTTGACCTGATGCGCAGATATAAACTTACAACATTTCTGTTGAACAAAGACACCCCATAAGATCAAAGGCAGTGAGGAGAGTAAGTATTATATGACTTTGTTACATAATCTGTGCCAGCAAGTAATGCATGTTTCAATTGTACTCACACTGCATTAAAAGCAATTCTTGCCAATTAGGCTAACACTTGACACTCCTAATAAACATTAAACGATCGTGTCCAAAGTTCAGAGGGTGGGTGGATGCATCTTACAATAGACCAGTTGCGAAACTGCAGGGTCACAAAGCCAAATGTGCCTTGACAACTGGTTTGGATGTCTATGTGCCCTACTTGGCAATGTGCACTTTTCCTCACTTGCCAATGTGCACTATTCCCCAATTTCAAAGACGCATTTAGCTTTGAACATTTCCCAATTCATCCATTAATAACTGCATGAATAACTACTTACCAAATACCACTGAAAATAAAAAACAGCTGGATGTAGATGCAGCCAAATGGTAGGATACCACCAATCATGACACGAATAAGGGACGTCAAAAACTTCTTTTTGGGATTGATCGTGGCATCTCATTTGTGGCACAAGGAACATCAATACCCTGGGGAAACAAAAGAGTGTTCTGTTGTTATTTTGGTCAGGCTTCATCAAAGACCAGGCCAATACTGGATACTAGGAAGAAATTTTTGGGGGGAAGGGGGCTTATTGATACTTATTGATGCACACT